>JANBXA010000734.1:97822500-99022500 GCA_030556225.1 Cricetiscus sungorus | reverse complement strand
CATTGAGTTTGTGCACACTTTATTATAGAAAGGAGGAACACACCTCCTTTCTATAAAATCACACCTATTAGATTGCTTGTAAGTTGTTTGTAATTATGAGTCCTTGTTTCTAAAGAAGGGACTTCTATTTATTTACTATTATCTTATGTGCATTGGTGTTTTGCTTGCATGTGTGTCTGTGTGAAGGTGTCAGATCTTGGTGTTACAGACAGTTGTGAGCTGCCATGTGAGTGCTGGGAACTAAACCTGGGTCCTCTGCAAGAGCAGCCAGTGCTCCCCACCACTGAGTAATCTCTCCAGGACAGAAGAAAGAACTTTAGATAAAGAAGTATGGGGCAGTCCAAAAGAATATTTAAACAGCAGTTTAAAATGGGAAAAGATCACTGCTCAATTTTGGGTCACTTGGAAATACTTAAGGAAGATGTGGAGATTTTACCTGTGCAGGCACAAGGATTTAGGAGAGCCTATGAACATGCTGTTTCTAGTTAAAAATTATACAAGGTACCTATGAGCCTTATGTTAATCTCATCAGGCAACTCAAAGATGCTATTGAAAAACAAGAAAAAGGGGGACAAGTCCAAGAGTTATTATTAAAATGATTGGATTTTGATAATGCCAATCAAGATTGCCAAGGAATAATCAAGATTTAATGTAGTGCCCACGATACAATCTGTTCCAGGAATCTGGCAAAGGCCTAGAGATTGAAATAAGAGACAAGACAGTGGGTCATTCTTTCAACAGCAATGTTGGAATGCCAAATGCCCTTTATTAAGGGAAGGAGTGGGCTTATATACTGACTCACAGCACAGTGGGAAACAACAGGATTTTCAGGCTTAGCTCCTCCCCAGCAGACTGTATTAGCAAAGCAGGAAGAGTACCAATAACAACTGGGGGGTAAGATGTTCCAGCCAACAGCTTCAGGCTCGCTCAAGGTGCCTCGGGAATCCATGCTGGGCCCTACAATTTAGAAAGAGAAAGGAAATGTTATGGACTTTTTAACATTTTTTTTCTGCAGGACACATCTCAGCAGGATGATGGTGGAATGGGTTCCACAACTGCTCATGCTTCCTGTTTTCCAAGACAGGAATCTTTGGGGTTTGGCTGAACATTTTAACTAGCTCTGCTAATATTTAAATTCAGATGACAGTTTATTGGATAGGCTAACAAAGAATCAGAATCTTCCAGTCATGATGGGTAGCTTTGGAACCCCAGTTTGCACAACCTCACCCAAAATGGGCATCCTGGAGAAAGACTAAGACCCAACATTAACTGTCTCATAGGTAAGTCAACACATGAAGGATAGAGATGCACTGAGAAGGGTTGTAAATATAGGAAGAGTATAACAGGAGGAAACATCTGGAATGAGGCCAGGATGGAGTTCAGTAAACAGAAAGTTGGAATGGATGGGACATGAGTAGCTTGGAAACAGAAATGAAAGGAAGAGGCAGAAAACAAAACCCAAAAGGGTTTAGTATGCTCCTTTAGCTGTATTTCCTTGCCTGAAAAATACAAGACAAATAAAAAATATTCAAATCCTATTGAAACATGACAGTGATACTGAATTGCAGACACCTCTGTCTCTAAAGAACACACCTTAATCTCAGCACTCGGAAGGCAGAGGCAGGTGGATCTCTGAAATCAAGGTTAGCCTGGTTTACAAGTTCCAGGACAGCTGGGGCTATGCAGAGAAACCTTGTCTCAAAACAAACAAACAAACAAACAAACAAAAACAGAAAGGGAGAAGCTGAGGGATTAGGGAGAGGGAGATGGAGAGAAAAGGGGAGGGGGAAGGGGAGGAAAGGGAAGGGGAGGGGAGAGGGATAGAGATAAGGAGAGGAGGAGGGGAGGGGGAAGGAGAGGGGGAGGGAGAGGGAGAGGGAGAGGGGAGGGAGGGGAGGGAGAGGGGGAGGGGAGGGGGAGGGAGAGGGGGAGGGGGAGGGAGGGGGAGGGGGAGGGAGAGGGAGAGGGGAGGGGAGGGAGGGGAGGGAGAGGGGGAGGGGGAGGGGAGGGGGAGGGGGAGGGAGAGGGAGAGGGAGGGGGAGGGAGAGGGGGAGGGGAGGGGGAGGGGGAGGGAGAGGGAGAGGGAGAGGGAGAGGGAGAGGGGGAGGGGGAGGGGAGGGGGAGGGGGAGGGGGAGGGGGAGGGGGAGGAGGAGGGAGAGGGAGAGGGAGAGGGAGAGGGAGAGGGAGAGGGAGAGGGAGAGGGAGAGGGAGAGGGAGAGGGAGAGGGAGAGGGAGAGGGAGAGGGAGAGGGAGAGGGAGAGGGAGAGGGAGAGGGAGAGGGAGAGGGAGAGAGAGAACACAAGCAGGAAAAAGCAGCCCAGGAGGAAAACCAACTTTGGCTATTGCTGATTCTCCAAAGGGTTGGTGCACTGAGTGACTTGTCAATAACTAAGGCTGTAGAAGATTAAAGAAACAATGTAAATTGCCCTTACAACAAATGCATACACAACATTAGAGTTTAAATCCCAAAACAGTAACATTTGTGCCAGCTTCAGATTGCAATTAACCTATACTTTCATTAGAAGCTGCTACTCAAGTAAGAACTCCATCTATTTCAATCTAAACTAAAAGAGGCCATTGGGTATTGTGTGGATCCTTCACTGCTTTTAAACTTACTTATTTTCCCCACTAAATTGTTTCCTACGGGTATTACAGCAGAAGATGTAAACCTTAAGCATGTGTTTATTTACACCATAAAGGCTATAAGATACCAACTGCTTACTTTACTCTTCTCCTCAGTTAGTAAATCAGGGGAGGACCCAATGTCAACAACTGTGTGGGTTTGGTCTTTGCTGTATTATTTTACCCTTTACTAATAATCGGTTTTTAAGAGTATTGCAGAATCCCATGGATTTTCAGATTTCATTTGCAGATTACTATAAAAGGATAGGAAATCATTACCCAGTCATTAAGCCATGGGATTTTCTCATACAAACTGAACTTTTGATTACAAAGATTTTCAACCTTTTCTCATTCCACAGGCAGATACTTTCTTTATTGATGGCTCATCTAATGGTATAGATGGGGATTCATGGTACAGACTTTCATAAATCTATTAATATTTATTTTTCCTTAGAACAATAAGTGAGACTGGGCATTTTGATTATGCTACTGATGGGAGATGTTATTCTGTAAATATGTTTCTCATACTGGTTAATAAATAAAGCACTGTTGGGCTTTATTTATGGGAAAGCAAGATAGGCGGAGCTAGGAGACAAGGAGGAAAGAGGAAGTAGTAAGGAGGAGTCAACATGTAGAGCATGGAGAAAGCAAGATGACCATGTGGAAATACTTAGATAAGTAGAAATTGATTAATAATTAAGACAGAGCTAGTCCATAAACAATAATAGTAACTGGCCAACAGAATTGTATCAAATACAGAGTCTCTGAGTGTTTTGGGGGCTTGCATGGTGGCAGGACCTGGCGGCCGGCGGGGAGGAACAAAGAGTGGGACCAGACCAGCGGCGAGGAAAAACCTGCTCATAACAATGCTTCAGTTAGTTCATGAACTCTTAAATATTGTTTCAGAATCTGCTTATGTTGTAGGACATAGTGTTCTATTGGAAGCTCCCCCTGAGCCCCTGGCACCATATGCTCAAGGAGTCTGGGATGATTAGATGGAAGCTCCACCACTTTCTCTCTCCCCAGATCCTCGCCCCTACTCAGAAAGCCCTCCAAAGCCTCAGAAAGCCAGCCAAGAGTTAGCTCCTCCCCAGAGTTACTCAAGACCAGATCTGTAGGCTATTTAAGACCTGGCTGCCATATTTGTCATGTGATTGGTCTCCTGCCTTCCAGAGGATCACCCAGGAGTGCTTTGCTCTGTTCATTTGAAAGACCCAGAGATCGTGGTCCTTCACGCTCACACTCAGGAAAGGCGTCCCCCCAAATCACTCACGAGAAGCGGTCTTGATGCAAAAGCACGAGGTCCTTTTTATTCCGAGTGCACCGGGGTCCACAGCCATACTCCACATGGGGGTAGAGGACTGGGAACCTGTGTATAGGCTTGAGATAGCTTTTATAGGGTTACAACAAAGCCCGCACATCGTGAACCAATCACCTTGTAGCATCTAGTGCGGACCAATTAATTTAAACTATCCAAGCCCGGGCTTAGCCAGGAAGTCTGCTTTTGCACAGGCTTCTGGGTGGGGTGACAAGGCTCATTTCCTGTGTTCACTCACTCATGGGTGCTGTCATAAACAGCTCTGTCGTAAACATTCAAGAAGGTGACCTTTAGCCTGGGATTTAGACTCCCAGCTTCCTGGGGTCAGTGGAGAGTTAGCCTAAATTTTTCCATTCTAACACATTAAACCTGGATTTATTAATTCAGTTGATTGGCTTATTTCATCAGCAGTGGTAGATAGCCAATAACCAGGGATTCAAAACTTAACAAGAAGGAAATAGGTCAACTGTTACAGTCACATATGGAGAGCTAACCCCAGACCTGTGAATGTCTTTGCTGCAGTACAAACTTTTGTTGTTATGGGAGTACCCAGGGAACATGCCTGACTCCATTTTAAAGGAGGGAGCCATTATGTTGTATTTTTTTTCCAAGACAGGGTTTCTCTGTGTAACCTTATAGAGCACACTGGCCTCGAACCCACAGATATACACCTGCCTCTCCCTCCCAAATACTGGGATCAAAGGCATGTACTGCCTGACTCATTATGCTGTATTTTTAAAAATGAATTTCTATTTACTGTGAGAATTGAGTTGCTCTCTGTTTCCTGGAACTTGACCTTCCCCAACCTATAACCTTGATTGTTCTTGAGAATACCTGAACCTCCCTGAACCTCCCTGCCTTCTCCTTAATCACATGGTTTGTGACCACATGATTTTGTAAAAAAAATATTTTTAATTTCCTTATTGCCCTATTGTTTCTCTTCTGTAAAACTACCCATGACTTTACTCCTTAAAAGAGCCCCAAGAGATGGATCAGGGCTGTTCTCTTTAACCAGACTTAGGAGGCAGTCACTGGCCAGCTCTTGGGTACACACCAATAAAAATCAAGCTTGCTTCCAATTCGGCTCAAATTGTGGTAATGGTCTTATTCTTGATGTTGGGATTAACTGTACCTACGTCTATAAAAACTGATAATGGACTACCTGATAGTAGTAAATATTTTTTAAACTTCTATAAATAATGGAATATTAATCATATTACAGATGTTCCTTATAACCCTCAGGGCATAACTGAAAAGGCACGGTGGGGGTGGGGGGGGTGTTCGGGCCTCAAAGAGGTGGTGTGGAGTCAGTGGGAGCAGGAAGAGGAGACAGACATGGTCTAAGGGTGAATCGGAATGGCAGCCCAAACCATTTATTGAAAAAGACAACACCTTTTAAACTCGAGTTGTACATAGGATTTAAAAGGAGGCAAGTAGGCTAGCATGTGGATGGAGATGAGGGGTTTAGGAAGCTAGCGTTGACCTTGACGCTAGGAACAATCATATGTTAATGGAAGGCTACAAGTTCCTCTTGACAGAGATAAGAATTTGTCTCCATTTTCAGCAAGCTGGAACTTTTGTCATGCCCTTGAGGGAATGGGGACTTGTCTAAATGTCTGACCTTGGGGAAATGACTTTCCTAGGGGATTAGGCATTCCATTATAGAATATCATAGTTTCTTGTATGGCTTAGTTTGCCCAGATAGCTAAAGCTTCAAGTGAACAATGATGAAGCTAGACAGAACCTGAGTAGACATTAGGAATTTATAAATCTTGATTATCAAATGTCAAGCATTTGTTACTTTTTTAAAACTTTAGCAGGTTGGTGATAACTTTCGTGGGAGTAGGCAGAATTGTCTTTCTATATGGTTCCACAGTGGTGGGGAGTTTTTCCAAAGAAGTATTTAGAGAGGCTAACACCATATACATTTTCACCCTTCGCCAAAGCCTGCACAAAAGTTCCTAAAGGGAAAGGCCTAACAGTGAGAATCATTAAAAATGAAATTAAAAGGTGCTGGGGAATTGTGAGTCCCAATGTCAAAATGCTGGAACTTCATCAAGCAGCGATAGTCACCATGCAAGCCTTGCCACACAGAGAACAGTAAAGCAAAAATATTAAAAAATAAAAAAGGGCAGTACCAAGGGAAATTCTTACATCTTACATGAAGCTAAAACAAGTTCAAGAGCTCAAAATGTTCTGACCTGCCTTTAGATAGGCCTGTGTGGGTTTAGACGATTTGAATCTTGAAAACCAGGTTGGCTGAGGCGAATGGGAAGGGAGGCATTAAGAAGTTCTTTCTGTGGATTTTAGGATGGTACTTAGCTATAAAATTTTCTATCTCCTTAAAGTTTTCCAATTTTGTGGAGTACAGGTTTTTCAAGTATGACCTGATGATTCTCCAGATTTCCTCAGTGTCTGTCGTTATGTTCCCCTTTTCATTTCTAATAATTTTGTTAATTTGGATATTCTCTCTGTGTCTTTTGATTAGTTTGGATAAATGGTTGTCTATTTTGTTGAATTTCTCAAAAAACCAACTCTTTGTCTCATTGATTCTTTGCATTGTTTTCTTTGTTTCTATGTTATTGATTTCAGCCCTCAATTTGACTGTTTCTTGCTGTCTACTCCTTCTGGGTGAGTTTGCTTCTTCTAGCTATTTCAGAAGGACAAATCATCCAGAGAAAATGCCCCAAGGAAAAGAGTAAATTGGCCTATTGGTATAACACATATACAATAAGATAAAATCTCATTAATCATCCCACATGTTTGTCTCTACTGTTCCCTACAGATACATAAGGCAAACGGTCTTTTGTAGTCCCAATTCAATTAAAAATTAAAGCTGGCATTGGAGTTCTGTTGTGACTCTCTCCTTCTCTAAACCCAAGCATGATTGTTAAAGGAAAATCCAAAATCTCAGTTTGAAGATCCATCTGGTATGGAACAGAAGAAAAACAAAAATAGGGAACTATTCTATTGTTATTAATCTCATAATCCTTTGATTTTATTTTAACCTTTTAAAACTTTTCTTAAGATATACATATTATCTCAAAATTCGTAAGATATATATGTATACATACATACACACGTTTAAGATTATTTTTGTTATACTGCATACATGTTTGTACCCTTATTTAATGTATCTTTGTATGTTAATACAAATTGTTATACTGTATTATACATTTCTATTTCTTTTTTGAGGTATTGTAACTATGCAGCTCATTTAAAAATGTAATGTAAAGTTCTAGTACTTGAAAGCTATTTAGGATATTAAAGAAATTCAGGTTAGAAGTTAGTCATCTATAACAATCAAACTTATAGTCATGTTAGGTGTGTTTTCAAGGTCAACCAGCGACATAATTTAAATAGACAGATGTTCTTCACACACTGTGGAGACCTACAGATTATGGCATTTTAATGTTTTAATAACATAAGGCTTTTCTTAACAGTGAAACATATCTGCTCCTGGCAGCACAAATTTACTTCAAAAGAGGATGACAGGTACCAAAGAACCTCCATATAGAGTTGTTACGGGTAGGTTTTTCCTATACACTATTCTGTTATCTTTAAATTATTTAACTGCTGAGAAAATAACAACTGTTAAAAAAAATGCTGCTGGATTAATTCAATATATATATTTTAAAAATGCTTTGACTCCAAAATTTAAGTTCAAGGACAAGTTACTTGGAAAAAAGATTTCTATTTTTGTTTCCACAAAAAATAAAAAGCTGTGGATTCCTTTCAGACTAACATGGTTTAATCAAGCCAGACCCCCTGAAACAGCGCCCCAGGTGATCCAACATTCAAAAGAACTTGGACAAAGCAGTCTTACAGACTACAGCCAGGATTTCTGCCTTCTTAGGATCCCCATGACAGCGCCCCCTACCAGCAGGAAGCAGTTTAAAAAGAATGACGCCCAAATTCCCAAATATTGTTTATAAATGTTTGTTTTCATTTAAATGGGCTTGGTTATAAATGGTTAACGACCACAACCGATTTTTTTAAACGTAAAAAGTAAATTATGGTACAGATATAAATGCTTTGTTTTGGAATGAATTTTCATTTATTGATACAATTTAAGATCAATCTTGTGATATGTATATTTCTCCTCTTGTTTAGGTATTGTGTTTATATAGCTCATTGAAAAATGTAATGTATAATTTAGTACAGATTATAGAGAGTTACCTATAATAGTTAAAACTTAGAGTTAAGTTAGTTAGGATTTCTAGATACACAGAAATGTATTTAAGATAAATAGGCATTCTTCAAACCTTTCAAAGACCTACAGAATATGGCATTTAAAATAGTTTAGGGTTTTTCTTGACAGTGAGACATAACTGCTCCTGGCAACACCACCTGTATCAGAAAGGAAGATGGACCTTGAAAAACCTTGTTACTAAGTTTGCTTTCAATATGGCAAGACTAGCCATTTGAACAAGGTACTGCTCTTGTCTAGACTGTTTGACTTTATGCTGTATAAACTGGACATACAAGACCCACAGAAAAGTGACTGCTGTAACAAGATGGACAGTGCTACAGGGTTCCTGCTTCATGAAAGAGTCTGCCAGACACACTATGGCCTATGGGCTGAAGATGGAACTTTACAGAAGAACTTTGGGTGACTGACCAGGTGAGTTGTCTCTGTCATCTCTAGAGTTTATATGTAATCCTTCTATGGCCTTTGATGGAGTTGAAGACAGATAGCTATGGTTATAGTTTTCCTTAGTTAGGATTAAAGATAAGTTACATATAGGACTTTAGACTCACAAAGATAGGATAGACGATATTTTCTTTAAGTCTTACAAAATGTTAATGGACTAAATATTGTTAACTGTAATTCTTATTTGATAACTGTTGTGTGATACATTTTGCTATATAAAGGTTAAAGCCCTTCTTTTTATTTTAGACAAAAAAGAGATGATGGGAGGTGTTATTCTATAAATATGTTTCTCATACTGGTTAATGAATAAAGCCCTGTTGGCCAAATGGGAAACAAGATAGGCGGGGCTAGGAGATAAGGAGGAAAGAGGAAGTAGGGGGGAGGAGTCAACATGGAGAGCCCAGAGAGGTAGCACACCAGAGCTGGCCGGTAAGATAAGCCACATGGAAATACTTAGAATAGTAGAAATGGGTTAGTCATCAAGTCAGAGCTAGCCGATAAACAATGATATTAACTGGCCAACAGGATTGTATCAAATACAGAGTCTCTGTGTTATTGGGGGTTGGCGTGGTGGTGGGACCAGACCGGTGGCGGGGAAAAATGTGCTTGTAACATAGAGTTTGTTTTCATTTGTGGCAATGTTACTCACTGGGCAAAGAAATTATCCTTGCCCCAACTGCTGACAATATACTGTCCAAATTGGACAAGCAAGACATGAAAGAAAGTGACTGATGAACTTTGCCAGGACAAGGTAGGACAGTCTTCCAATTTCATGCTTCACAGAAACGTCTGTCAGATACTCTAGTCCCGTAGGCTTAAGTTACTGGAACAACTTGGGCAATCATTCTATCTGACAGCCTTATTTCTTATTCTTCATTTGTCTAGCTACTATTACAGTGTAGTTTGTTATCTCCCATTGCTCCGTAGATGACTTTATCTTTCTTGCCAGTCAAAAACATTCTCTTGAGTATCATCTATAGAGCTGGCCTATGTTTACCATTGAAAGCTTTTTCTTCTATTATGACCAATAGAGTAGTCTAGGTGGCAGTTGTCATTTAGAGCCTCGAGTACATTATTCTAAATCTCCCTAGGTTTCCATTTTCTACTGAGAAATCTGCTGATGCTATGTGTGACTTGGTAACTTTGCAGTTTTCAATGTACTTCCTTTTTCTGCATATTTAGTGCTTTAGCTATAATGTGGTATGAGGAGGTTCATTTCTGTTGTTATTTGATAGTCTAAATGCCTCCTGTGGCTGGATGGGCATCTCCTTTTCTAAATTCAGGGAGTTTTCTGTTACAATTTTTATTGAAGATGTTTATATGCTTTTAATATGAATTTCTCCTTCTCACTTTCAATCCTTGTATGGACTTTCTTATTCCATTCAGCTGTTTGTCTTCTGTTGGAGTTCTAGTTTGTCAGTTTGCTTTTTCTCTACTATTTTCATCTTTTTTGAATTCCACTTTCAAACCTTGTATGGACTTCCTCATTCAATTCATCTGTTTGTCTTAGAGTTCATTCAGTATTTTATCTGAGCCCACTTTAATTTCTTTGAACACCTTTGTAATCATTCTTTTGAATTCTTTTCTGAGATTTATTCAAACTCACACTTAGTGAAGGCTATTCCTGTGGCATTAGTAAATTTCAGAGGAGTCTTATGTCTTGGTTTTTCATGTTTCTTATGTTTTCGCATTGGCACTTGTGCTTCTGGTGTTAGGTTGTAGGTTGGCTGTTTAAAAACTCCTTGTTGTTTTATTGGAATTGTTTGTAAGACTCAAGAAGAACTAGGCTGTAGTAGGCTTGGGATGTAGTTTTCCTCTGGCAGGATGGTGTTAGAAATACTAAGATCAATCCCCAGCAGACTGTCAACTGCAAGACAGTCACTATCAAAGGGCAGGCCACTGTGAAAATACGGTAACAGTCAAATAAGAACAATCACCAATGGAACACACTCATTTTAGGAAGCAAAGGGACACTGATAGTGCTAAGTGCCCTGAGATATTAGTTACTATGGACATGAGTTGAAGGAAAAATACAAATCAAGATTAATAGTGGCTACAGGGTTGGTAGAGAAAAATCGACCAGAAAAAATAAAGAGAAAAAGAGAAAATAGGAAGATACATGGCAGTTTGGGTTTAAGTCAGAATAAAGCATGAGGTAACGAAATGCAAACAGATAATTTAAAATTCCCCAGTCCTCAGAAGGCGAAGATAAAGATCCCACAAACTAGGGTGGCCTCTCTTCTTTGGTAAAACCTATGAAAAGGAAAACCTCTGTTTTTCCCTTCACACATTCCTTCACACTTACATTCTTATTTTATTGTTACATTGTTTGCTCCATACTGAGGTAATTTTTTTAAATTTTGTTTCCCTGGTATTTTGTATGTATGTATAATCTTCTGCATGAATAACTTAAATTGTAAGACTCGAGTAACTAAAAATTACAGGGCTTCCTAGTTAAAGGAGAGACAAGATACAGAAGTATCTGGCCAATTAATTGATTATTTAAAGGTCACTTAGGAAACAAAGGAAATCTTAAGGTAAAAGTGTTTAATCCATGGGAAGGGTGTCTTCAGCAAAGAATGCTTCGAAACTACCCAAGAGGTCTGCAGCAGGACCTTGAGCTATATTTTGAGTCTGTCAACAGTAGGTGGCACTCATACCATAGCACTGACTGATCCCCAGCCATGGAAAGAATGACCTGGAAATGTCAAAGGAAAAAGATCATGGAGGACACAGACTGCCAGGATCTGCTAGGAGGAAACTGAGGATAGCAGATGGCAGCTATCTTACGAGGCGGTGTGGCAGAAAACATTAGTTTCAGTAGCAAAGCAAATTAAAAACTCTGCAGAATAGTTCAAAGGCCATTCCAGAGTCCCATCTGGGAATGCTCTTCTCCCAGGGAGATGGAGTCCATCCATGGCTTAAAAAGAAAGAGAGGACGTAGCTGAATTGTAGAGTGCTTACCTAGCATCTACAAAACCCTGGGTTCAATCCTAAATTCTGTGTGTGCCTGTAATCTCAGCACTTGAAAGGTAGAAGCAGGGGGAAATTCAGGGTCACCGTTGACTACACAACCGATTCGAGGCTAGCCTGGGCTATATGAGACCCTATTAACAAGAGTGGGTAGAGAACAAAAGCCACATAGAAGGACTGTATCCACAGACAGAGGGGCAGTAGTCTCTTCCTGATATTTAACCAAGGCCAAGAAGCCATTTTAACCTGCTGAGTAGGTTGCTTGGCAACCTTGAAAAGTGAAAGGCCTTTCCTGAATCTTTCGGGACCCAGAAAAAGTGTCACGTGATAGTACACAGAGACCTGATCTGCAGAAAACCTGTCCATAATTGGGATAATCTGAGTCAGACCACTCCATGTTCTGTGAGATGAAAATCTGGGCTGAGCTGTAGTAGTCTGTAGTGGGCCACACAGGCACACGTTTTACACATGTGCCTAAACTCAGCAGTGAGTCATCCAGAGGTATGATGTCTGACATCCATGACATGACTCTTGGAAAGACCGTCCAGGTGCGTGGCACTGGCACCCAGGTGAGAGACCAGTGTAGACTCTGAACTCCTAAAGAGCCCTTGCCTTCACTGTGTCCCTCACAGCAGCTCTGTCTGCTACGTTCCCTTTCTGCCTGCTTTTCCTCTTTGATGGGGTTTCTCAAAGAACCTAAGATCTGCCTAGCTTGGGGTGTTCCTGTCTCAGCCTCACAAGTGTGGGGATTGCTTTAGGTTGCCTGGTTAGTTTCTTTATCTCTTTCTCTTTTCATCTACCTTTAGCCACAGCTCCTCATCTCCTCCCTCTGTCCTTGTTCCTGCTTCTGTTTATTTTCCCTTCTCTGTTTCCTCTGAGTTTCTTGTCTTGCTTTGTTAATTCCTTTACATTCATATCCTCAGAATCTAATATCCTAGTGCACATAGTCCTGCCTGTGCTCCTGTATTCCCATCAGGGCAGGCAGTGCAGTTGGATTAACTACACCATGTTTTCAAATGGGCCTCTCCAAGTGTAGTTGTTTCTTCAGATAGCCATCTACTCTCAGAGTGGGACAAGGGATCTGTCCTTGAGCTTGTGGACTGAGGGTATAAGTACTAAGTGACAACCTCAAGGGAGAAATGACAACCTACTAGAGCTTGGTCCCACTTAAACATTGCAAATACTTCATGTGGATGACTAAGACAAAATCCAACCAACATCCAAACACAAGATGCGATGCACAAACATGATGAATCAAGCCAACATAATTCCTCCAACTAATTCCACAATAACGGCCTCCAATTGAACAATTAGACAAAATCCCAAAGAATGATTATAAAAATGATCAACAAAGTCAGGGGATAAACTCCTGAACAAATTAAAAGAGAACATACAAATGAATGAAATAAGGAAGTCGAGGCAGGATAAAAATCAGTAATGAGATAGAAATACTAAGATGGAATTAAAAGTCTTTATTATTTTTAATTATTTGTGTGTGTGCTACCATGAGTGTGTGTGGGGGGAGGGGTATGTGAATGTCATTGCAGGTACCTGTGGAGGCCAGAGTTGCTGGATTCCTCTGGAGCTGGAGTTACAGATAGTTATGAGTTACCTGATGAGGGTCCTGGGAACTGAACTCAGGTCCATTGGAAAGGCAGAAGTGCTTTCCCCTGCTGAGTCATCTTTCCAGCTACTGAGAAAATCAAATGTAAACATTGGGAAAAGCTCAGCAAGTCAAGTAAAGATGTATCAATAGAACAGATAATATGGAAGACAGGATGTCAGAGCTTGAGTAGTGATAAATTAATAGGAAATAGAACATGTGAGGTCTATGGGAACCATTAAAAGAGCAAAATTTGGCACCAGGGGCATAGAAAGGGAGGAATTTCAAGCCAAGGGCATAGAAAACTTACTCAATAAAAACCACAGCAGAAAATATCCAGATCTAGAGAAATAAATTCCCATCTAGATACAGGAGACATTTAGAACAGCAATCTGACAGATCAGGAAAGATCCTCCACCATGTCATATTATAATTAAAACACTAAATACATAGAACAAAGAAAGTGTGCCAAATACTAACTAAGAGAGACCCGAAGTCACATACAAGGGCAAACCCATGAGAAAAACCACAAACTTCTCCATGGAAACTCTGAGATATGATGTATTTTAAACTCTATACAGTAACTGCCAACCAAGATGACAATGTCCAGTTTTCAAAGCGGAAGAAGAAAGGAAAACTAAACAGAATTCTCATGATCACTAGCCAGCACTACAGAAAATTCTCCAAGGAATCCTATACACTGAAAAGAAAAATAAACACATTCATGAGGCCACAGGAAAGAACAAAGCACACAAGAACAGTAGGAAGGAAGGGAGGATAAAACGCACCAAACACTACAAAAACAACAAAATGACCAAAATTAATAACTCTGAATGCTTTTGTTTGCTTCGTTTTAGCGCTGGGAGTTATCTAACATGGCTTCCTGCATGCTAGACAATGGAACAGTACTGACCTCAACTTTCCAATCAAAAGGCACAGATTTAAAAATAGGATCTGCCCAACGACTAACTTATCCACCGTCATGGAGCTCCTCTAGTAGCTGATGGAAACAGAAGCAAACACCCACAACTAAACACTGAGCCGAACTGGAATCCAGATGCAGAGAGGGAGGACAAGACCAGGCTGCAGAAACACATAGAGACAGCTTACCTGAACAAGGAGGAGCTAATGGGCTGCCAGACTGATAGCTGGGAATCCAGCATTGGACTGACTCAGACCCCCTGAACATGGGTCTCAGCTAGAAGGCCTGAAGTCTAAGGGACCTCAGACAGTGAAACCAGGATGTATTCCTGGTGCACAAAAGGACTTTGCGGGCACATCCCCCATGGAGGGATACTCCCTTAACCTAGAGACAGGAGAGAAGTCCTAGTCCCTACTCCAAATGACTTGACAGATTTAGATGACCCCTCCTGGAGGGCATCACCCTCCATGTGGAGGGGGTGGGTGGGAGGGGAGGGTGGTCAGGGTGCATGTGAGGGTGGGAGAGATGAAAAGAGGGAGGGAGGGAGGGACAGGGAACTGGGATTGATATGTAAAATAAAAATAAAAAATAAATTAATATAAACAAATAGGATCTGCCTATTGTAGCCTATAAGAAGTACAACTCACTGACAAGAACAAACATAGATTTAGAATGAAAAGATGGAAAAGTATGTAATGTAATAGAAAAGCAAACAAGGGTAGCAATTCTAATATCCCACACAAGAAACTCTAAATCAAAATTAATGGAAAGCAATAAAGAAGGACAGTATATATTGATTAAGAACAATCTATCCCAAGGACCTCACAGTTTGAATCCTATATGTATGGGACATGGATATACAAATAAGCCAAACTCAAAATCAATAGAAGGAAATTAACAAAGGTTATGACAGAAAGTAATAAAATGGAAACAAAAAGAAAAATACAAATAATGAAATGAAGAGTTAGTTCTTCAAAAACATAAACAAACTCTTAGCCAAATCAACCAAAAAAAGAGAAAAATAATCCAAGTTAATAAAATGAAAGACACAAAGGAAGACATTATAAATGACACAGTAAAATTCAGGGTGGAGCAGTTCTTTGAAATCTGCATTCCAATATTTGAAGAATGTAGAAGAAATAGGAAGTTTCCAGGTACATTCTATTTATTAGAATTAAGTAAAGAGGCTGTAAGAAATTTAAATCAATCCAATACATAACAAACAGTGAGATTTAAGCAATAAAAAGACTTCTAACTAATGAAAATCTCAGGCCCAGAAGATTTCACAGCTGAATTTTACTAGACTTTTACAGAACACCGATACTCCTCAAATTGTTGCATAAAATAGAGGGGACACTGCCAAACTCATTGTATAACACCCGGATTACACAGATTCCAAAACAAGAATAGAAAAAAAGAAAGAAAAATAGGAGGGGGGGGAAGCAGAGAAGGAGGGAGGGAGGAAGAGAGAGAGAAGGAGAGAGAGAGAGAGAAGGAGAGAGAGAGAAGGAAGGAGAGAGAGAAGGAGAGAGAGAGAAGGAGAGAGAGAAGGAAGGAGAGAGAGAAGGAGAGAGAGAGAGAGAGATAGAGAGAGAGAGAGATAGAGAGAGAGAGAGAGAGAGGAGACAAAGGAAGAAAATTATAGGCCCATCTCCCTGAGTAATGCTACTCTCAGCAATGATCAGGGAAGCTTCCATTTTCAGTGGCTCAATGCAGAGGCTCATAACTGCTCAAAGTACTGAGAATAAATAAATATTAAGTGGTCTGCACTAACCCTGAAATCTGTGTCATCCTACCTAAGGTTCAGTGGGCATAGATATAGTGGTTTGAATAGGAATGGCCCCCATACATTCATGTGTTTGAATGCTTGGCCCATAGAGAGTGGCACCATTAGGAGGTGTGGCCTTGTTGGAGGAAGTGTGTCACTGTGGAGGTGGGCTTTGAGGTCTCATATGTTTAAAGCTATGCCCAGTGTGGCTCATAGTCTCCTGCTGCCTGCAGATCAAGAAGTAGAATTCTCAGCTCCTTCTCCAGCTCCATGTCCGCCTGCATGTTGCCGTGGCCTGTCATGATGATAATGAACTAAACCTCTGAAATTGTAAGCCAGCCAATTAAATGTTTTCCTTTATAAGAGTTGCTGTGGTCTCTTCACAGCAATGAAACCCTAACTAAGACAATGAAAGTTGGGGGTGGGGGTGGGGGTGGGGGTGGGGGAATGACAACACTGTAAAATATTATATTCTGGACATGACATGGCTTTTTATACCCATGAATTCACAGCAGTTGTGGTTACCTGCACAAGGCCTACAAAAGATGGGGCTCATTAACATTCCATCAGGAGTGGGGGAGGATCTTATAAGGCCCCACCCCTCTTGGAGAAGCTATATAGGCAGTTGGGGTAGAGGGAGTCATAGTCCTCAGCGGTGTAGTCACCGGTAGGTTGGTTGCCCTTGCTTGAGTAAATACCCTTGAATTCATTCAAGAAACTCTAATTTACAAAAGAGAAAGAAAGACAGAAAAAAAAAAAAAGAAAGAAAGAAAGAGAAGTAGGAGGCGAGACACCAGGGAAGAAGGGACTTGGCAGGAGGGAGAGCTGGACAAGAGAGAATGCAGAAAGGAGAAATATGACCAAGATGTGTATGTACGAAATTGTGAAAGAATTAAAAAAATAAACAGCAAAAATAAACAAACAAAATCCTATCCAACCAACCAAGTAACAAGTGGGCTAATAAAACAAACAGATGCTTCTTAAAGATGGAGTACAGATGACCAGTAGACATCTGAAACTTTTTTGCTATTCTTAGACATCTGGGAAATGCAAACCACACTAACATTTCATCTCACTGCAGCCAGAATGACTCTTGTTAAGAAAACAAACAAAAATTGTGGCGAGGATGTGGGGAAATGCAAACCCTTTCTTGGTACTGGTGGGAATGCAAATTGGTTCAGGCATTATGAAAATCAGCATGGAATTTCCTCAAAAGACTAAAATCAGAGCTATTATATGACAGCTGTACCTCTTTGGTATATATCTCAATACACCCCAGAGACAGCTACACATTGTGTTTATTGTAGTGCTATTTGCAAAAGCGGAGTTATGAATCAGCTTACATGTCTGTCAACAGATGAAATGATAAAGAAGATGTGGTACATGTTCATGACCAAATCTTATTCAGTAACAAAGAAGAATTAAATTATATTGTTACCTGGGAAAAAAATGGATATGATGGGAGATCATTACGTTAAGTGAAATAAGTCAAACAGAAAAGCAAATATCACATGCATTGTGCTGGATACTGTGGCTTCCTCATGTCATGCAGTCACTGCCCAAATAACACATGCACATTTGGGGTGTTCAAAATACTTGAAATAAAATGAAATTTCAAGATACAAATAAAGGTGACAAAGGATGTATCCCTTGTGTTTGAACACTTAATCATACGCATGAACATGGGTATGGTGGACTTTGGAATTTGACAAACTTGTTATATAAAACAGAATTGCACATGATCATTATAGCAAACCCCAGGTATCTTGTAAAGCTTACAATATTTTCTCTCTGTGGCACTAAGTATTTAAATGTCTGGGATTTGACCGTATCTTGACATTTTCCTTCTGATGATTGATTAATAGGCTCAAGCCACCAAGTATTTTACTTTAGAGATAACAAGTTTGGCTACTAGCTACACTCATTCTCAATCAGAAGGAGATCAGTTGATTCTTAGGGTCAATAGATTATACCCACAAACACAAGGACTCATCATGCGTTAGTCTTAAGATTTTATTTAAGCCAATAAGTAAGAATACATGCAGCAACAAATACAATTTAATCCCCACCTTAATGCTCTGTAACTCTCATATACAAAGGTTCCCTCTGTATTCATGTGTAATTTGTTGTGATAGTAGGCATGGAACCTAAGACTTCCTGTATACTGTAATTGCTCTAACACTTACCTATATAAACTCTTTTGTATTTTAAGACAGTCTCAATTCTGTCTGAGTCAGGAATTGAACTTTCCCAACCCTCCTGAGGAGCCATAATTACAAGATTGTAATTATGTATTATGTATTACAGGCATGGCTCTACTCTCTATTTCTAATGTGAGAAATTATCATTAAGCAACACCACCACTGTTAGTAGGTGACACCAAGCCAGGACTGCTTGTTTCTGGGCTCTAACTGTGGAAGGGTTCTGACCAGTTTCATAGGAGTTATTATTACAGCCATAAACACAACAGAAAACCGTCACTTTCCCATTTGACTCAATATTTAATTGTTAAACTAAGAAACATTATAAAGATATCAAAAATCGGACCAATATTTTCTCAAACCTTTCTTTAAAACCTTTCCCCCTCCTCTTAAAGGAGTCTTTTCAGACAAATTTCCCCAAATAGATGTTTTCCTTATAAAAATGTAACATTTTAGACATGCGTATATCTGTATATGTAAGTCCTCTGGAGGGCACAAACCATTCTAGCCACAGGAGGGGGGGCATTTAGAATACATTATAGAACAATTAAGAAATTAGGGAACACAGTGGGAATCACAGAGTATGACATCATTTTAGACCCAGAGTCCTCCTTTATTTATCTGATCTTCAGATACCGTTGCTGTGGCTTTCTTGGCAAAAGCTCCCACTCTTCCTGCTCTCCTTGGGGTGATAGACCAGAGATTAGTGTAGGCTTGAACCCCTTGTAGAGTAACGGTTGTGGCTGTTACCAGGACACCAATAAAAACATCTTCCCAGGGACTGAAGAAAACTCTCAATGTTTAGGAACATGTGCTGCTCATGCAGAAGCCCCGAGTTCCGTTCCCAGCACCATATGGTGGCTCACAACCATCAGTATCTCCAGTTGCAGTGGGTCTGATGGCCTTTTCTGACCTCTGAGGGTGCCAGGCATGCCCTTGGTGCACATAATACATTTGGAGGAAACATTCATATACATGAAAACAAATAAATCTTTAAAAAATAAGACATTTTCTCATGTCTATGAGCACTTGCCTCCTGCGTATTTGAAATCCCACTAGCCATAACCAGCTACCAGTTAAAAATGTCTGAGCACAGCTGGACAGTGGTGCTGCATACTTTTAATCCCAGTACTTGGGAGGCAGAGGCAGGTGGATCTCTGTGAGTTCAAGGCCAGCCTGGTCTACAAAGCTACACAGAGAAACCTTGTCTGGAAAATAAAAAGTAAATAAATAAATAAAAATAAAAATGTCTGAGCACCCATCAGGAATTGTAAATACAGTATGTTGGCAGTTCCTGTAAGACCTTCGAGAGCGTGGTCCCGCAAGCTCCCATTCAGGAAAGGCGCCCCCCCCCCAAATCACTCATGAGAAGCGGTCTTGATACAAATGCATAAGGTCCTTTATATTCCAGTATACTGGGGCCGTCAGCCATACGCCATGCAGGGTAGAGGGCTGAGCGACCCCGGCACAGAATTGAGACAGCTTTTATAGGGTAACAACAAAGCCCGCCCATCGTGAGCCAATCACTTCGTAGCATCCAGTGCAGACCAATTAAAGTATCCAAGCCCCCTCTTAGCCAGAAAATCTGCTTTCGCACAGGCTTCTGGGTATGGCGACAAGGCTCATTTCCTGTGTTCATTCACTCACAGGCTGTCGTAAACATTAAAGTAGGTGACCCTCAGCTTGGGATTTAAGACTCCCAGCTTCCTGGGGTCACTGGGGAATTAGGCTAAAATTTTCCATCCTAACATTTCCTGTGTGAACTGACATACCCTTATAGCAAAGAAAAGTCTAAGACAATTTACTACTTCAACCTGAAAGTAAAACTAATCCAGTGCTGGAGTTATTGCATTCAGTCAGCCTAGGTGAGAACTGTCCAAAGTGGGGGCTGGAGGGGGAGGGGCAGGGAGCAGATGGGACCAGGCTGGGATAGAGAGGGGCCAAGGAAAAAGTAAAACTTCTACATTGATTCATACATTTGATTTTTATTTTTCAGTGATGCTGACTGAATGAATTCAGGGCTTCCCATATACATACACTAGGCAAGTACTTGGCTCCTGGACTACAACCCAGCCTTGGTGTTCAAATGTCTTATCAGGAAATTTACACTTAAGTCCAAGAGTGTGGAAATTATATAATGACAGTTACTGAGGAAACCAGACGAAGCAAAGTCAATTATTAATGTGGCAGAAAACAGAAAGTTACATGATATAGAAATTAATCATCATGTACTGCTAGGTTCAACTCTACATAACATTTAGTGGATCTCATGATACTAACACTAAGTAATGACTCAGAGGTGTATTTTATACCTTGTGTTTCAATGCCTAGTCTCTTTATCCAGGAATGCTTGGATACTACTTAGCACTATTTGGAGCATAGCCTTTGGGACGGAGTGATAATTAGATGAAGTCATAAAAACCTGGGGCATTCATGATGTGATTGGTGTTTCCATAGGAAGAGATTAAAGTGTTCTCCTTCCCTCTCCCTCCTTCCTGGACACTATAAGAGGAGCAGTTTATCTACCGCCCACTTGTCATGATGTCTATCGCAATGCAGCTCCCCAGGCAACAAGGCCAACCAATGGTGGTCTGAAACCGTGAACCCAAACGACTATTTCCTCTTTGTCAGTTTACTGCATCAGGTACTTTGTCACAGTGATGGACATCTGATTAACACACCAGATCTTTAGGAACTGAAAGAGTTGTCTTAGTGTTTTCTTACTACCAGCATGTGGTAGCAAATTAATAAAACTCAGTGGTTTAAGACTGGTATAAACTTATTCCCTTACTTATTATCTCAAGATCAAAATGTAGACGTCAGCTGCACTGGCCCAAAGTCAAGATATCATTGGAACTACCCTCCCCTCCTCCTGGGATTCCCTGGGGGAGGTGTATTCCCTGGTCCTCCCAGAGTCTAGAGGCTGCTCACATCTCTAGGCATCTGGCACTCTTTCATCCTCACAGCCAGCAGTTCTATCACTCCAACCCTGCTTCCACTGATACATCTCTGTAATGGTTAATTCTGACAGTCGATGTGACTAAGATTAAGAAATATCAAGGGTGTTAATGAGGCACTCCTTTGGATGTGTATATGCTCATGTATTCAAAGAGATTTGACTGAGTAGGAAAAACTGCCGGATGGCATCATCATATGAACTAGAGTCTCAGACTGAGTTAAGAGAAACAGGAGAGGGTGAATGGGACCCATTCAATTTCCTGACTATGGGTTCACTGCGCCCAGCTATCGTACATTCCTATTGCCATGCTTTCCCTGATAGGTGGGTGGTAGCCCCTGAAACAGTGAGCCCAAATAAACCAGCTCTTACTTAAACTATTTTTTTTTCAAGACAGGGTTTCTCTGTGTAACAGTCCTGCGCCATCATGCCTGTCTACTTAAACTGTTGTTACAGCAATGAGAGAAAAACAACCAATACAATCTTTTCTGACTCTACACTGCTGTGATGGGGGTGGGGTGTCCTTCTGTGTATGTTTCTCTTATTGGTTGATGAATAAAACACTGTTCAGCCAATGAGGCAGGAAGACAGGTGAACTAGGAGATGAGGAGGATTCTGGGAAAGGTAGGCAGGTCAGTCGCCATGTAGCAGAGGAAGGAATAAGAGGTCTGGACCCTTCTTTGGTAAGATAAGACCACGTGGAAATATTTAGAATAATAGAAATGGGTTAATAATTAAGACAGAGCTAGCCAATAAGAAGCCCTAGTCTCTGGTCAATAGTTTTATAATTAATATAAGTCTCTAGGTGTTCATTTGGGGCAAGGAGGCTGAGGAACCGGGCAGGAAATCCCATTATACTATTGCTTCCTGAAAAAGCCCCTGTAGCGAGCTATAATTACATAAGCCTATAACCTAATCACTTGTGTAATAGGGTCCCAGACCTTACCACAGCTGATTCCATGGTGGAAGTGCCATTCAGGCTCTAAAACTCAGCACATAGATAGCACCATGTGCCAAGACTAAAACAAGGACCTAATCCATCAAGTCCGTAGTTCTAGAAAAGTCTCTAGAAGTACTTAGCTTGCTTTTGGGCTTCTGTAGTTGTGCTTCTGGCTAACTGTTCTTGTTAACTGAAGTATGTCAGCCAGGACATGGCTTTTGGCTTAAAAGCTCACCCTGAGAAAGACTCAGTGCTACACTTTTTATTGACTTAAACCCATGTCTGAGCAGTCTTCTCTGGTGGACAACCCACATCACTTGGGAGGCTGAGGTCAAGGATCAGGAATCCAGGGCCATTCTCAGCTGCATAATGAGTTTGAAGTCACTGTGGCTACATGTCTCAAAAAGTCAAAACAACAAACAAACATAAACTCACAAAGAGCCTAGTGATTGCATGGGGCTTACTCACCTAAACCAACTAGAATAGATCTTCCCAATTCATAATTCTTAATTTAATCATATTTGTATGATTCCTTTACCATATGGGTAACATATTCACAAGTTAACTTGATTAAGTATTGGACTTTTTGGTCTGTTTGTTTGGTTGCTTTTGTTTTGTTTTTGTTTTTGATGGGATCTCATTTTGTAGGTTAGGCTGGTCTCAAACTCAGAGATCCACTTGACTCTCTGCCTCTTGAGTATTTAGATTAAAGGTATGCACCTTTAGAAATTCTGAGGAGCCATTATCCTGCCTAGTCCACTGGGGATCCAACACAGTGATGCTAGCAGGGAGTATGCTAAAAACACTGGCATCACAGAGAGGAGCTCCAACCCTCATTCTCTCATGTTAAGTTAGAAGACACACCCAGAAATCTTGGCTGTGGGCTTCCTTCTCAGCCTGCCCTTCCAATGGCTTCTACCCACGAGCCACTGGGGCTTTCACTGGACACAGGAAAGATTTATTTCCATCTCAGCAGTCCTTAAAATAAGTTTCTAAGGTGTGTTTCAGTCTCTTTAGCATGCCACAGAGAATCATGCAAGGTGGCTTGAAGGACAACAACATTTAATTTTGTGGCTAGTCTAATATGATCTCTTTTCCAGCAGCATGCACTCAAGTTTGTGTTTATTCTGAATTACCAAGGATGGAATCCAAGGACAGTGGAGAAACTGGGAACCCTGTGTCTTCCATAATTGGCATCCCTTCACCTTGGGGTTGCCTCGTGGTTCCCAGGATATCAGCCCTACCTGGGAAAGTCTAGAGCCAAAGCAGAGGACCATGAAGCATCCTTGTTTACATTCCAGGCAGCCCTCCACCTTCCTTGCCAGCTCCCTGCCTTTCCTGTGTTCTCGCATTGATACTTGAGTCATTCCTCATGGTCCTTTTGATGGGAGGCCAATGCAGAGGGTCCTGATGGTGGAAAAAAATTTGCATCTTAAATAATCAGAATGTTGTGAGGTGAACTCAGGGTTATAAGAACCCTGGCATGTCTTTAGGGATGAATCCTAATCTTAGTAGATAATTTACAGACCAGAGATAATTTACAGACCAGAGAACTTCCAGAGTGAGAAGTCCGCCTTAGCAACTTTTCTATTGCTGTAATAAGACACCATGACCAAGGCAGTTTATAGAAGAGTCGATTTGGGGCTTGGAGTTTCAGAGGGTTTGAGTCCATGGCAGTCACGGTGGGAAGCATGACAATGGCAGCAGGCAGGACGGCAGGCGTGACACTGAAGCAGTAGCATCTTGATCCATGAACACGAGGCAGGGATTGGGGGAAGGGGGAGAGAGAGGGAGGGAGGGTAGGAGGGAGGGAGGGAGAACTGGGAAAAGCATGGGCTTTTTAAACCTTCCAAATCCATCCCCATGGCCACACCTCCTCCAACACAGCCACATGAGTCAAGTGATTATCAATACATAGTTCATCCACCTGAGTATTCTCTTAATATATCATTTCTATTACCATCTGTGATGGTTAGCTTTCTCAACTTGAAACAACCTTGAATCACCTGAGCAAAGAATTGTCTCTATCAGGTTGTCCTGTGACTATATCAGTAGGGGACTGTCTTACTTAAATTAACTGACACGGGAAGAGCCAGTCCACGGCTGGCAGTACCATTCCCTAGGCACCGGGCCCTGAACTGTGTCAGAGTGGGGAAACTGGGCTGAACACAAGCAAGCAAGTGCCTACGCATGCGTTTACCTCTCTCTGCCCTTGACCTCTGTCCTTGACATTGTGATGTGACTTGCTGTCTACAGCTCCTACCCGGGCTTCGCCACAGGGACTAACAGTAACTTAGAATTGTAAAAGAAGCGAACCTTTTCTCTCCCCTACTTGCATCTTATCACAGCAACAGAAATTAAACTAGGACACCACCCCTCCCAAGTTTCCTCTTAGTTATGCATAAACTGAAAATCGAATTCAAATGCCTTCTCTTTCTAAACAACCCTTCCACCCCAGGCCACTGGATTTAATGATGGATTTAATAATCTAATAACGGAGGGGTAGGTCTAGAACTGAAAGGATTTCCTCCTTGGGAAACAAGGGGTCAGAGTTGGGGACGGAGCAGCTGGGCCCCACACAGAGGCAGCTTTCTTCTCAGTGGAATGCCAAGCCCACGGGTGCCTGTCCTCAGCTGTTCCAGACCCTGTTAGGACTCTCTGTTCTGGGGCCCTAGAATGGGACCTGCAGGTCAACCCTGCTCTCCATCCCCATGGCAGCCTTTTCTCTTCATCATGCGGGGCTTGGCATGATTTCCCCGTCTACCCGAGTCTGGGCGAAAGAGCAGGAAGACTGCGGAGTACGTGAGTACCTGAGGACAGGTACGGCCAGGCAGCCTGGCAGGGACTGGCGCCAGACTGTCCTTCTGGAAGCACTGCTCCGGGCCGGGATGTGCACAGTGCTTTGAGCCTCCAGGGTTCTCACCCAATGTTCTCAGCTGACCTGGGTGTCACGACCCCATTTTGTAAGGAGACTGACTGTGATCCACTAGGGATCCAGCAGGAAACAGATGGCATCTGTAGAGGATTCGAGTGAAGAACTGACTGTTGACAGAGGTGTGAACAGAGCTAAGAACACCAGCAAGAGTTGGTGAGCCCCCTCTGGGCTTAGAGACAGATGGAAGCCGTTATCATCGCTGAGACTACAGTGGAAGAGAGAAGAGGGAGTCACCCAAGTCCGACAAGAGCTGATGCCAGGAAGACGAGTGCACTATGTCAGAAACAAAGACAGACACCTTTGTGTCTTCCCACAGTGTCAGAACTGATTGACTCTAGCAGTGAATTCACAAGCTATACAGATTTTGTTGGCTACAATTTGCCGAGAGGTCCTTATTTTCCTTGATGGCTGCCCAAAGCAAACACTGGACCTTTTATTCCATTTTTTTTTTTTTTTTTTTTTTCTGAGACAGGGTTTCTCTGTGTAACAGCTCTGGCCATTCTAGAACTCACTCTGTAGACCAGGCTGGCCTCAGACTCACTGACATCCACCTGTCTCCCGAGTGCTGAGATTAAACGTGTGTGCCACCACTACCCACCTTTTGTTTCTACCTTAACTACTAACATTAACTTTCTCATCACACAATGTGTTTATGCGTGTGTACGTAGACATATACATACACAGGAAGAGTAATATGTATCTATCCTATAATACCTATATTCTGTAATAGAGAGTGTATTACTACATGTATTAATATATAATATTATTAATTATACATAATAACATATAATAATGTATTATCATTTACTTCCTATAATTATATAGTCTATATTATGAAGTATATAAATAGTATATGAATATAAAATATTTATATGTAAATATATAATAAAATATACATTAATATACAAAATAAATGCATAAAATTAAAAATATGAATATTTTATATTTATAGTAAAATAATATTTAAATACATGTAAAGAATAACATATATATACACACAGAGAATATCTATAAGGGTTAGGGTTCACAACAGAATTTAAGGGATTTCCCAAAGAAGTCTTGCTAGGGAAGGGTTGATACAGAAGCAAAGAGGTCCTGCAGGTGGTTAGATACTAACAAACCAGTAGGCTTGCTCACTCAGTCTCAGTAGAGCTTTCCAGGAAAAGTGGAGATGAAAGCCATAGAGGTTATACACAGAACCATGTCTAGATGGACAAATGAGTGGAAGGACAGACACCAGCTGTCATAAAGGCCATGACAGCATCAGGGACCAAACTGAGTTGTCACAGTGGGGCAGTCAGAAATTCTCAGCCTGTGGATTCTCTGATGCACATATAGCAGATGACCAGGGATCCTCTTTATAGGGGCCAGGAGAAATGTTTTCACCCTTTGCTCAGCCTAGTGTGCCTGCTTAATTCTCAAGTCTGGATTTTCTGGTCTGGCTTAAATATACCTACGTGCTCACATAATCCAAATTTACTTTGATATTTTTTTTTAAACGTTTATTTGTATGTATGTGTGTGAGGCAACGTGTACCAAATGCATGCAGGTGCTCTCAAAGGTCAGAGGTGATGGATCCCCTGGACCTGGAGTTACAGAGGGTTGTGGAGCTGCCTGATGTGGGGTGCAAGGACTTGAACCTGGATCCTCTTCAAGATCAGTAAGCACATACAGCCATTAAGCCATCTCTCCAGTCCTACCTTGATAAATTTATAGGATGTCCTAGCCAGCCTTCTGTTGCTGTGCTAAAACACCAACCAAACACGATTTGGGGAGGGGAGGGTTTGTTTGGCTTACCCCTTAACATCGCAGGCCGTCACTCACAAAAGTCAGAGAGTCAGAGAAGGAATTCAAGCGGCAGTCTGGAGAGGGAGCTGAAGGGAAGGCTCTGGAAAAACGCTGCTGCTGGTTTGCTTCCTGTTTCTGCTTAGCTAACTTATACCACCCAGAACCACCTACCCGGAGGTGACACCACCCTCAGTGAGCTGGTCTCTTCCCACATCACATCAATAAGCTATCAAGAAATTACCCAGGCCCATAGGCCAATCTGATGGAGGCAATTTCTCTATTGAGGTTCCTTCTTCCTAAGAATGTCAAGGTGACAGCCAAGAACAGCCATAATTGTGATACCATTCCCACTTTTAGGAAGAACTTTCCAGTCTGTACCTCATGAGTTGGGTTCTGGGTGGACGATAGTGTTCATGTACCTACCAAGGTACAGTGTCATCCATGCTCTGTGTTTGCACTCAAAATGAAGTCAAATGCTGCTTGTAAAACAAAATCTCGCAGCCTGAAAAACAAAACTTTTATATAATATGAAGTAACTTGAAGCAGTACATAGCCTGGTTGCAATATAGGGAGATGAATTGGAATTGAGTGATGCTGCTTCTTATCTCCCATCTCAGCTTTCCATTGATCAAACCCAATTGGAACTGGAGGACGAGGAGGCTGGGATACTCAGCCCAGAGGTTCGCCTTCTGAGAGGCAAGAGACTAACCTGGAAAATGAGTAAGCAGCCCCAAGTCCTGTGCTGGATTTGAGGTGTGCAGAATTCTACCCTAATGCCTTCTTTGCGCTGTCTTCATTACAGAGCCACTACACACAGCAGCTGCTGAGACTGGGAGATGGAAAAGTCGAGAAAATGGAAGTTTAACACACAGACCAGTTCTGCCCAACTTTTGTTTTATATTTAAAGGTACACTGGACTTTGCTTGCTTGCTTGCTTGGAGCTGAGGACTGAGCCCAGGGCCTTGTGTTTGCTAGGCAAGTGCTCCACCATTGAGCTGAATCCCCAACTCCTATTCTAGACTTTTAAAATGAGTGTCACTAGTGTTTTGATCACAACGTTATCTCATGTATCTCATGTGAAGCCTCAAAATGTATTTTAGCATAGTAGAAATTCTGAAGTATAATTAAACCCAACTTCTACTTTTTTCTTCCATGACATTAACTATGCAAATAGCCTCATTCATTGAAACAGGCTTGGTGAAGTTTCTGCCATAAGTAATGGAGTGAACACGGAGATGGTGGAGCTGTATTTTGTTGCAGTCTGCGGAGTGGACTGGAACAGACAGGAAGACCCAACAATGGCTCCTCTAGCAATCCTGGAATGAGATTAGAAGGCAAGAGCAAAAGAAGCCGAAGTGGGGAGGCAGAGAAGAACAGGTCCCTCTTTCCTCCATGACGGGGGACTGACAGTGTTATCATGAGATGAGATGGAGATGAGATGGGCTGTCCTGGGAAAGAAGGAACAGAGAACAGAGACTTTCTGACACACTGAGCAAAAGGACGACCCTTTGAGACAGGCAAATGCTTTTTTTTTTTTTTCCAGTTAAATGGGGGCATAGAATATTGGGATTTGGAAGAATGCTTGCTGTTTAAGACCTAGGAGTGGCCAACATGCCCAAATGAGAAAACACAGTCTTTAGTTTTTCGAGACAGGGTTTCTCTTGGCTGTCCTGGAACTCACTTTCAAGACCAGGCTGGCCTCGAATTCACAGAGATCTGCCTGCCTCTGCCTCCGGAGTACTGGGATTAAAGCCATGTGCCACCTCTGCCCAGTGATTGACACATTTTTTTAAGTGTCTTTAAAAAATAAAGTTTAGAAAGCATTGGTGAAGAATGAAAAGAAAGGGAGAGTATCATCAGATGATTCCCATCTCCTATCAGACAGGCATCCACACAGGGGCTGTGGGATCCACAGTGGGGGGAACGGCTAGAAATTTCCAATGAGCAGGGAGGCACCATTGAGCTAGGAATAGAGAGAATCCTTTGGATTTGGCAATTAGAAAGTCACTGCATTATCAAGGGCAGTATTAATTAGAGAGTGGATGGCTTTGAAGTACGGGGGGGGGTATTCTTCAGGGTGCGTGTGCTGGGCATTGTAAGTGATAAATATTTGGTATCAGGATCTACCCATGAAAACATAGTTTAAAACAAAAATCCTAGGACCTATTTCCTGAAAAACAAAGCTTCTCTTGATGTTGTAGTCCATCTGGCTTCTATATCAGACTACCACAGCCTGAGCACTTAGAAACAACAGACAGCTGTTTCTCATGTTTCTGGAAGTTAGTAAGTCTGAGATCAAGGAGCTAGCAGATTTGTGTCTGGTTGGTATGTGGCCATCTTCTCACTGTATCTGTAAGTGGTGGGAGTACAATCAGATCTCTGGGGCTTCTTTTATGAGAGTGCTAGTCCCTTTCCTGAAGGACCCACTGTCATAGCTTAGTCACCTCCCTACCATTCATTACTTTGGGGTCAGTTTCTACCTATGATGTTTGGGACATAAATATTGGGTGAATGTAATACCAGATGAATTAAAAAAAAAATATTGTAACTCATGACTTGAACTTGACCTGCCCTATTCCAGATCCTGATACCAATAGACCTGGGGACAGCTTCTACCAATAGACCTGGAGACAGCTTATAGCAATAGACTTGGGGACAGCTTATAGCAATAGATCTGGGGACAGCTTATAACAATAGACCTGGGGATAGCTTCTACCAATAGACCTGGGGACAGCTTCTACCAATAGACCTGGGGACAGCTTATAGCAATAGATCTGGGGACAGCTTATAACAATAGACTTGGGGACAGCTTATACCAATTGACCTGGGGACAGCTTCTACCAATAGACCTGGGGACAGCTTATAGCAATAGATCTGGGGACAGCTTATAGCAATAGATCTGGGGACAGCTTATAACAATAGACCTGGGCTGCTCTCAGCCTTGGTCATAGAAGCTTCTTTGTACAATAGATAACAGTCAATGCAGAGATACATCACTGCTCAAAGGACCGAGACTAAAAGATCGGGAGTTCAGTTCTAAAATGGGATATCTGTGTTAGCTTCACCATCACCAAGGCTTGGGGAATACCATGGAAGAGGAGATGGAAAGCATTTAAGATGCAGAACTGCTGTGGGGTGGGGTCTTCTGGGCATGAGCGGCTATTGTAATAATAAACTCATGGCACAAGGCTGCAAGATCAAGCCAGTCCAAACCTGAGCAGACAGAGGTGGATCTCCAGGCCTCCTCCCTTGCTGAAGTTTTTGGCAGAGTAGTTGCTGTGGGAGAGAGAGTCATTTTTCATGAGCTGGTAAATTTTCTGAGCTGTTGCCCCATACCTTTGTGCATATGGGCAGCACTAACCGGACTTAGTGGATAAAGAAAGGAAGGAGGGAGGGAGTGAGGGAGGGAAGAAAGGAGGGAGGGAAGGAAGGAAAGAAGGAGATGAAGTTGACAGGGATGTGTCATTGGAATAAGGGGAGAGTTGAAGGGGAGAAATGGGGAATAGATATGATCATATTTCACTGTATACACATATGAAATTCTTAAAAATAAAGGCTTAAAGACATCAAACACTTGATACTCAATGCACAAAGAAAAGTGACAAATGGATGCCGAAGAGGAGAGCACAATGAGGATGGTGTTGAATGCCCCAGTTGATACCAGAGTGACAATCTGCCCCTGAAAACAGGGGCTAGGGACGACTTGTAGTTTTGGGCTGTGCCAGTCGGGTGGGTGGTAGCGTCTTTTACGGGATGGGGAAGGAGTTATAAGAATTGCGTGGAGGAAATGCTGAGCTTGCAATTGTGGGCAGGAAGGGCACAGGAGGGGAAGCAGGTGAGACAAAGAAAACAAGAGTTCCATCCCGGGGCCTTCAGTCCTGTAAATTTCATGCATCTATTAATTGTAAGTGATGATGTCACCATGGGTGTGAAATCTGCAGCTAGAGGGAAGAATGGAGCCCGCCCTGGAATTGGATAGCTTTTGTCTCTGGATCCTGAGGATGCCACCCTGAGGATGAAAGCAGGTAGAGAAGCTGCTTTCCTGCATTTAGAGGCTCAGATGCAAAAGGTCACAGGGCACTGTTCTTCCCACAGAAGAACTGAGAAAAGTGGCCTTCTTGGTAAACTACTCACAAATGTGTGTTCCTAGCCACTATGACAGTGTGTGTGTGTTGGGGCGGGGGATGAGGTTGGGAAGGGGTGTGGGGGTGTAGTAGTTATCTCAGCAGGATGCACTTTTGTTACTTGGTTACCCCAAAGAGTCTACTCAGGGTCAAACTGACAGGAGCTCATTGAGACATTCAAACCTGTGCTCATCCAAAGCCCCTGTGCCCAGCCCAGCTCCAGGGACCCTGTTCTTTAACCTACAACAGCTCCCCTGTAGCTGCACGGTGCTTAGCATGAGGAAGTGCATATGGCAGTTTGTTTATTTTCATACCTTGTCTGGCACCCGTGGCATTTACCCTAGAAACTTCTTACAATTTTAAAGCAAATAAATCCTTACAAGGCCTCCTTATTTTAAAAAAAAAAAAAAAAAAGGTTTATCTTCTTGGTGATTCCAGGCACATTCGTGGACATCAACAGCCTGTCGGGTGATAATTGCTGCTTCTTAGGATTCAGGTTCTTCATTTATTATAAAAGGAAGAGAGCCAGTCACTGCTCCAAGGGCTTTAAGGAGAGTCTGAGTCAAGAAGAGTCACACTGGGCCAGGTGTACATGCACATCTTTAATCCCAGCACCCAAGAGGCGAAGGCCGGTGGATCCAGTGTGTTTGAGCCCAGCCTGGTCTACATAGTGAGTTCCAGGGCAGCCAGGACTATATAGTGCGACCCCATCTTAAAATCTTTTTTTTTAGTGATAAAAATAGGTTTCCATGCTTTACTCAGTGCTTGCCTCTTAACTTATTTTTGTTTCTAACTGCAGCTTCCTCACCCTTGGGGCTTGGCTCTTGGTTATAAATCCAGTTTGGTTCAAATCCAATTTCAAAAAAGAGCACTACGCTCAGGAAGCATGGTGCAGAACAGAGACACACAGTCCAGCTAACGAAACCATCTGGGGGCTCTGCTTTGGTCTGTTCATCTTCCTGTTCAGAAAATGCTTGTTTTACTGCAAGTCTCTTTTCCTAAGTTACTTATCACGAATGACCCACACCCCCTCCCTCTATTTAGTACATTCCAGGAATTCAGAGCTTTGCAAAGAAGGAAACTTTGCAACCCTCCTTCGATCTAGGACGGAATTCCACTGTGGGGCAGGGCATTACAAACGTAGGGCAAGGAAGCCCAGGAGATTGAACTTGGTTTACAGCTCATGCACAGTACACCCTGTTTTCTCAGTTGCAGTGGGCTGGGTATCTAGCCAAACATCCCCCCACGTTTCTGAAAATAAAATGAGGATCTGGCTCTGGCGTCCGTGGGAAACAGACACAGCATGTTTGTATTTTATTTCTGTCAAAGGTGCATAATGTGTTCCAGGTTTTTCTGCTCTTCTGGATTCTAGAAAGAAACAGGACGAAAAGCTATTCCTGAAAAGGGGGAGATGCTGGCACAGAGCCCAGAATCTTCCTTCTGGGTTCACACTGAAATGTAAAGACAGCCTGGGTTTTAAATGAAGACAAGAGAGAAATGTTGTTTTCTGAATTTGACGTGGTGGTCCTCTATACCCCCCTCATCCTGTCCAACACCAGTGTAGTCCCATGACAGTTGAGGGGGAATGTGGCTTTCCAGTGTTTATTTGGTTCACTAGTTTTAAAGAGTTTAACATGCTATCAGTGACAGAGAAAGGTCACCTCTGAAGCTGCCACCTCCAAGCTTACCTCAACCCACAGAAGCAGGAACAAAGTAGGGCAGCGTGAAGCCTTCCAAGAGAGTAACAGTCGATCCTACTTTCGTTGTCCCATTTTTGTAGTCGTGGCTGTCCTGGAACTTGCTCTGCAGACCAGACTGGCCTTGAATTCAGAGGTCTACCTGCTTCTGCCTCCCAAGTGAGGGATTAAAGTTGACTAAAGTGGCTGGCTTGAAGCTATTTTCAAAAACTGTATGTTCAAGGCAAGTGTGGGCTACACAGCAAGTTCAGGCCAGACTGGGCTACATAGCAAGACCCTGACTCAACACAGCCATTCCCAAAAGTAAGTGTCATCGGATATCATTATGTGCTCCGCCTGTATTCAAATTACCCGACTGTCTCAGAGTTATGTTTCGCATTTATATTCGAGGACTCAAATAGAAACACTGTGTTATACAGATGATGTATTATTGTCTATTTCAGCTTTCAGATCACATATCCCTCATTTTGTGTCTTTTCCTTTTGTTTTAGAAAAACTAGATCAGAGTACTAGAGGGTTTCCCCTAAGTCTGAATTTTACTTATTTCATCTCCACTTAATCCTTGTATGGCCTAGTAACTTGCAGTTAGATCTAGAGACCTGAATAAATTTCAACATGAGGGATTTGGGGCAAGAGATGTTGTTGTATATGTCCACCAGGAAGTGAGTGACACCAATTGTCTATTAATAACTGTTGATGATCGTAACACAGGTCCATTAGGAAGTACAAATCACCGACAGTCAATTTATATCTTTTTAAAAAATAATTCATTTAGCTGAAACACCATCTAAGATAAATTTATTTGGGGGGTGTGGGGAAAGGAGGCTGGAGCCACTGCTGGAGATGCTGGCCTTGCAGAAGCCTCAGTTCCCAGCTGTCAAATTGGGCAGCTAAGCTCACAACCGCTTGTTCTTTTGAAGCCAAAGGAGCCGGCTCCCTCTTCTGGGCGTCCTGGGTACTTGCACTCATGTGGTGCTCATAAACTCAGGTTGCCTAACACACATACCCGCAAATAAAAACAGATCTTAAAAAAAAAAAAAGAAAAAAGAAACTTCTTATTTACTATGAATTGAAGTGCATATCTACAAGAAATATGCTAAATCCTTGAATCTTTCATTTATCAATATTCAAAATGCAGCAGTTCCCCACAACCCAAATATCAGCAATACAAATTTCAAATGTAGCAATATAAATGCAAGGTTTCTTGGCGCATCTGATGGTTTCATTTCATTAGAGTGATCTTCTTGCTGCTGTTCAAGCCACTGTGCCTTTGTCTAGTGTGATCCTATGTGTTTGCTGCTGAGTCCTTGAGCTAACAGGACTTACATTTTAGAGTGAGGGGTTTGTTGAGATTTCCTGTCTTTGACCCAGTGGCTCCTTTTTGCAGAAAGGAGAGTGTGGAGATCACACTCTGAGTACATTTCCCCTCGGCATTGGATAGATGGATTGATTCCAGTTTCTTGTGACTTGTGCAGTGCAGGGCCCTGCATGGACCCCCAAGGCACCTTGAGCAAGCCTGATGCAGTTGGCTGGAACATCTTGCCCCAGAGTTGTTACCGATAGTAAGTTTGATTTGCTAACACACATCTGCTGAGGAGGAATCAAGCTTGAGAACTTGCACGCTTGACTCATGATTGTTTTCTACTGTGCTGTGAGTCAGTATGTAAGCCAGCTCCTTCCCCTCAATAAACGGCATTCAGCATTCCAGCATTCCTGTTGCATGAATGACCCACTGCTTTATCTTTTATTTAAATCTCTAGGCCTTCACCCAATTATTGGAACAGAATGTAGCGCAGGTGCCAACATTGTAGGGACCCAGCTCTGCTGATGTTCAAGTTCCTTATATAGAATGGTAGGGTATATTTTCATAGCCTGTTACACCCTCCCACACACTTTAAATCACTTATAATACCAAACACAACAATGGAAATAAGTGCCACAGGAACTAATAGCTAGTACAGTAGCAAATTTTTTCCCAAATATTTTCTATATAAGTTTACTAACATTCAAATATGTGGAACCCAAAGATATAAGGACCAACTACATGAGTTCTGTCCATCCTGTCAAGTTGATTGTTATTTTGCCTCCAACCTTTTCAACGGATGAATCTTGGAAATACTTTTTTTCTTTAAGATAAAATGTATCATAGAATTCATAGCAGCTATGATCATTTGCACAAGACCTGGAGGGGCTTATCAGAACACACACCTCTCAGGGTCTTTAGACATTAATGGTTGCTTGGGAGTGGGAGAGACTTTCTTTCCAGTGGTTTAACCTCTGCCACTATAAGTTGTCTATGCTCTAATAAAGACTTCACTCATATTCCTGTGATCAACCATAATAAAGCTCGCTCTCTCTCTCTCTCTCTCTCTCTCTCTCTCTCTCTCTCTCTCTCTCTCTCTCTCTCTCTCTCTCTCTCCCTCACACACATAGATACAAGTAAACACAAAAACACAAAGGTAAAAGGGGTACTAGTTGAGAAGAGAAAGGGAGTCAGCAGGAGTAGGAGGGATAATAGCAGATTAAAATATATGATATTGAGGTTGGAGAGGTGGCTCATGAGGTAATGCGCACTGTTCTCAGAGAATATTCAAGTTTGGTTCCCAGCATATACACCATAGGGCTGTTTACAAATGCTGTAACTCCAGATCCATGGGATCTGATGGCCTCTTCCGATACTTGCACTCGAGTAGCACATACCCAAGTTCAGACATATATACATGTACATAATTAAAAGTAAAATAAATCTTTAAAATGCATTATTACATGTATAAAAATAGAACAAAACTGATCATTATGAATAATTAAACTCTTCTTTTAACCTGTACCACGGACTTACACTGATGCTTCTATTTCAAATTCTGACTTGAAGGCTTTACTTTCCTCATGAGTCTTATCTACATTTGCTTTATCCAGAGTCAACTCCTTTTTTGTTTGTTTGTTTGTTTGTTTTGTTTTTTGAGACAGGGTTTCTCTGGATTGCGTTGGAGCCTGTCCTGGAACTAGCTGTGTAGACCAGGCTGGCCTCGAACTCACAGAGATCCACCTGCCGCTGCCTCCTGAATGCTGGGATTAAAGGCATGCGCCACCAACACTCGGCAAAGTCAACTCTTTTTTAACATACTTTTTTATTAAGTCTTTGAGAATTTCACATCATACACCCCAGTCCTACTCATTTCACAGTCCTTTCATGTCTGCCCTATACTGCTGGATTCACCCCCCGCCCAAAAAAGGGGAAAATGTTTAACTCCTCAGTCTTTCCCACCTCTCCATCATATATTCCTTTGTGGCAATGGCCTCGAGAGCGACGGTATACCATGCAGTAGATCTTTTTTCCCAAACAGCTTTGTTGTAGAACATTATTTTAAGATGTGTTACATTCGTTTATGGTGCAGAACATTTGTTTAACAATGCAAAGATGTGTCCAATTCTTTTATGTTGCATTTGCTTAACTCTATGAAATTGTGTTACTTCACCTGTCTAAAACACCTGATTGGTCTAATTAAGAGCTGAATGTCCAATAACAAGGCAGGAGAAAGGATAGGCAGGGGTGATGGGCAGAGGGAATAAATAGGAGGAGAAGTCCAGGGAGAGGAGAACAAGGATTGAGAAAAAAAGGGGACCAGCCACCCAGGCACACAGTCAGACGTGGAATAAGAAGGGAAGAAAAGATACACAGAATTAGAGAAAAGTAAAAAAGTAAAATGTAACACGAAAAATACAAACCCAGAGACAGATATTGGGGTTCAAGATCAGAAAAGGAAAGCAGCCAAGCCACTAGCTCTTACCTCTACCTCAAGCTGAAAGGGCTGATCCTGTCTCCATAAGCTCTCTGCCAAACCTCAGACTGTTGCCTTTCCTCAGCATGGCTGGAAAATAAATCTCAGAATGCTGCTTGAGACACTAGGCTCCTGTCTTTTATAAACCTCTCTAGGGTTGGCATTAAAGGCCTGAGCTGTTTCTCTTTTAGACCAATTCACTCTTGTGTAGCCCGAGGTGGCCTTGAACTCACAGAGATCTATCCTGAGTCTTGAGGTTAACGGTTTGTGCCACTACTGCCTAGCTTCTATAGCTAACTAGTGTGGCTGGCTTTGCTTTCGGAACCCTCAGACAAACTTTATTAAATCAAAATAATATATCACCACAGTACAAGCCCAGAGGCAAAGGGCAGATGGGATAATTTAAATTAAGGAAAGCTGGCTAGAAATAAGCCAAGCTAAGGTTTGGCTTATTCATAAGAAAGAATAAGCCTCCATGTATATTTATGTGGGAGCTGGGTGGCGGGACCCTCAGAGAGACAAAAGAATGAAAAACAACACAGCTTTACTTGCAAATGTTCATTGCAATGAGTTGTTGGTCTGGTTCAAGGCTTCTGGCTTCTGGTACACCATCAACACTGAACCCTCACTGAAATTTCTCTCCAATATCCTGTTGTCATGGAGATCTCGCTGCTTTAGTTCTACAGGGCTGGTCCCTTCACTTGCTCCAGCAAGTCATTGACTACTTATTGACTACATAGATATTGAGGGGGGGGGAGATCAATTTAAAGCCTGAGTGGCAGTTGAGTTGGTCAGTTTGGGCCTTCACTGGGATCGTCCCCAAGGTGAGAATCAGAACCAGCTCTCCCACACCCACACCTTTGGGGTCAACTCTCCAGAGAGTATGGTGGTGGTGGTTGGGGGAAGCCAGCTCTCCCATTGCAGAGGCTGCAAAGGGGCAGGCAGTTCTCCCAGGCCCGTTTAAGGTCTTGGACATCTATCCTGCACCCTCACCATTAGGACCAGTTCTCCTAGTAGGGAGCCACCAAAGGGTAGGACCAGCTTTCTGGTGTCAGGTCACCAGGATCAGCTCTCCCATGGTCCCCAATGGTAACACAGGCCAGGGACATCAACACTGACCTAGCTGCAGTAGGACCACAGACCCAGACAAGGCTCTCAGTGGCAGCACGTGGCCCCAGGTGGCAGCATAGGCCACACACATCAGCCTGCTTCTCATCACCACTGAGTCTTCAGTTGGCTTCTTTCCACAGAGCGTGAATCACTCTACTTTACCAGGTACCTGTTCATCATGGTGGCGGCAGGCACCCAATGGGCCTGTGACGGACTTCCCACCCACCAGGGCTGAAGCCAGAGTCAACTCTTTCATACTATTTCTTGATGTTGAAAGCGATAAGTCTCAGGTTTAGGGAGGAATGTGACCAGCAGGGCACTGTAAGGGACTCTTCTTCGGGACACATCAGGAGACTTAAAGAGGAAGGTGGTTCACGGTTCTAATCAGCATCAAACAATTCTGGTTGTTGCTTCTCACACACATTGTTGCCTCGTAAGAAGACCTCAGTCACAGACCAGCCCACACAGATGCCACCCTGCATGGGCATTGCAATCAGAATAACTTCCTCGTGCTCTCCCTTGGCCAGCCAGTACCTTCCACCCACAGAATCAGTTACAGAACAACAGACTCCAGAAGAGCCTTAGTCATCCATCAACTTTCTTGAAGATCATGACCTAAAGGTCCAGTTTAAAGAGCAACAAGGAACATATAAATAACAACAAAAGCCTGGTTACTGGGTTCTGTGACTTAACCAGAATGAACCACTGATGGGTAGTACGCCCACATGTCCCCACTGTCCTGGGGATTCTTATCTCTGGGGAAATTTACATTACCCTTGCTTTTCTTGTGCCTGGAAGGAAAGTGGGGAACAGATATTCCAGAAAGGGCCTGCAAGCCCCACGCGTTAACCCACTGTGTGTGGGCAGCCACATTCCCTGCTTAGGATTTTGGCTTCATAGTTGCCCAGTGACCTTACAAACAGTTCTGTGTAAGGTGTTTATGTGTATGTCATTGCTAACTCCATGGTAAAAAAAACCAAACAACAAAAGAGTCATAACCTTTTAAAATTACTGTGTGTGTGTGTGTGTGTGTGTGTGTGTGTGTGTGTGTGTGTGTGTGCGCGCGCACACACATGTTGAGGTCAGAGAACATTTTGGGGGAGTTACTTCTCTCCTTCCACATTGGATCCTGGGGATCCACAGATACTGGGTAGGGATCAAAGGCTGTACAGAGGCCTCGCCCACTAAAACATTCCACCAGCCCTAAAGAAGAATTTTTAATCCTCTGTACTTTGCTGAGTTTTCTAATCTCAGAAATGTCTTTATCACAACAAAATATGCTTTCAGAATGCACTCTTTGTGATAAACGTCAGACTTCAAAATATAAACAGACTGTCTTGCACAAAGAACCCTCTGAAGCAGAGGACCTTGTTTAAAGGAAACCCAGCATTTCAAATAGAAAGCAAGGAGGAATCGCAGCACAAGAGTCACGTTCCCTTTCATGTGGACATTAGCCAGAGTTTGTTCACCTAATATGGTCATCATATTCCATCAGCATCAGGAAGAATGGTCTTCTAGAGATGTCAACAGACATGTTGCAGTAAAGACTTCCCCTAAGCAATGTGTGCATTGTTACTCTCACGTGGAAATTCACTGGTCTGTTACGAGCAGGATTCCCCTCCACCCCCACCACCCCTGCCACCGGTCTGGTCCCGCCACCACGCCAGCCCCCAATAACATGCAGAAACTCTGTATTTGATACAATCCTGTTGGCCAGTTACTATCATTGTTTATCAGCTAGCTCTGCCTTAATGATTAACCCATTTCTACTATTCTAAGTATTTCCATGTGGCTTATCTTACAGGCCAGAGCGGCTGGCATTCTACCTCTCCGGACTCTCCATGTTGACTCCTCCTTCCTACTTCCTCTTTCCTCCTAGTCTTCTAGCCCCGCCTATCTTGCTTTCCCATTGGCCAACAGTGCTTTATTCTTTAACCAGTATGAGAAACATTTACAGAATAACATCTCCCATCACTGGTCCATTGTGGCCAACAGCAGAAACCCTTTCCAGGAAGGAGCTGGCATATGACAACTGATGTTCTCCTTATCCAGTTCGTCTTTTCCTTGATCTCTGTGAACAGCTTTGACCTATATACTTTAGGCTCAACTCCCTGGAAGCCAAGGGATCCCATCCTTCTCTCTTGTCACCTTATTGTGTGATGAAATGTCAACATGTTCTGCTACTAAAGTCTACTGAAGTGTTTTTGTATTTTTCAGAAAAATGTACTGAGACAATGGGCAGGATTTAAAATTCTTAAAATTTAAATTTCTTCCTAAATCCTTGAGCCTGACAGTTTTTGACCATATATCAGAGTACAGCACAGAGCAAAACGGGGTCCTGCCTATAATAATGCTACTACTTATATGCAGCTGTACAGAGCATAGCAGTTCATAGCTATGCAAGAGATAGTCAAGCCTATGCTGGGGCTGACATTAGAGGTGGCCACGTGGACCGTGGCATGTGTCCCAGCTTATGATGACATTGTCCCTTCCATAGGAAACCATATCCAAAATTTAGCTTAGAGTTTGGTGGCAGGAACAGTGTCTATCTTTTTTTCCAGATTAAGAAAGGAAGGGAGGGAGAAAAAGGGAGGGAGGGAAACACACACACACACACACACACACACACACACACACACACACACACACACACACACACATTCACTCACACAGGTGAGATTTATTATCTGACTATGGCAGCGGACCATTAGATGATCAAGTGTGTTTTTGAAGGGTTGAAAAGTGCCTGGCTTTTGCTGGTGAGCAAACAAGCAGGGGCATGCCTGGTTGTAGGGAAGGGAAGGACAGTAAAGTTAGTTTTTAAAAATCAAACACCATATGATGCATCATATTTTCTGTTTTGCCTTAGCTATTAGGGGACTTTGCTCTAAAGTAATGCTTGATGCAGTAACTATTCTATCCCAGGTTCCAGTCTCAACTGTGAGCTCCTTTCCAGAGGCTTCGTTTATTTATTTTTAGCATTCTATGGTGTGTGCATTTTCATCAGCAAAAGCTTCAGAGATAGAATGTGGTCCTGTCTGAGTTCCAGAGTCAGATGCTTGGAGTTTGGTGGAAACTTGATCAAGCAGCTTGTCTGCTGCAGACCTTGTTCTGCAGATCAGTGCTTAGAGGATGCCTCTGCAGAGGGCCTGGGAGGACCTGCAGCTGAGAAGGGTTGACGGCACATAACCACAAAATAAGGCAGTACAGCACAAAACTGAGACACCTTCCTCAGCACTTTGTGTGCATATTTGACTCTGGGCCACACACATGCCAGGCTCACATTTGCCAAATGAGTTACATTTCCAGCATCCTCCACTGTACCAGGGTTTTCCTTTAGGACTGCCAACCAGCTCCCAAATCATTAACATGGAGACTTCTTACTATCTTTGAATATTTGGCCTAGCTTAGCTCTTTTCTGGCTAGCTCTTAAATTAACTAGCTTTTTACCTTCCTCCTGCATATCCTACTTTGCCTGCTTCTTATATCTAGCTAGCTGGCAGCTGCCCAGCTTCTGGCCCCAGGTGTCTCCCTCACTCTCTCCCCCTTCTCTTGCTCTTCTTCTGAACCTACATTTCTCCTGCTATTTATTCTCTCTGCCTGCTAGTCCCACCTATTCTTTTCCTGCCTAACTATTGGCCGTTCAGCTCTTTATTATATGATACTAAAGAGAGGGTGGGAGGGAGGGAGGGAGGGAGGGAGGGAGGGAGGGAGGGAAGGGGAGAGAGGGGGAGGGAAGTGAGCACATGTAGCCGTGTGAGTGTGGCCCTAAGGGGCCTCTGCAAGTGAAATTTGCAGAGCATTATTGGCTTTGTACTGACTCTACTCCTGCTTATCAGGAAAGCTCAGTTTACGGAAGGACTTTCTTGGAAATCCTTTTATAGACTGGAGGCTGGTTTATTAGCTGTGGGTTGAGGTATTTCCTTATTTTCTAAAATTGGATGGTCGCCTTATTTAACAGCTGATGGCAGTTGAGGCTGGGAGTGCAGGGACCAGCTGCTCCCAGAATAGTTTTGAAGGTGCAAGAGCCTTGGCAAGTCCAAGCAGGCAGGTGGTACCCTAAGGAGTGAGGCAGAGCAACCGTGGGGGGAGGGAGCACACAGGTGACGTGGTCACTAGTTGACAAGGGCAAGGAAGGCAAGAAGACAAGTTCTAGAACATTCTCCCTACCCTACCTACATCACAACTTATCTTCTCCAACCCCAACACCACCCCTTTATATCGAAGCTGTGATTTCTTTAATAGGCTTAGCTGGACAATTAGTATACGCTCCCCCTGCGGCCTTATGGATATCCCCCATGTTATCAGGTGTTGGGCCTCAGCCAGGAGAAGCACCTGGCATCATCCACGTGTCACTAGATGCTTAATATCCCCTGGGGAACACTGGGCCTCCTCATTCCAAAGACCACAAAAAGACCGTTGTTGCACATGACCCCTGTCAACCCAGGCCCAGGCTTCTGTCTGCATTTGCATAAGTGGCTAAAAGTATAGCGTAGACAATCAGTGACAGAACTCTTGGTTTCACCCAATGTTAAGGGGAGCTGCCTTGAAACCAAATTGATTCAGAAAATGACTAATGAATTAATTGGAAATCATCATTAAAATTAATGGAGCTTCCAGACCTGCCCTCATGAGCTCAGAAACAAGCTCCTTTTTGTTCGAATTTCAAAAGAGTTGCCCCAGAACTCCGCCCAAGGTTCCTTAGATGCGTATCTCTGTAATGAGCAAGAGATTTGCAAATGTGCCGCGTTTCTGCAGCTTTTCAAGATGGAAAATGTTTTAGCTATCAAAGGGGGTGGGGTGGGGGGGACACAAAAACCTCACCACCACCATTTCCAAGTGCCCAGAAGAAATACACAGCCAATGGATGAACCAGCTGGGTGGACTCTAGGGGGCTTCCTGTGGTTGGGGGTGCACTAGGGGACAGAGGGCACATTCAGAAAGAAGCAGTGAGGCCATTTCTGGAAGAACTGTGGCACTGTCTGCCCGTGAGTGATGCTTTTGTGAAGTACACATGTTGCATGTATGTAATTACCATCTCATCTCCTAGATCAAGGGTCAATCTCAGTTTTCCTCCCTTACTTTCATTCCTTGGTTCTACCACATAATGGGAACCAGAGACAGATGTTGAATACAAACTGTCAAGATTTCAAAGTGATGAGAGGGAGAAAGAGAGAGACAGAGGGAGACAAAGAGAGAACACGTAACTAGGGCTGATGAGATGGCTCGATGGGTAAATGACTTTCCAGCAAGCCTCACAGCCTATGTTCAGCCCTTGGAATTCTCATGATAGAAAGCTCTGACCTCTATACACATGCCATGGCATGAATGCCCGTGCATACTCATACACACATAGACACTCTATCAAAATACAGCTAAAACCTACATTTTATTTTATTTTTTGGTTTTTTAAGTCAGGGTTTCTCTGTGTAGCCCAGGATGTTCTGGAACTCACTCTGTAGAACAGGCATTACTGGAATGCAGAGATCCACCTGACTCTGCCTCTAAGTACTGGGACTAATGGCATGTGCCACCACTGCCTGGCTTAAAACCCACATTTTAAAAATCAGTATTTTGGTAGTAAAGCAAATGCACTACTTTTGATAACTTTTACTTTAAAATAATTTCACTTTGAGCAAACAGTTTTAAGAATTGTACCAACAAGGCTGGAGAGATGGCCCAGTGGTTAAGAGCACTAGCTTCTGCTCTTTCGGGGAGACTCAGGTTCAATTCCCAGAACCCACACGGTGGCTCGGAACTATTTGTAGCTCTGATTCCAAGGGATCTGATAGTCTCTTCTGGCTCCACAGGCACCAGACTGGCATACAGATACCCATGTAGACAAATACATATATATACACAAAAATGGGCTGGAAAGATGGCTCAGTGGGTAAGGACATTTGCCACCAAGCCTGATGACCCCAATTTAATTCCTATAATCTACAAGTTTGAAGGAGAGAACCAACTACAGACACACACACACACACACACACACACACACACACACACACGCTTGAGTGCATGTGCGCACACACACATATAAATTTTTAAGATCTATATCAGAATTTATGGCAATTCTTCATTTAAATTCCCCAAACACTAACCCCTAGCACACTCATTTTTATAAGAGAGTTAGTTACATACAGGATGCCCTTTGCCTCCCCAGCCTGACAGTACAGGATTCCTAAGACAGTCTCTTACATAACTACTACACAACTGTCAAATTCAGGAGGTTAATAGTGAAAACTATCACCTACTCTAAAGACAGATGTCACCTACCACTTGTCAGTTATCTTAACTACTCCCTGCTTTGCTGTGAAAGAGTGCCATGTTAGGGCCATAGCCAGAGGCACACCTTGCATTTATCACTTCTCTTTAATCTCCTTCGGTCACTGGCGTCTTCTTAGTCCTTTGAGCCTTAATATTTTATGGACCACAGGCCAATTATTTTGGGAAATGTCCTTCAGTTCATATTTATCTGATGTCTCCTCGTGATTAGATGCAATTGTTTTGTCTTTGGCAGAATGGCCAGGGAGTGATGCTGTGCACGATTGGGGTTCACTGGTCTCTTGTGTTGTTGGAATACAAACTCTATCCCCAGGATAAACTAGCATTCTCCAGGCTTCTCCACTCCAATGTTACTGTTCTCCTTGTGATTAGGATGGAGATATCCTGGTTCTTTACATTTATTTATTTACTTATGAGTATATCACAGCATTCATAAAGAGATCAGAGAGCAAGCTGTAGGAGTCACCTCTTGTAACAGGAAATATAAAAACCCAAAGACTGGCACTGGGTTCAAAGTTCAAGCTGAAGATCAGAGAAACAAAGCAGCCAGCAGCCACTAGCTCTTACCTCTACCTCAGACTGAAAGGGCTGACCCTTCTCCACAGGCTCTCCTCCAAGCCTCAGACTGCTGCCTCTCCTCAACATGGCTGGAGACTAAATCTCAGAACGCAGCCTGAGACACTGGGCTCCTGTCTTTTGAATACCTCTCTAGGGCTGGGAGTAGAGGCATGAGCTCTAATTATCTTTTAGACTGATTTACTCTTGTGTAGACCAGGGGGGCCTTAAACTCAGAGAGACTCATTTGCCTCTTGTCTCATGAGTTCTGGGATTAAAAGTGTGTACCACCACTGCCTACTTCTATAGCTAACTAGAGTGGCTGGCTTTGCATCCTGAACCCTCAGGTAAGCTTTATTAAATCATAAATAATATATCACCACAATTTTCCTTCCACCTTGTGAGTTACACAAAACACAATATGGGCTCTGGGGGTGGGGGAGGTTGAACTTGGCTCATCAGGCATGAAGACAAGTGCTCTCACCCCATGAGCCATCTTTCTGGCCTCATCAAAATTTCATTCACATCTTAGCATCCATAGACAATTCTATTATTATTGTTATGGGTTGTTTATCTCTTTGTTTTTTGAGACAGATCTCATGTTGTAACTCAAGCTGGCCTAGAATGCACTATTTAGCCTAGGCTGGTGCCAAACCTCCCATCTTCCTATTAAATCCTTCCAAGTGCCAGGATAATAGATGCACACTACCAAGCCTGGCTTCAGTGACAACTCTCACTTGAATTAAGTATTGATGTGATGCTTGTCAAATAGTTACTGTCTAATGGCACTCTGCACTTCACATTGATGGTTAATATTCTGTCATAAGAATGTGTCAATGCATTTATTTACATCCCATGGATCTACATTATGATTTTATTCACTGGGGTTGTGTAATCTGTCACTATCAGTATTTTATTTGCACATTTTCTCAGATTAACCTGGCCACTGTTTGCTTTTCACATACATTATTTCTGATTATCATCTCTTTCTCTGAGATAAGGTCTTCTGGGCTCAAAATGAATGTACTCATGAAGTTAGTCTGCATATGTTTCATAAACCTCAATATGTTTTAGAACTGTTCAATAAACAAAGTAAGAGCTTAAAATATACTCTTGACCTTTGCCCTTATTAGTTAATCAGTGGACGAATTTTCATCCATTAAGGTAGCCTGGTGTAGGTTTCATACAGATATAAAAGTGAACCGGCATAGATCCTACAAAGACATCTTAGGGATAACTAGAATCTGATTATAGAGTATATTGTAGGTGAGTTTTCAGTTAACGGTATTAATGATTAAAAAATTCATTCACTACCTCATAGAATTAAAAAATCCTGAGCACTCAATAAATGAAAACCTTAATAGGTGAAGTTTCAGAATTATTAGAAGAAAATAAAGTTTAAGTATGTTCAGAATTTAGAGGTACTATAGGATTTCTTCCATGACTGACATATATCTCTCCAAACCACACATGCTGAGACTTGAAATCTCCGGGGTAGCATGGAGTCGGCGGAGTTCAGCCTCATGTTTACATCAGTGTACTGTGCCCTCTGCCCTTCTGTGTCTCCTGGCCAGTGAGGACACAGCACTCTGCTAGGCCTTTCTTCCGTTGAGAACACTAGAGGGTGCCTCCCGTAAGCAATAACCTGGCCACCCACCAAACCTGCTGGTATCATCATCTTGAACTTCCCAGACTCTGGGGCTATGAGACATAAAAATTATCCTTTCTAAAGTATCTTGTCATAGTAGCATGAAGGGTCTAAGACAAGTACATACATGTTTGTAATTACTAAATCTCTTGGTAGACTGTTCTTACATGGATTCTTATCTTGGTTCACTTTGTGGTTTATAAAACCTGCTATGCACTGAGTAATTTACACAGAGCAGAAATTTACTCATCACAGCACAGACGTGAGACAGTCCAAGACCATGCCACCAACAGGAACTGACAGCGACCTTCTAGCTGCATCCACATAGGGGGAAGGCGGAAGAGCAAGCTGGCGGGATGCTGCAGGAAGCCATGATGGCAGGGTCTCCAGGCCTAACCACCACGTAAAGTCCTGACTCTTCATCCTATCACTTGGGTAACACGCAGATTTCAGGGGAATATGTTCAAAGCAGAACAGCCCTCTCAGCAGTATGGACTTTCCCCTAAAGCTTCCTTCTCTGATACCATCTTTGAATACCAGCTTGATTTTGGTCGGGATACTTCCATTGAGTCTTTTCTCAACCCTCTATAACCAATATTTGTTGTTATGATTCTGTACATTCCTATGAGTAACGTAGGACTAGAAGCTTTGTTCTTAAACCTGAATTTGAAGTTTTAATAATCTTGTTTGATCATTTATATTTATATTAAACCATTTGAGCTTCTTATATTTTCTTGTTTTTTTTCTATCCTACTTTTTTGTTTTTGTTTTGTTTTTTAAGATTTATTTATTAATTATGTATACAGTGTTCTGTCTGCATGTATGCCTGCAGGCCAGGAGAGGGCACCAGATCTCATTACAGATGGTTGTGAACCATCATGTGGTTATTGGGAATTGAACTCAGACTTCTGGAAGACCAGTTAGTGTTCTTAACCACTGAGCCATCTCTCCAGCTATAACTCTACTGTTACTTTTCTAAATTTCTTGAATTTAGAGACCATTTGTGTCTCTTTCTTGGAATCTGGGCAGTTTGTCTGTTCTGTCTTCTTTGTTGATAGAAGGTTTTTAATTTGGTCTGGAAAGACAGCTTGGCAGTTAAGATGGGTTGCTTCTCTTACAGAGGGCAGTACCCATACTGGGTAGGTCATAACTACTTTTAATGCCAGCTCCAGAGGGTCTTTATGACCATTGAAGACACCCAGCTGCATGTGCACAATTAAATTTTTTGTTTAGAAACACTTTATTAATACTTCCTTATAATCCTGTTAAGCTATACAGGGTCTTTGATTTCATTTCTGCTTTTACTACTATATGTCTTTTTTATTTCTGTCAACATAGTCAAAGGTGCAGTTGGACTTTGCTTTGGGCCATCAGTCACAAATAACAACATGGAGACTTATTATTAATTATGAAAGCTTGGCCCACAGCTTAAGATTGTTTCTAACTAGCTCTTATAAATTGACCCATTTATATTAACCTACATTCTATCCTGTGGTGTTACCTCTCTTCTGTCTTGTACCTCCTGTTTCCTCCCCCTGCCTCTTGGTGTCTCCCTCTCATGCCTAGATTTCTCCTCCTACTTCCTCTGTCCCTCTGTCCAGAAGTCCCACCTATATTGACAGTTCAGCTTTATATTACATCAATCACAGCAATGCACCTTCACACAGTGTGCAAATATCCCGCTGTACAATGGTTTATAAATTGTATTGATCCTAGCAAAGAATCCGCTTTTGCTTTTATTAATTTTCCTTAATATTTTCTGCTTCTTATTGTATTAAATTTCTCTATAATTCTTAGTTTTTAACACCTATTTTTGGTGTTTGTTTGTTTTCAAGAGAGGATTTCTCTGTGTAGCCCTGGCTATCTTGGAAACAGCTGTATAGACCAAGTAGACCTTGAACTGAGAGATCTACCTGCCTCTGTCTCCTGAGTGCTGGGATTAAAGGCATGCACCACCACCACCCAGCAGGTTTTACTCCTTTTAAAGACTGAGGGTGGGACTTGCTTTAAGTCGTGTTTTTTCTTCCTTCCCAGGCCCCAGGCCCCAGTTCCTCTGGCCCCAGCATGGAACAGGCATTTTGACCATCATGGCTTTGCTTTCATTTGGTTCAAGGCATTGATGTTTTTCTCACCATCTCTTTGACCAGAGCTAGTTGGAAGCATCTGCTGCATTTCCTAATGCTTAAGGACTTCCCAGATTTCTAATGTTGATTTCTGTGGTCAGAATCATTCTTTGCATGATTAGATTCTTCTGATTTTTTTTTTTTTTTTTTTTTTTGGCAAGTGGGCTGGAGAGATGGCTTAGTAGGTAAGCATACTTGCTTCCAGCCTGGGACCCACGTGGTGGAAGGAGAAGACCAATTCTCACAAGAGGACCTCTGACCTTTTCATGTGTGCTGTGGCATGCTGTGGATACATGAAATAAATACATATAATAAAAATGTTGATGTATTATTTTATGATGTGTAGTAAATAATTTCCCACATATACGGAGTATACAATTTTCTGTCACGAGGGAGGTCTACCACACATGTTTACTCAAGCTCATTGTTATACAAATCTCTCATCTTACTCAAATATGGGGAGAAGACTGTTTGAATCTGCAACTTGAATTTTAAAACTGTCATTTTTTTCTTTTAAAAATGTCTTTTAGAGTACATTTTTGCTTAATGAATTCTAAAATCATAAGGGTTTAATTTTATTAGTTTTTAAAATACACTTATTTTATGAGTGTTTGGCCTGAGTGTTCTGCATATACACCACGTGCATACATACTTGGTGTCCCAGAGACCAGAAGAGGGCATCAGATCACCCAGAACTGAAGTTAAAAACAGTTGTGACTAGTCATATGGATGCTTGGAACTGATCTTGTGTCCTTGGAAGAACAGCAAGCATTCTTAACCACTGAGCACTCTTACCAGATATGAATTTGTAGGTTTGAGTAGAGAAATCTATGCATAGTTATTATGTCTCCCCATTATTTGTTTCTATTATAATGCTCTATTTTGTCTGGATGCAGTACAATTGCTTCTCATTATTTGTTCAGCACACACTTCCATGTTGGCACTTGAGATTGAGTTTGAGGCCTTGGGAGTACAAGGTGAGTGCTCTACAGTCAACCATCAGGATAGGATGCTCCAGCCCCATTCTTCCCATCACTTCACTTCCACTCTACTTGCATCATTGAGTCCAAGGTTAGAACGCAGTCAATGATGTGCTTTTAAATTAATTAATTTTTATTTAAATTAAAGACGATCTTATTTTATATACCGATCCCAGTTCCCTCTCCCTTCCTCCTCCTGTTCTCCCCATAAATGATGTATTCATAGAGCAAAAAAAAAAAAAAAAATTATCAGTGAAGAATTTAATCTCTAGCAAAACTATCCACCAGAAATGATGGCTTGGTATCCACTTGCTGTGGATACATGAGGACCCAAGTGCCGATTTCAAGCACCCATGCAAAAAAAAGTTGGCACTCTCATAATCCTAGTGCCGAGTAGAAATCCTATAACTCGGGAGGATTTCTGGGGTTGCCAGCCAATTACTCTGGCCAAACTGCTGCACTTTGGGTAAAGGAAAAGACCTTGTCTCCAACAATAAGGTGGGGAAGTGATTGAGGAAGATACACAATGACAACTTCTGGCCTCCATAGTCATACAGTCTCAGCTATGTAAGAAGATGCTGACTCACCAAACAAGTTTAAAACAGCTTCTACTTCAGCCTTCAAGCTCAATGAACCGATGAACCAATCTAGTTCGTTTATGTACAAATAAAACCAGTTCCTGTAAAGACCACATCATTTCCATTTGGCCTTTTTCTGATGTTCCATGGGGCTTAACTAACAATATTTTCTTAAACAATTAATTCTATTTAACCATCAAGGGTAATTAAATTCCTTTAAAATGTAAATTATCTCATATTCATTGTATTTGTTTCATGCTTCTGCAAGACTGACATACTCATTAGGTTCACCAAGCATTTTGGGGGGAGGAAAGAGGCTCAAAACAGGGTATCCAGTAGTCCAGGTGTACCAGAACTGGAGTTACAGACAGCTGTGAACTGCCATGTGGGTACTGGGAATTGAACCCAGGTCTTCTGGAAGAACAGCCAGTGTTCTTTACCACTGAGCCATTTCTCCAGCCCCTTGGCAATTGCTTTTAAAATTCCACAAGAACTGAGGAGCTGGTGTGATGGCTTCAGATTCCCTGGTAACATAGGCAGCTCAGCTGCCTGATGCCGGTGATCAGAACCGAACCCAGGTCTTCTGGCAAGTGCTCTTACCCAACGAGCAAGCCATCTTTCCAGACCCAAACACCAAGAAATCAAATCAAGCATTTTAAATAAAAAGTGTATATAATTTTTTCATGATTAATGAAACACTTGGTCTTAAATATCACAGAGAAACATTAATCCATGGGTTTAATTAAGTCATCATCTGTATTTTATCATGATTAACTCCATTAAGTAGGATAGTCATTTCCTTAAGGACAGGGAGCCAATGGACCATTTGAAGCTGTTGAAGGTCTCAGCCTGTGACTGGTACAAATTCAAGTTCAAAGTCCCAGTTTCTGCCTGAGGCTCAGATTCACTTCCCTGAGTCTATCTTAAGGTCATGAGGATTGAAATGACCAGAATTCTTATGACCTGAACTGAGAGCCACCAAAGCAAAACCTCATTCATCTCTGTCAGGTTTAGAAATCTTGGTGAGCAGTGGTGGAGCACGCCTTTAATCCCAATACTCATGAGGCAGAGGCGGGCAGTTCAGAAATCTTCAGTCACTTCTTTTACAATCCCACACTCTTTATGCATTTTAGTTCTCTTCTTCTCTCACCGATTATTTCTGTAAGCATTTTATTAACACAGTGTACCCACTGGACTCTAATATGATGAGCAATGCTCCTGAAATAATGGTCACATTGATGAACTCCTAGGAAGTGCCTCCAACCCTCTTACAATGAGGTCCTTGGAAAGTCAAAAAAAAAAAAAAAAAAAGGCAAACACAGCAGAGCCTGCTCCATTCAGCTCCCTTCTTTCTAGTGGGACAGTGACACCCACTCTGTGTCTGGAAACATACTATGGATGAGGGTCTAGGTCCCTGGAAAGCCTGGATGGCTCCGGGGTCCCAAAAAAGAAATACTGTTGTGTTAACCAGACCTTCCCAGGACTTATTATGAGCCATGGGTAATGCTAAGCCTTGCTTGTCTCCCCCAGAATCCTAGCAGCCCCCCTGTGTTGGTAGGTGATATATAATCTCACAGACACTCAGTGTTCTGCCCTTTGTCTGTATCTCACAGTTAGTAACTGTAGATCTATGTTCTAAAGTAGTTTTATGTTCCTGCCTAGCTGGGATGACACATCAGTCCCAGCATAATGTGAGATAAATGTTTGGGGGAAAGTGCATGGGAAATTCTTGTGGACCCAAGCAGCTGGCTGCCTTTGTTCTGTCCCTGTGGCTGCTACATTCCTGCAGTATTCTTAGTCTAAACCAAGCCCACACCAGGTGTGTGGAGTCAGAGTCATCTCCAAACACCTGCTCTGTGCTGCTAAAGGAAAATGGGATTAGATGTCCTCCAAAGAAAAATCTTTGAGATGTGTTCCTGTACAGCCACCTAATCCTTTCCCTAACAGACCAGTGGAAGAGCAGACCCAGCAGATGGCCCACTGGAAGAGCTGCAGGGCCCCAGTGTTTACATATTAGTCATAGGTCAGAAAACTAAACAGATTTGTTTGGGTTTTTGGTCCCTGGAGGACAAGACCAAGGCCACTATAATACATAAACAAAGCAGAGTAAGGCCTCAGCTGCCATGGTCCACATGTACATTGCTGCCCTGAGAGCTGGAGGTCTCAAAAGACCTCCTGCAGCCTCAGTGATTGGATGCCAAGCTGAAGAACCTTCTAGAGACTGTTCAAGTCTTATAGTAAGTTGTTGAGATTAGTTAACTGGGACCATGGAAGGGCTCTGCTATCACACTGTGCTTACATTTTGGTTCAGCCATTTATCTGTCATATACACACATATATGTGTATATACACATATTTATATACGAATATATGTGTATGCATATATCTGTCATATATATACATATATATATATATATGCACTTTGCAATATATCTTATATAATCAAATATAAAGTGAAACAGTGTCTGTGACATGAGCCTGCACCCTAGAGACAACAGAGAGTGAGAGCTGGCCTATATGTCATTTCAATGTACCTTTTAATAACGTGTTCTACAGAAATAAAACACAACTCAAAGAGGATATGAGATAACTTTTTCTTGAGGCAAATACAGGTGAGTGATCACGGCCCTGGGACATAGTCTCAGGCTGCCTCAAGTAACCTGCTTCATTGTAGAAAGTCTCATAAAAGGGGCTGGAGAGATGGCTCAGTGGTTAAGAGCACTGACTGTTCTTCCTAAGGACCCACATGGCAGCTTTTAAATGTCTGTAACTCTGGTTCCAGCGTGTCTGACACCTTCATGCAGACATACATGCAGGCAAAATCCCAACAAATACATTTTAAAAAAAGGAAGTTTCATGAAGTTTTTATAGTTATAGACTGAAGAAAATCATAACCTAAAGCTTCTCTCTCTCTCTCTCTCTCTCTCTCTCTCTCTCTCTCTCTCTCTCTCTCTCTCTCTCTCTCTCTTCACTTTTAAGACAGGCTTTCTCTATATAGCCCTGGCTGTCCTGGAACTCACTATGTAGACCAGGATAGCCTTGAACTCATAGAGATCTACCTGAGTGTTGGGATAAAAGATATGCCCCACCACACCTGAGGTGCCTTCCAAACATATCACTGGAAACATTGGGTAGGTGGGTGTGGTGATTGGATTAAAAATGGCCACCATAGGTCCATGAGGAGCGGCACTATTAGGAGGTGTGGTCTTGTTGGAGTGGGCATGACTTTGTTGGAAGAACTGTCACTAGTGGGCAGGCTTTGAGGTCTCAGGAGCTCAAACTAGGCCTCATGGCTCACAGTGTCTTCCTGCTGCCTGCAAATCCAGATGCAGAGCTCTCACGTCTCCAGCACCATGACTGCCTGCATTCGAGCTTCCCTCCATGATGATAATGGACCAAACCTCTGAACTGTAAGCCAGCCCTAATTACATCTTTTCCTTTATAAGAGTTGCTGTGGTATTGGTGTCTCTTCACAGCAATAGAAACCCTAACTAAGCAAATTGCAGCAAATTGGGGAAATTTCTACTCTGGGTATTATTTAGAAACTATTTCATGACATTCTTAGTGTTTTGGTCAGTGAAAGTTAGTGATCTATTAGGTTAATTCATTTTAAAAGGATTCTTAACTGCTGAGCCATTTCTCTAGCACTGGAGTCTTAGAGTTACTACTGTTATGACAAACCAGTATGACCAAAAGCAACTTGGGGGAGAAAGGGTTTAATTTGGCTTGCATATTCTGGATCACAGTCCCCTGAGGAGCCCAAGGAAAGAACTTAGAGCAGGAACTTGGAGGCAGGGACTGAAGCAGAGGCTATGGAGGAGTGCTGCCTACTGCCTTATTCCTCATGACCTGCTCATCTGGCTTTCTTATAATAGCATCCACAATCATGAACTCAGGGATGGCACCACTCACCACAGGCTGGGTCTTCCCACATCAATCTTTAATTAAGAAATTACCCTACAGCAGCAGTCCTTAACTTGTGGGTCTCAATCCTTTCACAGGGGTCACCTAGGACCATCAGAAAACACAGAGTTTTACACTGTGATTCATAACAGTAGCAGAATTACAGTTATGAAGTAGCAATGAAAATAATTTTATGGTTGGCATCACCACAACAGGAGAAAGTGTATTAAAGGGTTTTGGCATTAGGAAGGATGAGAACCACTGACCTACAGGATTGCCTACAGCCAGATCTAACAGAGGCAATTTCTCAGTTGAGGTCCCCTTCTCTCAATAACTCCGGATTTGGAAGTTTTTTTTTTGTGTTTGCTTGTTCCTGTCTTTGAGGTTTCATACATATTTTAGGATGTATTGTATGTCTGTGTTTCCCTGTGTCTCTGTGTGTATTCGTGTGTGCGTGCATGTGTGTGTGTGTGTGTGTGTGTGTGTGTGTGTGTGTGTGTGTGTGTGTGTGTGCACGTGTGTGAAATGACATCACTAGTACGTGACAGAGAACACATTGAATCTGTAGATTGTTCTGGCTGTAATAACACCCTACCAGTGTTGATTATTCTAACCTGTGAACACATGTCTTTCCATTTGTGTGTGATATATTATTTTCAATCCAGTTTTCACTACAGAAAGGTTTGTCTTTTTCATCATTCCTAAGTATTTTGTAGCTATTGTAGATGCCGTTGATTTTTTTGACTTTTGTTTCAGGTGATAACACTATTGGCATTTGTCAGCTGTGCTGGTTTGTATAAGTTGATTTGGTACTTCATAGCTTTGCTGACTTTGTTCTAATAATAGGGCTTTAATAGAGTCTCTGGGGTTCTTCTTTATATAAGATCATGGTGTAGAGGGCATGGGATCCTTGCCCTGGCTGGGACTACTTGAACACTGTTTAATAAAAGTGGTGGAATTGGGAGTCTTTACTCTTCCCAGTCCTTCGAGGGTTGTCAGCCCTTCCTGGTTCAGTATGATAGCTGTTGGCTTATCACATATAGCTTTTATTATGTCAGATTTATCCTTTTTTTTTTTTATTTTGTGTTTGAGATAGGGTATCATTAGGTATCTAAGTTTGGCCTGAAATTCGCTATATAGACCCGTCTGCCTTCAAGCTCACCTCCCTCCTACCTCAGCATCCTCAGTGTTGGGATTCCAAGCATGGACCACTTGCACTGGTCAAGTATTTTCTTCTTGTATCTAATTTGCTCACATTTTAATAATGAAAGGATGTTAAATTTTATCTAATGCCACTTCTGTATCCATCAAGATAATCACCTGGCTTCTCTTCTCTATTTATTTGGCTGGTGTGTTGTGTCCTAAATAAAGCTCTAAATACAAAGACTCCAGACAGCAAAAAAGACATGGGTTCGAAAGTCAAAACACCCTGCCTGTCACACATTCCTTTTTATGAAGATTTATTTTACTTTTAGTCATATGTATATGGGGGAGGTATGTGCACGTGAACGGAAGTGCCTATGTAGGCCAGAGGCAGTGGTCCCCTGGAGCTGAAGGCATGTGTTTGTGAGCTGCCCAACTTGCATGCTTGGGCCCTCTGCAAAAGCAGTTCTGGACCACTGAGCCATTTCTCCAGTCCCCCACCTCAGTCACTCGCTCTATGCAGTTGCTGGCTAAGTGCTTAACCCTTTAAAGTGAGGATTAAAAAAAAAAAAAAAAAAAAAAAAAAAAAAACATCTTCGGGAACTTAACTGCAACAGACACAGTTTTGATTCAGGTTGTGAAATGTTTGGGAAGTAGGTATCTGTGACCATGAATGCCTTGGAGGTGTAACTGGTGGCACTGAAATAAATGTATACTTACAAATGGTTTAGAGTACTTCCTACCTTACAGGTACGCCATATTTCTATATGTGCCTCATGCAACCTTATGGGAGAACTAAGCAAGAAAACCCACAAGAAGGCTAAAGACGAAAGGCCTGGAGTGGGAGACTATGGTGGGAAGAGAGTCACTGCATTTTGCAGGAACGCCTTGGGTCCTGCAACCAGAGCCCTTTGTGGTCTCTTGGCAACAGCTGAACTCACGGAGAAAAGCCGGAGGTGCAGAATTAGCCATGAGAGGCTCTCAGGGCTTCAGGAGGATGAATAGTGCTTAGGCTTGCAACTCTCAAAAAGCTTGTAAATGGAGCTGGGTGAGACCCGGTTTACTCCAGCTGGCCACTGGCTATTGTACCCAGCCAGCACTTAGTGAGCATCTGTGGACAGTCATTCGGGTGGTAAGGGTTATTCTATTTGTACCCTCAGACAAAAGGTCAAGTTTCACTTCCCCAGTGCCATGGCTTGGCAAATGAAAAGACTGATGTGAGCCAGTACAATTCCTATTCTACCTCCCCGTCCCACACCACCTCTCCTTGGGAGCCCCTCACACCGTCACCACAGGGGCCAGACTTGCCGCCTGAGCTAAACTGGTGTCAGCTGCAGCAGCCAGTCCCTAGCCTATCTGGTCTCAGGTGAGCAGACTGGGCTTAGAACTTCAACCTGGTGATTGGAGTTGGAGTTAGGAAGCGGTTTCATTGCTGGCTAGTTCCTTTCTGACTGCACAGTGTCAGACAAAGTATGGGACTTCTCCTGGGCCTTCCCAAGGTCTTATTTCTTACACTGTATGATCCAAGCAGCAGTAGGACTTAGCTTATGGGGTTTATAATAATTAAACTGACTCTGATGCCCGACTCTAGTCAGGCGATGATGATGGTAGTAGCAATATCTTTAATTCTCCTTACAACTCCAGGTAAGCCATGTTGGTTTTGTCGGTTGAGGTTTTGGAGTTGTTACTGCAGATGTCTTCCATGAGCTACGTGAGCAAAGAGAACGATTCACTATGGATGCATCTCATCAGTCTGATGGGGGCGCACTCAGTGCTTCTGGAAGCTGCCTTGCCCCTGTGCCCAGGCCACCTGACTCTTCTCCCCTCACACCCCCCTCCCCACACTCTCTGGATGGCTCTTTCTCTTCTTCAGTTTCTCCAAAGACAGGATCTCCAGAGCAGAGACTAAGCCTTGATCCCTCAGGTGGAGGCTTTTATATCAAAAAGGCAGGCCAACAATCCAAGTTTAGGCTTGAGATCTCTTTGACTCCCTGCTGGGCCATACATACCTATTGGTTTGCCAAAACCAATTTATTTAAACCAGGGGGTGGGGAGCTATTGGTGCATAAGGTGGAAATATCCAAAAGGGCAAAGGGCAGTTGGGAGCATCACTGTCCAGTAGACCATGTGGCTGCTCCTTCCAGACACAGTCAAAACTGATTTCAAATCAGTGGGGCTCTTTCTCTGGCCCCAAGCACCTTGGGAATACTGTCCCCTGGCTGAGTGTCCTGGCTGTGACGTTTTAGCACACTCTGCCCTCTCCCAGCACTGCCCCACCCTCCCTCTGCTCCTGCCTCTGTCCCTCATCTCTTCCTCCAGGAGGAAAGCTTTTGTAGTTTGTTACTTCGCATTTTCAGCTGTCACTCCTCTTTCCTTCCCGCCCTTGACTATTTCAGACACATTCCTGACCGCTTTTGACATCTTGCTTCCTGCTTGTTGGTTTCTGGTTACTTGGTAGGAGTCACCTTCCCATCCCCAATTAGCTGAAGACTGATTGTCTACCTTTCATGCCTTCCTCAATCTCCTACATCCTGAAGATTCCCAACCCACTCTCCTGGCCTCCAGGCCCTTGGGCCTCTTCCCATTGTCCCGTAAGAATGCTCAGAACTCACTCCATCAAAAACAAAAGCACAACAAAACAAAAAGCCCTTAACTTCCCTTGTTGCTGCTGTCAGTGAGTGATATCAACATCTATTTAATCATCCAGACTTGAAACTTCAGATGAACTTTAAACACATCCTTCCGTTCCTCACCCACCACCCTATGCAGGAGGAAGGGTAGACAGGAATTCGGGGTGATACGCTCTCGGGCCTCGCTGTACCGACATAAGAATGTTTCTAAGACCCTCACCCGTTCTCCACCCCACTTTCCCTGCCCCTGGTCAGGCTCACACTACCTGCCTGGACCGTACCTGCTGCTTCCCTTCCGCACTGTTTCTCTCTCACCTCCACCCAGGGGATACCATCTTTCAGGAGGATAGGCCTGGCTGTTTCATTTTCTTTCTCAGAAGCTTTCGTGATCCTCACTTGTCTTCCAGCCCCGCCCCCCCCCAGATTCCCGCCCCCCATCACTCTGCTATCACGGTTCATCCATCGTCTCTGAAGTCTCATTGGTTACCTGTAACTCTCCAGGCCCAGTGCCAGCACAGGTATCTCCCCTTCATGAGGCCTGCCCACTCCAGGCCTGACCAGCCCCAGGCACCAGTGGAATTAACCACTTTTTCTCTGAGGTCAGCACATTGTGTTCCTGCAATGTGTGCTACACCACACCCCATGGTTGAACCTGCTGAGAGTGAGGGGCGTTGTTCATTCATTCATTTCAGTATTTCAGCATTGTACAGTGCCTAGCTGCCCAGACACATAATGGATGTCCATTCCATACACTGATGGATTAATTAATAGAAGGTGTTATAATGTTCTGTCTACAAACAAGGAGGTTACCTTGCATGTTTCTTAAAGGAGTTGGACACTCTAAAATGCCACCATTTGGTATTTCTGACAGTCTTTCCCATCCCCTGTACTTTCCTCCTTTCTCCAAAATAGGAGCGTCGCCTGAGTGCCTGGCCTTTGGGGTGATGAGGAAGCTGTTCTGCTTTCAAAATGCTCACAAAAGTGGATGATTTCTGGATGCAGGGACACGAACCCTGGCATCCAGACATTGGGCACCTACTCCTCTCTCAGAGGGCTTTTGTTTTTGTGTTTTGTTTTCACCTTAAAGGTCTGGTTCCTTGTCTCCTGTCAGTTTGTGTGGAGCAGATCTTGTGCATTGCTCCCAGTACTTTATGGGTCACCCTCTTTGCTTCTGGTCAGTGTCGCAAGCTCCAAGACACAGCCATGTTACAGGATGAAGCCACTCCCACGGGATGGAGAATGTGGAGACCAGTTCCTTGGGTCTTACAGCTGTGTAGCCATCAAGGATATCTTTTAGAAGAAGGTCAGAAGAGCTTAGGATATGTGCTTGGACAAAGTCCTTAGACTTACTTCCTCCACACAGAGGGCTCAGGTTTAGCATCCCTGATCCAATCGTAGCTTCCTTCACCCTGGATTTGCTTCTTTTCCTCCCAGCACTGTTATAAAAGAACTGTATTCCCTCTCAGAACTCACATTGCCCCACTCCCCACCCCCAAGTAGAGCCTTAACTGGGCCACTTGCTTTGGGTAGAGCCCCAAAGCTGCAGCCAATAGCCATCATCATGAAAGCTTGTGGGTCTCAGGTTGTGTGTCAGAGAGGAGTAAGGGACCTCTAGGGTAACTACCTTTTCTGTATTGTTCTAGCATGACTGTCAATCACCCTCAGCCATCTCAGGGGTGCTTTAAGTTAACAAATGCAGGTATCCCAATGCTGGGTAGTATTTTTGGAACAATTCAGGAGCTGGAAATCCTGTGGAAAAGGGGAAATGTTCCATAATCGATAGGTCTTACCCACCTTTGGGGTCACTGAAGACCATTCCTAGGTTGGAGCAGTTCTTTTTCTGCCCTAAGGCCAGCCATGTGTATGCCCCGGAGGCCAGAAGAGGGCATCAAACACCCTAAGCCACATTTCGTTTATTGTTTTTTGAGACGGGGTTGCTTTGTGTAGCCCTGGTTGTTCTAGAACTAGCTCTGTAGACCAGGCTGGCCTCCAACTCACAGAGATCTGCCTGCCTCTACCTTCCAAGTGCTGGAATTAAAGGTGTGTGCCACCACTGCCTGGCAGAGAGACATTTTTTGATCACTGAATATAACTGACTTCTTGTGAAAACTGTGTTTTTGGTTTTGGCATTTTAAACAGAGCATATTAGAACATTCTGAGAAGAGGTCAATAGGTCTGCCCGGACTATCAAAGAAGTACCTGACACAAAAGTGTACCTGGACCTTGAACTGAGTGTGGTGGCTCATCCCTGCCTGTTGGCACCCATTAGCTAGCTCATTTTAAGGGCTCCTCCATGAGGACCACTCCCCTGTGCCTCCTCGCAGACAGCTGGAAGAGCACTGGGCAGGCAGATTCCAGGGCCCTCTACAAACTGTGTCCAGTGTTCAGCATGTGTCAACTCTTCTCAGCGCCTAGAGCAGTGGTTCTCAGCCTTCCTAATGCCATGACTCTTTTTACAGTTCCTCGTGTTGTGGTGGCCCCCAGCCTTAAAATTATTTCATTGCTACTCCATAACTGTAATTTTGCTACTGATATGAATTGTAATGTAAACGTTTTTTGGAGATAGAGGTTTGCCACAGGGGTCATGAGAACTCTGGGCTGGGCAAGACTCACACAGGTGTAAATTGTTATTGGATGAAGATGAGGAAAGGACAGAAATAGAGTAAGAACTTAGAAATCCTTGTAGGAACCTGAACCTAGTAATAACACAGGCTTGGAGTTTGCACGTTTGCTCTGGTTTGGACGTGGCTTCTCTAGAGGTTCCTGTGTTGGACCCCTAAGAAGTAGGGGTGGTGAAGTTCTTCACTCACTGTAGAAGGTCCTTAGAAGGGGGAAGGTAGTTGGCACTTCTGGGAGACCCCCCCCCCGGTTAATTTTCATGATAACTATAATAAAAACACTCGTGTGGTTGGTTACTCATTGGCTTCTTGTCCTATTGTGTGACCCTTCATTCCTGTACATATTCCCATTATGGTGATGTCATATGTACAAGGTCCTTGCTGAGTCAAGCTGATGCCAGAAACAGTGCCCTGGGCCTCCAGAACCCTGAGATGTGTAATTTCTTTTCTTTATTTAATTAGCCTTCTGATGATGTACAGATTAAGATACACGGGACAAGGATAAATATGGGTTATATATTTTATTCTGGGAGAAGTCACTTACACAAGAAACCAATGACCGGCAAGTTCCTGTTCCAAGGATACACACCCAGGCTGCTCTCCATGACCCATCCGGAACCTAGAGACCAAGCCTGAACTGGACCCCAGATCAAAGGCTGTATGCTCACCTATGTTGGTGCCCATTAAGATGGCTGCACTCTGTCTTGGCAAAAGGACAGAGAGTTCAAAACTGTCATCAGCAAGTCATAAGACCTAAAGGTCAAAGATGTGACTACAGAAGGATGTTTGGCTGTCTTATTCTAAATAACAACAGACCTGAATCCCGATCCTCAAGGTTAGGGAAGGAGAAGTTGAATCTGAGGTGTGGCTACTCCTGACCTCAAGGCTAGGGAACAAGAAGTTGGAGCTAAGGTGTGGTTACTGACCCCTTAGAATAAGAGAGGAAGAAAAGTCTGTTTGTCCCATATACATGATACTGTGTTCCCCTTTTTGGTTAAGGTATATGAGTGTAAACAATAAACTTGTGGCATTTTCAATATTGACTGGTGTTTTTTTCCACTTAGTGTTTAAGAGTCACCACTAGGAGGAGGGCAATGGGCAATGGAGAGAAAGCAGGAGACAGGCAGGGTAAGAAAGGACAGTGTTCTGGATAATAGATGAGAAAGATTCTGGAGAAAGAAGAGATCATCATAAATCTGGTGGAACTGGAGAAGATCCAGGAAGCAGGATGTGATGGAATGTTTAGACCAACATCCACGGATAGAGAAGGTACCACTTGGGTACCCCACACAGTATGTGCAGCAGAAGCTGGGAGGTAAAGAGGGGAGAGTGTGAAGTTAGACAGCTGAGGCAGCCCTGCATCATTGCAGCAGAGCTGCTTGGGTGTGTATGTGTGTGTGTGTGTGTGTATACTTGTGTCCTAGAGGAGTCAGGGCTAGGTAGAGATGAGATGGAGCCTGGAAACACTTGCCAGAGCTACTTATGGATATTGAGAGAGGGTGCTGAAGATGCAACACTTTTCCAGTGAGTTTCAAAGAGCCTGAGTAGGGTGAAATACTCATACCTGAGTTTTAAATGGTAATGTTCATCATGCCAAATTAAATTTAAATTTTTCTTCACACTGCCTCTTTCAGAGAAGAAAATTTTCCTTTTCTGCCAGAATGTACAAATGTTCAGATCAATTTCCACACCTGGGTGAACACGGGCAAGGATGGGCATGAATGAGGAATGTTTCTTTTGGCACCCTCCCTTAGGCTCTTCTGTTTATCTGGAGTAGATCAGACCCACAATACGTACATTCAAGGAACTCCAGGGATCTGTGACTGTCACCGTAACGTGACAAAAGAGACTTTGCAAATGTGATTGAACAGGGCTCTTGAGTTGGGCATGACCCTGGACTCCGTGTGGAGTTCTGATCTACACAAGGAGTCAGTTCACCAACACCAACACCTTGGTTTTAGTCATGTAGAATAGATTTTAGGACTGCAGACATCTGGAACTATAAGAGACTAAACCTGTTATTTTTTTAAAAAATTATATTTTTTGAAATTATAATTACATAATTTCCTCCTTCTCTGTTCTCCCTCCAAACTATCCCATGTACCCCCATCCCTTGCTCTCCTTCAAATTCACAGCTTTTTTCCTTTAATTGTTGTTACTTATGCACGCGCATATGTGTGTGTGTGTATATGTGTGTGTGTTCCTAAATACAACCTGTTGCATCTGTATAAAGTCACTTGTATGTATGTACAATATACTAAACCAGCATAATCCCTAACTACACACTAAATATTTGTCCTTATACCCACAGATAAGTAGTTCTAACCAAGGGAACTTCTCTTGCAACAGACACCATTACAGAAAACCACAACCAATCAGAATACAGGGCTGTGATTGTTAGATTATTTAAGAGGCTGTTGAGAGACAGGGTTAGGCAGGACCATGTGTATTCACGTTAAGGAGCCCTTTTGTCATCCACCTGTGCAGATGGCCAAAATGCCTACAAAGAATATGGGACGTGGCCCCCATAAGGGCAGAAATGACTTCCATAGTCTAAAGGGGAAACTGGGAAATGTAGTCTTTCAGTAGAAAATCATCAGTGGTTCCCAGTCCCAGCTGATACACCAACAGCACAACTCTGGCACCTAAGGCTCAAGGATTATTTCTGAAGAGACAGCAGAAAGATTGTAAGAGCAAGAGGAACAAGAAGTTTGGTGTGAGACTGTCTCCTAGAAATGTCAGAGACTACAATGTGAAGTCTCATCAGCATGATAGCAATAAACATGTGTGAATGGGCGAAATCTGTCATATTCTTAACCACTTAGATTTTGTGTCACAGCAGACGCAGGGAACCCGCAAGCCGCGCCCCTCTAAGCCACACCTCCTTGCCTGCCTGTGCTCTCTTGCTCTGTTACTTAGCACTCTCCAATGGTGCTCTCTGTGGTAACCAGAGTGTCCTATATCTGCAGTGGGCATGAGTTATGTGTGGCCACAGAGATGTCGAAGAAGCATAGTCGCTGCGACTAAGGTGCTGATTTTCAATTTTATAACATTTTAATTAATTTTTATTTTAATAGCCACATGTGTTTGTTGGTTACCCCGCTGGATTCCACATAGAGAAAGGTCAGGGGACAGAGATCAACAGTAGGGTACTTACCTAATGTGTGGTTCTACCCCCTAGCCCCAGGGTAGGTAGAACCCCAAAACAAAAACCAACAAAGCAGAGAACTGAAATATAGATGCCATCAAGTTTGCAGACAGGCTGTCACAGCACATTTTATTTATGATCACCAGAGTGACGTGAATATGAAAATAAGTCTTGCTTCAACCAAACAATAGGGCTGAATGTGTAGCTCAGTGGGAAAGTGCATGTTTAGCATGGGTTTACACACACACACACACACACACACACACACACACACACACCAGTATCTTTAGCCTGTCTGTGCCCATTGTTCCCCTTAGTAAGAGACCTGGCCCCAGAGTCCAGAGTTCTCACATTAAACATGTAATTGTGGGGACAAGGACAAGACAAGAGCCACTGTCCACTGAGCATCACAAAACTTGTGGAGTAGGCTTTCTTTGTCCTGTATTACAAGTGAGGAAGAGGAGGACTGGGAAATGGGGCAGCTTGTCAAAGTCCCCAGGCGGTGAGGTGCAGAGAGGCATTGGGGCAGTTCTGAGGCCAGGACACTCTCCTGGGCATCGTTTTCTCTCCTTGGACCCAGGGTTCCTTGTCCTCACACTGTCTCCCCTCCAGACCCAGGACTTAAAAAGGTAACAACGGTGAATAGGGAAGGAAGCTCTCACAGCACCAGCGGTGCCTGCTACCTAGAATGATTCTGCACTCTGTGATATTGAAAAGGCTTTAAACTTTCCATCTCAGCATTGCAGGAGGCCAGCGCAGCCTGAACACAGAAAAACCAATATCGGTTTGGAAAGGTTATCGCTGTTCTTCCAATTCCAGTCAACATTAAAAATGCAGATGCTTGCTATTTAAATACAGCCACCAACCACCAGCTGGGAGTGTTCGTGACAAGGTAAACCACAGTTGGCTACCATTTTCCACTGAAGCTTAGCAGGAAGGAGGCAAAGGACACCCAAAGAGCCTATGTCACACCACGATGCTGGTGTCACCTCCAGCCCTGCACAGGCTAGATCCTCAGAAGTCATGCAGTTCTAGTCAATAAACCAGATATCCATTCACTAGGTCAGGGACCTGCTGTGTTCCCTATCCTTGTGCCCTCGTGCTTAGCACAGAGTCTGAACTCAAGGAACGCTGCTACCTAGATGAATTATTTCCTTGCCATCTTTTTTTGGGATATATTTTCATGTCCCTTGGCATGGTGCTAAAATGTTCAAATTGATGCCAGAATGAGCCATTTGAGGGAATCAATCCCGAGAAATTTACACCTAAAAAAGGATGGGAAATTCAAATAAACAGTAACATGAAGAGATACTGAGTTAACCTCTCCACAATGATCGTTTCTAGAGATCTGTCAGCAGTGCTTGGGCAGGTGCCTGCTGGAGAATGCTGGAGAGCTCAGCAAGGAAAGTGGCCTAGAAGGGGTGCCAGGAGCTATTCCTGGCGGCCCCTGCGCTCCACATCCTCCATCCACACTGTGAGCTCCGTGAGGCTGGCTGGGTCTTATTCAGTACTGTATCGGATGGGACCTGACATGGGATAGTAAATCTAAGTGGGTGGGTAGATAAATGATGCCAGCAAGGCGTTAGGAATCATAACAATAAACATGACTGAGAGTTTAATATGGGCTGGAGCCAAGGCTCCAAAGAGTACAGAGGTAAAGAGCTGGCCTGGCAGGCTTCATGTTTGACATCTTTAAAAAGTGCTCAAGCTCAGTGTATAGTCAGGACTCACCTGGCATGGAGATACGTCCTTGCTATGTTCCCACCCTGCAAGATGACCACACAAGGTCTCATCTGGAAGCTAACAACCCAGTTCCTGAGAACTCTGCTTTCAGGACCTAATCACTTCTCAAAGACTCCACCACTGAATGACACACCTTGAGTGATAGGATAGCTTTTGATGGTTTGTTTGTCTTGAGATGGGGAGACAGTGTCTCACTATGTAGCTCTCTCTCTAGCCTGGAACTAGATATGTAGTGTAGCATCTGCGCTACAATCTGTTCCATGAATGGGGCGAAAGCCTAGAGATTGAAATAAAGAGACAAGACAGTGGGTCATTCGTTCAATGTCAATGTTGGAACGCCAAATGCCATTTATTGAGGGGAAGAAATGGGCTTAAATACTGACTTACATCGCAGTGGAAAATAACAGGACTTTTAGGTTTAGCTCCTCCCCACGAGGTGTGTGTTATCAAAACAGGAAGAGTACCAACGACAGGTTTGGGGCAAGGAGTACTGGCCAACAGTTTCAGGCTTGCTCAAGGTGCCTGGGAGGTTCATGCAGGGCCCTACAATGTAGCCCAGACTGGCCTCTAACTTACAGAAATTCTCCTGCCTCTACCTCCCAAGTGCTGGGATTGAAGGTGTTGTACCACCACACTCCAAGAGTGTTCTGATTTTAACAAACAAGGAGGGCACATTCAGAGTGGAGCAAGAACAGAGGTAGCGGGTGTGGGGAGTGGCAGCTATCCAAGCGATGAGACCACAGGGAGAGTGGAGATGTCAAAAGTCAGAGGTTTGGAAGAGGGTCTCTCTGGTAAGCTTCCCTGAAAATGTGGAGAAAGAAAGGTCCCTGCTCGGCCACTGAGCTGGGGTTGGATGTGCTAAAGCCAATTCAGTTAACATTGGAAAAGCTGTCCACTGGCTTCACAACTGCCATGGGGAAGGCTTGTGGCTGCCAGGGGTGCAAAGGTTGGCTAGGATGATGGTAAAAGAAAGGAAACAAACAAGAGAGCCACAGAAAGTAGACAAGAAGGAGCAGGTATGGTCATGGAGCTCTCTGAGCACGCCCACAACAGAGGTTCTGAGGGAATCATTGTCTGGGCAGCAATGCGGTTTGTGCAGACGCAACTGCAGAGTAGCCCAGGTCAGAGGGTTTCAGAGATATAGCTTCCCATCAGAGCTGCCCTGGCCATCTCTATACAGATAGGAAATGGAGGTTTAAAAAGCCAAGGAGATGTGCCTTATATGTTGAAATGGAAGAGACCTAATTTGAAGTTAGGTCTACCTGTTCTAAATGGTAAAGTTATCCCAGATTTCCATTCACTTAAAATGACCAGGGTATCTGGCAACTGGACGGGTTGGCATCTGGGGAGCAACAGGATAGGGTGAGGTGGCCTCATCCACAAGAGTCAGGGTACAGCTATGGGGATGGTCACCGAGTGCCCACCAGCTGTGACCACTCTGTTGTGGGTTAAGATCTCTGCGGCTTCCCAGACAATGATGTTCTTACCAACATTGTTGTTGACAAGCAACAATTGCTTGTACAACAAACTCCTAACCATTCCTCTAAAAGCCATAAAGTTACAGATGGCTGGGAGTCACCATCCAGGTCCTAGGGATGAACAACCAAGTCCTCTGGAGCCCAAGAGCAGCTGGTACTCTTAACCACTGAGCCACCTCTCCAGCCCTGTCCAGGTATTCTTGAAGCTGTTGAAAACCCGATAGAAAGAGAAAACTCTCTAGCTTAGTCCTTGCTGCACACACCTCGACCAGCGAGGAAGAACGACCACAGCTTGAGGATTCTTCTCAAATCATGCTTTATTGGAGAGCCTCTTGATTGAAGGGAGAGCAGGAAGCGAGGGGCTCTCCAATAAAGCGTGATTTGAGAAGAATCCTCAAGGTGTGGTCGTTCTTCCTCGCTGGTCAAGGTGCGTGCTGCATTCTGGTGCCGAAACCAGGGAATCTCGGACACCGAGCGAGGGGCCGAAGAGGATTCAGAACTCGACACGCGGAGTGGCGATGTTGGTAAGTCTTCCGGGAATGCTGATGCTGGGGTTTCTCTGCTGGCATTCTGCCTTGCCTTTGTAATTCTTGTTTTTGTTGTTCTCTTTTGTTGTTTCTGGTGCTGAAAATGCAGAAAGGGAATACTTAAGGAAGGACACAAGGCACTTATAAAACATCAGGATAGCCTTTCAGAGTCAGATTCAAAAGGGGAAGACATAACTAGGCCTAAGAAAAGAAAAAAATTATAAAGATATTAAGGAAAAACATAGAAAGGAAAAACAAAAAAAAAAAAAAAAAAGGAAGAAAAAAAGGATAAAGAAGATAAAGGGGACTCCCTTTATCCGGTCCTCGAGGAATTTGCAGATTTAAGATTATCAGGTGAAGAATCCTCGAATGATGGATCCTCGATGAGGAGCTATCAGAACTAAGTTCCCAAGAGGAGGAGGAATTAGAACAAGCTGCAGCTGAATATCAAGGAGAAAGGTACGGGCGGCGACGGCCTCCTGCCTATAATGTTTCCATGGGAAAAGCCGATGTCCCCATTGCACCCTGTGAATCTTGGCCTCCCTCTGCGCCTCCTTCCTATGCTCAAACGGGAGGAGGCTGTCATTTTATAAAAAGGGATACATGGAGGCGCCTGGCCTCCACATTCCCTGTTTTTGAAGACCCTCAAACTAATCAACGGCATTATGAGCCAGTTCCTTATAAACAATTAAAAGATTTAGTGGAGGCAGTCAGAACCTATGGGGTCACAGCAAGTTACATGATCTCCTTGTTGCGACGACTTAGCACCATGGCCCTAACTCCCACAGATTGGTTTGAGATAGCTCGAGCATGTCTCACCAAGGGGCAATTCCTGGACTATAAGTCCTTGGTTACGGACAGGGCCCACGTACAAGCAAGACAGAATATGCAAAATGACCACCCTCAATGGACGGCTGATATGCTCCTGGGTCAAGGACCCTGGGTGATCAATCAGACTGGCTATCCTGCCGAAGTCTATCAGCAGATAACAGATATTTTTTATAAGGGATGGAAAGCACTCCCCAATAAAGGGGAAGTAGCAGGCAACCTTACTAAGTTCATACAGGGAGTCAACGAACCATTCTCCGATTTTGTAGCCAGAATGACTGAGGCGGCAGGGAGAATAGTAGATTTAGACACTGCCATGCCCTTTGTTCAACAGATCATCTTTGAACAAAGTACAAAAGAATGTCAAAGGGCTATATCTCCTATGAAAGACAGGGGACTAGAAGCCTGGTTGAAAGCCTGCAGAGAGAGCCGGGGGACCCCTGTACAGGCTTAAATACCCTTGAGCTAACCAACCCCAGTGAGCCACATGGACCCTGCAGATAGGCTACTCTAATGCAGAAGCAGACAGGCTGAACAGACTTAACCAATTAAGGGCTTGTTTACCCAGAGAGTCTTCACCAGCAGGAAGGTGTAAGGCAGAAACCAGCACCACTTTAAGGCGTGGCACTACGAGGCTCTCTGCAGTTCCCCCTTTTTGTTTTAATAACACAACAGGCAAGGGTAGTGGTCTGGTCTCCAGTAAAGCAGTGGACATTGTAATGACCCTGAATCCTGGTAGTCAGCCAAGTCAGTGCCATCTTGTAATGGCGACTGCAATATCTCAGCTCTCCACAAGTCCTTCTGTTCTTCCCTCTCCCAACCCATTCACAATCCAAGCAGATGCTTGCACAGCCACGTGAAGTCCTAAAACTTCCCACAGGCTTCCCATTGCTCATAGGAAAAGACTCCATGTCCTCCAACATCATTCCCCTGTGACGTAGGGCTTGGGAACCCATGCTTCCTGCTGTCTTCTCCCCATCTCCTTCTAATCCTTCCCCCAGCTACTGAACCTCTTTTAGTGCCCTGTCGCCCAACTCAGCAGTTCTTTGCAGCCTGCTATATAGAGATGAGGCTTCCTCTACACAAGATCCTCCCCTCTGGCCACTTAGGCCAGAATCCTTCTTCTCCTCTTTTTAGTCTCAGCTGCTGAGTCACTCTCCTTGGGAAGTTACTGACAGGGTACCAGGATGTGGATGTGTGCATAATAGCCACTTTCCAGTGATGGCCATATCCAGTGACGGCCACACAGGCGATGGCCTGTGGCTGGTCAGCCCTCTCCACTCAGTGTGGAGGACGAACTCTAGAAAAAATCAATTTGCATATTTAATTTCCAAACAACTATGAGAAGTCTCTCCAAGTAGTGTTTTAGTCAGGGTCACAGGCCTGCTAAATCGTGATATAGTAACTTTATTCCAGGGTCTTAGTGTCACATGAAAAAAAGATCTCTAAAAAGTGAGGAAAGAGCTCTGGATGTAGAGTCAGGGATGGGAGCCCCACATGATCCACTGAGTATTTAGTCTGTATGCCTGTCTTCCCTGGCACACAAGATTGTGATGGGGTGGCAGTGCATCAACCCACAGCAAACTATAAAGTGTCGTACAAACGTCAGGCCCAGTCAGTTTTACTTTATGGTCTTCAGGAATCAATATTTTCTTAATCCCAGGTCTTAAGTGCTTTAGAGCCCACCCCCTATAATCAGGCCAGGGCTTCCCACAGAGACGACAAACCAAAGCTTCATCTAGGGATCTGTGGCCATCATCAGAAACTGGCTTATCTGGGCATATCCCCATCCAAGCAGTTAGTTACTCAGCAGCAGAGAGTAAGGAGCAGGAGGATTCTGGCCAAAGTGGGCAGAGGAGAGGATTTTAACCAGTGACCCTTCTTGCAAAACAGACTTAGGAAGGAGGCAATGGGGCTGATCCTACTCTCCTGGTGCAGCCATGCCTGTGTTCCCATCACCCGTGGTGTGTCTGATGCTTTTCACTTTGGAATCTCCTGATTGTTCCCCGTAAAGGTCAGAATGTCTTACGATAATGAAAGGGACCCAGTGTACTCCTGACACCCAGACTTTCAGAGCATCAAAACAAAGGACAGGCTCATTGAACATTATCTAGTCACAGGGTTGGGACAGTTCACAGCATTAAGATTCTCCTGTAGTTGGCTCCTTAGTAAAGAAAAGAGGCATTCGTGGAATAAATATTAATGAGCTCATGATGCTCCAGGAACTTGACATGCTCCACACGATTTAAACCTAACACCAATTATCCCCATCCTATAGATGCATAAGTTTGGGCTCAGAAAGATTTTAAATGTATGTATGTATGTATGTATGTATGTATGTATGTATGTGGTGGTGGGTGGGTGGATGGATGAACAGATGCATGATAGAAGGATGGGTAAGGGTAGATTGATGATGGATGGCTTGGTGATGCCTGTATAGTAATGACTGAAAGCTAAGAATCCCAAACATCTGCCCTAAGGCTCTGTTCTGCATCCCTAAGATGAAGATCATAACAGCCTTCCTTGTCTAGGTGTCCTGAGTGATAGCAACCTAGAAACCCAGTGCGTGGCCCAGAGAAAGCCTGCTTCTCTGGCCTCTGCAATACCTTGTGTGAACTCCATGAAAGACAAAGGATGTAAGAAGAAATCGGGAAATGGCAATGTCCTACTGGAGTGATAGGTGTAGGCCTGCCCATGGATCTCACTCCTCTCTTTGTTGCTTGGGGCTCAGTAGGGTGGAGGCTGGAGTGACCCTGTGGCAGGCTCCCTTACTCACAAAGCTTATGAATAGGAGCCTGTCTGTTTCTGTCTTAAAATAGCTGAAGAAAGTTATTTAAAATGAGCTTCCAGTTGGGTGGTCACATGGCTTTTTATTGTCTTCCTCTCATGAGAGTTCAAGAATTCTCTCATATTTTCCTTTTTTTTCATTTATAGCACAAGTCATAACAGGAAGAGCCATTGCTCTCTGTAACTTCCTCAGTCAAGATGTCCAAGCTGTTTAAGGGGTCTTGGAGTCAAGCAGTACTCTCAGAATTCTATCTCCAACAGCCCTTGCTAGACAGTCAGCTAACCTGGGAGCACACTGTCAGGCACCTCCAGACTCTAGGAACTGAGGGGAAGAAAGCTGAATTGGAGTGAAAAGACCTGGGCATGGGGACTGAGACTTTCACCCTCATGGGCCTCCTAACACAGCATGTGGTCTCTGAATGCTCTAGGATAGACCCCCTCCAACACAGTAACACAAGGGTTCCAGAAAAAAAAAAAACAAAAACACACACACAGACACACACACACACACACACACACATACACACACACACACACAAAAAAAAAAAAACTCCTGCTCATTTTAACCCTTGCCTTCTCCCCATGACCATTCCTTTCACTATTCTTTCTCCCCGCATCCTCACAGAAGGGTCTCTTGTGTTTGTCACTTTTTTTTCTGCAGCTCATCAAGAGAAAAATGTTTACTGGATCTATGAAACTCGGAGGCAGAAGTAAGTGGTGGCTGGATTTCCTGGCTCCCCCTCCCACACTACTGCTTGCCTACATGTATCTCCTTTTTCAAGTCATTGGGTACTATACACTTGATTATCAATGCTGCTAAATCAATATATTTATATATTTTAAAAATGCTTTGACTCCAAAATTTAAGTCTAAGGACAGGTTACTGTGGAAAAGAATTTCTATTTTTGTTTCCACAGAAAATGAAAAGCTGTGGATTCCTTCCAGACTAACATGGTTTGATCAAGGAAGACCCCCTGAAACAGTGTTCCAGGTGATCCAAAATTCAAAACAGCTGGGACAAGGCAGCCTTGCAGACCACTACAGTCAGGATTTCTGCATCTTCTTAGGATCCCCATGACAGCGTCCCTTACCAGAAGAAAGTAGTTTAAAAAGAATGATGACAAAATTCCCAAAAATCATTTATAAATATTTGTTTTCATTTATAGGGGGTTGGTTATAAATGGTTAATGACCACAACCAATCTTTTTGAAGGTAAAAAGGAGATTATAGTATAGATATGAATACTTGGTTTTGGAATGAATTTTCATTTAATGATACTGGTATAGATATGAATACTTTGTTTTGGAATGGATTTTCATTTATTGATACAAATTTAAGGTCAATTTTGTGATATGTATATTTCTTCTCTTGTTTAGGTATTGTATTTATATAGTTCATTTAGAAGTATAATGTATAATTTAGTACAGATTATAGATAGTTACCTATAATAATCAAAACTTAGAGTTAAGTTAGTTAGGTTTTCAAAATGTATTTGAGATGGATAGGCATTCAGAATATGACATTTAAAATAGTTTAGGGTTTTTTTTTTTTGTTTTGTTTTTTTTTTTTTGACAGTGAGGCACAACTGCTCCTGGAAACACCACCTGTGTCAGAAAGGAAAATAGACATTGGAGAAACTCACTATGAAGTTTACTCCCAATATGGCAAAACTAGCCATTTGGGCAAGATACTGCTCTTGTCTAGACTGACTTTATGCTGTATAAACTGGACATACAGGACCCACAGGAAAGTGACTGCTAATACAAGATGGACATTGCTACAGGGTTCCTGCTTCATGGAAGAGTCTGCCAGACACTCTACCGGACACAGAGAAAAGTGACTGACAAACTTCCAATATAAGTGGACAGTTTAAAATTTCCTGCTTTATTGAGGAGTCTGCCAGATACACTATGGCCTATAGGCTGAAGATGGAACATTACAGAACAACTTCGGGTGGCCGACAAGATAGTGAGATGTCATTTCTAGAGTTTATATATTATCCTTCTGTGGTCTTTGAAGACAGATAGTTATGGTTATAGTTTTCCTTTGTTAGGGTTAAAGATAGGTTACATATAGGACTTTAGACTCACAAAAATAGATGATAAAATATTTTCTTTAAATCTTGCTAAATGGTAATGAACTAAATATTGTTAACTGTGGTTCTTATTTGATACTTGTTATATATTTTGCTGTGTTAAGGTTAAAACTCTTCTTTTTATTTTGATAGAAAAGAGATGATGAGAGATGTTTCTCTTATTGGTTAATGAATAAAGCACTGCTGGCCAATAGGAAAGCAAGATAGGTGGGACTAGGAGACAAGGAGGTTTTAGGGAGAGGTAAAGAGATTCAACATGTAGGACCAAAGGAGTAGAACTCTGGACCCTCTCTCCAGTAAGATAGAACCATGTGGAAATACTTATATTGATAGAAATGGGTAATATTTAAGACAGGGCTATCCATTAAGAAACACTAGTAACAGGCCAACAGCTTTATACACACAGTATCTTCTGTGTGCTATTTGGGGCTGGCTTGGTTATGGGACCAGGCTGGTGGTAAACATGCCTCTCTAGGGAGCTTAACATTGTAACTATAGTGTGATCTCAGGGTAGTATGGCTTCTTACATGAGATGCTCTAGTGTGCCAGTGAATAGGATAGAAAAAGTTGTAGATGAAATTTTCTGACCTGCCCAGTCCTACAGCCCTTCAGTCCCAAATAAACATACAGAGGCTTATATTAGTCATAAACTGTTTGGCTGATGATGTAGGCTTCTTATTAGCTAGCTCACTCTTAATTATTAACCTCTGTTAATCTTTGTTAATCTGTGTGTCTCCACATGGTCTTGGCTTACGTGGACCTCTTGCTCCCTCAGCAACTACATGGCATCTCCTTGGCAATTCCTTTAAGACTCACTCTCTGCCTTCCTCTTCCCAGAATTCTCTTAGTCTGGTAGCCCTGCCTATACTTCCTGCCTGACTATATCCTGCCTGCCCATTGGCCAAAACAGCTTAATTCATCAACCAATAAGAGAAGCATATATTCATAGCATTCAGAAGGACATTCCCCCATCAAATAGTGTCACCATTTATGCCTCAGAAGTCACTGGTCAAAGACACCCAGACTTAAGGGAAAACGGTAAAACCCTCATCTCTCCTTGGGATGGTGATGAGATTACATTGTGAGTCAGGCATGGAGACATATACCTTTAATCCCAACACTAGAGATGCAGAGGCAGGTGGATCTCTGTGTATCCAAGAACAGCTAGTCTACATAGTAAGTTCCAGGCCAGCTACAGTTACCAAGTGAGGCTCTAATTTCAAAGAAAGTTTTTAAAGAGCATATGGGGTGGGAAATACATCTTTGAGCAGCATCTTTGAGAAGTACAATTAACTATATACTCCAGTGATCTTCCAGTTACTAAACTAAAGGATGGGGTCTTAGTTACCTTTCTATTGCTGTGAGAAAAACACCATGACAGAGGAAACTTAAAGAAAGAAGAATTATCTGGAGTTTATGGTTTCAGGGGGTTAGAGTCCATGACCATCATAGCTGGGAGAATTGCAGTAGGCATGCAGGCATGTAGACATGGGGCTGGAGCAATCTGAGAGCTTACATCTTGAAACATAATTGTGAGGCGGTGGGCGGGGGTGGCGGGTGGGGTGGGAATAGCATGAGTCATTTGAAACCTCAAATGACACACTCTCCCCAAGAAGGCTACCCTATTCCTTCCTAAATAATTCCATTAACTGTGGGACCAAGCATCCAAGCATGAGCGCATGGGGGGCATTCTCATTCAAAGAACCACAGATGTTGTTCAGTTAATAGCTTGACTATATTTGGGTTGTTGGTCATTCCGTCCTAAGAAGACCTTTATCCATTCACCTGGGTTACCACGTTCTTTCAGTTCTAGAAAAACCTTCTGTCTACTTCTGTCCCCCCACCCCTGCCATACGCACTTCTGCCCTCCTCCTGATGAAAATATCCCACGGTGTGTCTATGAATCCACAACGTAGAAAACTTTTGGCTCCTCTCCTGTAGTTTCAATTACTATAGATACAGTCTTAGCTCCCAAATATATCTCCAGGGGAAAAAAAAAACTTCTCCCTTCTCCCAAAGTTCCAGACTTGTCACCCATGTGCCTACTGCCTACTGGGCATGCTTAAAGATACTTCTGTTTAGACATGTTTAGACATGCCCAAAGATAAACTCTCCATCTTCCACTATAAACTGATTCTGTCTCTGGCAATCTTTCTCTTAGGGGTACCTACTTACCCCAGATTTAGACCATCCTTTTCTCTTACCACCCACATCTCATTACTCAAGTTATGCTCATTTACCCTACACATGTTTCCATAACTTTTACTTGTCATTTTCAAATTAGAAGATTAAGAATCAAATGGATCATTATTTTCTAAAATTAAAACAGCTATTTATTCTTTCAAATGTTAATCAAACACAGACTGTTTGTACAACTTTAGTCCTAGAAACTGAAATAAAGAGCTCAAAGACATAGTTCTTGCACCCTTTCTTGGGAAAAACGAGCATGTAAACAGCTGCTCCAACAAGGTTTGAGACAAATACAAACATTGTGACCATGGAGAGCCTTGGGTAATATATGGAAAGACTCCCACCTGGGGCCAGGTTGAGGAGAGATGGGCTGTGTTCTTGCTATGTAACAAGCTACTCTAACTTCTAGATGTTTAAATAATAAGTTTGCATCAGCTCGCAGTTTCTTTGGACCAGTAATCTGGGTACAGTATAGATGGGTGTCCGACTCTGGCCTGCTATCATCTGAACACTTGACTGGAAGAGGAAGCACCCCAAGCACACTAGCTTGACTGTTGGCAGACCTCAAATCCCCACTGGCTGTTAGCCAAAGACAGGGCTATTCCCAGCTAAGCAGCTGGCTTCCCCCAAGGCAAGGATGTTGAGACATAGAAAGTGACCAGAGAGAGTTGGAGCCCAGAACAGAAGCCAAGGTTTTGTAACCCAACCTCATGTGTAGTCTAGCTGTTAGATGAGAATTTCTAGGTCCAGCCTGTGGTGAGGGAATTGCACAAGGTTGTGAATACCAGCAGGGGGTTGGGGGATCACTGGGAGTCCTCTCAGAGACTGTCACATGAGCCAAAGGAGATTTCTTACCAGTTGCATCTGGACTCAGTTTAGGAGGTGGCTATTAATAGATAAAGAGCTATGCAGGACCCCCCTGTGCTGAGAGACAGCTGTAGTGATTGGAAGTTGGAGGGAACTAGATAGAAGCTGAAGGAATTGTAAGTGTGTGTGGGGGGTTAAACGGTTTGCTGTCAACTGTGTGGAGATATGAGCAAGGTGACTTTGACAACTGATTTTGTCATTTGATGCATGCACTCTACCTCACAACTTAATGTCACATTCCTTAAAACCCTACGTTTAAACCACTTTTTACCTATTAATCAGCACCAAATCATTTGCATACCCAGCCAAAGTTCTTTGTATAACAAAATAAGCATAACTTGTTTACAATTATTGCCAAAACCTGTTAGAACAGTTTTCCAGTAGACCATTATAAATGAGGAGGTGGCCTTCTAGAATTTCTAGTTATCTGGGCGGGAAGTATTCTTTAATATTGAAACATATTAGTTAATTTTAAATGTAGTTTTATATATTGATCTGTAACAGGAAATGCATAAATAATAAAGCATAAATCATTGTGTTTTCACAAAGTAACTCCTTGTCTCTGACATTCATATTGCAGAAATAGAATACTGCCACTCCCAAGCCCCTTATGCTTGCTGCTTCCCAGAGTAACTAGTGCTTTCATTTCACTCACTGTCGAGCAGTTTCATGTATTTGAACATTAAATAAATGCATTCACTAGGTTATAATCTCTGTAGTTCCTGCTTATTGTTCATTTTTGAGAGAATTACCTATGTTTATAATATTAGCTCATTTTCAGTTCTATGAAGTCATTTTTATCAACTAAGCCCCAGTTAATTTGTTCATCCTACAATGAGTTTAAATAACTCTCAGTTTGGGGAAATTATAAATAGTATTGCTGTATTTATTCATGATTATGCCCCGTGTTATACATATACATATGTATACTCATTTCTTTAAGGTCTCTTTCAGTTCATTCTTCCTTCCTTCCTTCCTTCCTTTCTTTCCTTCCTTTCTTCCTTTCCTCCTCCTTTCCCTCCTCCCGTTTTTTCAAAGTTTTGCGTATCCCAGGCTGGACTCAAACCTGTGTACACACACACACACACACACACACACACACACACACACACTCTGGGGGGGCAAGGATGACCTTGAACCTCTGACCCTCCCACCTTCACCTCTGAGTGCTGAGATGATAGGCATGTACCATAATATCCAGTTTCTGTAGTGCTGAAATTTGAACCTGGGGCTTCATCTATGCTTGTGTCTGTCTGCTGTTAGAACATAACACTGTAGTGATGAAGTGTAGAAACCTTACTGATAGTTATTTTCATTATTCTACATTAAATGTTTCTTATGTACAAGGTAGCAAAATGACTTTTGTATGTGGTATGTGATGTGCATGTTCTTTTTAAATTTACTACTGATAAAATTTTGGATTTAGAATTCAGAGTGCAGCATAGAACATCAATCTAATAGTATTGCTAAATCACAAACAAGGAAAAGAAAACGAGGAGCCCTCAATTATTTTACCTAGCTTCAGTCTCTTTATTCTTCATTAGGTCTGCAGACAATGGGGGCTAAACCATCTATTCACTCACAAGTACCAAGTGTTTACAGGCCTATGTTGAGCCAGATGCTGTAACACACTAGAGGAATCCAAGCCCCTCACCTCCTATAGTCATGTTCTTCACGGAGAACTGGACAATGCTTCAGTTGTCCTACGTACTGGGAAAGAAAAGCAGAGGTGGGGTAGGAGCAGAGCCTGCAACTTCTAACTTAGTCCCTGGTACATCAGGCAGACTCCCTGTGGAAATGATGCTTAAGCTAATGCTCACGGGATGATTGTTGGCTATGTAGAGGAAGGTTTAGGGCAAGACACTTGTAGGCAGAAATAAAAAGCACAAGGAGGAACTTAGAGTGTTAGGAGAGCCCAGAGTATTGGTGATCAAGGGCTGTGAGTGGAGAAGACACAAGACTGGAGAGCCAGGACGTGGCCAGATAGACACAGAGCCCTCCTAAAGGAACCTGGACTTTTTTGGGAATGGGATGCATTTGAACAACACGAGGGTCATTTAATTTGAAGATCTTGAAGGCTGTGTTAGCTTCAAAGCTAATGTAGCTTCAAAATGCCATGACAGCTCCAAGGAAGGAGAAGTATCTTTGGCTAGCAGTCAGGAATTCCTTCATGGAGGATGCAGTTAACAGGGGAAGACATGATGAGTGTGTGTGTGTGTGTGTGTGTGTGTGTGTGGCGGTGCTGTGCTGAATTCAGCTTCTTCTGGCTCAATAATGAATTATTAAATTTTCAGGAAATTTATGAGTCAAAGTTATACATAATTAAAAATGAAATTACAGAAACTTTAAAATTAAATAAGGTATATTAAAGGCAAATACAAGGCTGGGGATGTGGTTCAGTCTGTAGCATGCCCAGTGTCCCCAGCATGTATAAACTGGACTTAGTGGTACGTGCCTATCAATCCCATCACTCAAGAGGTGAAGACAGGAGAACCAAAAATATCAAGGCTATCCTCATCTATAAGGCTAATCTGAGGTCAGCCTGGGACACATAAGACGATGTTTCAAAACAACCAAAAAGATAGTGCTAGCACTTGGAAGGCAGAAGTCGGATCTCTGTGAGTTCGAGGCCAGCCTGATCTACAGAGCGTGTTCCAGGACAGCCTCCAAAACAATACAGAGAAACCCTGTCTCAAAAACAAAAACAAAAACAAAAACAAACAAACAAACAAACAAAAATGTCTAGAGAGGCTCAAGGTCATTAGCCACTAGGGAAATACAAATCTGAGGGCTGGCAAGGGTAAGAGAAGATGGATCACTTGTGCTTTGGGGTGATGGTGGAAGATGGCACAGCTGCTCTGGGATATACTTTGAAAGTTTCTTCTAAAGTCAAGCAGGACCAGGTCATGTGACATGGCTCTTCCTCCTGCATATAAGGAAATGAAATTTTATGTTGACATAAAACTTCAACAGCATTCCAGACCTAAGGATGCAAAGGAGGAGGTTTAATAAGGCACACAAAACTTGGAAATGCATCACGGTTGAAACTGTTACATTACAACTAGCGGCAGCACATTCAAGATGTGCTTTCAGTATTTGAAGATGGTTTTCTGACTGGCAGAGACACCATCTATGCCACCAAAGAATGAGCCAAGTTCCCAGCATATTTAGCTTCATAATACCCCTCTTAACATAAACAAAAATGTCAGCCAATGATCCTGCTACACTCATATTTTGTCAGTTGTGAGTTGGGGAACAATAGCTCTGATACAAGAACTAGGCAAATAGCATCAGTGGGAGTTTCCTGAGAGACTTCCCAGCTGTGTGGATTGTAGTGTATGTTTGATAATTGCTTGTAAGTTGTAAAGCATGTGTGCATACATGAAGCAGACAGTGTGCATGCTCTATCTTCACACTTTTTCTCAAGCATGGCTGCTTGCTGAATTTTATTTGTGTAAGTTTCAGTGTGACCCGGAATGCTTTCGAGGTCACTTGTGGATGTGGAGGAGGGGTGGGATTTTGAACCATATCAAGCATACCTTGCTCCCAGCTGAGTTACACCGGTCAGCGCTCTGCTTTTCACTCTGTCTTTCACACTCCGTTCCTGGATTATCTAGAGCCCAAGTTTTCAAAACCTGGGGTGGGTGTTATTGCTGTTTAAAATAGTCCCCAAACTTAAGTGTTCAAGTGCTGTCTAGTGTTCCTAAGCCCAGGAAGGCTGTGGCATATGTATGAAGATACATATATATGACACATGTATGAAGAAGGCTATGTTTCAGTGTGAGTTCAGTGCTGTTCAGCCACAAGTGCAATGCTGAGGGTCCTTCACTGAAAAGTCATGTAAAAAGTATGTCATACAGTTATGTAATTCCTCCTCCAGTACAGTGTTCCTCCTTGGCTTTGCTTTCTGAAGTTTCATCTACCCTTTATCAGCCATAGCCCAAAACTATTAAATGGGAAGTGCCAGAAATTAACAATTTATCAGTTTTAAATTGAGTACCATTCTGAATTGCATGAGGACTTTGTGTGCTGACATGCCATCCCATTCTGCATGAGAATAGTCCTGGTGTCTAGCATATCCACGCTGTCACCATTACCTAGTCCTTCGTAGCTCTTGTGATTGCCAGATCAGCTCTGCTGGTATCACAGTGTTTATGTAAGAGAACACACTTCACACCACTTACATCACACACCTCGCGTCATCTTACATCATCCTGTACAGGGCGAGTGTGGTACACTCAGATGTTTTCAGAGAGGGAGAGACCAAACTCACATAACATTCATTGTGTTGTTATGGCTATTCTCTTTGATTATTAATGTTCATTTTGTGTCTGGTATATAAATTGACTGGAAATATGTAGAAACAGGAAATATGTAATATCCCTATGGTTCTGTACTATCCAAGGCATCCACAAGAGAGTCTTGGAATGTATCTCTTATGGATAAGGGGAGATTATTGCTGATATTGGCGGGTTGATGAAAATGTGATTAGAGGGCCACAGGAGCCTATCTTTGCATTTCTGCTAAGATCCATGATTCATTATTACTTTTTTTTTTCTGTGCTTGAATCTATGTGCAGGGTTTACAGAATCAGAGAGAAGGGTGAGAACTGACAGTCTGCATGTGCAGAATCCCCCTTCTGAGAGCTGCTTCCCAATTGTTGCCAGCACCCCATGACTGTAGGAGTTACTGCAAGTGGATGATGTCTGCTAACCCATGCTGCTTGCAGCTGCAAAGTCCTCTCTTGGAGCAAGACCTGAATGTTGTATCTTCCAGGCCTCTATTTGGAAAAGTCAGTATTCTGGTCACCAAGACCCACCTTCCTGCTCTTGCCTCATTGTCTTCAGCAAGAGAATGACAACCATTTCATAGATAGGGTGAAGTAAAGAAAATGCCATGCCCATCATACAATGAATACTCGCTAATCTTCCTGCACTCCACACTCTGGCAAGGAGGGAGGCAGGGAAGAGAGCATCCCGATCCCATCGGTCCTCATTGCAGCAAGGCTCAGCCTGCAGCAGAGCTGTGCCCAGTCATTCCAAATCAGCTTTCTGCAGGAATGCTCACTGTCTGAGAGGTCCAGTTAGTCTGTGGTGGAGGTGTCCAAACCTGAAATTCTAGAAGATCTGCTGCCTGGGAGGGGTCTTTTTCTCTCAGGGCCCTGCAAGGGTCCATATGCTAGTCTAACTCAGTTGCTTTCCTGCCATGACAGGAAATGGCTAATGTTCTAGCTCAGGCTTCTCTGTGCCTGTGGCTCCTGCATGACACAGGGAGGGGTGGGTGGGGATGGGGTGTTTCTTAGTGTATTTTCCCCCTTCTTTCTTGATGCCTTGGTTTAGGTCTCAGACACCCAGGCTGCTCCAGTGCACACTGTGACTCCTCTGACTCAGCTCTACCCTAGAGACACAGTTCCATCTCTGAGTCATCGGGCTGAGCTGCTTTCGAGGACAGCAGTCTGGCACTGCCCTCCATCTTCTCAGGAAAGGTGCTGTGCCTCCACACCCCAGTGCCAGCCCCATGCCTAATTAGGCTCACAATGCCCAGAAATCAAGGAACAAATTCTTGGAGGTATCTGAGAGTGCAGAAGAGTTCAAAGACAGGGACTCAGAATACCCAGGGTTCTGTTCCAGCTCAACCAAGAAGCTTGTGTGACCTTGAGGAAGTCATGGGACACATCTGAGGCAGAAGTGTTTTCTCTCACACGGAGAGGCAGATGGATCTCTGTGAGCTTGAAGCCTACCTGGTCTACAGAGTGAGTTCCAGGACAGCCAGGGCTACACAGAGAAAGCCTGTCTCAATCCCTGCCCCACCCCTGCAAAGGAAAAAGTGATCTATATTATGTCTATCTCACAATGATGTTGAGAGGCCAAACAAAACCTGTGAAGCACAAGTTCAGGAGCTTACAGTCCGGGTTATAGGGGTGAGGCTTAGCATTTTTAAATAAGATTTGTTTATTTTTATCTTATATGCATGAACATTTTACTTTCATTGTATGTATGTGCTCCATGTACACACATGCCTGATGCACCAGGAGACCAGAACTATTGTGCCAATGCTGGAAATCAACCTGGGCCCTCTGCAAGAGCAGTGCGTGCTTTTAACCACTAGCCCATCTCCAGCCCCAGGCTTAGCATTAAAAAAAAAAAAAAAAAAAAAAAAAAAAGGGACCAAAAAGTTGAGAGACCTTACATAATAAGTATCTGATAGACCTCCACTCATATCAGCACCTTTTGCAGGATGACAAAAACCAACCAGGGTTCCCAAAAGTCTGAGCCTCTTCTCCCTTGGGCTACGGCCCCGTCCCCAACTCCTTTTTGGGTTCCTGCACTGAGGTCAAGTTTCCATTCCCATTAATTACTGCTATCCTGAAAGTTCCGTGGAATAAAGTCATCCTAATAACGTTTCTGTCAAAACGGAAATTAAATGTCCCTTGATTCAAATTATCTATCCCATCTGGGTCACAATGTCAAAAACAAAACTCCTTTGGCTGTTTCCGGGCCATGGGTACTAGGAAGGTGGGTCAGGTGGGCCACAGCAGGGCTCTGGAGACCTATGGGCTGTCACCTCCCCCTTCTTTTGTTGGTCCCTTCTTTAATGGATAGGAGAAGCCAGCCACTTCTCTTTCTGGATTCTGCTCTAAGTGGTCCTTAGATATTTGTCCATTTAAGGTTAGTGACTTTGAAATCAAAGCTGCTGCAGAGATGGGTGTATGAAGAGAGACTGAGGATTCTTAATGGGGCCGTGGCATTGATTTGGAAGGAAATTGAAAAGAAAACGTCTTAGAGAACATCTAAGTCCAGTGATGGACGACCCTCACATTCTCATACTCCTGCTCACCTCACTGCTCACAGGATCTCATTTGTCAGGCTTTGGTTCAAGACCTGACATTTGTCTGATACTGACTGTCCATCATTGTGGGAAAAGAAACCTCTAGACTCTAGAGGCTAGACGAACTTAGACAACTACACAGGGTCCTGGGGAAGTCTGAAAAGCGCCTTATACAGGCTAGGGCTTTTCTGGTTTCTTTTCAAAAAGTTTTCCCTCCTTAACTCTGTCCAAGACTAAGACCCTCCCCTCGGTGTCGCAATTCTGCCCCTTACACACCAAAGCCCGCGCCGCGTCAGGAAGGCGGGGACTCGGGTGGCGGCAGAGGGGATCTGGCTCCCGCGCTCCCAGTCCCGCAGCCGGCGCGGTGGGTGTGCCTGCAGCGAGCGCACCCCGGCTCCAGGCCCAGCCCGCGGGCCGGAGGGCGACCAGAGGGTGTGCGCGCCCCGGACGGCAGGGTGCGGCGGCGCGCTGTGCGTGCCAGGACGCGGACGGTGCAGAGGAGAGAGGATCGTGCCACAGAAGATCGTGCAGCCGCAGCTGCGTGCACCCCGAAGCCGGGTGGGCGCCTGCACTGCTCCCGCACAGCAGTTGCTTCCAACCACAACCCGGCGGCTCGCCAAGGTAAGCGGCCTGGCGCCCTCTGTCCCCGGGCACCCGCCCCACGCGACTCAGACTGCGCCCGTCGCCCTCCGCGACCCCTGGTAGCGCTGCGTCCCCGCAGAGGCTGCGGCAGCCTGAGCTGGGCGTCCGGAGGGTCGGCGACAGTGCCGGAGGGTAGCCGCTCTCGCGTTTCAGTTCTGGGGATTGAGGCGACGGTGCAAGGCGGATCTCATCGTCCTTGAGACTCAGGTAGTGCAGACCCTTGCAACTGCTCTGATGGACTCTGCGGTCCTGGATGCAGCTTGCAGGGCTCGGGGGGCACCTCCCCGCTGGCTTCTGGAACTACCAGCACATCGCTGAGTCTCTTTTCTTTTGCAAAACATCGCGCCTGGTTCCCAGCCGGCACCTCTCTGCTCCTGGCTGAAGTTTCTGGAGCTACGATGGGATGCGACCTTGGGCAGAGGGAGGAGGGCCACCCTGGATCCCTGTGCTAGGTGCCTGTGCAGGATACTTTGCCAAGCCCGCGCGCCCCTTGATTAGCTCCCCTCCCCTTCCCATCTGCTTTAAGGTCAAATCTTTGACCCTAGTACTTTGTCACTGCAGACTGGCCAATTCCAGACAAGACCTGGAAAGTCCATGTGTTCTACACCTGGCCAGAACCTACTCTCGCCCTGCGCATTAACCTGAGCTGCAGAAATTCACAGTCTACTACTTTTCAAGTACTCTGGGAAGCAGACTTGTAGGATGAGGATGGGCATTTTTTTTTTCCAGGAGAGAGGGGTTATTCCATTTCAAGGATGACCTCTGAGGCTCGTGCAAAGTCCTACGCACCAAAAGGGGCCACTTGAACCCAGGAGAGAAGGCATCACTAGTTTAAAGTGCAGTCCCGAAGGACCTGAGTAAACAAAATAGGGTTCCTTGGCCTCTCATGACTGGGCACCGAAAAGCATGTGGCTAGCTCCCCACGGAAGCAGGAGTAGAGTCCACGCTGACATTGCCTTTCAAGTCCAGCTTCCTACCTCAAGGCGATAATATGTCCCAGCGACAATGGAGTGTGGGGATGATGCACAGTGCAGACCAAAAGCAGGAAAGTTCAGAACCAGGCATCAGGCAAGGTTTTCAGACACAAAAGTAACAGAACTGCACACTAGTCTCAAGGAGCTTGCCTTCCAGTGACCAAGATGGGGGTGAACCACATTACTCAGGTGTAGAATTCTGCATAGCTGGGTTCTTTGATTCTAAACTTGGGTGCCCTGAGAACTGGTGATGGGTTGGGTGTCAGTTTGAAGACTGAAAGCTAACTGGTTAGAGGATGGAAAGAAAAGCAGTCTGGGAGAGGGTCCTGCCCAGCAGCAGAGTCCTGTGCAGGAACTGAAAGCCTTTGTTTGCTGGGTGAGGACCAGCAAACACATGCCCCTTAGCCCTGCATTCCACTGACTGGGGTAATCAGTGTCTTCCCTTCTCAACCATGATATTGGACTATTAGGAGCCCCTGACCAGGCTAAGTTTACAGGGAAAAACAATAGTTTGCCAGGAGCTTTCTACCTATACCTTTGTTAAAACCCATGGGGTCCAGAGCAACGGTTCTTTCCTGTGTTGTTTCCTGCTGTCACATTCAACTCACAGCTGGCAAAAGCCTTTGCTCAGCATTCAAGGAAATACATGCTGGGAGTGGTGGCTCATCCAGGCCTGTGCGATTAGACCCATGTTGTAGGGGGAGAGATGTAGGGGATGGGGGTGCCCCGCATGACATTACCTGACCTGGCCCCTGCCAACCTCTCTAGCCTTATTTCTGCTTTCTACCATTCCCACTGCCTTCTGCAACTGCCGTGTTCCACTCCAAGTTGCAATAGAGGCAGTTCCTAGACTGAACACTGCCTTTGCATCTGGTGTCCTAGCTAAAATTCTCTCCACTTACTCACCCAGTGAGTGCATGTGCTGCCATCAACTTCAACACTGAGCTTAAGCTTCTCCATGGAAGTTTAACGTAGAGTTCAATGCTGCCCTTTGTTTCCAGTGGCCTTGGGACATGGTCCTATAGTGCTGAGCATCAGTGGCCCCGAGGACCCCATCAGCAGGACTCCGCTGTCATATCTGAGTATCAAGAGCCTGGTACAGAGCAAGGACACATAGGAAGTGCTCAACAGATTATTTTTGGATGGAAATCATTTAGTATTTCTTAACTCTTTAATGGGGAGGGGTAACATGTATGTATCTTTGAGAATACAGTGAAAATTATCCATTCTTTTCTCCCACGCATATAACTTTACAATGCCGTGTAAACAGTTCTCACATGGTTCACATCATTTCCCAAACTTTGGGCTGTAATTTTCCAGAAAATGAAGGTCAGAGAGGTGCAGTAACTGCTGAGCTCCCAGAGCTAGTTAAGAGCAAAGATTCCAAGCTGCTGAGCTAAGGGCTCGGGCTTCTTCTGGTCCTGGTACTCAGCCTTACTGGGCCACGCTGCAGCCTCGTTTCATCCCTGGCATTTTGTGAAGGCCACTATTCATGACTACAAGATGGATATCTTGGTTTCTCTCAGTTCAGCATCAGCCTGAGGTAGACCAGGGAGAGAAATCTTGTTAGGAGCAGAGTTGACAATTAAGAAGACAGATGAGCTCTAACTCCCCATCCTGTTTGCCTCCCCTGGCCCACATGCTTTGTCATTGCATCTGTTTTGGTTGGAGGAGGGACACATGTACTTCTGATATCTTCTGAGCCCCAGATAGGATCTGATGGGCAAGACTGAGACTCAGCTACTGGCCTTGTCAAAGCCTTCTTCCCCACAGAGCAGGCTAAGGAGGGGATGGGGTGTTTGTTTGCCGCCACTGGAGTCCATCCTGCCACCCCATGCATTTTGCAGCAAGACACCTGCTGTGGGCTTTCCCATTCCTGTGTGCATCTTTGTTTGTTTAATTCAGTCAACAAAACTGTGTCATGCATCTGTTATGCACCAGGGACTGTGCTGGTTCCAATAGCTAAGGGTGTAGGGCAGGATGCATGGTTCTGCTCTGTAGACAAGAGGAAGACTTCACTGCTTCAAGCCTAAGGAGGTAGGGATAGATAGTTAGGACTTCTGGATCCAAAAATATGCTAACTATAAAACTCAGATCTCAGGGCTGAGTGATTCATTCCCGGCACTGCGTGGAAACAGAAGAATGAGACCTAGAAATACTGATCTTGAGAGTGTGCTCTTGTCTCAAGGGGGCCTGGACTCTCTTTGTGGTGAATGGATTTGATGACAGTCCTTTCTGCCCTGTGTTTGGGAGATCCTGCTGACACAGTTGTTGCAGATCCACTCGATTCTGGGTGTGAAACAGGAGCAACAATATATAGGAATGGTCAAATGTGTGTCCAACTGGGCATGCTCAGTCCTCACAGCCATGCTTGGGTTGGTCACTCAAAGTCTCCAGTGCACAGATGTGGAAGTAAAAGGCAGAAAGGTTGGCTGCTATGCTTCGGATCTTGGAAGTAACCCTGGGATTGGGAGCTCAGGCAGAGAACCACTTTGTGCTCTTCTTGTGGTAGAGTACATGGGAGGAGGCTCGCAGGCCAAGGAATCTGGAATGGGAGTCTAGGCTCGCTGTGTGATTTACAGCCGAAGCCTAACTTCTCTGGGTTCCAGAATGCTAACCTCCCAGATGAAGGTTGGACTAAAAGGCTTCTGCTAGGCCTAGCTGAGAATGGCTTCTGGTCTCTACAGCTGAAAGGGAAGAGGGGTCACCTGTCACTTTTCCCAATAAAGTAAATGTGGTCCCAGGATTTCAAGTAGGTGTTCACGTGATAGTTGACAGCTATAGCTCCTTGATTCTGAAGAAAACACATTCCTGCTTCAAGGAAGAAGTGTCCACTAGGTTTTCCCCCAGGAGCACCCACCCCACTGCCTTGCTTGCTGCTAGCCCAGAAAGAGCTTTCTGTCGGCATAGGGGATGTGGGGGAGAGAAAAATTCCAAGTCCCAGGCCCCGCCTCAAATTTTTTCCCAGAGTAAAAGTAGACAAAACTTGTTGGCTACCAATTATGTGTGGGAATGTGTGTAAGTGTACTGTGAGTGTGTGTATGCATGTGTGGGAATGTGTGAGTGTGTATGTGTGTATATGCATGTTGTGCATGCATGTGTGCTCATGCATGTGTGTGCATGTATGTGTATGTGCGTGTATCTGTGCGTGTGTGTGTGAGTGTAAGTGTTTATGTCTGCTGGTTTTCCTTTGGTATGTATTTCGGGGCTGGAGCTCTGACATCACATGACAAGGGGCAGAGAGATGATGCATGGGGAGAATTTGTTGCGTAAAGATGGAGAGTAGCCCTGGGTGGTGCTTCCCTCCTATGGTTGTACGGCAACAACATTTCTGAGTGAAAGCATCCACTGTTCCTCATGGGACACTGGCAGGAGCTGTGGAGTTTCCAAATGCTTCACTCAGTGTCTGTTCCTTGCCTCAAGTCCCTTGTACCCTGGAGGATGTAGTGCCCCCCACCCCCCACCTTAATCTTGCAGGAAAGTTGAGCAGTTTCAAGCTGGTGGCAGCTGAATAGGTAGTTTGAGCAGATCTACATTTACCAGCCGCAATGTTGAGTATATGTGTGTGGGGGGGGGGAGAGGACAGCATTTTATCATTTCGAGGGCAGGACATTTTTACCATTATTGTTTGCTTTTAATTGACTTGATTTAGTTTTGATTAGTTTTTTCATTTTAATTTTTATTGTTTGCATTCTAACTGATTTATTTAGTGTGTGTGTGTGTGTGTGTGTGTGTGTGTGTGTGTGTGTGTGTGTATTCTCTCTCTCCTCCTACCATGTTGGTCCTGGATCCTAAACTTAGGTCATCAAGCTTGATAGCAGGGGCCTTTACATTACTAGTGTTTGAGTTTTTAACACATTATTTTCATATTTATTCATATGATCTTTTAATAAATAAATATTAAAAGTCATGACCATTTGTGGGGGTGTGGAGAGGAAGAGAGGGCAAATGCTTTACCAGTGCCCGTGAGCCAGACAGAATACCTGGGATACTTGGAAGGCGGAGACCCCCATGAGCACTGAGGGAGGAAGAGAGGAGCTGGGTAAAGCAGTGTTGACATCTAAGCCCAGGCCTGAGCTGAGCAAAGCTGTGGGGAGGGACCTGCCATGGGCTCAGTATGACACCGTATACTCCACTCCTGGCCTCTCCTTCCCTGAGTTCCAGAGAGGGACCCAGGCACTGAACTGAGGACTTCTCTTCCCCAGGACCTGGCAGGGGTCAGGCAGCCTGGGCACGGGAGAGCAGAGAAAGGTTGTATCTCCAGAACTGGGCTTTGGGGGCAGAGAGTGTGGTGAGGACTCTTCAAGAAAAGTAAGACTCAAATATAGATGTTTAACCAGGGGCAACACCGCCAAATTACCATTTACAGAATTTATGGGGAATCTGTGAACTTGAATGGTGCTGGGAAATGACATCTTTGTTTGCCATTTTGTTTTCAGTTATCAGTGTTGGCAACAAACCAGTTTGTGTAGAGTAATCTTGTCACTATCACCAATGAAAATAATTGATTGCTTCATATCACATTTTAGTTGCTATAGATACCTTAAAATATTATTTATGTCGATTGTGTCTAAGATGCCAGTAGTCGCTACACCAGCTTCTAAAACATGTAATTTAATATGTTAATAAAGTAAAACACATATTGATGCATTACACACTTGGTTATTCAGATCAAAAAATATATTTTACTTATATTAGTGTTCTTTGTAGTCGAGTTATGTATTTTCTTTTATTCATTCTAAAACATCCTGAGAAGGGGTCCATAGGCTTAGCCATAGGGGTAAAGGAGCAGTTAGGAGTCCAGACAGGAAGTTAGCACACTTCCTTCTTAGCTTCCCACCTTGACCTTTCACAGTCCTGTCTATCTCTCTAGTTAGTGGGAGGCGTTCCTGAGTGGTACTAAATAAATTTCACTTAATAGTTGGCAACTTCTTAAAGGCTCGGTTTGTGGTTTGGGTAGAAGGCTTTGATGCACAGCCCAAAGTTAACTTAAAAAACACAGGCACACTTGGGGGAACTTGTTAGGTCATTTCCTGGCAGCCCGCAAAGCCACCAGGGCCTGCTGAGATGACTCTGCTGATCTCAGGCAAACCAGCCCATTGGAACAATCACCCCGGGGATGGCTGTGTGCCTGACTCTGGAAGATTTTGTGCAGAGGAGTTTACTTGATCAAAGGCACTCCCCAGCCCCAGGAAGAAATGCAAAGGAGGAAGCATCTTGGAGGTGGGTTAGAATGGAGGGGATAAAGGAAGCAGCTTGGATGGGTAGGAGACTGGCCAGGTGTTGACCGTGAGGGGCCAGGAGAGGGGAGAGTCACTACAGCAGCATTAGAGGAATGGTTAGATTTTTGCCAGTTTTTGTTTACTTACTTAGACATTGGGTCTCACTCTGGGACCCAGGCAGGCCTCAAATGCTCAGTTATCCAGTTTCAGACTCCTGAGTGCTGGACTACAGACATGCACCACCCTACCCACCATCCCCTCCCTTCCATGGAATGTTTCAGTGTGTGTCAGACACATTGTACCAAGTCCTCAAATAAAAGTCATGGGTCTTCACCAACTAACTAACAAGATAGAATGGTTACCGTTCATGACCTTAGTGAGCCAAATGAGGTCCCAAGAGATTAAATGTTGTTTTAATATCATTAGGTATTAAGTGGAAGGACCCAGGAGTTTCAGTCCAGAGCTGGCTAAATTTGGAATTCTGTGCTTTAAAAAAATGAATGAATGAATGAATGAATGAATGAATGAATGAATAATCTCCTTCGGCAACCAGGGGACAATTTACTTGGAAAACTCGGCTGCCATCTTGTCTCAGAGGGAAAGTGTTTACTATACATTCTCTTTGCCCACTACTATCTTTTTTAGTCTTGTCTGTTTTTAGACACTTTCCCTTCCCTGCCTCACCCTTAAGGAAAGCAAGGGCACAGAGTCTGTGAGAAAAAGGATAAGTTTAAAAATTACCAATGCCCTGGAGTTGGGCAGAACTGAGTTCTAATCCTGCTTTTGTCACCTAATTCTGACCACCTGAGAGATGGGAATCACAGTACTTCCTCCCTCATGTCCATGTTTTCTCTCCAGGGCTGCCAGGCCTTCCATTTGTGCACCTCCACTCTCCTTTTAGACTGCAAATTTACCTCCTCCTTAGTCACCCAGGCTCTGTTACAAGGGCATCTGCGGGACCTTCAGACCTAGCCCGAGGCAGCAAGCCTCACACCTTATGTCAGCTGCTGTAGCCTCCGGGTGAAATCTAGTCAATATTACCATACCCCTTCCCAGTGCTCAGCCTCACCCTGAGCCTTCTCACTAAAATCTCGAACTCACAGACTGTCTGCCTCTGCCTTTTGAGTGCTGCAATTAAAGGGGTGGGCTCCAGCTCCAGCTGACCTTCCCTGTTTTTTACGGAGCTCTTGCCCATTCTTGGCACACATCACAGCCCCCCTTCCCAGAGCCAGACCTCTATTATTCAGGGCTGTATCAATCACCCAGGGCTCTATCAATCACCCAGGGCTCTATCACCCAGGGCTCTATCAATCACCCGGGCTCTATCAATCACCCAGGGCTCTGTCAATCACCCAGGGCTCTATCAATCACCCAGGGCTCTATCAATCACCCAGGGCTCTATCAATCACCCAGGGCTCTATCAATCACCCGGGCTCTATCAATCACCCAGGGCTCTATCAATCACCCAGGGCTCTGTCAATCACCCAGGGCTCTATCAATCACCCAGGCTCTCTCAATCACCCAGGCTCTCTCAATCACCCAGGGCTCTATCACCCAGGGCTCTATCAATCACCCAGGCTCTATCAATCACCCAGGGCTCTATCAATCACCCAGGGCTCTATCAATCACCCGGGCTCTATCAATCACCCAGGGCTCTATCAATCACCCAGGGCTCTATCAATCACCCAGGGCTCTGTCAATCACCCAGGGCTCTGTCAATCACCCAGGGCTCTGTCAATCACCCAGGGCTCTGTCAATCACCCAGGGCTCTGTCAATCACCCAGGGCTCTGTCAATCACCCAGGGCTCTATCAATCACCCAGGACTCTATCAATCACCCAGGGCTCTATCACCCAGGGCTCTATCAATCACCCAGGGCTCTATCAATCACCCAGGACTCTATCAATCACCCAGGGCTCTATCAATCACCCAGGGCTCTATCAATCACCCAGGGCTCTATCACCCAGGGCTCTATCAATCACCCAGGGCTCTATCACCCAGGGCTCTATCAATCACCCAGGGCTCTATCAATCACCCAGGGCTCTGTCAATCACCCAGGGCTCTATCAATCACCCAGGCTCTCTCAATCACCCAGGCTCTCTCAATCACCCAGGGCTCTATCACCCAGGGCTCTATCAATCACCCAGGCTCTATCAATCACCCAGGGCTCTATCAATCACCCAGGGCTCTATCAATCACCCAGGGCTCTATCAATCACCCAGGGCTCTATCAATCACCCAGGGCTCTGTCAATCACCCAGGGCTCTGTCAATCACCCAGGGCTCTGTCAATCACCCAGGGCTCTGTCAATCACCCAGGGCTCTGTCAATCACCCAGGGCTCTGTCAATCACCCAGGGCTCTATCAATCACCCAGGACTCTATCAATCACCCAGGGCTCTATCACCCAGGGCTCTATCAATCACCCAGGGCTCTATCAATCACCCAGGACTCTATCAATCACCCAGGGCTCTATCAATCACCCAGGGCTCTATCAATCACCCAGGGCTCTATCACCCAGGGCTCTATCAATCACCCAGGGCTCTATCACCCAGGGCTCTATCAATCACCCAGGGCTCTATCACCCAGGGCTCTATCAATCACCCAGGACTCTATCAATCACCCAGGGCTCTATCACCCAGGGCTCTATCAATCACCCAGGGCTCTATCAATCACCCAGGACTCTATCAATCACCCAGGACTCTATCAATCACCCAGGGCTCTATCAATCACCCAGGGCTCTATCACCCAGGGCTCTATCAATCACCCAGGGCTCTATCACCCAGGGCTCTATCAATCACCCAGGGCTCTGTCAATCACCCAGGGCTCTATCAATCACCCAGGACTCTATCAATCACCCAGGGCTCTATCACCCAGGGCTCTATCAATCACCCAGGGCTCTATCAATCACCCAGGCTCTATCAATCACCCAGGGCTCTATCAATCACCCAGGGCTCTATCAATCACCCAGGGCTCTATCAATCACCCAGGGCTCTATCAATCACCCAGGGCTCTATCAATCACCCAGGACTCTATCAATCACCCAGGGCTCTATCACCCAGGGCTTGCTTTTTGCAGCCTGCTTCTCCCTCCCCCCCCCCCGCCCTGTTTGTCCAGTGGTGCTGCCATCCACATTCTGGGCCCACAGCTCTCTACCAGATGTATATTGTTGAAAGTGGAAGGAACCTCTCAGGTGGCCTAGACTACCTCTTCATCCCATGAAGGATGCTGAGGACCAACAAGGGCAGATATAGACATGGGCTACATAGGGATTGAGTGCTGAACTAGATGAGAACACCAAGCCTCTTGTTTCAGTTCCTTGCTGTACCCCCCACCCCAGGGTGAAGGGTCTTCCACACTGTGGAGTAGAATGGTATTTTGGATAGGGGACATTCAAGGAATACATTTTTTTTTTCCTACAGTAACAGGCTTGTGTCCCTTTTACCCTGGCCCAAGGCTAGTTATCTCTGGCCTAACCTTCTCCCTCATCTTTACCCCTGCCCCTCAGCACTTCCAGTCCCTGAAAGGAGTCCTGTGTTAGCTAGGCTCGTGGATGATGGCCAGTGGTGCCAAAAGGCTCCTGCCCAGAGAGTTCCACCCACGGCCATAGCTGAGGCCTGACATTCCCCACATTGGGGCCATTCCTTTGGACTACTGTGCCTTTTTTCAGAGAACTATTGTTCAGATGCGGTCCGCTAGCCCAAACACAGTGTGGTTCTAGAAGAGTGGAAGGCCAGGGCACTTCCGTGTTAGTTAGCCCCCCCCCCCCCCCCCCCCCCCCCCCCGTAAAATGGGATGATGAAGATTTTTGCAGGATGCACAAGATGCTTGGCCTCTACATAGCCATTAAAATTGGCTACTCACCTTTTACAAATCACCAAGATGGTTAGTGAGCTCCTTATTCTATTAGGGTATGTGTGTGTATGTATGTATGTATGTATGTATGTATGTATGTATGTATGTATGTATGTATGTATTTGAAATAGGGTCTCACTATGTAGCCCTAATCTGGAACTCACTGTGTAGACCAGGCTGGCTTCAAGCTTTTGCCTACCAAATGCTGGAATTAAAGGCATGTACCATCATGCCACACTGTTCTAGGTTTCGATTGTTTTGTTTTTGTGTTTCAGGAGATAGGATTTCTCTATATGACAGCCCTAGTTGTCCTGGAACTTGCTCTGTAGATCATGCTGGCCTTAAACTCACTGAGATCCACCTGCTTCTTGTGTGTTGGGATTAAAGGCATGTGCCACCACTGCCCTACTTTCTTCTAGGCTTTTAAAAAGTATTTTGCCTATTTAAGAGATGCGACATCTTCTTTAGGGGCTCTTTTTTAATATTTTAAAATTCTCATTATGAATTGGTTTTGAAGACCACTCTCTTGTCTGTAAGGTTTGAAATCATACCTCACTGTTTTCATTGAGAATGTGCTGAGCTGAACCTCTTGTGAATGCAGGCTTACTCATGACTCTCAATATGGTTTCATGCAATATGGATGGTTGTATGTCCCTAGTGCATTTTGAGATACTGTCACCCAGCATGATGGCATTAGGTTCCGGGATTTTGGAGGGCAGTTAGAGCATGAGAGTAGAGCCCTTGTGAGTGGGACTGCTCTTACCAAAGGAGCCCCAGAGAGCTTTCTTATTTCTTATTTGTGAGGATATAGCAAGATGGCAGCAGGCCTCACCAGAGCTAGTCCGGTCTGGTGCCCTAGTGCCCTGGTTGCTCTCTTCCAGCACCATGACTGTGGGAAGGAAGTATCAGTCATACGAGCTACCCTGTGTCTGTTACAGTGGCTAAGAGTTAACTATAGTGATCCTTCTGGTGGGTCAATAAGGAAGAGGAACGGGTGAGGAAAAGATGATGCAATAGGCCCTCCTCTTCCTTTTCCTCTTCCTCTTCCTTTTCTGCTTCCTCCTGTTTCTTCTCCTCCTCTTCCTCCTCTTCTTCCTTCTCCTCCTTTCCCTTTTCATCTTCCTCCTCCTTTTCCTTCTCTTCCTCCTCTTCCTCTTCTTTCTTTTCCTCCTCTTCCTCCTCCTAGCTACCCAGATGAAGTCTGGGTGAGGTAGGCTGGCCACCTTTCTCTGAATTCTCTGGTACACTGCCATGCTGCTCCTGCCTGGCTTGGCTGCTGACTGGGGTGAGGAATCTGTGGGGAACAGTGGTTTGAGAGACATGCAGGCTTGGGAGAACACAGGAAGGCCTGGTTTCTCTCTGGTTCCCTGGGACCAGGATGGCTGTCTCCTGCCTAGGTCAGTGAGTGGGCCCAGGAGGGGAGTAGCCTGGCCCTCCACTAGCCTGTTAAAGGAAAGGCAAGAGTGTTGCTTCCAGAGTTGCTCTAGACCCATGGAGCCTCATTTCTTGGGGTTTCTCAGAGAGTCCCCAACTTGTCCTGCCTCAGAGAACCCACTCTCTGGACAGACAACTGCCTGAGCATTAGGAATGTGCCCAGTTCTTCAGGCACATGGTCTGCTCTGAGCTTCTGTGACTGACTTCTGATCACCCACCAAGTCATAAGGGCAGCTGGCTTCTCAAAGCAGGGCCTGACTGAGGTGGATGATCTCCTTCCCTAGAGCTGGAGACCGGGAACAAAGAGTTCATGGGGCTGAACACTGGTCCCTGGGCCCAGAAGCCAAGAGCTTCCTGCCATGCTGGGATATAGGGACCGTGACTGGGGACTTTAGCCTGAAGCATGCAATAGTGGCTTTAATCTCACTCAGCCTAGTGGCTGGCGCTCTTAAAAACAATTATGTGCATGGTTATTTTTGCCTGAAACACACACACACACGCACGCGCACACACACACACACACACACACACACACACACACACACACACACACACACCCATGTGTGTACCTACTGCCCAGGGAGGAGAAGAGAGATGTAGGATGCCCTTGAAGTGGAGTAGCAGGCTGTTGTACATCACCATAAGGTACTGGGAACCAAACCTGGGTCTTCTCTTAACTGCTGAGCCCCAGGGCTCACATTTCTCCGTGGTCTGTGGCTCCCTTTTTTCTTCCCTCCTTCTTTCTCTCATTGTTCTTTCCTTCCTGCTCCCCGATCCTCCTTGCTTCCTAACAGCCAACAAATGCTGCCTGATCAATGCCACTGGGCTAGGCACTCCACTAGGCAAGGGTTCGTGATCCATCACGAACTGGAGACAGAGTCATCCAGCTTCCCATGGGGACTGATAGACTGGACAGATGCTGTGGACACAGGCAAAAGGAGGGGGCCAGTGCTGATGTAAGGGATAAAGCGGGTACAGATGACAGGTAAAGCTGACCACGGGGCTCAATAGGAGTCACAGACTAAGAAAGGAGGAAAAATTACAGTTGAGGGAATTCTCCCATGAAGAGAGTCTACAAGGCACGCAAAGCTGTGGGATACACAGAAGGTTGCAAATGGCCACAATGTCCAGACTCACCCAAACTCATAACTGGCAGCAAAACCCTTTTTTTTCTTTCTCCCAATGTGTGATCTGACAGAAAGATTTCATATTGGAGACACAGCAGCAGTCAGAGTGTGAGGTGCTTGAGACCAAGAGAAATGCAGATGGGAGCAGAGGAGCAGTTTCTAAGGCACCCGGGAAAGGCAGCCTGAGCTGAGGCTGGGATTAGGAGTAAAATAGACTGAAGCAGATAGCTGAAGGGCAGACACCCCAGCAGAGGTACGGGCTGCATTTATGGCAGAGACGTTGGAGGTCAAGCTAGAACTGTGGCCCTGGACACAGTCCCTAGCTTGCATTTGGACACTGCCTCACATGGTGTTGTCTGTTTGTTTGCCTCTACAATATTCTTTAAAGCTATTTTTATTAATTCTCTTAGAATCTCTGCAATATATTTTGATCTGTGCAGAATTTTCAAGAAGAATTCAGTCAACATTTAAAAACCAGATTTTACATAAGTCCACATTCCTGTCTTCTGAGGAAAGAAACATCTAGTGTGGAAATGCCAGCCTTGAATTAATCTCCAGATGGCCACTGCCTCCCGGAGGCGAGCAGTGAGTCTTCAGGTAATAACAGTGCTTCCACAGCCACTTAGCTTGCCCGGAGTATTCACCACATCACCCCAGAATCAATGTCGAGAGGCCAGAAAGTACCAAATAATTCATTACAGGGGAGGAGAAAGGAAATTCCAGAGGACGGGCATTGTGATCCCTTTATCAGATTGGGCAATGAATGCTACCACTCTTTAGTGAAAGTTTAATTGTCAATAAAAAAAAAAGTAAGCATTCGAGGAGGATGGGCGCCTTGGGGCCTGGGTGGATAGGAAGTGAGAGGGTGGGTGCCCCAGCAGGAAGGATGCAAATGGTGGGACCCGAGGGTGAACCCTTCTGATAATATCGGTTCACAGCAAGTATTTCAAATGAAGGCGAAAACTCCAAACTGTAAAGAGCTGGTGGGCGGGGCTTTGGGAAAGCTTGGAGTGTGCTGGTCCAGACTTAGTACTGTCCATATAGGATCTATAAATAAAACTGCATGTCTTTACTTAGATAAGTGATGAATGGATGGACGGACAGATGAAAAGATAGTTGTTGATCTAGAAGTGAACATTTTAGAAATCGAAACAAGGCTTTACTGTCCTGCCACATGTATCCTCTGATGCCTGATATTGAGCAAATGGCAGATCACTCATTGTGTCCAGGCATGTATGGAGTCTTCAAAGGAAACCTATCTGGCTGGAAGAGCAGACTTTGGACTGCGTCCCTCCAAAGCCTCGGTTTTCCTCCTCTATAAAGTGGGGGTGACAGTTCCTTCCTCAAAGCGACATTGTGAAGATGAAATGAAACCTGAATGTCCTCAGTGCAGTTCTGGGAGTTCAGTGATCCCAGCCCACTGCACAGCGGGCATGCACAAGCCCTGCCCACATCGTCCATTCACTTTTCACTATAAAAAATCTTAGTTTTGGTGCTGGATAGTCTTAAAATTTCAAGATGTTTGTTAACAGCAGAATTCAGAATTCAGGTTTTGTCTGGCGTGTCGGTATTTTCCTTGGAAAGTCCCCCCCCCCTTTTTTTTTTTCTTTTTAATTCAGCTTAAGGAAAAGTCCCAAAACCAGGTATGTGTTCTCTGATGTCCTGCCTTTGCTGTCCCTTGGGAGTGGAGAGGGGAGGACAATTGAGCAGAACAGAGAATGCATGCCATGTCTCTGAATCACCTTGTTCTGCACCCCAACTTCCTCCTTCCATACCCCCTCACTTCTGCAGCTAGATTCCAACAGTACCTTTCCTTCCTTTGCAAATGTATTTTCATTACGTTTGATTAGTCTTTGTGTGTGGCTATGTGGACGTAAGCATGTGATTGCTAGTGTTTGTGTGTGGATATATGGACATAAGCATGTGATTGCTAGTGTTTGTGTGTGGGTATGTGGGTTTGTGTGCGTGTGAGTGCAAGTACCCCTGGTGGCCGTGGTCCCTGGCGCTGGAGTTCCAGGCGCTTGTGAGCTGAGTGAGTGGGAACCACTCAGTCCCTCTTTGAGCACAGATTCTTAAGCACTGGGCCGAGTCCCTTTCTTTTGTGTGACCCTCCTTTAACAAAGCAGCCCTGCCTGCTCCCATTACCGCTTTAGCACACTACCTGCCAAGACTATAGGTTTAAGTCAGTATTGTGTCACCAAGAAGTGAAGAAGCTAAAGGCCAGAGAAATTCTGAAGTGCTTTAAACTCAAACAAACAAACAAAGGCAGCAGCCACAACAGCAACAAAGCACCAACAGGCAAATCTGAGTTGGGATCTCTACTTCCGAGCCTGCGGCCACGCTGACTTGCTGGCAGTTGCTGCCTTCCTAATTGCTACCAGACATCTCCTGCAGAGGAGCGGGTGGGGGTCAGCCCTGACTCCGGGCAGTTGGGGGTGGGAGGTGTGTTTTAATTGTATGTGTATATGATGTATATTTGTAGGGAAGTATGCCCCGGCACACATGCAGAGGTTGAAGAACAATGCGAAGGAATAGCTTTTCTCCTTCCATCCACTGGGTTCTAGATCTTTAGGCTGGTGGCAAGTGCCTTTGCACGCTGAGCCATCTCGCTGACCCCAGGGAAAGCTCTCTGGAAGGCAGGATGTGTTTGGTATTGGTGTTCTGGGGTAGCACTTCATCAGTGGAGGAAACAGAGTGCACGGGGCGGGGGACAGGGTGTGGGGCAGTGGGTGCGGGGCAGTTGGGGAAGGAGTTGGTTGTGAATAGCCTGGTACAGAGCCAGGGCACCAAAGGGGATTTGGGATCAGAAGTGGACCCAACGTCAGTGCTTGTTGGAGTCTGTGGACCTTCTAGACGTTTGCATTCACTTCAGATGGTTGGTGCCTTTCTTGTCCCATTCAGTGCCCCATCATATACTCTTCACACAGCCCAAAGAGGAGCTCTTTCCTTATTCAGGCTGTGTCTTTTTTGGCCCTTCATTCCCATTCCCAACCAAACCTTCCCAGCTCTATCGCCCCTTCTCTCAGAAGAGCCCCTTGAGTGGTGGTGCTGGCCTTGTACCTTTAGCCTGAATTGAGTACCATTCTTGCCTCAACAACTAGTTTTTGCCAATAGCAATATAGTTTGGGTCTCATTTGAAGCATGTAATAGAACACAAAATAACAGCAGGTAGAATTAATTGTAAATATGTCTTATTTAGCCTAATATATCCCAGTTGTTTTAACATGTACTCAGTATTAAGAGAGATAAAGAGAGATTTTTGCATTGTTTCATGCCAAGGCTTTGAAGCCCACACAGAGCATTTCATTTGGGCTAGCTCCCTTCTAGTGCAATAGGCACAGGCTAGCCCCCTTCTAGTGTGATAGGCGCAGGCTAGCCCCCTTGTAGTGCAATAGGCACAGGCTAGCCCCCTTGTAGTGCAATAGGCACAGGCTAGCCCCCTTCTAGTGTGATAGGCACAGGCTAGCCCCTTCTAGTGTGATAGGCGCAGGCTAGCCCCCTTGTAGTGCAATAGGCACAGGCTAGCCCCCTTGTAGTGCAATAGGCACAGGCTAGCCCCCTTATAGTGTGATAGGCACAGGCTAGCCCCCTTCTAGTGTGATAGGCGCAGGCTAGCCCCCTTCTAGTGCAATAGGCACAGGCTAGCCCCCTTCTAGTGTGATAGGCACAGGCTAGCCCCCTTCTAGTGTGATAGGCGCAGGCTAGCCCCCTTCTAGTGCAATAGGCACAGGCTAGCCCCCTTCTAGTGCAATAGGCACAGGCTAGCCCCCTTCTAGTGCAATAGGCACAAGCTATCCCCCTTCTAGTATGATAGGCACAGGTTAGCCCCTTCTAGTGTGATAGGCAAGGTTAGCCCCTTCTAGTGCGATAGGCACAGGCTAGCCCCCTTCTAGTGAAATAGGCACAGGCTAGCCCCCTTCTAGTGCAATAGGCACAGGTTAGCCCCCTTGTAGTGCAATAGGCACAGGCTAGCCCCCTTGTAGTGCAATAGGCACAGGCTAGCCCCCTTGTAGTGCAATAGGCACAGGCTAGCCCCCTTGTAGTGCAATAGGCACAGGCTAGCCCCCTTGTAGTGCAATAGGCACAGGCTATCCCCCTTCTAGTATGATAGGCACAGGTTAGCCCCTTCTAGTGTGATAGGCACAGGCTAGCCCCTTCTAATGTGATAGGCACAGCAAGCTGGTGAAGTTTTACGGGTCTTCATTGATAAATCAAGAAAACCCACAAGTGTTGAAAAGCTTTGGGCCCCCCTTTAATGAGGGACAGGGTAAGGTGGCCAGTCAACAGACCTCAGCTAACAAACGCCACAGCCACATGCTTGCCCTTGCCAATGTGCTTGTTAACATGGATGACAGGATACTAAAACACTCCCTTCCCCAATTTCCTCCTTTGCTGTGTGTATCCATCCTCTTTTGTACCCTACAGTGACCCTTGACTCCTTTTAGGTTAAACTTCACCATCCCATTTTCCCAATTCAGGACAAAAAGATCTGTATGAAATTTGTGGCCTTTGTCCTCATCTGTTACATGACCCCTTCATGTATGTCCCAGTGACCTCTCATCCCATTCTCCTCACCGCCTGGTACAAACCTCAGCTACTTTTCCCAAGTTCCCAGATCCTGCCAAACCCTTCACACTTTCCCTTAGGCTCTCCCGAGAAGAGAAAGTGGATATCACATGGCGTAGACACCCCCACCTTCACCTCAGGTTCTCGCCATCTTGCTTTTCCTTGCAAGACGAGTCTTCCCTCCCTACCACCAGAAACTCTTCCCATCTACCACCTTTGAATAAAAGCCACAGCCTCTGTGACCAGAGCCTCTGGCTTCAACTTAACCTCTGGCTGGGTCCATTTGGGCTGCCGTTACAAACCACTCTACACTGGGTAGTTTAAAAACATGTTTGCTCCTCCCAGCTGAAGAGGCTGGAAGTCTTAGATCAAAGGTTTAGCGGCAGCTTCCTAACTCTCAGACATCATCTTAGTGTGTTGGCGTGGTGGTAGGGGCAAGGCAGCTCTCACTCCACCCACCGGAACCCCACTCCTGACACCATCACAGCCAGGAGTGGATTTAAAATCAACCCGGGGTGCAAACCTCCATCAACAACACTTTCCCATTGTGTACTTTCCTCTGTGTAAAACAGGAAACAAAATGACTCCAGCACCCAGCTGCTGGGGAGTCTTCATCTCAATAAAGGCATTTAAGAGTGAACATGGAAGAAAGCCCAGAGACAATTTTATTAGTGTTTAAAAATAAAACCTCGGGACAGGCAAGATGGGAAACCTCAGCTGCCTTGGGGTGAGGGGTAGGGGTGGGAGATGGAGAATCAGAAGAGTGAAAACACATTTTGAAGCAGGAACAAGGTGAGGGAGAGCACCTCGGAGACAGTTAAGAAGACAGAGTGACGGCTCAGTGGTTGAGAGTACTGACTGATCTTCCAGAGGACCTGGGTTCAATTCCCAGTACTTACATGGCAGCTAACAACTGTCTCTTAACTCCAAGATCTGTGCAGGCAAAATACCAATGAAAAAAAGGTAAATACTTTTTTTTTTTTAAAGTCCAAAATACCAGAGAAGGCACACCTAACCTCTGGGTTGCTTCCAAAAGAAAAAGAAAAATCTCTCTCAGAAAGATGGACAGACCTAACAGAATGTCACAGCAGCTCTGGAGGGACTGGCTGACTGTACTGGGGCAGAGTTTCAGGGAGGGAAAAGCACCTTATCTCATTAAAGGAATAAACATCCCTCTCATCTCTTTAGCAGTGTTGGGTGAATCCGCTTTCCTGAATGGTGCTCCCTTGGTCAGGTCTCAAGGAAGGAGACAATGACATGTCCCCACCCAGAGGTGGATCCCACTGTCCTGACTAGAAGGAAATAGGTTTCCCAGGCTTTCCTTAGTGGGTGCCCAATGCTACATTTGGATAGGACACATCATCCCTTCCTTTGTTTCAGTGAAATGCAGGAGATGGGCCAGTTTACTACACAAGTTGGTCCAGGTCTTATGCTCTGTGAATCTGCTTCTGCTTGTCTTTACTCAGAACCTCCTGTGTCCTCTGGACATGACAAAGGCTGCTTGGCAAGGCAGAGAGAGCAAAGAGGCATTCTCCTAGCTGTCACAAAGCTGAAACAATTCGGGATGGCAAAACCAACACTGGGGGGGGGGGAGGGACTGTCATCTGTGCAAGACATTCTGTGCCTGTGCCTGAATTTCTGATTGTAGCTGCTGCAGGTTGTTGAGAGAATCCACGGGTAAAAGTGATCACTGTGCGAGCCTGGATGCCCGGGTTTCATCCCCAGAACCCGGACAGTGGCAGGAGAGAACTGACTCTCAAAAGTCCTCCGTGCACCATCACAATAAGTAATAGCTGCTGTCCTCTCTCTCTCTCTCTCTCTTTCTCTCCCTGCCTCATTTTCTTCTCTGCCCCATTTGCTTGGTGAACTCTTAATCACCATTCAAAACCCAGCTCAAGTTTTCGATGTCTGCATGCTCTCTTGAAGATTTACCTGCTTCTTTCTCACACCAGAAGTTGTTGGGCCTCTGGGTCCCATTTAGGACACTGAATTACTTAAAGGAAAGAGCTCCGCCTTATTCTTCCATAAACCCACAGAACGTGGCTCAGTGTCTGGGCCATTGTTTCAGATAGACAGGTGTATGTGCACATTTGGGAGACTGGCCTTTGAAAACAAGGAGTTCCTCTTCCTCCTCCTGCTGCTGGACTGGGAGCCTCCAGGCTCACAGGCTGTGGCAACATTATCGACATCATCTCCGACAGTAGTGGGGAGACCTGGCCCCTGAGGCTTCTCTGGCTCCGGAGAGGGACTTGCAGAAGCCACATGTTCCATGGGGGGCTATGGTGAAGGCAGCCTTTATATTTGGCTTTGTAGACAAAGGTCTCTCTGCTCCAGAACGCAAGTGGGTAAGTATGCTGGGCAGGCTCCAGGCTTCACACACGTGCCAAACGCCTGCCGGCTGCAGAGTAAAGGAGGCCTTGTGTGTGCTGGTGGTGCACCAAGGGAAGTTTCCCCAATGCTCTGTGTTGAACATAGCTCCTTCTTTTAAAGAACAGCCCCAACAAGCAGATCGGCTCACAGGTTCTGATCCATCCCTCAGACCAAGTTTCACATCACTTGCTGCCCTCAAGATGTGTCACGTGAATGATGAACTGATCCAACTGCAGTATCCTTATGGGGCATGGCTGTGGGTCAGCCCCGTGGAGAACCGGAGGAGAAGATGAAGTCTTCTGTCCCTTTAGCTCCATCCTTGGGGGCGTGGCCTCATTCCTTCTCTTGACCTTAACTGTGACCCCTGCTTTGAAAGCCCTGCTCCTCCCTACTTGTTCCACCACTGTTGTATCTGAAGCTTGCTTCCTGCCAATTCTCCATTCTAAGCCACCAGCTTCCCTCAACAAAGGCCTTTTGGACAATTGTGGGCTGAAGCATGCCTCAATCTGGCTGATAAAAGCTCACCATGAACCCTGAATGCAACACCAGGTCTGCCCTGTGCAGGCTCTGTGACTGCAACTGACTTACTGAACCTGTCCATGCCTTGGCTTCCACATTTCCAAGCAGGAAAAAGACATACAGTACTGGCACGGAGAAGAGTGTCTGGCACAAGTAAGAGATAACAGTTTATTGCTTAGCCAGTGCACAGCTCTCCATAAACAAGGACAAAGCAACCAACGACTGCTGAATACCTACTGCTTCCCTCCACCCTCCCCAGAACAATAGTGTTCTTTACATGCCAAATATAGTGCTGAGAATGGTAGCACATGCTCGGAAGCCCAAGCACTTGGGAGGTTGAGGCAGGAGAATTGCCTTGAGTTTGAGGTCAGCATTAGCTACAGAGTGAGTTCCTGGAAAGTCTGGGTTACATATGAGAACCTATGTAAACACACACACACACACACACACACACACACACACACACACACACACACACACACACACACACCAGGAGGTGAGGGGGAGAGACTAATAAGCAAACAATAAAATGGGGAGATGGCTCACTTGGAAAGTACCTGCTGTGCAAGCTTGAGGGCCTGAGTTTGGGTCTCTAGCACCGCGTTAAAAAGTGGGGTGTGGCAATTCAAGCCTGTAATCCTAGCACTGGGGAAGACAGAGACAAGAGGATCCCCAGCTTTGCTGTCCAGCTAATCTCGCCAATTGGTGTGCTCCAGGTTCAGTGAGAGAGCTTGTCTCAAAAACTAAGTGGAATGTCGTAGGGAAACATCTGACGTGGCTCTCTCTCCACACGCACGGTCACACACATGGATACACAAAACAAGAACAAACAGCCGTGGGGCCACAGAACAGCATCAGGTAATACGTAGTTACTTATAGCTAGCTCCCTCTTTTAGCTGGGGGAGCTGGGTCAGAAGGTAGAAGGATTTGCCCAAGGGCAAATCATTTGCAAGTTCTGGAGCTCTGAGTTGTGCTGGAGTCTGCACAGCCCCTTCCTGCTCCCTCTCAACCAGATGACCCATCACACCTGTGCTACTTAGGACTGTGACACAAGTGTCTGTCTCTTCCTTTATTGGAAATTCTCAGACAAGTCCATGGATCCAGCACATACACATTAACAAGCTGGAGCAGAATATGGTTTGCAAGGCACCGAATGGAAGTTGATAAAATATTTTATAAAGTAGGCAAACAGTGCTAGGAAAGCAATCTCCGAGAGTCAAAGAGTAAAGCAGACCCACCTCCCACCCTGCACAAAAATCAGTTCAAACTGGATGGAGGACCTTAATATAAGACCTGAAACTCTGAAGTTGCTAGAGGAAAACATAAGACAAAGGTCTTTAGGACAGATGCACGCACAAGGACTTTCTGAAAAGGAAGCCAGTGCTACATAAAATGATCCCAAGGGTTGACAAATGAGACTATGTGAAATAAAGACACTTCTGTACAGCAAAGCCAATGGTCACCTGAGTGAAGAGGCACCCTACAAAACAGGGAGGGGTGTTGCCAACTACTCATTAGACAGGGAGTTATACCCAGTATATATAAAGAACTGCAAACATTAACCACACACACACACACACACACCACACACACACACACACACACACACACACACACACACACACACACACCATCTGGACAATAAGTGGGCTGAAGAATTGAATACATAGCTAAGGAATTTGAATACCTTTTCAAGTACTTGTTGGCTATTTTTCTTTCTTCTTTGAGTAGCTATCGGAGAAATGCAAATTAAAACAGTTTTAAGGGCCCATCTCACCCCAGTCAGACAGTATATGCTAGTGAGAGTGTAGTGAAAGATCACTTACTCATTGCAAGTAGGAATATAATCTTGTACAGCCAATGTGGAAAATGGTGTGAAATTTCTCAAAGAGTGAAACTAGATGCGCCATTATGATCTATTCATACCCAGAGAAGCATAAAGCAACATATACCATGCTTGTTGCTGTACTAGTTACAATACTCAAGAAATAGAACCAGCCTTGATGCTTATCGACAGATGGTGGATAAAGAAAATGCAACATATATACACAATGGGATTTTATACGGTCATAAAGATGAAATCATGAAGAAAAATGGATGCACCTGGAAATCATTATATTAAGTGGAATATAAGGCAGACTCAAAATAACAAAATTCCTTGTTTTCTTTCATATGTGGAACCTAGATTTAATTTATACTAAATAAATATTGTTAAGTATTGTAAATAAATATTCTACTGATTGTATAAGGACAGATGTAAAGTAGGTGAGAGGGGACATGGCGACATATGCCTATAATCAAAGTAGTAAGAAAACTGAGGTGGGGGCTCAGTGGTTAAGAGCACTGACTGCTCTTCAGGAGGACCCAGATTCAGCACCCACATGGTAACTCACAACTGTCTCACTCCAGTTTCAGGGTATCTGACACCCATAACCAAACACCAATGCACATAAAATTAAAAAAGAAACAACTAAATAAATAAGAAGACTGAGATGAAAAGATAGAAAACTTAAGTCCAGCCTGGGCTCTGAAGCAAGCCCTGTCATAAACAAGCAAGCATAGCAGAGGGTGCAGAGGCATCCATTACCTGGAAGGCTGATTTAAACAGATTTCATCCTGCATCCCACATCCATCCTCCCATGCCCACAACTCTCATGTCACAGGTTCCCAGATGAGTTGTAGGGTTGAAAGCAGGACCAGGGCAGGCTTCCAATCCATGTCTTGGCCTTAGGGTAGCTCATGTTTTTATCTGCCCTTGAGGTGGGTAGATTGGACACAGGCTCCCTACCCAGGACTGTTGTAGTGGCATCCCTCTCTGCCCATGAGGTGGCAGAGAGACACACCTCTCTAGTTATGCAAGGCAGGAACCTTGATTGTCAGTCCAGCTCTGTACAATTCAGTGAATGACAGGAAAACAAAATTAATTGGCAACCCCAAACTCTTGTTTCTGGCTCAAAAAAAATATGTCTTTGAAGTGGATATTTTGACAGAGTGCTAGTTCTGCAAATAACATTGTATATAAAATTGATGAGTGTGTAACTCAACTGCTGCTGTCTGCTAAATAGCTCTTAAACATCCCAAGCCTCCTTGGACCCTTTGAAGGTTATTTGAAACCTACTTGTGTTTTTATTGATTAAGCAAGACAGCATTTTACCACTCTATTCCTTGGCAAATAAATTTATTTATGGACCTATTGCATTCCCTGAAAATACTTACATTTTAATAGTCACTTGATACCCCATGAGCATAGCTGTGACAGAATTCAAGTCTAGACTCCTTCCTTTGCTGATCTTTTTCAATGAAAAGCAATTTGTTATTTTATGTATATGGGTGTTTTGCCTGGATGTATGTCAGTGTACCACATGCCTAAAGAGGCTAGAAGAGCATGTCAGCTTCCAGGAACTGGAGTTGCAGGCAGTTATGAAGCTCCATTTAAGTGCTTAGAATTGGATCCAGGCCCTCTGGAAGAACAGCTAGTGCTCTTACCCACTAAGCCATCTCTCTACCCATCTTTGCTAATGTCTGGATTCTTCTCTTTCTGTTTAGGCTCCAAGCAACTTGTTTCACAGACAGTTACAGAAGCTAGAGACCAAGGGGTCCACTCTGTGCTTAAGAGCTTGCTCCATCAAATTGGACAACCCCCCCTTACCAGATCTGTGTTTTGAACCTGTTGTCCATGAGAAAGATATAACCTACCTAATAAGGCCATCAGCCAGTGAAGTAGGCATCTCCAGCATTTGTACAGGGCAGTGTGCATGTAACAATTATTATTATAACGATGTAAGTATCTATATTATATGTAATCCCTAGTTCTCTCACCATAAAATAGCTATAATGGAGAAAAAAACTATTAGTGAGTATTCATCACTTTAACTGAGAAGCCTTCTGAGTAATTTCCTTCAGAGGAAATGTCGGGTATAGCCTGCCCTACTATTTATTGCTGTTACTATGTAGACTGGTTATCCAGAGAGAATAAAGGCCTGGACAGTGGAGCCAGCACTAGAATTCCTGGGGAGAGGGCAGAGAGAACCTGGTGGAGGTGAATTGTGCCAGGTGGGGAGGAGGGTAGTGGAGGCGCCAGGAGATGTATCTACGCAAAGGATGCTGGGAACAGAGCACAAAGCTAGCTCTACGCTGCTGGAGCAGCTGCTCTGCTGGAGCAAGGTGCCCAGAATAGCCAAGAGGAAAGCAGAAGTTCTGCTTTGCACTAAGAATGCTCTTCCTCTCCGGTATTTTCTCTGGAGACCTCAGTGAAGGTTTGGATTGCTTCCAATTAATTTTTTATCTGCTTAGCCGCTGTTTCTTTGAACACAGCACTGAACTCGGAGTGGGTCATGAGGAAGCCATCTTTATCTCATTGGCAGAGGAGTCGAAACTGCAAGGCCCCAGGTGCAGAGCAGGGATGAGTAAAGGATGAATACAGAGAAGGTGCCTAATTGATGCTGGCAACTATTTTTAGTATTGTGTTTGGTACCGTCTCTGTAGCCAGAGGCTGCAAGCAAAGGTCACCGGTGGGAGTATGAGCAATTTTCTGGCAAGCAGTCACTACAATGAAAGCTCCATTATTCTCTATGCAAACTGGGAATAGCAGCCATATTGTTTCAAGAAGCCTCAAGTCAGTGTGCTCCAAAGTGCAAGGCAGACAAGCACCATAGCATGAGCTCCTAATAGTAGGTGCTAGACACGGAGCACAGAAAGCAAAATCTGACCTTGGCTGTGATGTATGACAAACACATGTCATGGGTCCTCAGTATCCCTGGTAGCAAATGGAGATGATGTCTAAGGTTCTGTTAGAGATTTTTCTATTCTCAGCATAGAATTAGCGAAAATGACTGGACACTCACTGCTTGCAGTGTTCTGGGCTAGAGCTGTGAAAGGTTTGCAGACTCAGGAAGAGAGGTGTTGACTTGAAAAGGGCCTCAGTGTGGCTTTGAGGGATGATGTAAGGAGAGGGTTAATGAAAGTCAGCCTGCACTACGTTCTGTATGTCCAGTCATGGTGTGATGGCTCTGAGCCACTGTTGGATGTTTTAAACCTAGGGTGTGACTTCCAGAAACATGTTAGCCTACTGTTTTAGGCTGTTTTCTAAGGTCAGTCTATATAGGAGAGTATCTGAAACAGTAATTTGTCACAAACAGAAATTTACTTGAGTCGTTCTGAGGGCCGGGAAGACTAAGATCGTGTTGCTGGCATCTGCAGAGGGACTTTGTGTTGTACCACCCTAGGAAAGAGGGCGAGGGGAAAGAAAGAGGAAGAGCAATTGAAGGCCAAATTCATTTTTATGTGAGCCTACTCTCAGCAGCTAGCCCTTCTGTTCATGGGGGCATACTCCTGGTGACCCCATCACCTCTTGTTAGGTCCCATTCCCCGACACTGTTGCCATGCTTTATATTGTAACACATGAACTTTGAGAACTTCATTGAAACATAGCAATTACATCAGGCATAACCAAACAAAGCCCTGAAAGCAACAATACATAACTTTACCCTGTACCAGCAAATAGTATACCAAATGAGTCCCATCTGCTTCCAGGAAACACTCAAATTGATAGGAATTTCTAGAGCCCCTCATCTCTTTGGCTCATCTCTGATGATACCCACCCTTGGTTTCAGGTGGCAAGATGCTGAGACTAAGTGTTCATCATCCTTGGTTGACACACATGACATTACACTGGATGCTGAACTAGTACAAGGCTAGATAGGGTATTGTGCAATTAAGGAAAAAAAATATTAGTTCCACCCAGATATCTGGAGATCACTTTTCATCTTCGGTTTTGTTTAAACTGATTCCTGAGTGGGCAGGCTGTGTGTATTTGATCCAAGAAAAACCTTCCTCCCAACCCAGAAGGTAGAAGCCACAGCCCACAAAAAGTCTGAGCAGCGTGCACCTGGGACTCATGCTAGGCATCCATGCTGGCTCCTCAGAAGGTTTCGGTTGGAGTCTAACCAAGGACAGTAATGCTAGGTATAGGAACTGTTCAGAGAAGTGTAGGGGTTCCTCCCACCCCCACCACACACCGGGTGGTGGTATCTGCCCATGAAATGCTTCAACTGAAGAGCCCAGGAAGGAGGAGTGGATCTGAATTCCTGAGAAACATTTACTCCAAGTTGTGGCTTTCTAACTATCTAGACAGCAGCCCACAGCATTAGAGCAAGAATCCTTGCGGTATACTGACCCCACTCATTCCCATGTTCCAGCAGGGGTGGGAGTGGTAGTAAAGGCTTAAAAGGGAAGAGAAGCAAAGTGGTAATAAAGCAAATTCTCAAGATAGCAATCAACAAAAAATTCCAACAATCATTTTACGATTAGAAGAAGTTAAAAGGATAAGAATTCACATCCAAGTCTTAGAGTAGGTGAAGGTCATAGTTGCAAACTTTTAACCCACTCTAGCAAGCTTGCAGAAGAGGATTTCATAGAAGGATGTCAAGTAGCAGGGTCACTACCCAGACTCACTACCCAGTAGTCTCTCTTCTTCCGGGACACTGCCTTTCAGAAGGGAGTCTGGCCTAGATGTGCCCAGATACTGGTTGTCTGGATCCTAAATGAAGTGGGTTGGCACTATGAATGCCAGTTCCAACCCTGGAGTCTTGGGACTCCTAAGGAGGGAGTCCGGGCATAGAAAGGGTGTTCACAAAGTTCTGGCTTGCTGGGAAAAGCAAAAATATCTTCTCCACTAATAACAAACGCCCTTTTTGAGAATGGCAGGAATTCCAGGCCCTGGCCTGAGTGAATACCCAGGAGTTTTGCAGCATTGTTTGGTGGTGATGGGGCCCATTCTTCTTTGAAGAGTAGACAATTCGTGTTCTTACCACTCTTGTAACAGAAGATTTTTCTTTATTAATGCCAGTATTTAATTTACATTTTGTTCCTAATTTGTTATAACAATAAAATCACATTGTTATGTTACTTATCTTTAAGAATCAGAATTTGGATTCATTTACAACCCTTTGGAAACTCTTACTGCTTCCACCAGAGCAGGGTTATTTATTTACTTGTTTCTTTGGTTGGTTGGTTGGTTGGTTTTTCAAGAGAGGGTTTCTCTGTGTATCTCTGGCTGTCCTAGAACTCTTTCTGTAGACCACACTGGCCTCAGACTCAGAGATCTACCTTTCTCTGCCTCCCAAATGCTGGAATTAAAGCCATGAGCCACCACCACCTGGCTTCCGGAATCCTTTTTAAGAGCTCCAAAAGTTAGGAGTTGTCACACATGCCTATGATACCAGCACTTGAGAGGAATTGAGTGTTCAAGTCATCTTTGGCTATATAGTAACTCTTGAGGTCAGCCTGGGCTGCACAAGACCCTGTCTAAAACAAAACAAAAACATGGACATTACAGGTGACTCACATGAGCAAGAAGAAGGCTTAGTTCTTGCCACCAAAAGGAATTAAATAATAATACAAGGACGGGGAAAAAAGAAAAAAAAAAAAAAAAGGTGACAGTAAAGTATATATCTAACAAGCAGGAAACGAATACACTCCAGCAGAATAGCATAAGTAATTTTCAAATATATCTGCTAAGAAGTTAATATTTAGAATAGTGTGAGCTAGACGTGGTACATATAATGCTGCAATCCTAGCATTTAGGAGGCAGAAGCAAGAGAATGGTTGCAGGTCTGAGATTTACACAGTGGTAACACATCTTTCTCCAAAGCCCACACAATTGTATTGCAGCCTTCCTAAATTGAGGTCTTCCCTGAACACTTTGCTTGAGGACCACCTGCAGGCAGTTGCAGAGTAAATGTGAGGCAGAATAACTTCCAGCAGGGAATGGGTTTGCAAAACAAGGCACAAGTCAACGATGTCCCATGCAGTCATGTACAGTAATTACCATAAAGCAACCGTGGCTACATTTTCAAGTGCCTATGCGATTAGATTTTAAATACAATCTGGAAGCCACAATTGAATTTGTATTATAGTAATTACTAGTGTACTAATTTCCTGGAGGGACTATATGCCAGACTCTCTTCTGCTTGCACTTACAACACTTCTGCTGCATTTGGTTTTTAATTTCCCTGTACGCCCAAGCCAGCTAAACAGAGCTCCCGAGCACACAGGCCAGGTGCTAGGAGACAATCCACTGTGTCTGCGCATTGCCACAGGTGCCGTTTCTGCTGTCACTTGCTGAGGTGCGAGGGTGTCTCATCACTCAGGACCTTCCCTCAAGCATGCTTTTGCTGTTTATCTGTTTTAATATAATATGTAAAGGAGTGTGTTTCATGACTTACAGCAGTGTGTTAGCATTAGAAAAAGAGAGGTTCAGATTCTGTGACTGATAGCCTCAGAACCTCGGCTTTATGCTCTATTATAAAAAGAACAGCAGATAGCAAGTGTCTACCATAAACAGAGTGATTGGCCAGTCATGCCAAGGCTGGGGCCTTAGCTTAGTGGTAGGGTGTTTTGCTTTATCATGCACGAGGCTCTAAGTTCAGTCCTCAGTAGTACAGAAAGAAAAAATTGTTTTTCAATAGTATGTTTTTCATGATTAACCTATAAAATTAAATGTTTTAAGATATTGGCTATTTGCATATTTTCTTTGATGAACTCTGTCTCTTTTCCTTGTTTCTCTGCATATTGGTTTTTACAGTGTGTTTCAGTCAAAGAGTGAGTCCATTATAGAAGGCAGGAGGGATGTAAATGGAGGCCTGTGCCCCCGCATCCTAATCCACGTGATTTGTGCCACCTTTCTGCCCTAAGACGCTTTCCCTTGCTTGAAGGAGTCCATCTTGTGAGTGGCTCTCCTGCCTGGGTGGCTCTACCCATGACTTTCCACAGATGATTTCTTTCTCTTCCTATTTAGTTTCATTCCATGGGAGGCTGTGGCCCTGGCCAGTCTGCTCTGAGAGGCAGTTTTGGTCTGTGTGTACCTGATACACTGGAAGATGCCCCTTCCCAGTCTGTCCCATAGTAGGCCTGAAAAATAGCTGTCCTTTTTGAAGAAAGTACAGAAGTCTAAGGGACCAATTAGACACGGCCACAAGCTTAGGGGTTGAATCTTGCCAAGCCCCATTTCAGAGGATCTGGACAGTTCAGCTTGTTCCATCATGGAACAGGAGGGACATTGGCCACAGAACTTGAGTATTCCAGTATTCCTCTCTTGCAGAAAGAACCAAGCTTCTCTCTTGATACTAATTCTCAACAGAAAAGTCATTGAAGAGAAGTGTGTTCAGTCTTGGGGATTCTCTTAACTCAGAGGTAACAAGGTTAGCTGTAAGTCTGAAGAGTGAAGCACAGAGGTGGGGAAACCGACTGCAGCCCAGGCCCCCTATACACACACGCACACACACACACACACACACACACACACACACACACACACACACACACACCATGAGAAAGTGGCTGGAATGCTCTGGAAAATCTGCCCTCTAGTTGTCAGACAGTTTGGGCTGTATTTAGTGGAAAGAGGAAATCAGGCTTGAATTCAGCTGTTGGGCCTTGTTTTAGCTCTGTAACCCCGTGTAACCCCTGTCTGGAAAGGACGGGAGGAGGCACCTTGCCTGTTCTGCTTGTCTCTGGAAGTTCTAATGAGGGCGCATGGTGGCTTATAGAAGCACCAGAGAATTTCTCTTTTGTGAAATTCCAGCACTGGGCCCAGTGCCTGGATGGATCTCTCTGGGGGCCAGAACTAAGTTCCATTTTGCTCCAGAGAGATTAGAAAGACCTGTGCATATGTAGTATTTCTGCTGTTAAGCCTCATCTGGTCCCAAGCTCTGATTCTCCTCCCAAATGCTGGATGGTATGTATGGGCCACCAGGCCCAGTTACATGTGTCTTCTATCCCGATGTCTAAGGCACTGTCAGGGGCCTAATACATTCTTCTTACTGTTCTTTGGTGGTGGTGGTAGTGTTTGCTGTTGTTTTTCTTTTATTTTGTTTAAGCTTCATTTTATTTATATGTGCATGTATCTGTGTGAGCATGTAGGTGTGCACTGTGCAGTTACGTGTGCAAAGGTCAAGAGGTGCTTCGGATCCTTTGGAGCTGGCGTTAAGGTGAGCCTGAAGTTACAGACATTTGTATAACTCCCCACTTGTCACCTTAGTGTGGGACGCAAACTGTGACCCTTAAGATTGCTCAGCAAGTGCTCTTAACCACTGAGCCATCTCTTAAGCACACCCCTTTTCTTTACTTTTAATATTTGATTTTTTTCTTTAGACAAGATTTAAAGTGTGTGTGTGTGTGTGTGTGTGTGTGTGTGTGTGTGTGTGTGTGTGTGTGTGTTATACGTGCTCATGGTGACCAGAAGGAGCCATCTGAAGTAGTTGCTGGGAACTGAATTCAGGCCCTCTGGAAAAGCAAGAAGTGTTCATAACTGCCGAACCCCATGAGTATAGTGTGATTCATTCTATTTCTACGTGTGTGTGTCCACGCATGTGCACACGTGTACACACTCAATCTATGGGGTGGTCAGAGGACACCTTGTGGGAGCTGCCTCTTTCTTTCCATCACATGGGTTGATGGGAATGGGACTGAGTTTGTTAGGTTTGGCAGCAGGCACCTTTCCCCACTAGGCCATCTTAAGACGCCTAGCATGATTTGTATATTTATCAGGTAGTGGTCAACTCAGGGAAATTAACCTAACCATCAGATTATACTTCTACCACAGAACTTATAGCTAAAACACTGCAGCCTTGATGGACCTCTCCTGTCCTTTCTATCTGCCCTTCCTCTGAGATCACGGTTTACTCTTTTGAGAGGCCTGGAGCAGAAATGCTCTTCCCGCACGTAGGGAGTGTCTATAGGGTTGTGGATAAATTTATTTCACATGTGGTGGGGGTCAGGGTCACAGACCCCATGGCAGAGGACAGGCAGGCAGGGGACAGTGGCAAGATGACCATTGCACCTGGGAAAGATGTGTGGGACCCAGCCAGACCAACAAGGTGGCATAGCCTTTGAGACTGTGTGGCCTCCAAGGGTGGACATGGAGGCCTTGGCCCTGAGAAAGGAAAAGACAATTTCTGTCTTAGGCACACAGCAGAGGGAGGGTGGCTAACTGGAGAGGCATGGGGCAGACAAATGGAGGACCTTTTCTTATTCCCTTTCCATAGAAGCATTTCGTGCTTCTAGCTGTCCTCTGGACAGTTCAGAGGTGATGGCTTGTCGTTGAGGTTTTTTAGGTTTTTTGTTTGTTTGGTTTTTTTGGTTTATTTTTTTCACTCTTTGGGGGCATGCTACCCAACTCCCAAATAAATACACATAAATTTTTTTACTTATGAATGCCTGGCCTTAGTTTGCCTTGCTTCTAGCCAGCTTTTCTAACTTGTATTATCACATTTCTCTTTAGCTAAACTCTGCCTCTGAGCTTTTTACCTTTCTTTATCCTATGTATCTGTCTTCCCTTCTTATCCCCTGCTGGCTCTGTGACTATGTGGCTGGGCAGCTGGCCCCTGGTGTCCTCCTCTCCTTCTCCTTTTCTTGCTCCTCCTTCCTTGTTTAGATTTCTCCTCCTATTTATTCTCTCTGCCTGCCAGGCCCTACCTATTTCTCTCTCCTGCCTAGCTATTGGGCAGTAGAACTTTCAAATGAATCCCAGAGTGAATTTGCTTCTTGGTGCCTTTCCCATATAACCTTAGCATTCAGGCTACATTTCAGATCCTTTTCTACCTGTCTGATGCTTGGATGACACAGACAAACACTTCCAACAATTGAAAAGCATACATGCCAATTCTGTAGCCTGTCTACAGCCATATGCATCATCCTGTGCCCTTCAGAACATCTATTCATCTCTATTCATCTCTTGGTAAAGCAAGATGCTTGGGAATCTTCCAAGAGAAAGACTGAGAAGAACACAATTCTACCCCAGGAATTTGACTCCTGGGAGGCCCAAGGAAATTCACTTAGACCATCTGATTTTTTTTTCTTTACCTGTATAGCAAGAATACTAGATTCTGGCTTGACTGCACTCACATTGGTATGGGGATAAAGGGCACAGATTGGAAAGGATGTGGTTTTTTGTGTGTGTTAGGGAGATGTAGGAGGCAATCCAGGGGCACTCAGTGCCAACATCAAGTTCAGCACACGTTTGATGTGAGCCTGTGCTGAGCTGGAAAGAACCTCCGTGGTTAGTGTATGAGAGAGAGCTGCCTGTGACATGTCATACAGGGCCAGTTAGAGCCCTGGTGGTACCAGGGATTCGTGTCTCTCTAATACTGATGCTCAGCCTGTATTAAAGAAACATAAGCCTCCCTGGGCCTCTGTCTTTCGATAGGAACCGGAGCAGGTGTCAGGTTTGAAGAAGCCGGGCCCCACCTCACACCTGCCTTGCTCTGAGGGCTGTAGCAGCTCTAGGTTGGATTCCAGGTCTTTCCTGTTGTGACTATTCTGTGACTTCCCTCATCAGGCCTCTGCCTTTGCCTGGCTCTTGCACTCTGCCCTCCCAAATTACTGGACCTTCCAGCGGTTAGAAATCCTGCTTGGGTGGGGGTGGGGGGTAGCTACGGAAAAGGAGTTTGCTTGTCACTGTAGGCACTCACTTTTTTCCCTACCCAATGTGGGGCATCTTGGCGTTCCAGGGCATCAGACCGGTGGGGCAGCAGGAAATGGGAAATGCTCGTCTGGCCCTGGGAATATACTGGGCATTATTTTACGGTCACCCCACTTGAACCCTGGGTGCCAGCACCCTGGTAGTGGAGGAGGGCAGGGCGTTTCTAAAGCAGAGCCAGGATGACAGCTATGAAAACCTGCAGGTTTCTAGTCCTCAGGAAGCTACACCACTGTTGCAGGCAGTTTCATTGAAGAGCTGTAGGGCGAAGATGAGAACTCTTCCTCCTGAGTTCCCAGATTTGGATGCATCAAGGAAAAGAAGGTTGTGTGTTTTGGGTGTGACCCTCTAAAACAATGGCAGTCCACAAGATCAAAGTTTGCAAGCCGGGGGATCTGAGTTTTCTCCCTTTTCCTGTCTGTCCAGTATTAACTTATCGAGCAGTAAATTCGTTCCTGACCCAGCTTGCTTATTCCAGAGAGCAAAAAGGAAGTCAGTATTTGCTTTTTCAACCAGGCCACGGGTCACTTGACCCGAGTCCTTTAACAAATAGCTGGGAAGCGGACTGCACTGCACTGTGCTGAAATCAGTTTCATTCCTGCAGCTGGATGTGGGCCTCCTGGGAGCCTGGTCCTTCCTGCTAGGGCTCTGCAGAGTGCAGGGGTGCTTGAGGAGGCTGATGTGTACACAGCTTGCTTCCCAACTGGCCTCTCTTCTCCAAGATCCAGCCTCTGCAGTATGAGCCAAATAAGAAGGAAACTAGAAGAATAGTGTGGAAATGGAATTAACGTGATTGTGCTAATGTGTGCCTTGCTGAGCCAGAGTCCTCCATACCCCATTTCCTGGTGGGTGGGAAGTGAACCTGGCTAAGAACTCAGCAGGCAGACTCTTTCAGGAGGGTACCCCAGCCTCAGCAGGCCCTCCCCCTCACGGATGAGCTGAGCCATCAGATGCTTCCAGTGCCACTTGGAAAACTGGGGTCCTTGGATGGGGAGTGAAAGCTCTTGTCTGGTCACATGATCAGGGCAGGGTCACCCCAGGTATGGGAAGCATTCTTTTTGTCTCTGCCAGGTGATCAAGAAGGGACCAGCGGGGCTGCTATTTGGTGTGCTACCAGGCTAAATATTTGACTTTGTAAGGTTGAATTGTCCAAGAATTCTGTGGCAGCAAGACCGTGCATTGAGCCAAGCTCTCTCTCTTTTCAAGGAAATCCAAGGTGCTGTTTATTTTGGCCTGCAGCCTGTTCTGTGATGAAAAGCGGCATTTTTATTGTTGCAGAATAAAGAGGGGTTTGAAGAGAACAAAAATGCAGACACGGGTCTCAGTTTCAGGACTAAGGAAGGGAAGCTTTCTTTATATTTCGAGGTTAAATGAGTTTTGAAAATGGCATCATATAAAGAATAAATGTGGGTGGGGGAGGGAGTGGGGAAGATGTGTAGGAGTTGGGCTGACCTGAGAAACCACTTCTCACATGGCCTGGCTGCACGGGGGCCATCATTGCTGACACTGACTCTCTTAGCCCTTTCTCCTCACTGTCCCTTAAGTTCTGAAGGACACCTGCCACCCTGCCCATAATTAACTGGGGAACTTTAGGTTGGCACCACAGCCTCTGGCTGCCTCAGTGTCCTCATCTATAATTTAGAGCCAGCTCCCAGGCTGGTTTGTGCTGGAGGAGGGCGTGAAGTGACACATAATGCTTGGCACCGTTCTTTTCTGTCCATGGGTTCCTTTTGAAGATGGATAAGCTTGCGCCCACTTTTACTCATTTAAAAACCATGCACAGTATGTCCAACACATTGTAAATGTGGGGAGCCCAGGTGATACAGGAATGCATCTTGAGAGAATTCCGACCTTCAGAAACTTGCTGATAAGGAGAGAAGAACTAGAAAGAGACAAAGCTGTGTGCTCTCCAAAGGCTGAGAATATAACGAGCCAGTGAGAAAGGCTGGGCTCTAATTGGGGATCCTTGAGACAGGGACAAACCCAGACAACAGCAAGGGATGATAAAAGATCTTCAGACTGGATACAGCCTAGCAGGCTGGTTTTAAAATGCTGTGTATCAAGGTCTAAGTGCTCCAGACCATTGTGGAATTTAAAGGGAGGCGGGGAGACTTCTGGCAAAGCGATCCTCATACTCATGTTGTGTTCGAATAGGTGTGGTAGTTATTCTTTTCCACTTACCTAACCATCAAACTCCTGCCGGACTCCAGGGGATCCCCCTGAGCCAAACTCCACCATGTGTACTGTGAGAATCATGGAGTGCACCTAACTTGGTGGGGGGTGGGGAAGGGAAGGGTGGGTTCCTTCATTTCCTTTCTGTGTTTTGAGCCCTTTAGAGTAGAAAGTTGCAGGGCTCTTCCTCAGAGAGCTGGCTTCCAACCCCACTTAAAATCTGTAAACTTGACGTGATTTTCTTGGTAAAATCTGAATGGAGGGAAACCTTAGAGACTCCCATAGAGGTTTTCATCTTGAAACCAGGCCTAATGTGTGTGGAAAATCCCCTGAAGTCATCTGAGCCCACGTTTGATGGGACACATTCAGAATTCTAGCCAAAAGTCATAACTGATGTCTCCCGGTGCTGGTTAGAGTTCACAGCCACAGGTCCAGCTACGCGTAGTAGCATCCCACCTTATGGAAGCAGCCTCAGGGGACTCGAGCGGTCCTCCTGCTTTTCATGAATTGAGTAGTGAAGGAAGATTCCCTTCCCAAGGAGAAAAGGGACAGTGACGACTATGGTGAACTGGGCTAGCCGACAGGACAGACAGGTGTTTATAGCCACGGTAGCTCTAGCACTTAGACGCCCTGAGTTAGCTAGGCTGGAGCCTGCTGGTTGTGGCCTCAGTCTTAGCCTCAGTCTTCCCTATCTGAACAATGAGAATAATAACCCTACTGGGTTTAGGTGAGAACTATATGAGATGATTCGAGTATGTTAAGTGCTTCCAACCCCACCTGTGGCTTGCTAAAGGCTCAGGATGTGGGGGAGCAGGAAGCAGAATAAAGATTAAGATAGTGGAGGGGGAAAAATCACTTCCCATTGCCAACCCTCCCCTGCTTGCCATCCACCCCCCCCCAGAGGCTGCAGATAGGGATGGGAGAGGCAGGAGAGTCCTAGGGATGTTCACACACTCGCTTTCCAATGTGGGAGGTGGAAAGTGAGTATGCGAGCATCCCTAGAAGAAAGGCCAAACTAAGTGTCACTTAGTTTGCTTCTGCTATGTCCTCAGCTTTAACTCATTCTCCTCTCAGCAACACTAACCATTTTTTTTCTTTTCTTTCAGAACTCTCAACAGATTGCACAGACTCAGTGGACAAGAGGTGCCCGAGAGACTAAGCACTGTTTACATATGATGGAGAAGGCAGATGGTAGGCAGGCCATGTTCTGTTCCCTGGTTTAAAGGGTCAGTTGGTTTGGAAAGGGTTAATCGCCACCAGTCGGGGGGGGGGGTGGCAACACGGGGCAGGGCACCTGCTTCAGCCTTGAACCATGGTGGTGGAAGAGTATGGTTTCTCTGTGTATCAGCTCTGTAGACCAGGCTGGCCTTGAACTCACAGAGATCTGTCTGCCTCTGCCTCCCAAGTGCTGGGATCAAAGATGTGCACCACTACCACCTGGTGGAGAGTGGAGTAAACAAACAAACAAAAACATTAAATACATATAATTAAATTTTTTTCCCTTTCATCCACCTACCAAGAATACAATAGGGTCTCCTTCTCCCTCATCACCATATGTATGTATGTATGTATGTATGTATGTATGTATGTATATATGTATATGTATATATATGTGTATATATATGTATATATATATATATATATATATATACAGATGAGGAAATAAAAAGGTTTGTGACTTAAAGAACATTTATTCTTCTCAAAAGATTGTGGACATTAGTTATTGAGGACAGTATTCTGGTTTAGGGTGGTATGGTTGATCTCTCCTGGATCCATTCTTGTGATGGCTAGGTGGGCTCTGAATGGTTTAAAATGACTTAGTGCACCTGATTGTTGACTCCTGGACCATCAGTAATGACATTAACCACATGTCACTCATCATCCAGGATGAAAGCAGGGCGTATTTCCACATGCAGACAGTGGAGTCGAGCACAGGAAGAGCAGACAAATCTCAATGGGCAGTCGGTATTCACATTTCTATGTCAAGATTGTTGGCCCCTAACCCTCAGCCAAAGCCAGTCACAAGGGCCGTGCATGGGCCAGGTGGTAGAAGAGTTACTCAGAGGTGGTATAATATTGAACATTTTTTCCAAACTATCTATCCTATCTCATCTATAAATGGGTATTAATAAACTATCTCCCAGGCTTGGGTACATGTTAATCCCACTGATGGAGAATAAGACCACTACCACAACTTAAAGCCAAATTTGAAGCAAGCTTTAATTAAATACTGGTCTCTGGCCTGTTCCATACCCAGGTTCCTGGAAATGGCCCCAAGTCACAGTTTGAGGTGATTTAAGAAGGAAAACCCACAATTCATTGCATTTCCCACCAGGTCCAATCAGGGGCAAGCAGACATCCTGACGTATTTCCTGCCTATGAACCTCCACCTGCATGCAATCAAACATGCAGATAGATCAAACAAGCTTCTTTAGGGGAGTGAGAAACATGTGACTTGTTATCCCCCATAAGCCATGGCCTCCAGCATTTCTGGAACTATCTGTCTTTGGGCAAGGGGCTTGCAGATCAGAGACATTTTTATTTCATGGGTCTCTTAGGCGTAATAATTAAAACTTAAAGTGTAACTTTGGCTCTCACATACAGAAGGAAGCAAGATGCTGCACATTAAAAAAAAAAGTAAAAGAAAAAAAATCACCAAGTAATGGCTATCCAGCACAGAGAATACTCCCTCCCAGAAAACATGCTTCAGGCGAGAGCCTAAAGCCCAGCTCCTGACTTGATGAGATAGATGCCCTTTTCCAGGGCAGTATCAGGAAATGGGAGAGCCCACAATCTTTCAGTCACACAGACCTTACTGGTGGCCCTTATTAATGCAGGACCTAGGGCTGGAAGCCAGCTGCAGCCCTCAATCTTGCTTTCTTTCAGCTGCACTGCCCTATGTTTCAGGAGCCTGCCACTTCTGGCAGAGCACAGCTCTTCCAGTGCATCTCTGAAAACGGTCCTGGCTCCGCCTCCTCAGTATCACTCCTTTTCAGTGATTCAGCCACTCCCACCCCTGGTAACTGAAGAAAGGTGTCCTTTCCTTTGGGTACATCCTCTGGGTCCTGACTTATTTTGTTTTAGACAGGGTCTCATTGTGTATCCCTGGTCGGCCTTTGTCTTGCTGTATAGGCCAGACTGACCTTGAACTCACAGAGATCTGGCTGCCTCCTACATCTGCCTCCTGAGTGTTGGGATTAAAGGCAATGGGCAACCTTTAAAGGTGTGCACTAGCTTGGCTTTTCAAAGTTCGCTCAATATCCTTTCCTTCTGGTTTCACTTTCTATTAGTTCTGTTTTTCCCATTTCCTTCAGAAACTGATAACAGACATTTGAGTTTTGCCTTCTCTAACTCTGATTGACTCACTCACCTGCTGTCCTTCATTCACTTAGCCTTTGAGGCAATGACTGTCACTGCCTCCTTCTCCATCCCTTTCCTATCCACCCCCAACCCCAATGTGTATGTGTGTGTGCATCTGTCTGTCTACCTGTCTAATGGCTGTGTTTGCAGGTTTTTTTTCCGGTGCTTACCAATCATCTTTGCTTTTAGAGCAAGACAGTTCCCAGTACCTCTGAATCTCTTGTAGCTTGCTTTTCTTCTCCTCCCCCCCCATTCATTGTCCCAGTTCTTCCATTTATTTGGGGGACTTTCACGTGCGTGCACATACACACACCGCGAAGCTCAGATGCTCACAGAGTTAGATAACCCAGGGAGAGAGACCACAGCCAGCCCTCTCCTGTTAGAACTTCATCTTTGCGTAGAGGAGCCTCACTAAGAGCCCACATAGTCAGCCCACAAGTCAAGCAATGTTTTCTCTACTTTATAGAGGGAGAAACTGAGGCCCAAACAAATGAGATTCTTTTTCCAGAATTATGCAAGTGGGAAGGTTGGCTTACCTGATCTAACTTTCATTACTGGTCTCTACTGGTCTAAGTACTTCTTGCCCTGACTCCATGCCCAAGTTCCTGCATACCTGTCACCAGATAGAACTAACAGGATCCCAACTTAAAGCAAGGTTGGGTCCTATGCATAATGGCTCAAGCTCCAGGATTACTCTTGTTCTGGGAGGAAAGAAAGAAGGCAGGGAAATGGGTGGCATGCAGGGCCACATGAGGATTGCCAAGTTGGTGTGTGTGCCTTGGAGACTGGCTAGAGTTACAGGCTGTTATGAGCTGCCTGACAGAGATGCTGAGATTGGAACTCAGTTCTCTGGAAGAGCAACAAGTACTCTTAATTGCTGAGCCATCACTCCAAGCCCATAAACCTCTTGCATCAGATATCTTCTCAGTCGCAGGCTTCTTTGGCTCCCCTTGGCTCTCAGCTGAAAGAGTTTGCCTTTCAACAGTTTCCTACTTGATGCCATGTATTCATGCTCCAGATCTGCTCCCAACGGCCCCTGGGAAAATCAGAGCATTCTTGCTGCATAGAGGCAAGAGACAGAAGCAATAAAAAGTGCAGCCTCTCCTTTAGAAGTCTCTCTTCACTTGGATCATCCTCCTAATCAAGGGTTCTCCTGAGTGGGCCAGTAGGCTTCAGAGTACAGATTGGGAAACTAACAGAAGCAATAACAGAAAATGGCCACACTCCTGTAATTGTGTCTCCTTGGGAAATGGGCAAGTTGGGAGAAAAAGTTGTGTGTGGAGATGGTAAGTTCTGTGGTTATGTGGAGATATTTGGATGCCAGAGGCACACTGCCTCTTTGTCTACCAGACGCCTAAAGCCCAACAGGGACCACGATGTGAATTAGAAGCCCTGGCTGCTCTCTGCTGTGGTTATAACAACCACCTGCAGGCCTATAGCTCTATTTAGCAATAGTGGGCAGAGACTCCATGTGTCAAGTTGGCTTCACTCCATTCTCTAAAGACACCTATGCAGACAGCCACTGGGCAGGCATATGGCACTGCTAGGAGGGGCCATTAGACACATGCCCTAGGCTGTCTGTCTACTCCAACAATCCCATCATTAGCGCCTTCTTAAAGCCTGCCTGTTCCCTCCAAATTACTTTCCGTTTCTCTCACCTTGATTATTATCAACAATCCCTCTACTGGTCCCAGGCTTCTGATTTATCTTTCTTTTAGTCCTTCACAAGAATGTTCGTTTTGAGGCGTGCAGGATGACACACAATTATAATCCCAGTGTTCCAGAGGCTGAGTGAGGTAGAAAGATTGACCATTCAGAGCGAGCCTGGGCTATACAGTGAGACCCTATCTCAAAACCAAAGTATACCAGAGAAACTACAAACAAACAAAACAAAGCAAAAACAAAAAAACTAAACAAAACAAACAAAAACCAAAACAGCTCTTCTTGAAATGTGAACAACTTACTCCTCATTTAAAGCTGGTAGTGAATCCTGTCACCTAGACAGTAAGTCACATGGTTGGTGTGCGTACAAGTTGCTCCATGAGCCAGATTCTCTTTGCTTTCCTCATTATTTTGTCTTTCTCCCCCTTACTCTTCAACCTCACACATAAACTTTTACCCACTCCTGGCAGGCTGTGTGAGCTTACACCTCTGTCTTTGCCATTTCCCAGACTTTTCTACCTGGAAAATAACTGCCTATTGCTACAGCTCGGACCACCCAGAAACTTAATGGCTTCCCACAGTAATGGATTACCTGCCCAGATTTAGCTGAGCACTCCTTGCTTGGGGTCCTTCCTACAGTTGAAGTCTGATTTTCTTTATACTTATGGCTGAAATTTGGGCTAAGATGGCCAGGGAAGTCTTTTTCTGTCTTTCCCTTTCTTTGTCCCTTCTCTTTCCCTAGATAACTCATACAGGAAGCTGCTTAAGCATCATGGCATCACGACAGCCTCAGAGAGTTCTTAATGTGGTAGCTGGCTTCTCGATATAAGTGCATTCTGAGAGGACCTGGTACACACTACAAGTCTCCTAATGGGCTAACTTTGGAGTTCTATTAGCACCATCACTGCCATGTTTTTTGGTCAAAGCCTTGTAAGCCAGCAGAGTTTCAAAGTTATGAAGAAATAGTCCCCGCCCCTTCTTTGTGGAATTAGCTTGCTTGTCTAAAGGGGCTAAGAGTTGATAGGGCCATCTTGGAGATTAACTGCTTACAAAGTCTCTTGTCCTCTTGTTCTGGCAGTTTCCTATTTGCTCATATAATACTCCTTCTTATGTCACTCTTGTGAAGTCTCCCTCCATTAGCAAGGTAGCTTGTTCCTTGATAGCCAAGAAAATACTTCCAGAGAAAGGGGGTAAGTTGGTCAGCGAAGAAGACTATTTTAGACAATGTCCAGTTACCCAGCACATTGCATTGTTAGCTGTTGCCATATTTGATCATAAATCCTTTGAGAGAAATGGCTGTTATCTTTGTGTCTCTAGAATGTATAGCTCAGCAACTGACACATAGGTACTCAGTAAATAGTGACTGAGGTATGTGGATTGAATTGCTGATGAGTTATATATTTTTGCACTAAAACTCAGCAATCAGTCAATCCCAGCGAATGTGTGCAGGCCCTCCTTCATTCCCAGTGCTGAGTCACATATGTTGGTTTCCATCAGTTCCTACATTTTGAGCTTCCACAAAAGTAGTAACTATAATACTGAGAACATTTATCATGCACCAGGGATGGGACTGAGTGTATTATATTCACTATTAATTAATTAGACCTCATAATAATCTTATATTACCTATAAATATTCCCACTTTTTGGAAGATAAGACACAGAGAAGCTGTTTCCCAAGAAACCAAGAGAAGCTGTTTCCCAAGAAACTAAGAGTAGGTTTCCCAAGGTCACAGAGCAGACCCAAGGTCACAGAGCAGAGTATAGAGGAGACTCCAGTATTCTCTTTTGGTTTTCTGGTAATGTTGTTTGGTTTTTCTTTTGAAACAAAGTATCCCTCTACAGCTCTGGCTAGCCTGAAACGTAAACTCCTTCTTCAGCCTTGAGTGCTGAGTTTACAGATGAACACCACCATGCCCAGCTACTTTGTATTCTTGACTTCTGAGCTCAGTGGTCTCACCCGGTGTCCAGAGGTAACAAGGATACCATATGAAGAACACCAAAGGACTGGTTAACCTAGAAAAACAAAGCAAAACAAAACAAAAAGAATCTGTACAAGCCCTAATGGCTTCAAGTAGTCAGGAGACTGACAGGTTCCTTGTGTCTGCTGTGGTAATCAGAAGAGAGATTATTGGTGTCCTGGCTTACAAAAAACATGGCTCACGCTTCCCTAGGAGGTCATGGAACCCACACATCTATCCTTTTGACATTTATGGGTTCTACTCCCTTGAGAACTGTTTCACAGTCTATGAACAATGTGGTATTTCCTCATTAGCATGGGCCTTTGAAAGTAGGACTCACATTGTTTCCCCTTACTCAGTTTTCGGGGGGAAGGAAAACTGGGCACCCATGATCCCCTGCTCCAGTTCCTGTTGGTCTCTAGAGAACCAGAGGCTTAAACACCGCAGGAGCTTAATTAATGCAGGAGTCATAAATTATCAATATCTTAGCTTTTTGCAAGATTTCCTGGAACCTATTTGAGGCGTAGTGGTTTCTTTTTGAATGCTGAGAAAATTGTGAATCTCCTTTGGTGGGATCTTCCGTGTCCATAATTGTCAATTAGTACCCTCCTCTGACAAATTGCTGGACTTCGGTTCAACAACTACATGATGCAACCAAGAAAAACAGTGTGAGACAGTTTTGTTCTCCTGGTCGTGATAAATCCACAGGTTCTGCAGCATCCTTTAAAGGCTAGAGCATCAGAGGGAAGGTTCATATGGTAACGTGAGGTCAAAGACACAGATACTCAGCCCCATTTTAACTTTGTGCTTCTTTCTTTTTGTCTCGTATCTCCCAGCCAAGGATCAGTCCTCTCAGGGGGACGGAGAGAAAGATCCCCCAAAGAGCCACCCTTACTCTGTGGAGACCCCATATGGCTTTCATTTGGACTTGGACTTCCTCAAATATGTAGATGACATTGAGAAGGGACACACTATCAAAAGGATTCCTATCCACAGAAGAGCCAAGCAGGCTAAGTTTAGTACTTTGCCCAGAAATTTCAGCCTTCCGGACAGTGGGGCTCGCACCCATGCTGCTCCTCCCCAGCAAAACTGGTCTCCTGTGGTGCCCAGAAAGATATCCCTGGGGACCCAGGAACAATCCCAGTCACTGCCACTGGGTGATGTCCCCCAGGCCTCAGTGCATGGCAGTGAGCTGAGCTACCATCACAGGAAGGCCCTGTTGGCAGAGGATACCAGGCAGGCAGTGGCTGGTGCTCTGGAAGATGGTGGGAGTGGACGGCCCCAGCTTTTAAGAGCATCCAGCATGCCTGCTACGCTGCTGCAAAATCGGGCCCCCGATGAGTCCAGCCTGACCTCAGGTCCTTCCACACATCTTGCCCTCCCTCTGCTCCAGGGTGAAGGCAGTGTCTGTGACGGGACATTTGACCCTGCAGAAGGGTTCACAGGTTTCCAAGCATCAACCCAATTAACAGACAGAGGGTTGGGTGAGCTGGAACCAGCAATTCCAGAGCTGATCTGGGAGGGGGCTCAGCCTGAAGAAGGTGACATAAAGGCATCAAGTCATCTCTCTCAGCCAGGTCCTCCCTCCTTAGTCCAGAATGTACCCATGGCTCTAGAGGATGTGGAAAGTCAGCGCCAAGCCAGAAAAGCAGAGGTGATGTTAACTCCTGGCTCCTCCACACCCAGCCCACCCCCTCTGCCATCCCCCATCCCTGAGAATGAGCTCTCCCTGGAGGAAATTGAACTCAATATCAGTGAGATCCCACCTCCTCCTCCCATAGAGGTAGATGTGAGAAGCATTGGTATCCGGGTAACAGAGGAAAGCCTGGGCCTGGTGGAGACAGACACCAGCAGTGTCTCCAGCCTGAAGAATCAGGTCTCAGCCCTTGAGGACAAGTTGTCAGGGAGAACAGAGGAGCTTACCCAGGTCAGAGCTGCCCTCGCATGGCAGCAAGAGGAGACCAAGGCTAGGGAACAGAGGATCCAAGAGTTGGAGTGCACTGTAGCCCAATTAGAAGAAAAGCTTAGTCAAGAGAAGGCCAGTGATGCTCCGGGCCAGACCGATGCAGCGGTGAACACTGACCCTCTTCTTGAACTCATCCCCAGAGAGTCGTGTGATAAGAACATTGGGATCAACCTGCTGAGAATCCCAGATCCTGAATGCTGGGCATCTAGAGCAGAGAAGAATGGCTTCCCACGGGTCCCAAATAGTCTCAAGCAAGGCCATCAGAGCCCCGAAGAGCCTGTGCCGCCACCCCAGCTGTCACTGTCAAGGGGACCTGAACAGATCCTTGCCTCGTCCTTATGCAGCTGCCTCTCCATGGAACTCAGGATCGAAGAAGATGTCTCTGAGCAGGAGAAAGGCCCACAGGTGGGGGCTGAGGACTTGAGCAGGGTGACAGGAGCCTCTTCCTGGAGTAGCACCAAAGAGTCTGCCTCAGTGATCAGGCAGGAGGCCAGCTCAGAACTTCCAGGGGCAGAGCGTCCAGGAAGACCCGCAAGTTCCCCACAAGATGCCACAATCGGGCAGTATGTTAAGAAGATCCAAGAGCTACTGTATGAGCAGTGGAACTGCCTGGAGCATGGGTACCCGGAGCTGGCCAGCGCCATCAAGCAGCCTGCCTCCAAGCTCAGCAGCATCCAGAACCAGCTGCTCAGTTCCCTCAACCTGTTGCTGTCTGCCTACTCAGCCCAGGACCCAGAGCAGAAGGAGCCACCTGCCCCACCCTCCTCCACCCCTCCACCACCACTGGGTAAATACTGGTGCCTGGGACCTACTTCTCCTTTACATGACAAATTTTAGGGACTAGGGGTTTTAATTATGAGTGTGTTTCTGAAAAAGATTTCAACAACCCCAGGGACTCAGGGAAATAAAAACTGATGTGTGGAAGCCTTGTTGCTGGATTGTGTCTAGCTGCAGGACGTCCACATACAGCTAAATAGACAGTGCAGGCCACAGAAATGCCCAGAGTGGAGGGAAAGCCATTTGCCAAGCCATAAGCCTGCAGCACCAAGTCTTCCCAGAGGGCACCTTGTCTGCGATGCATTATGCATAGGCCATGTCAAAGACCAAGAATGATGCTGCCTGTACACTCCTCCTGGGCCTTCCCCTTTGCTTCCTGGACTCTGGCAGTTCCCACCATCCTCTTTGGCTTTTCACATCAGGTTTTTCTCTAGCTTGAATTTGAAGGATTATAATGAGAACTGAAATAGTTCATTTAATATTTGGGGTGTAGGAGGATGAGGAGGAGGGAGGGGGAATGGGTAGAAGAAGGGAGGGCAAGGAGGAGGTCCAGGAAGAAGGGATGCTTAGCTGAGCAGGAATAACTGAGACATCACATACAGTCCTCACTGTTGAGCAAAGCTGAACCACATAGTGCCTTGGAGAATAAAGTCGGCTCCCTGCCATAGGTCACAAATCTGCTACTTTCTCACTTTTCTGCTGCTTTTAGATTTGCTGTGGGGAACTGTCTTCCATGTCATTACATAGCACAAGATCTGTGACCTGGTTCACCTATCAGTCATAAGTCCAGTGTCATCACAGGTGGCACACTATCCAGGAAGGACCATTGAGATGCTTTGAGTAGAGATAGGTGTAGACCAGCACCCAAAGACCTGAGTTCTGCCATACCATTTCGTGTGCAAGTCTGAGCCCCAGATTTCCCAGCCCTGAAATAAAGACAATGCTGACACCACACACATGGTTCTGAGAAGCGCTCCAATAGCTGTTCTGTCATCCACATACAGAGTGACATCATTGCTAGGGACAGTTCTACAAACATAAAACACAAGGACCTATAACATCTAGTCTTCATTATCTGCCACCTGCTCATCTCTCCCTTTTCATATACCTGTATCCCCTTAAAGCAAGGTCATTCTAACCTGTGATATTGTGTCTGCCTAGAGATCTCTCCGTCGACCAGCCTTAAATCCATAATGAAAAAGAAAGACTATGGCTTCCGTGCAGGAGGTAATGGGACCAAAAAGAACCTTCAGTTTGTTGGGGTTAACGGTGGGTAAGCATCGCTTGTGAAGCTCGGACTGCTTTCCCTGCTACCTAACCCGCTGTTGTCCTTAGAACCCTTGCCCTGGGGGACACATCTGCATCTCATTCTTCTGCAGGGATCCAGTCTCCATAGCCTGTTGGGTTTGCACATGTCTGACTCCTTCCAGCTGTGCCAGTCTGTTCAAACCTCTACTTTTAATGGTTTCTCCTGGTCTCCCCAGGACCCACCTCCAAGGGGCTTGTGGGAGTTTCAGGGTCTCTGGGTCCTTTGAGGAAGGTCTCTGACCTGAGCACAACATTGAAACTAGCACAAGCTTTGCTGGTTCCAAGTGTGATCTCTTTGTTTATTTATGGTGCTGAGACTTTAACCCTGGTCTTGCACACACTAGCAGGAACTTTGTCTATCACGACACCCCAAGCCCAATCCACTTTTTTTTTTTTTTTCACTTCCCTTAATGTACTGCAAATAGAACAAAAAAACAACTAGTCTATCAAAACAGAGCATGGCTCAAGCCTTCTCTAGACTGGGGGATTGAGTATTAGGATATGGTCATGTGTCATCTAACAACAAGAATGCATTCTGAGAAAGCCATTCTTGGGGATTTTATCACTGTGTGGACATCAGAGGACTGCATAAGCTAAAACAGCAGTGACATCACTACGCAATATAATCAGGGGTGTATGTGGCTTGTGGTTCAATGGCATGCTCTTAAATTGTACCTGATGCATCCTAAATAGGTCATTTCACAAATGTTCATTAAAACACAGCTATATGCTTGGTGACAAGGTTAAAAAAAAAATAAAAAGGGGCGAGTACATCCTAGTTGATACCTTTAACTCACAGGTAAGTCAAGAAATAAAGAGAGCCTGGTAAAATGGTTTAGCAGGTAATAGTGCTTGCCTTCAGGCCTGAGGACCCAAGTTTAATCCCACAAGGTAGAAAGAGAGAACTGACTCCCTCAGCCTGTCTCTGACCTCACACCTCTAGACACACACTGTGGGGTGTGGGGTGTGGGGAAGAACACAAATGAATAAATAGATGATACACACACACACACACACACACACACACACACACACACACACACACACTTTAAAGGAAGGGGTAACTTCTGATTGGCTGTTCTCTGGGTGAGGGGGTACCAGATGCTACAGAAGTCTGAAAGGGTTCTGGCCCATACCTGAAAAGGCCCTGATGGCTTGGCCACCTTCCTTTCTTTCTTTGCTTGCCCTGCCCAGAGAGTCTTTTCCTGGCCGTTTCTCAGTATTTGGAGCTCTAGTATGTGGTTGCACATCAGGGACACCAAGCTTTGGAAATTCTTGATTGTGGTCATGGAGCCTGGTGCAGTTAGCTTAGGGTACAATCCACATACTGAGAATGCTAAACACTGCAAAAGTTCTGGTGTGTAGCCAAAGTAAAGATCCTATATTACACACACACACACACACACACACACACACACACACACACACACACACACACAGTTATTTTTGAGAGTCTTACTATGTAGCCCAGGATAGCCTCACACTGGGTTCTCCTGCCTTATTTCCCTGAGTGCTGAAATGGCAGGTGTGTAGCACTGTGGCCAGCTGGAACCTGAGTTCAAGTTGAAATAAGTCTTCTTCCCTTCACTGTCATTTCATTTGTGGGTATTATCACATTAGAGCCTGTGTGGAGTGCCCCGACTCATGGGAACACCATGGGAAGAAAACAGTATTCTGATCAAGCTGACAAATTTTATTTTCTCAGGGGAGGCTTATATAGGACCATGGGCAGGATGTGAGCGGGGGTTAGCAGGTAGCCAGGGCATGGGCACTGGCACGTAGGTAGAGTGAGAAGGTCAGTAGAAGGAATGCCCTAAGTTGTTTTGCTAACCTGTAATTGGCTGTTAATTGCAGCCAGAGAGATAGCCCTGAGCTATATTCTTTGGCTGTGAAACAGAAAGCCTGTACCTTGGAATGTTCTGCTGAACATCCTGTTTATTTCTTAAGAGGCAGTAATTTTCTATCTCAGAGACCTGAGGTTGTGAGGATGGTGATGGCCCCCAACAGTGGAGTATGCAGGGAGGTGTTGAACACTGTCAGATGTAATCTAGGCTGGAGCAGGGAGGCAAGAGGAGGATCCCTGGCCATGCAGAGAAGTGAGGCAGTTCAGGAATCTAAGGTGGATGTAGGGATGCTAACCTAGACTTGAGCACCTCTCTGGATTGGGCAGTAGGGTTCCAGAAGCATGTACTGGTGTTGAACCACTGGCCCTGGTCAAGAGGGATGGACCAGTTGACCTTTGTGTCTTTTCCTAGCTATGAGACTACTTCCAGTGAGGAGACCAGCGGGGAGGACAGCTCCCCTGAGGACATGTCCGACAGTGAGACCGAGAAGAAACGTGATTGCTCAGAGCCCGGACAGGGCAGAGATATGCATCCCGGCTGCGAGGCTGGACAGGATGTCCCCAAAGGCACTGGTAACTCAGGCCAGACAAGTGGGCCTGGGGAGGAAGTCTCTCATCTCAGGCCTGAGAGGTGAGTCACACAGGTAGCAATGGGACATGTGTTTCTCTAAAGAGGGGCACGGGCATATTCCTCCTTTGTCTAGTCCGTGTGTGTGTGTGTGTGTGTGTGTGTGTGTGTGTGTGTGTGTGTGTGCGCGCGCGCGCGCGCCGCGCGCGCGCTCACGTGTGTCTACCTTTACCCATCTGTTCAGCAGTTTGCTGATGTTCTATTTTGTGCTGAGTGAACCAAACAAATATGACCCCTGCCTTCCTGAGGAACAATCCAAATGGCCAAAGTTCTTCACACACACACACACACACACACACACACACACACACACACGCACGCACCTCCAGCATTTTTGTTGGCACTATAAATAGGACAGACTTGACATGTATATTAGAAATCCTCTTAGTAGTCCGTGAAGGTAGATCTTTCTACTGTCCTTGCTTTATAGGTGAGGAATCAAAAGCATTGGGAGGTGAGGAGATGCCCCCAATAAGGGCAAGGGTTTGAGCCCAGGGCCTTCTGATTTTTACCCAGTTTCTTCTGTCAAAGCCTAAAAGCTGGGATTTTGTTGAAGCAGCACCAGGCTTGCAATTCCTCACTTTGACCAGCAGGGTCTCTAACCTACAGTCACCGCAGTGCCCTGGAAGCAGCCAGATAGGTTTGATCTGAGGGCTGTGTGAAGAAATGCTGTAAAATGCCCCGCACAAACAACGGGCATCACCTCTGCCGTGGGTTTGGCGGATGGAAGAACAGCGCTGACTGTAAGCAGACCCACAGGCTGCTCCTTGAGAGAGGAGGTCCTCACAGAGTGGGACAAGTGCCTGTCATTGACACCCCAGCCTCACGGCTCCTCATTTCACCAACTCAGTTTGGATTAGTGGAGTCCTTCCTGGGGGACTAACCGGAAGAAACTGCTGGTGTAGGTTGGGTTGCTCGATCTTTTGGGGCACCCAGGCAGGAAGGGATCTCTTTCTTTCCTGGCATGACAATAACGAGTATTGGGCCTTTGTCCCGATGCCTCCCCTATCTGCTCCAACCCCTTCCTAAAGCAGCATGCAAAGACAGCACCTGACCTTCAGAAGCACTCAGATGCCTTGCCACATAGAACCATGAAACCATGAGTGGCCTGCTTCCTTTCCTTTCTTCCTTCTTTCCTTCCTTCCTTTCTTTTTCTTTTCTTTCTTTCTTTTTTTTTTTCTTTTTTCTTTTTTTTTTTTTTTCTTTTTAGGGTGGGGGGTGGTTCAAGGCAGGGTTTCTCTGTGTAACAGCCCTAGGTGTTCTGGAATGTGACCTCACTCTGTAGACCAGGCTGGCCTTCCAAATCCTGGGATTAAAGGTGTGCACCACCACCACCTGGCCTGGTCATGTTTCTTAAGAATGTCTCTCATTGTGGAGTCATTGCCCAGCTTGGTCATTTCAGCTGCTGAAGGTGGAGAGTGAATGTCTTTCTTGTCAGCATACTGAAATAATCTCTCATTTTCTTTAGATGTAAACCGTCAGAAGAATTTCTTAACGCATGCCAGGCACTGAGTCAACACCTGCCAGAAACCGGGGCCACCATGGAGCAGCTCCTGGTATGCGCACTTCCCCTGTCACATGGAAGTTTCCAATGGGGTGCCTTTGGTCCCTTGCCTGAGGCAGCACACACAGTCCCATTCCTCGGGCATTCTGTGATTTACCCAAATGCTGTGACCTCGGGAGACGGCTAGGCTGAGGGAATAGAAGGGTTAATATGCACAAGAAAGCTCAGAGGCATTCTACCAAGTATTTTTAGAAGTCATAACCAAGTGCCTGCATCTAAACTCAGTGGCTTAGTCTCCAAAGTGCCTCGCCGCAGTTCAACAGAACCATGGGCAAAGTACAAGAGGCACGTGGAATGTGACCTCAGCTTCACTCCGAGGACCTCTTCCGAAGGCTATTAATTCAGTGCACAGGGCCTGGTCTCCTGTCAGTAAACGACAGTGGGTGGTAGCCTGTCTCCATCACCCTCCAGTCCTCGAATTTGATTATTCTGCCAGGTTACTGTTTTGTTTAATGGGTAAAGAGACCAAAAATAAGAACCATCTCCATTTGATCTTTCCCACCCTTGTGTCCCATGGAGATTTGAACCTGTGTTTCTTTCGTTCTTTTTTTTTAATTAAGAACTACTGGCTTGCGCCAGGAGACAGCAGTCAGATCCAAAGTGGTAAAACCTGTAAGCACTTTCAAAGCCCATCTCTCCTTCAGCAGAGCAGCCCAGAGAGGAAAATTGATCAGTTCAGCAGTGTTTGCAACTCACCCAACCCTTTTCCAGTTTTTTTTTTTCCTTTTTAATCTTAGCTGATTCGACAAATAGCATTCTCCAGACTGTTAAGGATGGATGGAGGCTCCCAATACTCAAACTGTGTCACTAAGCTCTGTTTTTAACAATCTGGTCGTTCATTCATTCATTCATTCACTCATTCATTTCTTTTGAGATAAGGTCTCATACAGTTCAACCTGACCTCAGACTCATATAGCCAAGCCTGGCCTTGAATTTCTGACCCTCCAGCCTCCACCTGCCACTGCACCTGCTTTTGAGTGATGCTGAGAAGTGGATGGATGGATGCTAAGCAAGCATTCCATCAGCTTCAGCTCCATATTTAAAATCTACCACTATATTCTGTCATGCCAGGGCTTTCCTCCAGGTTTTCTTGATTCCCTAGATAAAGAAGATATCCTGATATACAGAAATGTTTCAGCCACAAATAAGTCTGATGTTTCTGCTCTGGAAGTGTGACGAAAACCCATGTGTTTGCAAGCCTGGTACCACCCCACATTAAATGAAACGATAGTGTGTGAATGCCTTCGTCTTTGCCACCTTGCCCCTGCCTAAGAGACAAAGCAGGTTTTTAAATTACCTCACCCTACAGAACCATGGAAACAAGGGAGCCAGCCCCATTTTATAACAGGAACAAGGAAGGTTTAATGAGGGTGTGTGGTCACACAGACGAGCCTGGGGCTCATATCTTGTCATGTGGATTTAATGCCTAACCCTGGAGCCACTTCCAGAATGAACATAAAGTCGTTTATAATAACCGCATCTCGATAGCATCTCTTGCCCTTTAGATAAATACGCTAAACATTTGGGCTTGTCACACACAAAACTGAGGTCTCTACTTGATATCTGTTTTGTATATGGTTGTCAATTGAGTGAGAAGTAGAGGGCTGGGAGACTCATACCAGCATCAAGTGTGCGGCAGGATTCTCCGTCCTGCCATCTCAGATCCCCAGCTAAAATACAGGAGGAGCTGCAGGGAAGTGTGAGAGGCAGAAGTACCACAGCTGACCTATCCAAGTGTCATGGAGAGCTCTAAACAGGGCACCTAGGCCAGGGAACCACTTGTAAGCAAATCTTCTGCCATTCCAGAGGCAAAGCTTGAATACCATCAGTCAAGAGTGGTTCCGCGTGTCCAGCCGGAAGTTAGCTAGCCCTGCAGTGGTGGCTGCCTACCTCCTCGAGGTCCAGCCTCATTCCCATCTGCTGAAGCTGCTCGTCAACTTGGCTGACCGAAGTGGAAACACAGCCCTTCACTACAGTGTGTCACACTCCAACTTCGCCATCGTGAAGCTACTGCTGGACACAGGTCAGAAATGGCTCTGTGACGTCTGCACCCCTCTCGGAAGGCCCACCTTTTTGTTCTTATAGAATGGGATCTTTGTACATTGCCCAAGCTATCCCTGAACTCCCTCCTGCCTTAGCATCCTGAGTATGTGGGACTACAGTGAGAGGGCCCTCTTGTATCACTGTCCCTTCTCTTCATGCTGAATTCCTCTTGTAGTTCACGAACAGGGCCAGACCATTTGCCTGTCTTTTTTTTTTTTTTCAAGACTCTCAGGCTGTCCTTGAACTCACAGAGATCTACTGTCTCTGCCTCCCAAGTGCTGGAGTTAAAGGCATGTTTTGTTGTTGTTGTTGTTGTTTTTCTTAATGCGGAAATCTTCACAAGTTTGCATGTCTAACTTGCACAGGGCCCATGCTAATCTCTGATCACCCCATCTTAGTATGTGCACCACAGAAGCATATCCTCCTGTACTCTGCCATTTATTCTTCACGGTATTTCTCACCCTACGGTGTCATCAGTATGATCCCTCTCATGTTGCAGTTGGGCAACTGAGACTTGGGGTTATAGCACTTGCTCAGACTTTGCATTTGGTCTGTCCAACTCCAGAACAGTACCACATCTTAGGAAAGGCCACCTTCTCATCTCTGTAAAATAACATTTAACAAAAGCATGGCTCCAATTTAGCTCATGCATCTTTCATCAAATATCTGTTGATTTCTCATGACTTATGAATCAGGGATGCAAAGGTGATCCAGGAGTGAGCCTTCTGTTTTGGCTAAATGTGTCATTCCTCCACATCAGTGGAAGATATCCATCACTGAGCTGTCACACTCCCAAACCTGGGCTTCCTTCAAAGGGCAGTTGAGACACACTCAGAAAGTACATGACCAAGTGAGTCATTATTGAGGAGAGAGCCATGAAGTACCCTTCTGAGGGCCACTTTTACTGAAGTATCCTTTATTTTGCCAGAATGCCACTGTGGCTCATTGAGTGGAAGTCTGCTCCGACGAGAGCCTCCCCCTCCCTCTCCTCCATGAATGGCTGACTTGCTCATTGGGCATTTTTCAAAAGCAGCTGCTGTAAGATGTGGATCCTCAGCCTCCTTCTGTGCTCTGAAGAGGGGAGAGACATCACTGTTCTATAAGTCATGTTTCTAAAGAGATGCAAGAAAGCTGCTAGGCTGAGACATTTACACTTCCTAAAGCAAATATAAAGCATCAGGGATATCAATTAAAATATAGTAAGAAGACAACACAGGTGTCTATTTCTTTCTTAAATTGTGTTTACTTATGGGTGGGGACACATGTGCCACAGATAGAGGTCAGAGGACAACTTCTAAGGATCAGTTCTTTCCTTCCACTATGTAGGTCCCAGGGATTGAACTCAGGTTGTCAGGCTGGTGGCAAGTGCCTTTGCCCAGTGAGCCACCTCACTGGCCCAAGGTGTCTTCTTTATCAGGTTATAATTGTGCTGAATAGAGCTGTCACACAGCCTTTGTCATCTGCCTGATCAAGGAAGTGGTTGGGTCCTCAGGGAGAAAACTGTGGCAAATGAGCCAGATTCGGTTGTCCGAGTCTGCTGGCGTCTGTGTTCCTATGGCATACTTCTGAAATATTCTGAGTGAGATGAAGCAGTATTTTCCTCTTTCACAGAACTTACAGGTGGCACTAATTGACATCATTTCATAAACCAGATTTGTTGTAACAAATATCCAAGTTTACACGACTGACTCCAAATGATAGTAACAATGGCTGCCAGTGGCCTCTGGTATTACTATGTGCTTTTCCTGGTGATTTACTTATATTAACCATAAATTTTGTAACAGTCCTAAAAGGTAGGTCCCATTGTCATTCCCTCTTCGCAGAGGAGGATACGGCAGGCTGCACTGTCCTGATCTACTGAGGCAGATTTAATTTTGCCTTGGCCACACAACTTTCTGAAATGAGCAGAAAACGGTCCTGGTGGGAGTCATTTGGATCCCAGGTCTCAGTCTGTGTGTAGTAACTTGCTGCTTCTTTGACGCAGAAGGACATGGAAGCATATCCCTAGGGCTGTGGCTCAGGAGTGCTTTTAAATGATCATTTACCATCTCATCTTAAAAATATCTTAGTTTACCACCCTATCATGAAAGGTATATTCTTCATTGCTCCAGTACAAGAACTGGGAAGTTCTTTTCTGCCCGCAAAGATTTTTCAGTTTGTCCTGTAATGTTTTCATGCTCCTGGGACATGGTACATGAGCCCTTGGGCAGGCCCTACAGATTTAACCATCCTTTTTAGCTCTACACAATATGAGCTAGCAAGAGTGGCTTGTGGACACATCTGTGAGTATTGTGTGGCTAAAAGAGGCATGGGCTCAGGCGCCAGGCAGTCCCGAATCCTGGTCCCTCCTTCATCATATGGATAGTTTATATGACCTCTCTGGCTTTTAAATGTTCTCATCTAAGAAGACTGAATGTTGTGCCCAGGTTTTCAAAATGAAGTCACTGTCATTGACCCTTTATCTGTCTCTGGCCCTTTTGCAGTTTCTCCCTTGTTGGGCAGCCTCAGAAAACCTATAGAGAAAATTAGCCAGTTCTAATGGCTGTGAAGAATGTAAGCCAGTGACTTTGCTGGGGGAAACACTAGACCATATGTTTCAGCCAGCAAGCAGTGTTCTGCTAACTGTTGAAGCGCAGTCTGGCTCCAACCTGGGCAGCTCCAGCAACCATTCCTTCCCTTGCAGGTGTCTGCAATGTGAATCATCAGAACAAAGCTGGCTACACTGCTGTGATGATCACTCCCTTGGCTTCTGCAGAGACAAAAGAAGACATGGCTGTTGTCTGGAAGCTCTTGCGAGAAGGGAATGTAAACATCCAAGCAACTCAGGTAGGTGAAAAGCACTTTCTCTCTCTGCTTCTCGACAAACGTAACGGCAGCCGCCAGTTTTATTCTGCCAGGAGAGTGAAGAGTCCCATTTATATTCATGGAGCATTTTCCGCTCCAGAATGCTGGGGCTGTAAATGTCATCTATCCAAAACCCCAATACTTCATCTTCCTTAAAGGCTCCTGGGACCTAGACTGGCTGGCACAGGGGTCACTGAGCCATCTGGTTTGTTCCGAACTAAAACAGGGCGAATTCCACCTGGATTTAACTTCTCCAACAAAAATCCTAATGTTAGCCTCTTTGGAAGGACTTTGCTGGCTGGATGCTGCAGTCACTCGCCTCTGTGACTTTCCAGATCTTGACCCAGGACACATTTAGGAAGCTCAGTTCTTTAGCGTTATTGCCAATCATCTCTCTAAAGCCTTTTAAAGAAAGTTTTTGTTGGTGTTGTTGTTTTGAGACAGTATTTCTGTGAGTAGCCCTGGCCATTCTGAAACTTGCTCTGTAGACCAGCCTGGCCTCAAGCTGAGAGATTTGCCTGCCTCTGCCTCCCAAGTGCTGGGCCTAAAGACATATGCTAGCACTTCCAGTTATTTTATTATTTTTAAATGTGTGTGTGTGTGTGTGTGTGTGTGTGTGTGTGTGTGTGTGTGTATCAGTTGTATGTCAGAGGTGTCAGATCCCCAGGAATTGGATTTACAGGCATTTGTGGGCTGTCCCACATGGGTGCTGGGAACCAAATTCATGTCATATGTTACAGCAACACATACTCCTAGTCACTGAGCTGTCTCTCTGCCCACCTGAATCTCCATTAGAATTATGGAGAGAGTGTGGGTAGCAGGACAGGAAGGAGCTGTCACCAATCCCTTGCTCCCAGGGGTTATGAGTGTTGTTCTTTTTTTTTTTGCTGCAGCTACTATGGCCTAAGAAACACAAACACAAGATTCAGCGCCCACGTGGAGTTTATTGAGAGAGGGGAGAGGAAAAGAGAGGGGGGTAGCTGGTGGCCAACCGAAAGTGGGGAGAGAGAGAGAGACAGAAGGGGCAAGAAGCAAGCGAGAGAGGGAGGTGAGAGAGAGAGAAGCAAGAGAGAGAGGTGCGCTTGGCGCGCTTGCTTTAAAAGGGGAACTTGCACATTCGTAACCCGGTCTTCGCCCAGCCAGGTAAAAGCTAGGTAAAGCCTGACTTAGTGATTTCGTGGCCATAGGTGTCCTCCCATCAGAGGCGGGGTCCACAGACTGCTGAGCCCCAACAATGAGGATCCCTGCTCTTCTGACCCATAGGGTTACTGTACGATTCTGCTGAAGTTGACATGTTTCTTTAGTTCTTAAAGTAACCCAGTCTCTAACTTCTCCTGTCTTTCCTTACCTCCCCACCAGCCAGAATGAGCGATACCTGGAATAAGTCACTTATAGTTATAGTCAAAGGGAGTAGCTGGTGGTAGTAGATCCTTGCCTAGTGTGTCAAGGGCCTGGGCCATTCCCAGGGACTTATACAAAGGAAAGGTTTATCTGAGCTTGTGGTTTCAGAGGGTCAGTCCCTGGCTGCTTGGTCCCATTGCTGTTTTTCCAGTAGTGGTACAGAATGTCATGGCAGGAACACACAGCAGAGGGCAGGGATGGGGAAAGGAAAGGTAGCCAGCCTTTAACCCACAGGGCCACCCGTTAGCCAGCCATAGCTGCTCTATTATAGGAGAGAAACCCTGAATTTGGAGACCTAAATCTTTTATAATAGACAATGAGCAAGCCTGGCCTGTCTTAGGAGATACTGCCTCTTCAAAAGCTGTTTGCTGTGTAAACATGGTTTAGAAGCTCATCTGGGGACTGGATATATGGTTCATTGGTTAAGAGCACTGGATGTTTTCCCAGAGGACCCGGTTTCAATCCCCAGCACCCACATGGCTATTCACAGCCATCTATAACTCCAGAGGATCTGATGCTCTCTTCTGACCTCCTTGAGCACACACATATAGTCGGATTTTTCTGTCCCACCAGCCAGCTCCCAAATAACGACACAGAGACTTATTATTAATTATGAAAGCTTGGCCGATAGCTTAGGCTTGTCCCACTAGCTCTTACAATGTAAATTAACCCATTTCTATTAGTTTACTTTCTGCCTCGTGGCCTTATTGCCTTTACTCTGTACTGCCCATGCTGCCGCTTTCCTGCTTCCTCTGTGCCTGGCTGCAACTCCGCCCTTCTCCCCAACATCCTGTGTGCCTGGAAATCCTGCCTGGCTACTGGCCACTCAGCTTTTTATTAACCCAGTCAGTGACACCTTTACAATGTATGAAAAGATTATTTCACAATGCAGACATACATGCTGGCAAAGCACACATACACATAAAATAATAATGCTAAAATTGTTTAAATGTGTGTAGAACTCCACTCTGCTTCACTGTCCAAGACTGCAGGCAGTACCTGGGTGGCTACAACGTCACTTTGCATAGCTCATCCAGGAGCTTTCAGGGATTCAGGAGATGCTCCAGTGGTTAGAACATTTGGTTGCTCGAGCATTTGGATCCCCACATTCATATTTAAAAGGTGGGTGTGGCTCTGCATACACCCGTAACCCCGTATCTGTGGGCAGCAGAGACAGGATTGCTGAGGCTGCTGGCTGCTATCAAAGGAATGAGATGGACAACTGTAGAGCATGACCTGCACACACAGCTTTGACATGAATATTGCACATATGCATCTCTCTCACACACACACACACACAGAGAGAGAGAGAGAGAGAGAGAGAGAGAGAGAGAGAGAGAGAGAGAGAGAGAGAGAGAGAGAGAGAGAGAGGAAACATGATTTGGGGAAATGTTGCTGTTGTCTAATAGCTCCCTACTGATGGCAGCACAGAGGTATTTGTAACTCACTTTCTGATTTTCAAAGCATTCTTACCCACGTACAACTCCTATTCCAGGAGATGCTCTACAGTAGTTTTATTTTAAATAGTATTATCCTAACAAGCATGGTGATTTTTTTTGGAAATGGAAAAGGGGATGCTCAGCATAATCAAAGCCAATCCCTGCTCTTCCCTGAGACGCAGTAGGTTCTAGGAGGGTGACCAGAGAGAAGCCTGGGAGCCACAGCTGCAGCTATTTGCCTTGACTTCCCTGGGATTATGAGGGGAGGTGACCATGCCTAGCAGGATGGGAGTGAGCTGGGGGGTCTCTGAGAAACACATCTTCATATCTCCAAAATCACTGCAGGGCCTGGTGTATAGTGCCTCTCTGCAAATGACCAGCTTCTGAACGAAACTAAATTATATTAATCTAGACCAGAAGAAAGGTAAGGAGGAGGAGCCTGAGGGTCTCAGGGCCTGGCTTTCATCGAGGCTGGGGAGAGGAAACCTCGGGCCTAGTTAATCTACTAAGCAGCCATTACCTCCAGGCCAAGTAATCACCCTCTCAAAGGCAAACCGGTAATCTCTGGAAAGGGCTTTCAGTGTTCCAGGGAAATGGGGGCTCAAAACAGCTATTCATACTTCATACTCAAGCACAGAGCACCTGCCGCACACTGTCTCTAACCCTCTTAGAGATAATGGTGCGGACACTTACTAACTCGCTAGGCCCTTGAGTCTCTGCACGGCTCCATGAGGCAGTACCCATCCCAGTCCTCCCTCGTCAGGAGACAGTGCAGAGGTGAACTTGCTTGTGTCTAGTCCACACAAGTGCTGGGTGACGGAGCCAAGAAAATCCTGACTGCAGATCCCTTTTCTCATGGGGTGATTGAAAGAAGCCTGGCCCCATGTCCTTGACGTGAACATTATTACAGGAGCAGTTTTCAACCCCTGGGTCGCAACCCCTTTAAGGTTGTGTGACCCTTACAGGTGTCACATAAGACCCCTGGAAAACACAGATATTTACATTATGATTCATAACAGTAGCGAACTTTCAGTGATGAAGTAGCAACAAAAGTAATTTTAGGCTTGGGGGTCACACAGCGTGAGGAACTGTGCTAAAGGGCGTTAGGAAGGTTGAGAACGGCTGGTTTAGAGCCACAGGGGATCTGAAGGGAGAGAAGGAATAGACATTGCCTTATTCTTGGGAACCTGACATCTCATTGGAGAAACAAACTTGACCTTCAAGCCCAAAAAGGGCTGGCAAAATACACTAAGTCATAGGGGAAGGCTATAAGAAAATATAAGAACAGGTAGTGGACATGTGTAAATAAGAAATAATTGTCACTTTATAGTCAGGAAAATTACCACCTCATATTACTATATTTATAGTCTTTATCCCACAAGAGCCACAGAAAGCACACAGAAAAAAAATATTGTTTAGGTTTTTTGAGACAGGGTTTCTCTGTGTAGCCCTGCCTGTCCTGCCTGGCTTCAAACTCACAGAGATCCACCTGCTTCTACCTCCCAAGTGCTGGGATCAAAGGCACACAGCACCGCTGCCACAGGAAAAATAGTTATAGGATTAATTCTCAAGCAAAGGAAAACTGAGATTCAAGGAAGACAAGAGCTTGGCATAGTCACACATTAAACTGCAGAGACAGAACTTGGGTTGGTCCTCTGAATCTAAGCCATTGTTGTGTCCACTGGTGACTATGCGGGTATAAAAGATAACCATACTGCCACTGGCTGGCGTTAGAGGCTAGCAAACAGGTTTTGTTGAGACAAGAGGGTTCCGGGTGTCATTAAACAAAACCCAAGAGGCACTGAGCAGACTGAAGCTTCCCAGGGAAAGGAGGCATGGGCTGCAGCCAGAGCCCTCACACCTCCCATCAGTCTGCACATTCCATCACGTACTTGGTGCTAGGCCTTGGGGAGGCTGACACAAAGATAATGGTCCCTAGGGGTGTCTCAGTAGCAGAGCACTTGTCTAGCATATGTGGGCCCCTGAAGTTAATCCTCTGTGGGACAAAAAGTAAAATCAAAGAAATAAATAAGAACAGCCGCTGCTGTCAACTTCTGAGCCCCTAAGCATAAAGGGAAATTGGAATGCTGTGTGGTCCTGCCCTTGCTGGGAAGCCAGGCATGGCTTTGGGAAGGGCATAGGATTTGACGGGAGTCATGGGAAAGTGAAGTTAGCCAGAAAGAAAAGGATGTGTCCCATGCCACGGGCAGAGGGACAATCAGATCAATGGCTGTTTCCTTGAGAAGTTTTACTGGGCACAGCCAGCTTCAGCCTTTGCTGTCGCTCTTTGTGCAGGGAGGCCAGACTGCACTGATGCTAGGAGTTAGCCACGATCGGGAGGACATGGTTCAAGCACTGCTGAGCTGCCAGGCAGATGTCAACCTGCAGGACCATGATGGATCTTCTGCCCTCATGCTGGCCTGTCACCAAGGCAACGCCAACCTGGTGCGACTGCTCCTGGCACACCCAGCCTGCAACAGCAGCCTCACTGACAAGGTAAGTGTTAACCAGGAGGTATTTAACAGCTGTCCTGAAAAGTGTCTTGCCAGCCAGCAGAATTCAAGAAACCATATGGCCGTAGCAATAAAGTTGACCTCATAAGGCTGGTGTAGGGTTTAAATGAGATAATGGATGGTAAATGCTCATAGCCGTGGTGCTGTGAAACTCAGAAGATTAAAACACTGTGCTTGGGAAATGTGCCCAGGCCTGGCTTGGCCCTGAGCCTCCTGTAGTGCAACTAAGTATGTAGCATTGAAGCAACAGCTCAGCTCTGTGTCCAGGGGAGACAAAGTTTGTAGAAACAACTCTGTAGTTGTTAAACTGACAATACCTCCATGACATAGATCTACTTTGTGGAGTGATCCATTCTACCAAGAGAGCCTGCTTGATGTTGCCCAGTCAATGACTGTCTCCTTAAATAAACTCCCCTGTAAGATGAGGGTCTCTAAGAGGAGAAGGTAACCAATGTGTTTAGTGGTGCCATGATCAAAGCATGTGACTCCCATGACAAGGCTGTGAGGTCAGTCCCACTGCTGCTATCATTTTGGTGGAGGAAACAGAATCACTAAATGGTCAGGTACCTCCGCATATTGCCAGGCTGGTAGGGTTGGATTCTATCAAGCCTTAGACTCACGCCCATGATGGACACACCATCTCTCTTCCGTCCCACTGAAGGAGCCAAGCCTTATTGCTCAATCCCTCATGTAACAGAGTGTTTACCGTAGGCCAGTGGCTTACCAACAACTAGACTTAGGGGTTCAGCCACAAGTAAGTGACCCCATTGCTGGTCATTACAGTGGGTCACATTTCTGGAGCACCTGTGAGAGCTAATCTTCATCTGCTCATTATCCCTGATCTGCTCAAGAATACAGCAAGCTAAGTACTCCATACCCTGTGCTTTGTAGATAGGGAAACAGGTCAAGGAATGTTACATCCCTGTCCTAAGGGTGCAGCCTGCAGTTCTCAGAACACAGATTCAAGCCCAGGTCAGACCGACTCTAGTGTCATTAATGTTGGCATCATAATTTAATGCTATAAATAGACATCTTTTCACTTGCCACCCATCGTTCAAAGGGGACAGAAGTTGGAGGAGGGAAAGAGCCCTCTGCTATGCAGGAATAGCACCTCTTCCTGGACCCTGTTGGAGCCACAGAGAGTATCCCATAGCAAGTGCAGCTGACGCCCGACAATCATAGTTCCTGTATACCCCATCTTTTCACTGAGCCACTTCTGAGCACTTCAGACGGCACAGACCCTCCTGCTTTCCCCCAGGGGATCTGGGAGTGGAGCCTCCTTTTCCAAACATGTAGTGAGACAGAGGATCTGTTTGGGGGAGTCCTCTGTGGGCTGCCTTAATCTTGAGTAAGTCTGAACAATAGTAGCCCGGGGCCACTTAGAAGTGACCACTGCACTTGCCTGGAACAGGCCTGAGAAGAAACACCTGTGGGACAGGCCAAGCAGGCTTGAGCCATGGAGGTCCCTAATGGGTCAGAATAATAAATCATGGAATAGGATCTCTGCCTGGGCCCACTTGGTGGTTGATCACAAATAAGGAAGAGCAGTACCTACCTGGCTTTCTGAAGCTGAAGAAAAACCATGGGGGACACAGCTCAAGGACGATTGTTTAGAATTGGCTTTAAACCCAGCATTCACGAGTTTAAATCTGAATTCAGGGACTCTGCCTTCCAGCAGGTGAACCCTAAGCTCTGGATACATCTGTAAAATGGGTATAGTGATGAGCTACCTAAATGCTTAGTGTTTATAAGCCATACTTGCTGGCTGGAAGTGCGACACCCAGAGCAAAGTCCCAGTCCAGCAACAGGTGGGGGCCTTGGCATTTGCAGGTGTCTGAAGGGAGCCAGAGGAGTCATGTGTCCCTCAGAAGGGTGACACTGACATCCAGAGGAGCTTTGGCAGTGTCTACAGGCATTTTTTTATTTGTCACAAGTAGAGAAGAAAGTGCTCCTGTTGATAAGCGTCTCTGGGGCACGGGATCAATGGCACACATCTTTAATCCCAGCACTCGGGAGGTAGAGGCAGGTGGATCTCTTGAGTTCAGCACTAACCTGGACTACAGAGGGAGTCCAGGACTACACAGAGAAACCCTGTCTCAAAAAGTTTGGTCAAGAGTTGGAGCAGGGAGAGCCAGGGCTGCACTGAGGAGCAGTCACTGCAGGTCAGGGTCTGGATGTAGAGGTAAGATGCAGGGTGGGGGGTGGGGGAGCCACCAATGTGGTCGGAGGCAGGGCTTGTAGGAGTCCTCCAGGGCCCTATTACATTCCTCCTGCCTGAGTCGGGCCTGACTGAGGGTTCCCACTGCAACTTCCTCAGGGCAAGGGGGAGCACGGGGCTTCCAGCACCAGAGAGAGGAGAGAACTGTGGGACCCACCAAGGACCAAGGCTGGTACCCGTGCCGGTTCTTACAGCACTGTCATTCCAGCAGTCACCTCTCTTTGGAGGCTCAGATGTCTGCAGCACAGATCTGGAGACTCATTTGGAGAGAGAATCAAGTTCTGAAAGTGTTTTCTCTCAACAAGATTCGATAAAAATACAGAGAGCTACAGGCACTTTCCCTAGGCTTGAGGCATGGGGGGTTGGGTTATACACTTTCTCTGGGGACCTTGAGCATAACAAGCTGTGGTAGTGAGGCCTGAGCACCAGTTGCCAGCTTCTCCTTATTCAGAAGATGTTTCCGAACCAAATGGAAACATTTTTGAGAGAGATTATGCCTTGCTCATCTGATATGTAGTGGGTTCATGAGTTCTTGTCATGTTGAAAGACACATTCACCTCAGCACACAAAAGAAGGCGCACACACACACACACACACACACACACACACACACACACACACACACACAGGGCTGTCTGTGAAAACCCTCCACTCTTCAGCTCACAGCCAGGTGCATGGCCAGCTTGCAGTGTTGTTGAGTAGGGCTCACTAGACCCAGCTATGATGCATGGGCCTCCAAGCATGCATCCTTATTTCCTCTGCAGGAGGCATTTACATTTAAGGGATGCTCTCTTCCTAGGTGGTCTTTTTGTCTCTACTTCCCATCCTCCACATCTTTAGCTGAGAAGCCCACAGATGGAGGCTGTCACCTCCAGATGGAATCTGTCAGAAAATGCATAGCCTCTGGGACTGGCCCTGTGGCACTTTCCCATGGTAACAGTCACCACACACACACATTGTTTACATAAGGCTCTGGATGCCAAAGACCAGCTTGCTGCACAGAATGAGGACAGCCCTCCCCCTTGCAGGGAACAATGCCGGGACTCCCTGCTTTGAAAGCTGTGCCTTAATCCAGGTTTGCTCAGTAGAAGAAAGGACTCCTTAGGATTGCTTGACTTCTCTATCAACTTGAACCAGACACCTCTGCCTGTGCAGTCCAGCTTTCAACAACAATGCTTAGGGTTGAGCAAGGGCAGGCAGCCCACGCGTGCCAAGATGCCCCAGGGACCAGGCCAGACTGAGCTGTTGAGCTTTCAGAGACCAGAACTGATCAAGTGATCTCCCAGATTCCAGCCTAAATAGAGAAGTGCAGGGAGGGTGGCACAGCCTGGGGTACATAGTAAGTCACTGTTTCAAAAGAAAGCAAGGTAGTACCCACATCCAGTGGCTCACAATTCCGCTAAGCCCCAGGGGCTCCGGCTCTGTGAGCACACACACACACACACACACACACACACACACACACACTTAAAAATAAAGTCTTAAAAATGAAAGAAAGCAAAAAGGAGGGTGAGAGTGTAGCTCAGTTGGTAGAGGGCTGACCTAGCATGCCAGAGGCCGCTGTGTTTGAGCCCCAGCACACAGATTTGGGTGGTGACACATAGGCCTGTACTCTTAACACTCTTAGAGGCAGAAGCAGAAAGAACAGGAGTCCAGGGCCATCCTTGACCTCAACTAGTTCCTGACCAATGTGGGCTATGAGACCCAGCCTCAAAACAACAGTGTATTCCTCCCTCAGAGCCTCTCCCACTCTAGTCCTTTCTCTGCTGCAGGATGACAAATGGTAGTGGGGCCTCAGTAGCAGCTCGGTTCCCTCCTGCCGCAAGACATGTTAATGTGTCCCACCTGCTCCTCTGGAAGATGTGCCCCATCTCAGGAAGTTAATTCTGCATCTATACAGTTACAGAGAGAGCAAAATGTATAGTAAGCATCATATGTAGCCTCAGGCTGGGTTTTTCCTCTAAGTCAGTAACCAAGAGAAGTGTAGTTTTCAAGGCCATCTTTGTACAGCCAATAGCAGCCCTGCCTAAGGAGAACTCCATAGGGCCAGCTCCTTTAGATCGCGGGACTCAAGCTCTTTGCAGCGTGGGCCCTGTAGTGGAGGAAGTGCTGCAGCAACTTCAAATCAGGCATTGTCGACATGTACAGTGTTGCTCATTCTGCTCCTACGGAAACAGTCAGCGATAGGAGGATGCTGGGAGATAGCTCAGCCCGTAAAGTGCTTGCAATGTAACATTGAGGAGCTGAGTTCAATCCCCAGAACCCACAGCTGTAGAAAACATCTGGGCACTGTAGCACATGCTTGCAATGAGGCTCACTGGCCAGCTAGCTTTGCCTCCTTGGCAAGGTCCAGGCCATTGAGAGCCTCTTTCTGCAAATGAACAAGGTCGACAGTGCCTGAGGAATGACAGCGCCTGAGGCTGAGCTCTGACCTCCACACGCACACATGAACATGCCGACATCACACACACACACACACACACACACACACACTGAGAAAAAGCTTTTTCAGTGAGTTTAGGACTTGTGGGCATATAGAAACAAACACGGTTCTGATACGTGGGAAATCGCTAGTGTATTATGGGCTATTAATACAGATTAAGACAAATGAGTTATGAAGACTTAACAGCAGGGAACCATCTCCTAGATTTGCATAGGAGAAAGCACGCCAAACTGCTAATGTTCACTTAGATCTGTGTGTTAGAATAGGAAAGGTTATTTTCTTTTTGATATTTTCCAATCCCCTAAGTGTTGAGGGTCTGGAGACCCCTTCTCTGTCCCCACTGGCCCAGGCTTCCCAGGACTGAGGGCTGCTCCTGTGGAAGGGACCCTCCTGCCTCATGATGCTTGGAACATCCCTCTCAACACTTCTCACTGGGACTACAAGGCACATGGATGATTTTCTTTCTTTCTTTCTTCCCCACAGGCTGGCCGAACAGCTTTGTCCATCGTTCTGAATTCCCCTGCCCACGTGGAAATCGCAGAGCTTCTGCGGGCCCACTCAGAGCGGGGCAGGGCCCTGGGGCTGTAGAAGCTGCAGAAGCATCAACAGCCAGGACGCAAAGGCTCCTTTTCTGAACTCCTCCCTTGCCCTTAGAGAGGGCTGGGGGTCACAGGCAGAGGGCCACATTCGAAAGAAGCTATGCCAAATATGCACAATACATTCCCGTCATATGATTCTGCTCATTAGGGTGCTTAGTAGGTTTTAGCCTTAGGCCAAGCCCACCTTCCCCCTTCCTCCCCCTCCCCCAAACTATATAGGTTTCAGAACAGGGTGCAAGATGCAGAGGGCAGGTTGCAGTGGGGTTGTTCAGAAATTCAGAACATCTCCAGCCTTGAATTCCACATGACTGTCTTTGCAGTCCTGTGTAGCAAGCCAGTGGGTAAGGGCACACTGGCACAGCAGAAAAGCAATACTTTTTACATGGGGTTTTAAAGTGCACCGTCTTTTCATTTTGAATCAAGTATATACACAAATATATCCCACTGACTATGCATGTCTAGAGAGAATGGGAGAGGAATCTAAATTTAGGCAAGGTAGGATGAAGCCCAATGATGTCATGTATGACATTTTTGAGTACTCAGGGGGCTCCAATTCCCTCTGTGGAAGTAAGCAGAAAATCCAATCCAGTGGTTAACACTGGGGGTGTGTTGGTGGAGTCCTGTTATTTCAGCTGTTCCCAACCTTATGAAAGAAACAAATGACTTGGCCAGCTTCTTGCTGGGAATGAGTCACTGTAGACGTTGGCATCGTTCACTCATTGCTGGAAGCACAAGGACCCTATAGCAGGTACTGGCTCTGAGAACTTCCGGGCTCCTGGCTGTGCAGAAGCCCAGTCTGGGCTTCAGTGGCAGCCAGCCAGGGCAGGACATAGCTCTCTCTGCACTGAACCCTCTCCCAGGGACAGGTCTTTCATATGCTTCCATATCCTCTAAGGCCTGCACATAAAATCTCTGAACATCTCATGCAAAAATCATCTTTATATAAAAGGAAGAGTGTCGGCATTGGGGATCTGAACACTGAAAACTCAAAAGCAAAAATGTTCATTTGGACTGGAACACGTGTTTGCTTGATACCCCTTGGGTGAGTCACCAGGCCTTTGTAAGTGACAATTCCATCATCTCCAGAATGGCAGTGATCATACATCCTACCTCTGGGGGTTCTTTATAAGAAACTGCTTGTGGACGTTTCTGAATCCAGATGATAGCCCAGAAAGACTACCTTAGAAACCCTGCAGCCAACTTCTTCCCACAATGTGACCTGTGAGAAATGCCGGAAGTCCCATGGAAAGATTGGAGCAATGGATGAGCTTAAAAAAAAAAAAAAAAGATTTGCGAGGATTTATTTCAATGTCAAAACACAATGTAAAAGCAAACACATACATTAATAAATGTTAGCTTCATGCTTTGCAAAGGTTAATGTGTATCCAGCCCCCAGGATCTTGTTATGCAGTAGGCCTGAGTTTCTGAATGTCTAACTAGGCCCAGAGGATGCCAGTGCAGTCAGGCCACACCAAGCTTGGAGTAGTACAGCTCTGGCCTGTCCTTGTTGTATATAAATTAAAATGTTGCCTCTCAATTGACCTCAAAATGCCTTTGCTCTTGGTTCTTGGAAATTTGCTATACAGGCCTATGTTAGTTAATTTCTTTTTGTTCTGACAAAATAACCAAGAAAGGATACTTATGAAGAAAAAGAGGGTGTTTATTAGCCCACAGTTTTGGAGTCTGGGGAGGCCCTGTGACAGATGGCAGGTGCGTGTCGAGGAGGAGGAAGGGATAGCATCTGGATAGAGGAAGTTGGAGAGCAAGGACAAGTCCGGCTTTTGAACAGGCAACTTGTGACAGCTGCTCTGGGTCCCAAGAGAGATGCCTTACTTCTCATTGACAATGTGCTCACAGGTGATATAAGGACCCCACCCCTTAGAGCTTTATACTTCTCTGTCTCGGGCTATGGGATGAAGTGCTGTGGAGACTGCCACTGCCAGAGAAAACCTCAAGGAGGTTTGGCTCTGAGCCGAACTCTGAGGCGTGAGCCCGGGTGTTCTAGAGGGAGCAGCTGGGTTGAAGATGCTGCCTGAGAAAAGCCCTGTGACCCCACCGCGGTAGGATTTCAGATGACTTCGGTTTCAGTGAATGGGAGAGGAGACTTGAGGGAGAGGAAGACATATGATCTCGTTTATTGCATTTTGATGTTAGGGATTTGGACTTGAGCCTAAACTTGAGGGGGACTATCTCACACACTACTTCAAGAATCCAAACTCCTTTCAGGAAAACACACACGTGTGTGCTGAGTTCTGCTCTTAAAATCCCAATGCTTGAGCCTCAGCAGGTATCGGTGCTTGCTGTCAAGCCTGACGATCTGAGTTTGATTCCCAGGACCCATGTGGCAGAAGATGAGGACCAACTCTGGAAAGTTGCCCTCTAGTCAGCAAACTTATCCCCCACATGAATACTGCTAAAGCCCACTGCTTGACTGCAAATGTAGCTGAGGGATAGGGCACATGTATGCTCAAGGCTCTTGAGCTCAGTCCTGGCAGGGGAGGGAGAGGCATTGCAATGGGTAGTGGGAGCTACTGAAGACTCGCTAAACGCCGAAGGCTGACAATCAGAGGTGATGCTAGAAGCAAGGGGTCAGCTGGGAGCCTCTTGTGAGCCATGGGGCATAAGACAACAAGAGTGGAGTTAAAATTAAGCTCTGTCGGGAAAGGCACCAGGAATGAGGAGTCCCAGGATGTGGTCACAAGCTGGATAAGAGAAGAATCGGTGTCACTCACCATTGTCCCCAGTATCATTCTACTGTGCTTCCTTAGTTATAGGTTCTCCAACTGAATACCAAGGATAGAGCCTCCATTTCCCAGCTTCCCTTGCAATTTGCTATGGTGTCTTAACTACGTGTGGATAATGACATACGTGTAAGTGATGTGCACAGACTTCAGGCAAAGGAAAGGGACCTTCCCTTTCCCACTGGCTGGGATGCTGTAGCTAACTACCTTGATCCATAAAGATGAGGCTAACCCCCCCCCCCCAAACAGAACAGGAGTCAGAAGGAGCTGGGTCCTGTCACATCTGCTCTGGCTGCTTATTCCTCATTTGACATAATCCAAAAATCTTCTCATTTGTGTAAACCATTGTCCACTGGGACCCCTTTTGAAATAGACTACGTCCTTGAGACCTCAAGACAACCCAAGGGCATCAGGATAAAAAAGCCTTCCTGATGCCGGGCTGTGGTGGCACACCTCTTTAATCCGGCACTCTGGAGGCGGAGGCAGGGAGATCTCTGAGTTTCAGTCCTCCCCGGTCCACAGAGCAAGTTCCAGAACAGCTCAAGCCACACAGAGAAGTCCTGCTCCAAGGGAAGGAAAGACAAAGAAAATCTTGCTTTCCACCTGAGTGTCAGGAAGTCTATGACTCTAGTCCTTAGTCCACAGTGTGGTGGAATTGCCGGTCCACAGCCGTGCAGAAAGTGTAGCCTATGCCACCCTGACAGCTTCCAGGTTATGTGCTGTACATGCCTGAGTAGCCAGTCTTCAAGTAAACTGCCTGTGGAAATCTGGGCAAGACCACTGAATTGTTTGATCAACTTGAGAGAACAGTCTCCTGCAGTGGTAGTGGTTTGTTTGTGAGAAGGGAGTTAAAGGCAGAGGGGAGTGGGATTTCAAGAGAGTGAATTTACATGAGTAGAAGTGAAGAAGGGCTGAAAGGAGGAGCAAGGAGCCATAGTCAGAGAACAGATGGGCAAAAGATGCTGGTGGAGTAGATGGGGCAGCCAGCCATCCTAGCCTGCATCACGGGGACTCCCCCCTCCCTCTAAAGCATGGACCCCAGGCACCACCTGAGCCAGTCAGCTGTCTGCTAAGAACTCTGAAGATGGTATCTAGTAAGTAGCTCCAGCCCTGCTGATATCTGGGTTGTAACATACAGAGATCTAAAGTTCCTGGCTGTACGCGCCTGCCCTTGCCAGCAAGGAAGACGCGACTCCGGGTAGATCTTCATGCAGTTTTAATCAGGATCCTTTAAACATGTTTCTTCTGGCCCACAAGAGAGGGAGAGGGAGAGGGAGAGGGAGAGGGAGAGGGAGAGGGAGAGGGAGAGGGAGAGGGAGAGGGAGAGGGAGAGGGAGAGGGAGAGGGAGAGGGAGAGGGAGAGGGAGAGGGAGAGGGGGAGGGAGAGGGAGAGGGAGAGGGAGGGAAGGAGAGGGAGAGGGAGAGGGAGAGGGGGAGGGAGAGAGAGAGAGAGAGAGAGAGAGAGAGAGAGAGAGAGAGAGAGAGAGAGAGAGAGAGAGAGAGAGAGAGAGGAACCCTGCACAGGCTTAAATACCCTTGAGCCACGTGGACCCTGCAGATAGGCTACTCTAATGCGGAAGCAGACAGGCTGAACAGACTTAACCAATTAAGGGCTTGTTTATCCAGAGAGTCTTCACCAGCAGGAAGGTGTAAGGCAGAAGCCAGTGTCACTTTAAGGCGGGGCACTATGCGGCTCTCTATACCTGGCCACGCATCAGCCATGTGCTTGGAGCAGATGATCAGAGCAAAGCGAGATGAGAAGGCCGGGACAACCTGTGCTCCTTTGGGAAGATCCCTGTAGACACCTACCCTCAAATACGGGAACTTCCCTACCAGTATTTCTTCTGACCCCTGTAGGTACACAGCACAAAGGCAGGAAGTCGAGAGGCAGGGGCCAATGGGACAGTCTGTGGCTCAGTCCCTGCTAGGCCACTTATTACTCGGTTAGGATCTGCTATGTGGGGACAGGAATTCCCTTGGTTCTAGAAGTAGGTCTAGAACTATGTGCCACATGTACACAGTGGGCTGTGCCAGGCTTTTCCTTTTGGGCCACCAAGCAGGTATCAAATCATGACATGGAGACTTGTTAGTTTTGATTGCTCAGCCTAGCTTAGGCTCATTTCTGGCTTGCTCTTTTAACTTAAATGGACCTGTTTCCATTTATCTGCCTTTTTGCCCTGGGGCTTTTACCTTTCTTCTGTGTATCTACTTTCACTGCTCCTCTATGTCTGGCTGATGTCTGCCTGGCTCCCTGCCCCGTAAGTTCCTCATTCTGTCTTCCTTCTTCTCTCTTCTTTTCTAGATTTCTTCTCCTATTTATTCTTTCTGCCTGCTAGTCCCGCCTATCCTTTCTCCTGCCTATCTATTGGCCATTCAGCTCTTTATTAGACCAATCATGTGCCTTAGGCAGGCAAGGTGAAACAGATGCAATACATCTTTACATAATTAAACAAATGCAGCATAAACAAAAGCGACACACCTTCACTTTAAAGTAATATTCTGCAGTGGTAAACAAATGTAACACATCTTTGCCTAGTTAAAATAATACTCCCTGACAGTGGGCAGCCTCTATAATAGCACAAGCTGCCAAGCTTGGGTTCTGTCTAGACCCTGCTTCTAGCAAAAGCGGCCTGCCCTGGGTATAGAGGTGCAGGTCTTTACTTGGGTGGCAGAGGCAAGGCAGGGTGGATCTCTGTGAGTCTGAGGCCAACCAGGTCTACATAGTGAATTCCAGGACAGCCAGAGTGAGATGCTGTCTTAAAAAGTAATAATATTTTTTTTTATAAAACCATCTTGCAGCCATGGAGCAGTTAGCCTTCTGAATCTGCAAAGTCTACATCCTCAGATCCAACCAACTGTGAATAACAACAATAATAATAAATACTAGGAATGCTTTCCATGTGTCCTGGACATAGACTTCTTGTTATCAATTCTTAAACAATATAGTATGACAATTTAAATAGCATACTCTTTACTTTAGACCTAAGCAATCTAAAGCAGGTTTAAAATACATGGGCATCTGATTTAAAGCCACACACCGAGTCCTTTCTCCCTGAGCCTTTCTTCTTTTAACCCTGATGTTTAAAAATCTATTAACAACAAAGTAAAATGAAAGCTCAGAGCTGAAGAGATGGCTCAGAGTTAGCATGCAAACTTCCCTTGAAGATCTGAGTTCGGTTCCAGGCACTCCTATGCATTGGGCTAACTGCCTCAAGCTCCCGGGAATCCAACATCCTCTTCTAGTCTTCTCAGGTACCTGTACACGTGTGAACATACATGAAGAGAGATTCGCATAAGTGTAAAGAAAAAAAAACCCAGAAGTTTGATTTCCAGCTCTGCAAACATTAAAGAAATAACTAAAGCAAAGGTGAGAAGTGTGTGATTTATATGAGAACACGATGCCATTTTATATAAAGGACTTAGATGTATGGATTCTTGTATCCTTAGGATGTCCTAGGTGCAGCCCCCTTGAATATAAGGGGCAGCTGTATTTAGAAAGGCCCAGCCATGAATTTAAAGGGCTTCAGCACTCAGCAGGCAGGCAGGTGAATCTCTAGTTTGAGGCTAGCCTTGTCTACAAAGTGAGTTCCAGAACAGCCGTGCTATACAGAGAAACCCAGTCTCAAAACACCAAGAAGAAGAAAGGAAGGAAGAAAGGAAGGAAGGAAGGAAGGAAGGAAGGAAGAAAGAAAGAAAGAAAGAAAGAAAGAAAGAAAGAAAGGGAGGAGGGTCTTGAGATAAAGCCATTTACTTCTCACAGTAACCTTATGGGTAAGTACTAATATTTTCCCAATTTTACATTTGAAGAAATAGAAGCAGAGAGAACTGAATAACTCATTCAAGGACCACACAGCCTAGTAAACTTCAAGTCCAGGATTTCAAACCAACCAATCAGGTTCTGTGCTTGCTTGTTCCATGCCAACTTGACACACACTGTAGTTGTCTAAGAAGAGGGATCCTCAATTGAGAAAATAACTACATAAGATCAGACTGTAGTCAAGCCCATAAGGCAATGTCTTAACTAGTAATGATTGATGGGGTAGGGCCCCGCTCCTAGTGTGTGGAGCCACCCTGAGGCTGGTGATCCATAAGAAAGCAGGCTGAAGTGGGGTGGTGGTCCTACCACTTGGGAGTCAGAGGCGGGTGGATCTCTGTGAGTTCAAGACCAGCTGGTCTACAGAGCAAATTTCCAGGACAGCCAATGCTATACAGGGAAACCCTATCTGGAAAAGCAAAACAAGAAAACCCAAAAACAAAACAAAACAAAAAAAAAAAAAAACAACCAAACAACAACAAAAAGAAAGCTGAGCAAGCCATGAGGAACGAGCCAGTTTGCAACACTCCTCCCTGTCGTCTACATCAACTCCTACCTCCAAATTCTTGTCCCATTGAGTTCCCACCCTGGCTTCTTTCAATGATGGACTATGATGTGGAAGTGTAAGCCAAATAGACCCTTTACTTCCCAACTTGCTTTAGGTCATGGTGTTTCTTCATAGCAATAGTCAGTTTGACTAAGACAGGCTGTATGACAAAATTCCATTGCTGCACCCCAGGATTGTTATGGGTAGGTTTTTGCTTCCGGCCTGGTCCCACTGCCTCGCCAGCACCAAATAACACACAGAGACTCTGTATTAGATATAATTCTGTTGGCCAGTTACTAGTTTCTTATTGGCTAACTCTGTCTTAATTATTAACCCATTTCTATTAATCTAAGTATTTCCACTTGGCCTTATCTTATTGGAGAGGGGGGCTGGCGTTCTACCCTGTAGGTCTTCCATCTTGGATTTCCCTACTCCTTCCAGAATCCTCCTTGTCTCCTAGTCCCGCCTATCTTGCTTTCCAATTGGCTAACAGTGCTTTATTCACTAACCAATAAGAGGAACATATTTACGGAATGACATCTCCCACCATGGGCTCTCTTCTTGACCCCTGCTAGTGCCCCAGGCTAAGGACAGGGTGCCTGGCTGCAGAAGATGGGCATTGCTTAGGGTACAAAGCTCCTTTGGGAGCTGAAGATGAAGGCAATGTCTGACCTACAGGTCTCTCAGGCCCAGCCCTTAGGACAGCGTGTTTAAGACTGGTACAGTTGTGATGTCAGAAAGCCTATGCTTCAGTATTTCTGGGAAGAAAGGGGCCTCTGTTTAGGGCACAGATGTCTGAGTTCTGTATTGCCTCAATGACTGGAGGGAGGAACTTTCTCCTGGGACACTGGCTTATATCTCTAGCACTGTGACTTCACTAACTAAACACAGACTTCTGGGCTTCAGTGTAGCCCTTCCCACAGAAGATGTAGGGTTTTCTTAAGTTCCACAGAAAATTTCTTGGTCATTAAAAAAAAAAACAGATTATTCTTCTTTTCATTTTTTCCCTTATTATATGGTCCTAGCTTGCCTCAATCTCACAGCTATCTTTCTGCCTCTATCTCTCAAATGCTAAGTCTAGAGACATGCGCATCACTCCTGGGTCCTTGGCCATCTTAACAGGCAGCCCTCCCTCACCAACTACCACAATGGTGTAAGTGCATCTTGACATCTAATGTCCACGTAGATCATCAAGAAGTCTTGTTAAAATGCAGATCCTCACTCTTGAGTCTGGGTTTGGCCTGAGATTCTGCATTCTGGCAGCTCCCAGTGCTGCTGGGGAGTAACCCACTATGGGCAGAAGGGACAAGACATCCACAGTGTCCTCTCTGAGGAGGTGGCAGGGAGAATGCGGGTGGGGATGGAAGTGAGAGGAGATGACAACAGATGGAGAGGGGGCATGGGGCAAGAAACTTCACCATGTACTATCTGAGACCTCATGATTTTTTTTGTAACTGTATACATATGCCATTTATTCAAGAAAAATCTATTGAGGGAGGGACAAGGACAAAGCTGACCTGCAACTTAACTAAGGAGGCAAGGATGACCTTAAACTCCTGATGCTCCTGTCTCTACCTCCCAAGGGCTGTGACGTCGAAGTTTCCTAGAACTGTACCACAGATTTTGAAGCCACTAATTCTAGAATTCAGTTTAACCTTTGAACTCTACCACCAATGCCCTTTAGTGCCTGCTACACCATTTCCCCTAGCAATTGGTTCTTTCTGAGAGAAAGCCCATCCCTAGGGGACCCTGGCCCTTGAACAGCTCTGCAGCCTTGGCTCTCCCCTAACTCCTGTTTTCTTTTCGTTTGTTTTGATTTTTGAAACAGGATCTCACTCTATAGCCTGTGCTAGTCTACCCTTGCCTCCATCATGGCTCATAAGAGACAGCTAAGATCAAATGAACTCTCATCTCCCAGATCCTTTCATGGTCCATGAGTATTTGCTGGTCACATCTGATGGCCCTGCTAACCTTTTTCATACCCCTCCTAGTCTGCGCCACCTAGAAGCAAGAAGCCTGCCCTGCTATACTGTTGCAGATATTAGCAGCCTTAGCAGGGGAGAACACTGACATGCTGGGAAAGGTCACCATTGTCCAGGAGCACAGGGACACTAGCTATGAAAGACATGCTCTCATTTCTAATCAAGAATAAACTAGCCCCTTGAGATGGGATGATTTGCCTAAAAACTATTTCAAGTGGGCAGGGTCAGTGGGAAGTTTAAAGATTAAGATCTGTAGAGTGTCTGCAAGGACATTTTCAGACATTTGCATCACAAAGTTCAGCCAAGATAGGGTCTTACTCTGAAGTCCAGGCTAGCCACAAAAGTTCAATTCTGCCTTAACCCCCCACCATATCAAGTGGGATAGCCATGATCTTCACAAGTAGATCGGAGAGACATCTGTTTGCAAGAAACCTGTGGCAAACCTCTGAAACAAATCACACAGGCTCTGCTTCTGTTTCTCACGTACCAGCTACCTCTGACTAGGCCTACTACTCAAAAGAAGGTATTGGCCAATATTTTCATTTAATGTACACTAGCCAGTCAGCTACAGAGAAACTGAACCTCCAGCAACCAAACAATTCTCTAAAAAAGATGTCTATCAGCTGTGAATAAAGTGAATGCAGGAACAAGGCTGAAGTCCAAGAGTTGTCATGATCCAACCAGGGAAATTCTAGTGTACTGAGTCACATGTGCACAAGCCTAGCCAGAACAAGCTGCAAAATCAAGGCAAAAGAGACTGTTCTTCATGGCTGGAGATTAAACCCAGGGCCTGGGCCTGGAGAGATGCTCAGCGATTATGAGCACTGTAACTATAGTCCCAGGGGATCCTAAGCCCTCTCCTGGCCTCCTTGGGCACCAGACACATACATGATACATAGACATATATGCAGGCAAAATACTCATACATGTAAATATATATGTATATGTGTTTATATATGTATATATATGAGTACACACACACACACACACAATATATATATATACATTGCTCTTCCCATCTACCTGAGAATCCCTCATATCATCTGCCATCTCCTCCAGGAAGTTGTCCCTTTCAGGGGCTAGGCTAGAAGCATGCCCTATGTCATTGAAAAACTGTATTTGTAAGACCTTGAAGAGTGACAGTCCCTCAGAGACAGCAGAAAACTGGCTAGATTTCTTAAGCATTGTTGCTTTCTTAGGATTGACCCCAGACTAGCAGACAGCTGAGGCAGCAGGGGAGAGATTGGCACGTGGAAACACTCTGAGTCAAGCAGGTATTTGACAAGGACAAGCTACCATGTTCTAGAAAAGCACTTTTAAAAAATCAGGTTTTGGAAAATGAAAATCCAACGCCTCTGCACTCCTAATCTGATCTCTCCGTGGTGGAGGAGGGGAGTCTAAACGCAAACGGTGTTTCAGAAGTGCTCAATTCTCTTGAGAAATGACTTGGCCCCCCATCCTGCCTGCCTCTCTGATCACCTCTTGGTTAGCACCGATTTCAACTCAGGAAGGAAGAAAGTAGTATCAGGCCAGTGTTTGTTGGCTTCCTTTGCCAGGAAAGGAAGTCACAGAAGAAGGCACAGGTAGCCTTTCTCAGCCCTGTCCCTCTCCGGGCTACAGAAAGCCTCGCTGTGGAGTGGATGGGTGCTCTGGGCACTAGCGAGGTCAGGCAGGGTTGGCCCCAAAGGGGAGCCAGCAGGCAACTAGAACACAAAGAGCCCAGCTCTGTGGGATTCAAGTGGAGAGGGGCAGTTAGACATGGTTGGCTATGAGAGGTTAGGAAGGGCTTCCAGCACAATGGGCTTGGGCAGAACCCAGTATCTGCTGCTGATGCAGGGCAGAGCCAGGGTTCCCTACGCCAGCACATGCCATTGATTGTGTCCAGTCTTAAGCATCTTATCTTTTATGTTTTACTTGCTATCGTTGCTTCAACTAGGGTCTTCTGGAGCCCCAAGTTGGACTGGTCTTGAACTTAACTTAGCTGAGAATGAGCAATCTTGAATGCTTTCTCTTCCTGCCTCCACCTCCCATTTGCCAGCTGGGATTACAAGTATGCCCTGTCAAGGCCACATAAGCTCTCTTTTAGGAGGTAGCCTTTTATCTAAACCTTTCTAGAACATGAAAACAAGCTGGGCACGGTGGTGCACATTTAATCCCAGCACTTGGGAGGTAGGCACAGGAACTCTGTGACTTTGAGACCAGCCTGGTCTGTGTGTGAGGAGTTCTATCCAGGACAGCCAGGACTACACAGTGAGATCCTGTCTCAAAAAACTAAAATGTAATAATGATGATGATAAATCTAAATTTTTAATTTCTTGCTAGTCCCCAGTATTTAGAAAAACATACCCCAATCAAATAAATACTGATAGGCAAATTATTTAGACTGAGTGATATTTACACTTACATTAAAAGGTGTTTTAGATTGGTCATTGAGTTGGAATTTAACAGCAAAGTTGGCATGTTCCGGATCTGTAGGGGGAGCGAGGCAGACAGGGTGTGGAAGCTGATGGGAGGGAGGGGTTTCTAGAAGCCTGGATGGCTCTAGGTAGAAGAGGAAGAAGAAAAAAAGAGAGCAAACCTTTTAAAGGGACTCAAGGACTGACTCCCTGGAGAGGATGGATCCCTGGGAAAGGAGAGCCAGGGAGGGCAGGCAGGTGAGCAGCCGAGGCAAGGCTGTGCTGAGCTGGAGAAATCACTAGGTAGAAGGAAAAGCAAGAGATTGAGAATGCCCATTCCTGGTGTGCCTGGGCTCTGCACTGAGCACAGAGGCCTCCTCCTCTAAGGCTGGGGCAGAGAGGTAAGAGGGACTCTGACTGACAGTGACATATGTGGGTGAAGGAGAGTGGGGTTCAATCCACTCAACCCCCTCATCCTGCGTGACCTTGAAGCTCCTGCCTTGGGAACTTGTTAGTGTTGCATTAGGTTGCCTTTCTCAGCAATTATCTAAGACTAAAGACCTTTCCAACAATAGATTGGGGGAGAGCCGGTATGTTCTCAGACACAGCTGAACTGTGTGTTTTAATTTGGAGAGGATGAGAAAAGAGTATTACAGCTAGTATATTGTAGCATTGCTTCCCACTGCCGGAACTCCCCGCTGTTTTCAGGAGACAAATCCCTGCAAGGACTGGGTGTCTGGGAGGCAGGAAGCATTCAGAACAGTCGGGACCATATCATGCTGTGTGCAAGTATTAAATTCCACTAAAACAAGATCATGAATAAAGCTATATTCGTGCTTTTGATTTTATTGCCGTAGCTTCCTTCGTAGCTATAATTGCATAAGAGCTCCACCGAAATATTACAATTCTTGGTTAAAAATGGGATGATCTCATCGGCAAGTTAGTACAGCAGCCTCTGAGCTCTCAGGTTCCCCTTAAACCAGACTCTGACTCTTGGACAGGCAGGGTCTACATTCCCGTTCACCATGGAGATTCAGAACGGGGAGTTTCAGGGTTCATACCATTCCTGGAGGTATGACTCCAGGATTAGGAGTGCTTGCTGTTCTTGCTGAAGACTCAAGTTCACATCAAGTGTCTGCCTGTATCACCAACACAAGGGGATCTGACGCCCTCTTCTGTCGACTCAGGGCACTGACACACGTGCACACACATACACATAGAAAGAGAAAACAAACCTTAATTTACCTCTTACATTTTAAAAAAAGAAGAAAATGAAATTTAGCCACCATTAACCCCTAAGGTCAAAGTCTCAAATGGGGAAAGTGAGGCAGGATAGACAGAAAGCCTGAGAAAATTAAGACATGGCAAGGAAAAAGGAACCCCTTACCCTGGATTATGACTTATATTTCTTGCTAGCTGAGAGTCAGGAATTTTGACACAGGAGAGGGATCACAAGCACGGTGGTCAAGTCTCCGGTGTCTCGGGCCCGGCCAGAGGTGAACAACGAAGAACAGGAGCCCCTCCCCACCCCGTGGAGGGGGCCCCAAAGTCATGCTTGCTTGGGGCAGCTACAATATCAAGTCCCCACTTCACAGATGATGACAAGGCTGACCACCTGGCATGGGGGTGGAATGGAAGGACACCTCGCTGGGAGCTGGGTGGGATGACCAACTATCCCTGATCCATTCAGGCAGGCAGTCCTTCTGTCTGCCTCTCCTCCGCCTCCTGCCCACAGGCCCCTGGAGTGGCATCTTGCACTGCCCGTGTGGGCTGGCCCCTGTGGTCTCTGGTGTCACAATGCTGCTTCTGCTTATGTGGTGGAGAAGGGGTTCCAACCCAGGCTTCCAAATGACCCTGTCCCTCCAGGTTCCCTATCTTCCCTCCCTCAGGCCCTGGCTGGACACTGACTTCTAGAAGGTGGTGGACTACTTGGGGTGGCCCAGCCCACTGTGTCTCTGCCCCAAGACTGGACTTGTCCTCCAGCTCCATCTCTCTCTGGCCAGCTCATCACTGTCTAATCATGATGCCTTAACACGTGGGACATGTACTGGTGGCTTTCACTTCTGTGCGTGAGCATGTCATCTCCCCTCTCCTTGACTTGTCTGACATCCCCCATCCAGGTGACCCCATCAGGGAGGCCTGGGGCGTGCTGCTATTGCTTCCTACAAGTTGGCCATGGCCAGGGCTGGGGACGGCTCCAATAGCTAGGGGAGGGTCATATTGCCAAAACTCAATGCTTCCAGCCCCATCTAGGGGACAGAATGGGGTCCAAATTCCTCTGCCTTCTCTGTCCTTGTAGGACAGAATCCCTGTCCCCATAGAGAGCTCCTGGGCACAAAGCCAATGGCCGAGTGTCACTTGTCTCATTAGGGCCCTGTGGCCTGGAACCCTGTATCTGGCCTGTCAATATTCTTTTGACTCCATTTGGGCCAGCTGGCCTGGTACATATGCCCCGGCTCTCAGTGCCACCAACCCTGGTCCTTCTTGGACAGATCAAACATGGGACACAGTTGGGAGCTTGTCCATTGTGGTCATCATGTGGTATTTGTCAGGTCCAGGCCTTGACAGGCAGAGGACCCTGTCCCTGATTCTCTTCTGACTGGGAAATGAACATCCCTGAAGGAGAAAAGAGAAAAAAACAGATCACTATGACGATTTCTTGTCTAGAGAAGGGATTTTGAATAAGAACATTAAAGTAGGGCTGAACCATGCTGATGTCACAGTACAGGCATTTGAATTCAGCATTTCCTTCCTCATCTGGGAGCTTGCACTTTCCTGTGGAAATTTCACAGTACTGTGAACCAAATGTATAATAAAACACGTGCCTTGAGACATGTATACCAAGACTTCATTTGACCTCTTCTTTGGCCGATGTTTTTATCTTATGAGCCTGTGAATTGGTACAGTACACCTCATAAATCAGCTTCTAATCTCACTCAGTAAAGAGCATTTCTTTAAGGTATATATATGTATGTATGTATGTATGTATGTATGTATGTATGTATATTTGGGGGAGTGCAATTTGAGACAGGGTTTCTCTGTGTAGCTCTGGAGCCTGTCCTGGAACTAGCTCTGTAGACCAGGCTGGCCTCGAACTCAGTTAGATTCACCTGCCTCTGCCTCCCAAATGCTGGGATTAAAGGAGTGTGTCACCACCACCCAGCAGGGCATATATTTTTATCTTTTAAGATCCATCAAGAGCAACATCACTCGCAAAGACTCTCAAATCATATATATATAAGACTATTGATAAGGTGTGTGAAATCAGTCTTGTCTTGTGAGAAGGCTGGGTGTGCTTTTGTGTGTGTGTGTGTGTGTGTGTGTGTGTGTGTGTGTGTGTGTGTGTGTGTGACACATTGCACATATTTGTGAGAATACGCACAAGCCACAGGAGGGCATTGACGAAAGTGTTTTATGAATGTCCAATGTTGCATGTGAAGTTTTAGAAATATCTTTATACATTTTGTTCATGGATATTTTTCATAGTCAGTGCACGTTGCCTACTATTGGAACCCATGACTAATTAAAACTTTTAAAAATATATTCTCTTTAGGATAGCAGGTGAAAAAAAAAAGTCATTCATCAAAAGCCTTTTCCTGGAACTCGATGGTGAGATGGCACAGGGGTAATTAACTGTGTTTGTTGTGCAAGCCTTGAACCCATGTGAAAGTGGATAGTTGATTCCACAAACTTGTCTTTTTACCTCAACATGCACATCATGGTGCCTGCGCGCGTGCACACACACACACACACACACACACACACACACACACACACACACAGAAAACCTTTTCTTTTCTCTTTCCTCTCCTCTCCCCTCCCCTCTTTTCTTATGTATTAGACCCAGCACCGTTGGTGTACATCTTTGATCCCAGTACTCAGGAGGCAGAGCCCGGCAGGTCTCTGTGAGTTCCAGGACAGCCTGGATTATATAATGAAACCATATCTCAAAAAGCCTAAAAACTGAAAATCACATGAACTGAGCTGCACGAGCGCAGCAGTCATAACGGAAGCGACTCCGCGGTCACCTGGGAGCAGCACCAGGTGCTGAGGAAACGCTTCAAGATGGACCTGGACCCAAACCAGGAGACATGCAAGGTCCCGGCTGCCAGCCTCAGGATGGAAGAAGGAAGCTGAGTCTTGGTTCCTCGTGCACAGGGACTAGCAGAAGCCAAAGTGCAACACCGGCAAACATATACCCGAATTCACTGCGCAGTGGCCCTTTCTGCCTGCCTGCCTGAGCACAAGGTGCCTCTCCATTGCAAGGAGAGCCTGGCACCGCGGGAAGAATTCCCCTGCCCAGGACACTGCTGCCCCCACTCCCATAAGCTCTGGAAGCCATGAGGAGGCTCATTCTACCTACATCCACAGACCGGTACCAAAGCAGAGATGGCATGGCACAGGGTTCCTGACTCTATAGGGAGGTCCCAGGAGACACCAGAGGGTGACGTTTGACTTACTAATCTGCAAGTGCCTGGCTAGTTGCTGTTTTTATTTTTCTTTCCTGAGAGGGCTCGTGTGCCCCAGGCTGGTCTTCAACTCATAGTACATGAGATGGAACACCTAATCCTTTGCCCTACTTCCAACTTTGAAACATTTTCATGCAATGCCTTGCCCTAGAGTCAGCTGTTTTATTAATGCTTTTCAACTTGCTTCTAAGGGACCTGTTGAGTCTTCATTTCTGTCAGTGGCAGGTTGGTAATAAAATTATTCATGTACACCAACAAAACTAAAAACTAAAACAGTCTCTCCTGTATCTGGAAGTCTTGGTGTTGAACTGAAGATTTGGCCTTTGGGGCTAGAGATGCAGCTGATCAGTAAAGCTGGATCTGACGAGGAACTCTGCAGATGAAGAACAAGAAGAGCAAGAGAAGAAATGTGGCCTTGCCTGTTGCGCCCTACCTCGGCCGGCAAGGGAACACACAACCACGACTCTTCTTCAAGCAGTTTATTCAGGATCATTGTACATCAGCTTCCTCTGCTCCCATCAGCTTAGCTTCTCCCATCAGCTTACTCTGCTTCTCTCATCAGCTTACCCTGCTTCTCTCATCAGCTTACTCTTCTCCCAGCCCCAGCAAGCCCTTAAATGTGCTCACAGCCCAATCAGCTCATGCCACCTGGTGATCCCGGACAGGCCACAGAAGGAGGAAGCGCACCAGATCCATCAAGCACTTCCAAATAAGGCTTGTTTACAGCTAAGCACGAACTACCTGGCATCCAGCCAGGCGCCACCTTGGGGCTGTGGCTTCCCACACTTGCCTTCCAATTCGTGGCATTGAAAAGAACTCACAAGGACAGAACTCAGATTGAGATGTTTCCTGTAGGTGTCTTGAGTCTTCGGGCAGGAAAGACTCAGTCAGGACACACCGGAAATGACAGCAGCACACCGGCTCTGCTGAAGGCATCCATCCACTCACAGAAGAGACTGAAGGTTGTCTGCTGTGTATCTCAAATGGTCAAAATAACAGCGGTCATCAATGCCATACCTATGTCCCCCACCCCAGCACATCTCCATGGTGTGACTCAGGATGTGACCATCACCAAGGACACAGAGAGCATCTCTGCTCAACCTCACTTCCTACACTGGAGCCTACAGGTCCTCGGTATTTGACTTCAGCTTTGAGAGATCACACTTTACAAAACCCAAAGATGAAGCTGTCTTTGGAGGCTCAAACCTCTGTGCGACTGGTCCCCACCGGAAGGCCAGAGCAGGTTTCCTGGAGTGGGTGAACTTTCAACTAGAAACTAATCTCGGTGTATACACCTTTACCTCTCTCTCTCTCTCTCTCTCTCTCTCTCTCTCTCTCTCTCTCTCTCTCTTGTGTGTGTGTGTGTGTGTGTGTGTGTGTGTGTGTGTGTGTATGTAAAGGCTGACAGGGCCAGCAAGGCAGCCAGATACTGAGTCCATTTCTCTAGGTTTTGGCTTAGGAAGCCCTTTCCTCATCTCCAAAGCTAAGAGTTTTTAAAGACTACAACCCCACTCAAGCAACCTTTCTTCCACGGCATAGGCTTCTGTGGACAATTAAGGTACTAAGGACCGGGAGGGTGGCTGGCAAACCCGATGTCACCAGAAGCCACTCAGAACTCCCCAGGAAAGACACTGGGGTAGGCTGTGGAATCTGGATGTTCCTCCTGTGTTCACTATCAGATCATACTGATAGTCCAAGACTGAAATCTCATGGACGCTCCTTTTCTGTAGTGTGGGACTGTACCCAGGTATGCACTATAATTCAGTACTCTGCCTCCAGCTTTAAAGCTGGGGCCAGGGTAGAGCCAACACTAGAAGAAGTCTCAAGACGACACAACTAAACATCGTTTAAAACCATGTACAGAACAGACTCATATGGAGTACATGTCCTGTTTCCTTTCACTGTTGTCACCTGTAGTCCAGACTGGCTTTGGGCATGCCATAAGGTTGGGGACCACAGGCCTATGCTCTTGCTTTAATTTTATAGCTCGAAGACCTGATACTGTCTTATGTGTCAGTCTCCCTATGTTGCCCAGGCTGGTTTCTGATCCCCAGGGGTGGGGAGGCCTTAAGCTTGTTTTTAAGATTACATGTATGGGTGCTTTGCCTGCATTTATATCTGTGCACCACCGTACTTGTGCCTGGTACCCCTGGGAGTCAGAAGAAGGCATTGGGTCCCCTGGAACTGGAGTTGGCAGATGGTTGCCAACACCCATGTTGGTAGTAGGAACAAATCCAGGGCCTCTGGAATAGCATCCAGTGCTCTTAACCAACAGGCCATCCTCTCCAGCCCCTTGATCTGTTACTAACCATCCAGTTTGTGGTAATCTGTTATGGTGGTCCATCTAAAAGTGGACAAGAAGGCACTTCCCTTCTCAAAGGAAGCAGCATAGCAAGGGACAACACAGGGCTGGAGAGATGGCTCATTGCTTGTTCTTCCCTGCTCCTCCAGAGGAGCTGGGTTCAAATCCTGGCACCTACAGGGTGGCTTGCCATCTTTTGTAACCCCAGTCCCAGGGCATCCCAGGGCAACAGGCATGCACATGGCACAGACATACACGTGTAAAATAAAAACTAAAATTAAAAGAGAGAAAGCAGCAGCAAGGACGGTTGCTTCCATTTTACACCTGACATATATGTCAGGTCTGAGTGGGGGTTGCATTAAGAGAGCAGTGGCCAGCCCTTGGCCCCATCCCCAGTGTGGCAAAAATAAAATCAGGGTGCCTGGCACTATCTTCCCAACCTCATAGGATGGCAGGGTTTGATCAGCTGTCTTAACTTGTCCCAGAATTAGACACAATTTTCATCGCAGAGAATTTCCTCCCCCTGCTCCCCCAAGTCCGTAATTCCAACACTGGGCAGGCTGAAGCAAGGGGGTAGTCCTAGCTACACAGGACTCAAGGGCAATTAGACTGCTAGAAACCATTGCGAAACAAAGCATTTTGACTTCTTTAGTGCCTCCCCACGGAAGATGGATTAATTTCAAACGAAGAACTATCTATACACACTGTCACTTAAGGCAAAAACGCTATCAATTGATGGCTTGAAGCAATGAACTACAGAGGTTCTTAGATGATATACAGCGGTGGCAGGGGACTTCTGGAAGCTTGAGTAGGAACATTACATAGACAAATGACAGTCAGACTTGAAGTTTTAATATAAAAACTCACATCATGACAAACGATAGAGTAATGTGTTGGTTCAGTCAGACAGTGGGGCCATTCTTTTCTTTTCTGTCATTTCGCATCCCATTGTGGCCTCAAGTACTTTGCTCTGTGTGAGTTTACACTGGGAAGATCCTTCCTCACCAGGGTAGGTAGCTGTTTTAAAAAGCCACATATGCTAACTCAACCAACATTCAGGTAGTGAACTGCTTCCTCCTTTCCCTGAAAAAAAAAAAAAAAAAGGCAGCTGTCCACTCTTATAGACAGAGACGTGATGGTTCACTGTCCAATTTTACTTGGTTTTCGGATGTACTTTGGTGGACAGAAAGCACTTCAGATTTGATTGCTAAAGTAGATTGTTCAATAGTTCTTTCAAAAAGGGTATTTCAGAAACAAACTTCTTAAATTCTTCAACATCAAAAAATACTTTAGTTTTACCCTTAAAATCAAATGCCAGTTTGGCAGGATAAAGGATTTTCGGTTGAAAGCCTTCTTCTTGCAGAATTTTTATGATCCCAGACCACTGACTTCTGGCATCTATAGTGCCAGGTGATAAGTCAGCTGTCAGTCTGATTTTTGCCCCTCTGTAGGTTATTTCTTTTTTGGCTCTAGAAGCTTTTAGAATTTTCTGCTTATCACCAGCACTCCAAAACTTCACCAGGATGTGTCTGGGTGTGAGTCTGTGTTCATCCACTGCATTGGGGATTCGATGAGCACTGACAATCTGGAGACTCTGGTCTTCCAGCTCGGCAAAGTTTTCTTCTATTATTTCCTTAATTATGTCCTCTGCTCCATTCTCGCAGTTCTCCTTTTCTGGGATTCCTATCACCCGGATGTTGGAGCTCCGCAATCTATCCTCTCTCTCCCTTAGTCTTTCCTTATCAACGATCTCCTTGGCCAGGTGCATTGTTTCCTTAGTCAGTCCCTCCACTGCATCCCCTTGCTCATTCACTCTCGATTCAATCATGCACGCCAAGGAATTCAGATCGTCCATCGAACTTTTCATACTTAAGACATCAAAGAAGTAAAGTTTTTTAATATTCTCAACCTCCCTTTGCACTTGTCTGATAGTACCCATCACACTTCTTCTGAAGTTTTCTTCCGTTCCATGGATCACATCTGCTTCTTTGGCCACTAGCTCTTCTGCTTGCAGAGCCTTGTATCTCCTTTTCTCCATGTTCACTAAAAGCGGAGTGACTTGTGATGGGATGCCCAGCTTTGAATGTGAATGGCTGCTAGGACCATCACTGCCTGCCTGTAGGGATTCTGATGGAGAAGCCAAGTACAGGGTGAGACAGGGTGTCCCAGTCCCCTGTCTAGCCGTGGCAGCTGCCCCTCCCTCCTGGCAATTGACCAGCTTTTTTTCCTTAGAGTCCCAAACCAAGTAGCTAACGGCAAGTTCCCTAAGTCCATAGAAGGTCTCCTTTTTCTTGGTCTGGGGATTCTTCTTTAAATTTCCTTCTTCTGGTTCAGAATCTACTACCAACCTAATTAAACCAATCTCCTCACTACTCCTGGTGATGTCCTCAACTCCATGCTCATGTACCACAGTCAGGCCCTGGAAAGTTGAGCCTCGTGTTTCATGGAGTACTGAGGCCTCTTCCTCCTTTCCTGTCTCTGAACGCTCTTCCTCCTCCCCCGAGGTCTGTTCCTCCTCCCCCAACTCTGAGCCCTCCTCCTCCTCTTCCCCCAACTCCGAGCCCTCTTCCTCCTCCTCCCCCAACTCCGAGCCCTCCTCCTCCAACTCTGAATCCTCTTCTTCCCCCATCTCCAAGGCTTCTCCCTCTGAAGTTTCTTCTCCCTCCTCTGCCCTCGAGGCCTCCTGCCTCTCCAGCTTGAGAGCGTCTTTATCCTTCTGCTCCAATGTTTCTTTTTCAGAAATCGTCTTGTTTGGACTAGCAACTTTCACCTCATTGATGAAGAGGAAGCGCAGACTATCATTTGCTATTCTTCTAGCTTCATGCTTTGTGTCTCCTAGAGTTTTACCCTAGAAATTTAAAAAAAAAAAGTTATTTAAGCAATGTTTTCCAGTGAATTAAAACTTCTACTTCACCCTCTAAATTTAATGTGCTTGCCATGACAATGAAAGAATATCTGTGAAATTGCTTAAATATATTATTTATCTTTTTCTGTGGTGAAGACCAAACTCAGGGCCTTGTGTATGGTGAGTATTGCTCCCACACCGATAGTGGTAGAACCTACATCCACACCTGTTCTCAAAGGCATGGACCCCCACATAGATTGTTTCCTGTAACGATCCTAACAAATCGCTTCTTCTGCAGTATTCAGAACAAATTCCCACAAGCCATGCCTGCTCTGACCTTCTGAATCCCTAGTATATAATGTGTCACATGTGACTAAGCACATTTAATGATCGCTCTTCATGTTTAGCAGGACCCTACAGAATCAAGACCTAGTGACACAGATTCACCTTAATGGTCATTTACCTTTCCCTACACACAAAAGCAATTTAACCTAATTTGTTTTCTTAAACTGAATGTATTTGTGTGTGTGTGTGTGTGTGTGTGTTAGTGTGTGTGTGTGATGGTGGCACAACATTCATATGGAGTAAGGAGTTTGTTCTCTGTTCTACCATGTGGGTCCCAGGTATAGACTCAGGTCATCCAGCTTGTATGGCAAGCACCAGTACCCACTGAGCCATCCTGCCAGCCCGAAATTTTAACTTTTTTTGATTGTTTGTTTGTTTTTTGAGATAGGGTCACTAATAGTCTAGGCTGCCATGTCAATCTTCATACCTCAGCCATCACCCGCACCATTCTTGGAAACCATGCCTGATTTATGTGGTATTGGGGATTGAACCCAGGCCTTTGTGCATAAGTATGTACCCTCCCAACTTAGCTACATCCGAGCTTTATATTCTTAAGATAGGGACGGAAAAAAAAAAAAAAAAAAAAAAAGGCATTGTGCTGTGCCTGTAATCCCAGCACTTCAGAGATGGGAGTACTAGCGTGGGGAGTGGAGATTCTGGGCTAATAAGAGCCTTTATCAAAACAAACAAACAAACAAACGAATAAAAAATAAAATAGTGAGCAAATGAGAAACTGAACACTGAAGTTTGAGTTCAACCTTACACAAAGTGGTACAAATTCTAGCTGTGTTAAAAATCTCAGTGGGAGGAGCAGGAGAGATGGCTCACAGGTTAAGAGATGGCTCACTTGTTCTTGCAGAGGACCTGGGTTCAATTCCCAGCACCACATGAAAGCTCATGACACCACTTCTTTCTCAGGCACCAAGCACACACATGGTGTACATACAGATATGTAAACAAAACATCATGCATACAAAAATTAAAACTAATAAAAAAACTTAAAAAAAAAAACCCTCAATATGGAAAAAAAATCATAACATTCACAAAATTTACCTTAAAACTAAGATATATTAATGGGAAAATGCAAACCGAAACCACAGGCCAATCAGATTACCCATAAAATATTAATGGCTAAGGGAACCTTTTGTTCATGAAATGGCACCACCAGTGTGCATATGATAGATACCCTCTACAATAAATCAAAATGTACCAGAAAAAAAAAAGAGAGACCAGAGCAGATGTGGTGGTACACTCTTACAATTCTAGCACCAAGGAAAAAACGAAGTATGAGGCCAGTCTGGGATACATAGTGAAGATGATACTTGCAGCTGATACCACCCCTAAGTAGGGATGTAAAAAATATATAAAGAGCTATAAACCAATAAGCAATGGAAGGCAAATGAATGGAAGACTTCATAGGGGAGGAAATCAGAGTGGCCAATAAATATAAACCCACTCAGGCTAAGTTAGGGTTGAGTGAGGTGTTGAGTGTACACAGCAGATGGGGCAAAAGATGAGGGCTCAAGGGATGGCTGAATAGTTAAGAGCACTTGCAGAGGTCCCAAGTTCAGTTCCCAGTACCCACATGGGGTGGCTCCATGGGAATCTGAGGTTTTCTTCAGGCCTGAGGGCACCAGGCAAGGCAGGCACATGATGTACAATGTACATGCCCACTCAGTTGTCCCTTTTTAATGAGTTAAAAGACACTCTTAGTGTCAAACCTTACATTTTAGCGTAGGTGTTTTCCAATCAATTTCTGGAACCCCCATCGAACTGACCTTAATCCCCTGCTCATCTCCCAAACTTGTAACAGTACTCTTGCTTCCCAACATAGTGCGCTAAAATTTAAAATCCCACATTACGCTTTTTAAAAAATTACACCAGCTCTTACACCTGAATCCTACATGCTTACCAATCTTTCTTGAAGCCCACTTCTTCCTCCATGTCTTGCTTCGTTTTGTGGGAACACATCCTTCAGTAACTCTCTCAGAAAAGGCTTCATGCTGGCAAACTGCCGAAAGCTGTAAAGGTCTGAGAAGGTCTTTGCTTCACCGTCACATTTAAAGACTAACCTAACTGAGCACTGAAGCTCAGGTTCCAGCTCCTTCTCTTTCAGAAGGCGGAAGATGCTGCCCCACTGCTTGTTGATATCCAGCACGGCTGATGAGAAGTCAGCCGCCAGCCTAAGGATGGCTCCCTCTTGCGGCGCGCTGTCTTCTCCAGAGGCATTTGTGGAGTTCTCTTTATTCTGATGTCTTGTTTCTTTGGCTGGTTTGTCCTCCCCAGTCTTCGGATCCTTTTCCAGAACATCCACCTGGCCACTGCTCTCTCTACACCTGTCATCTACACGATGCAGGGTTTCTCCCACCCTCTCTAGTGATGGTTTCACGCCGCTGCGCTGGCTGTTGTGTTGTTTTTTGTCCTGCTTCCTGCTCAGCTTGCTCTTTTCCTCACTTTTCACAGTGAGGTTTTCGGTGTCATCTGTTCCAGAACTTTCCTCCTGCACTTTTTCTCCCGGCTTTGGCCATTCTGCAGCTGAATCTTTTCCTTCTAGCTGCGCTCTCCCGTGCTCCGAACTCTTCACCTCGGGTGGTGCACGTTTTACCAGCATCTCCTTTAGATCATTTTTAAGGCTTTCTCTCATCTCTACAAACATCATGTCTTGCATTTCCATTAAGGCATTAAACTTCTTCATCATGACCGCCGATACGTCATTGTATTTTAAATCCTCTGATGAGGCCATTTCCCTCTCGGTGTCTGCTAGCAGCGTTTCTTTGTGCTCCTTTTGAAGCCTGGCTGCTTTTGATTGAACACCCGACATGGTGGAGGCACTATAATACTGGAGTGCACTTTCTTCTCCCGGAGAGAACTAGTTCAAAATCCTAAAAGAATAAAAAAGTTACCTGAAACAAACAAATGAAAATTTACTTTGTGACTTTTGTTGAGAAACTTGGTTAGAATGAAGATGCTTAAGGAAACTAAGTTAGCAGGGCAGTGGTTGCACACGCCTTTTATCCCAGCATTCAGGAGGCAGAGGCAGGCGCATCTTTGTGAGTTCGAGGTCAGCCTGGTCCACATAGTGAATTCTAGGACAGCCAGGGCTACACAGAGAAACTGTCTCAAAAAGAAAGAAAGAAAACTATCTTATGTGCTTATGTGTTCTTCATAAATATTTAACATAAAGGGTTACTAATAGGATGTACACATAGCTATTATCACAAGGGGGGGGAGGTCAGAACTCAAAATGTATGCAAAAATGACTAAAACCCATTTAGAGATGGGCATGAGGGTGGATGCCTGTAGCCCCATCTAGAACAAGTAGGGGCCCAGGAGTTGGCGGAGAGTGTAGACAGCACAGTGAGACCTCCAGCTCAAAATACAAACAAGGGCTGGGTAAGTAGCTAGGTAGTTGACACTAAGTAGGTTTAAATAGAACTGAAAAGACAGGTATGGTGTTGCATGAATTTATTCCCAGCACCTGGGAAGAGAGGTTGGTGGATGGATCTCTGGGAGTTCAAGGCCAGCCTAGTCTACATAGTGCATTCTAGGACGGTCAGAATCACAGAGTGTGATGTTGTAAGAAAGACTACAAAGTAAGGTGGTTCAGAGTGACGGTGCTCACCAATCTAAGTCTGATCCCCGCAACCCACATCGGAGGACAGAACCCATTACACAAACTGTTCTCTGACCTCACATACACAACCACATAAACAATAAGTAAAATATAACAACAAATTACATTGAAAAATTAAAAAGGAAGGTTTCACATACCACAAGCAAAACAAAATCAAACACACAAACAAACAAACAAAAAACCAGCTTTGAGGTCAACCTGAGAACGAACATTATTTTTACAGAGTACAAAATGTTAGCTACTCCCTAAGGGAGCCAAAGTAAACTCCAGTCCTCTTCCCCGATCCCACAGGCCCAATCTGTACTTAGGGATCCCCCAGGAACCTGACACTCGAATCAAAGACTACTGTTAAAGAGATTGCACCTGACCTTAGGCTAAGATACAGAGGTGAGCAGCCTTGGGGAGACGGGCTTAGGATAGTAGTTAGGAATTTAGAGTGTGACCTTTGTGTGACGACCCTCAGCATAACAAAATAAAATGTTTGTTATACTAACCATAAGTATCTACCTTCTCGATTGAGATACCCACTCAGACCACAGCAGCTGGGATGGAATCTAGACTGACCTTGCTGGCTCATCACAGCAAATCATACTCACACTGCCTGAAAAATCATGGCATTTCTGAGGACTAACGGCTCAGGCTCATGGGGTAGAACCAGAAAACAAAGGATCATAGATACCTGGAGGACCCACAACCGCTACCTTGGAAACCAAACATCTCTATCGGCAAGGCTGTATCTTAGCGTGTAGATATGCCAGAATGGGAAGGAAAGATGGGAGCAGATCTTTCAATTTGGCTTCCTAAATTTCCATTACTATCACAAAATGCCCAAGACAAACATCGGAGAGGAAAAAAGGGTTCTCTTGGTCCATGTTTTAGGCCTTTTGGAGCAGCACATCTCATGGTAGATAGATGCTGTGGGGGCTGTGTCTGCTCATCACTCAGTCACAAGGAGGATGACATAGGGATCTCAGTCTCTCTTGTTTTCTTCCCTCAAGCAGAGCTGTCTCCTAAAGGCGTCACTAGCTCCGGCACACTGGGCTGTCAGCCAAGCCGGCAGCATAGCCTTGTGGGAAACACGCAGGGCCTCCGGCACACTGGGCTGTCAGCCAAGCCGGCAGCATAGCCTTGTGGGAAACACGCAGGGCCAAATGGAAACAGTTCTTCCTTGCAAAGGTGATGCCTACCATGAAACCAAACATGGTCAAAGGAAACAACTTGGGCTGGGCTAGGGTCTCCTTGAGTATGTTAGGCTGCCCCCAAGCCCCAAGTTCCTTCTCCTGTCCCTGGAATGCTGGGATCACAGGTGTGTGCGACCTTTCTTTGTGAGAGCAGCAACAACCACAACAAAACATTGTTTGAGATCGGGTTCTCATTCAGCCCTAGCTGGCCTGAAACTTGTTACATAGTTGAGGCTGGTCTTTAACCTCTGACCCTTACCTTCTGCCTTGATCTCCCAGAGGCCCACCCACACCACCAAACTTAGTACATAACAATGCCTGGATTTTTCTTTCCTTTTCTTTGTTTTTTTGGAGACAGGATTTCTCTGTTTAGTCCTGGCTGTCCTGGAACTCCCTTGGTAGAACAGGCTGGCCTCGAACTCACAGAGATCTGCCTGGCTCTGCCTCCAAAATACCAGGATTATGTGCCACCACCACCTGGTTCAATGTTTGGATTTTTATTTTTGCATAAACTAGGATCTTTTTGAACGGTGGGTGAGGATTCCACCCCTGAGCTGAATCGCTAGTCCTTGAGAAAAAGTTTTATTAAAGTATTAAGATTCTTTGCAGTTATTCATACTTCTGTGTTCTTGTCACAATCCAGGAGCAAAACAAATAAGTCTATGAGCCAAAATCACTTTCTATGCTATACACAAAGGAGCAAAAGCAGATGGGGTTTTAGTCAAGGGAGCTTGCCCACCCTGCAAAGCCCTGGGTTCTATGTATGCACTGATCCCCACCCCCAATTCCCTTTAGGGAAGGCAAGGAGGCTCAGGACAGGAATCCTAGCACTAGGGAGGCTGAAGCAAGAGGATTGGTCCAATAGACTAGCCTGGGTTACAGAGTGACTATCTGCAAAAACCAAACAAAACAAAACAAAACACCCAAAACCAAAACAAAACAGAAACAAAGGGGCTGGAGAGATGGCTCAGTGGTTAAGGGCACTGGCTGCTCTTCCAGAGGACCTGGGTTCATTTCTCAGCACCCACATGGCAGCTTATAACTGTCTGTAACTCTAGCCCCAGGGGATCTGACACCTTCACACCAAAGCACATAAAAAAAAAAACAAAAACAAACAAACAAAAAACCCAAATACATATACATAAGGAAAGATATAGAAGAAGCAACATGAGTTCACCCAGGATCTGTATGGTGGGAGAGAACTTACTCCTTCAAGTTGTCCTGACTGCCACACGAGTGCCTTGACATACATGAACACATGGACACATAAATAGACAAAATGTAATTAAACAGCACGTGTAAAGTGAAGCAGAAGAATCTGTTTAGCTGAGGCTAGCCCAGTCTACATAGAGAATTCCAGGCCATCCAGGGATACATCTCAAGACTCAGTCTCAAAAACCAATAACCAAAGGATGACAAAGCAGAGAATGCATCTTCATATTTAACCTGCAAAACTGAAGCAAATTTGTTTTGCTTTGTTTTATTTTGGTCTAGAAATTGCCAGAACCAAACCTGCATGCATCGGTCCTCCATCTGCCTCCTCCTGAATGCTGGGAATATAGACAGACCTATGCTACTAACTCTGACCTTAATAAAAGGTTTTCTCAGTTATATCCAAACCCCAGAATTCCAGAGAAGATCAAAAAGGAAATATTTCAGTAACTATAGGAGTAACTATAGGAGTAACTACATAATATGAAGGTTAGATTAAAAAAAAAAATAGAGCTGGGAGATGGTGGCCCACACCTTTCATCCCAGCACTCAGAAGGCAGACAGGTGGATCTCTGTGAATTCAAGACCAACCTGGCCTATAGAGTGAATTCCAGGACAGGTTCCAAAGCTACAGAGAAATCCTGTCCCAAAAAACCAAATGAATGAATGAATGAATACTCAATCACAGGAGTTCCTTCAGTCTCATAAATAAATGAACAGATGCAGTTCCTTGGGGTCAGGTGCTAGAACACAGCACACGGCCTTGTGCATGCTAAGCAAGTGCCTGGCTACTACTGAGTTGCAGGCCCAGCCTGATACAACAACAACAACAACCAACTTTAAAGCAAATACTAGCAAATCAATCAAGCCTGTTGGCATCAAGCAAGATTATTCCAAGATTATGTGGGGCTTACTTAAATGAAAGGCAAGGTGTGGGAATAGTACCGTGTAGCCCTGAAGAAAATAATCAAATTTGGGTATAGCTTCACGGTATCTGAGGCAATGGTCCTGGGTTACTGCAGCGCTGCAATAAATCATTGGTATTTTGCCTGCATGTATGTTTGTGTGTGGGTGTCAGATCTTGGAGTTGCAGACAGGTGTGAGCTACCATGTGGGTGCTGGGAATTGATCCGGGTCCTCTGCAAGAGCAGTTAGTGCTCTTAACCACTGAGACATCTCTCCAGACCCCTGGCTTTTTGTTTTTAATGAAAACATTTTAGCCATGGTGAGAAATGCTCTCTCAAAAAACAAACAAACAAAACCAAAGCTATATTTAAAAGTTGTAAGCAGGCAGATGGTGTCAGCGTATGCTGTTGATCTCAGCACTCGGGAGGTAGAGGCAGGTGGATGGAACTGAGTTTGAGGTCATCCTAGTCTGTAGAGCTAGTTGCAATACACCCTGCCCCCACCAAAGCTTTAGTTTTTTAAGCACCCAGGGAGGTGGCGTGTTCCTATAATCCCAGCAGGCAGGAGGATCTCAAATTCAAGACCAGCATGGTCTACAGAGTGAGTTCCAGGACAGCCAGGACTACACAGAAACCCTGTCTCAAACTGCCCTTTCCAAAGAAAAAAGAATGTAAAGGGGGTCTGGTGTTACAGCCCAGTAATAGAACACACGAACACACACACACACACACACCTGGAATCTGCAAGGCTCTCTGTTCAATCTCCAGCATAGCAAAGTCAGCCTGTAACTTTTAGAGTTCCTGTTTAACATAGACAAACCTCTTGGATTGCAAGCAGAAATTGTCTATTTCCAGCTTCTATAGTTTGTATTTATTGAGAAGTTGCAGTTAAAATTTGTAGAAAAATACAAAATGTTACTAAACATGAAGAGATAATGATATAGCTGAAGAGATCAACAGAAACAAAACTAAAAAGCTGAGGCCACTTTTCTGCACATGGAACCTCAGCAAAGCCCGGTCTGTAGAGGCTAGATGGCCAATTAAGAGCTGCCGGGCTGGGGAAGACTGGAATGCTGCAGGTCGGGAGGCAAATGACCTTATCTTGGGCTAGTTATAGCCTTCCAGAACACCATTCCTTGACTACCCTTTTGTCTAATGAGACTAATAGATAAGAACCTTTTAGACTCTAATTTAGCATACCACCAGACTTAGCCTCCCACCAACCCTAAAGCCAAGAGCTAAGATAGTATCTTGGACCTATAGAAACACTTCCCTAGCAGTGGGCAGTGGTGGTACTTGTCTTTAATCCCAGCACTCTGGAGGTAGAGACAGGTGGATTTCTGAGTTTCAGGCCAGCCTGATCTACAAATTGAGTTCCAGGATAGCTAAGGCTATTAAAGAGAAACCCTATCTCCAAAAACCAAAAAAAGGGAGGAATGTTTCCCCAAGCCTGTTGTACCTGCCTCCCTGATGTACCCATATATATACATATATATGTATATAGTCTCAAACAATAAGACTTCATGAAACATTTATGTGGAAGAGAGCCAGGCTTGTCACATGCCTGTAATCCCAGCACTTGCAAGGTGAAGGCAGGAGGACCAGCCTCAGCTACACTTGGAGGACAGCCTGGAAAACAAAACAAACAAACAAAAACCTCCACAAACTAAAGGTGGGGGAGGCCGGAGAGATGGCTCAGTGGTTAAGAGCGCTGGCTACTCTGCCAGAGAACCTGGGTTCTATTCCTAGCATCCGTATGGCAAGTGAACAAATCTATTAACTCTAGTTTTAGGGATTCTGATAGCCTCTGGCCGCTTCAGGCAATAATACACACACTGCACAGATACAAGCATAACACCCATACAGTAAAATAAAAGTTAAGAGTGTGGGGGTGGGGAGGGCACATCATTGAGCCAGGCCATAGCTGTAACCCCAGCACTGGGGAGGCTGAAGGTACAAGGGCAATTTGCCACAGTGTAAGACCTTATCTTAAATAAACCCTGGGTTTGACCCAAATGAATAACAAATCTCGGTAGTTGATGGTTTGGCTTAAAGTGTTTGTCTGAGGGTCCCACACTGCACCCAGGCTTCCCTGGAACTCATTATGCAGTTCAGGTTGGCCATGAGCTAATAGCAATACTCAGCTTCCTATGTGCTGGGATTAAATACAAGCATCACACTTGACTCAAGAGCTACAATGTCAACCAATACTAAACCAGGAATCTGCCCTCTAGAGCTTATGGGTGACTGACTTGGTAGAAGCCCCACTGTCCACTGTTGGGCTTTTTGAGTGACGTACCAATGTGGGAAATTGCAGACTGTTTCAAATTGTTGGGCGCAAGAAGCTGCACAGGATGAGATTTCGCAACTTCACACGGCCCAGTGGAACCTGTACAGCAGCTGCAGGTCCACACAAGGAAAAGACTAGATCCCAACAAGAGTACAAAGGGCAAGGTCAGGAGGAAGATACACTAACTAGAGGCTGAAGTTAGGCGTTTCGAAGCTGGCTTTTGTCAAAAGCAGTGACTCCTCAAGTCCAAAGGTCTAAAGCCACCTCACAGCTGTGCCCTTCATCTTGCCTCTCCAAGGCACGGACATAGGTCAGTGTGAAAACTGCAATCAAAACAGGGTAGTGGCCGTGTGCCATTTCAGCACTTGGTAAGCAGAGGCAGAAGAGTTAGGAGTTCAAGGTGATCTTTGGTTTCACATCAGCAGTCCCCTCAAAAAAGCCAGGCTTTAATCCCACCACTTGGGAGATAGAGCCAGGAAGAGTCATCCTTAGCCATAGGACTTAAGAGGACAACTTGGACTCCATGAGACTGTCAAAATCACCTCTAACATACAAGTAATACAGTACTGGATGTTGAATTCAGGACGCCTTCCCCCCCCACCCCCACCCCAGCTACTTTTACCTTAAATAAACCTTTACAGTGGGTGGGGGGGCTCTCAATTCTGCCCGCTAGCAAATTGAGGGAGGGACTCACAGAGTAAGGAACAAGTTGCTAATTGGAAAATGCAATGAGATAATAAACATCTGAAAAGAGAGCAGAAGGTGACAAGGGGAGCCAGGCAAAGGCCAAGGAAATGCAAATCCAAGAAGGCTGTCCTGGCTCTCCCAGAGCCAGGAAGTCACGCCCTCCCCCTCAGGCCCGATCCCGCAAACTTGGGGTTTTCTACAGCACAGCGCCAGAGACGTAACACATTTAAAATGTAAATCACACTACGGTAGCACGTGATCCCAGCACTAGGGAAGCCGAGGCCAGAGAATTGGGAATCCAACTGTAACTACACAGCCACTAGTTCCAAAAGGAACGAGATTTCGCAACATCACAGGGCAGAACACAACAGCAAACCTCAAGACGAAACAAACCAGAACGGAAGGCTTTCCATCAGTCCACAGTTTGAATGGCCTGAAATGCGTCGGGATAAAATTCGAGCTATGTAGGTTCTTGGATGAGAAAAAGGTCTCATATGTGTGACAGGGTCTCACTAAGCTGTCCCAGTGAGCCTTCAAGGGAGCCTTTTGCCTCAAGCTGAAGAAAGTGGGACCACAGGTCAGAGCTGCCTATCAATTTCCTGCTACTTGTTTAAGGCAGGGTATCTGTACATATCCCTGGGTGTCCTGGAACTCACTCTGTAGACCAGCCTGGCCTCAAACTCCGAGATCCTCCTGCCTCTGCTGGGGTTAAAGGCGTGAGCCACCAAGTCTGGCTTGTTTCCTGTTTTAAATTGTGGGGTTTAAAATGATTCCTAGTACCCGGGCGGTGGTGGGGCACGCTTTTAATTCAAGCACTTGAAGCACTTGGCAGGCAAAGGCAGGCGGAGCGTTGTGAGTTCAAGGCCAGCCTGATCTACAAAGCGAGTTCCAGGACACCCAAGGCTGTTACACAGAGAAAGCCTGTCTCGACCGCCCCCCCCCAAAAAAAAAGGAAAATCCCTAGTGTGATGATCCCTAGTGAGTTTCAATGCTATCACTTGACACTAGGTTAAGGGTCCCACCATAGAATACAGGCAACACACTATTCCTAATTTGTCCCACTCCAAAGAGCCCTTCTCCGTGCCCCACGAGCACCCTGCAGCGTACCCAATATGTGCCTTAAGGAACCAGCTCTCCGCAGCACACAGGACTTGTTCCGTCCGACCCACAGCCGCGTCTCTCAGCACCTGGAATAAAGTGCGCATCCCAAGTCACGTCGTGGCTTACTATGTAGAAAACCACTCACATGTCAACATTAAAAATTCTTAGATGTGAGTCTGCTTCAACAGTATGCCCAAGTTATTAACAGGGACACTAAGAGGTGGGGGTAGGGAGGAGGGAACAACCCGGATCCGAATTCAAGGAGGCAAAGGGAAGGCAAGAGGACCGTGGCTTCTGCCCTGTGAACCAGGGTACATTAACATAACACCTTTAATGATTTGAAAAAGAATTCTGTCCGTTTTCCCAGCGAACTTTGGAAAGAAACTAATAGAAACAACTTCCCATTCAAAGACACCGAGGAAAGCGTTGGAAGGCGGAGGCTGGGAAGGGCCTGAGAGCCGGGGTCCCCAGACTCCCTGCAGGGCTCTGTCTGGGGCAGCCGCTCACCTAGCGCAGCCCCCGCCCCGCTGTCTCACTGTCCCCACTTTCCGGGAAAAGCGATTCTCACTCCCCACCCCGGGGCTGGCCAGGCAGAGCAGGGTGAGAAGCACGGGGACATCCGGGGCCTAGCTAGCCCTGAGCAGCCTTACCTGGGAGCCACGAGGTCCAGCCCGGAGGTCACACACGCCAACAAAAGCAGGCCGGGGAGTCAGAGCGCAGGAGGGACTCGCCGATCGTCGCGTGCTGACTCCTCCCCTCCCTCTGCGAAGTTTGCAGGTTTCTAGGCCCAACCCCCCTGGCCATCGGCTTCCCTAGCCCCCTCCCAGTAGGGCCTGAGCCTGCAGGGTATGGTCGCCCACGCCCACAGCCCATACACTCTGGGGACAAGTTAGGGAGCAACTTTAAAAAAAATTAAAATTGCTTCACGCTAACCAGCCGGGGAACATGCACGCACGCACGCAAGCACACATCCCTGACCTGACTTCAGGTTCTGGTCGCAACAAAGGCTACACTAAGCGCCTACTCCGTGTTAGTTGTTGTGGGTTCCTTTCCTGAAGCCAGTTGATTTTCCGTGCTTGGATGAGGCAGACGCCTTCCTCTCTGTGCTTTTCTGACCCTCACCTTTCTGCTCCAGGGCCTTTGCACTAGCTCTCTCTCTGTGGCTTCTTTTCACAGCTCATGTTTTAAGAGAATCTCCTCAACCTGAAATTCCATACGTAGTGAACTCTGAACTCCCCACCTCCTGCCAGCACTAACCTAGTGCAGGGATTACAGACCTGTGAACCAAGGAGTAGGGGGTAGGGTGTACCGGGGCCTTGGGTGTGCTAGTTACAACACCAGTCCACACTTCCCACCTTTTCAAAGCCACCTTTTTCCATCCACGGGTCTCAGGTCAAATATTAGCTCCTGCAGGGATGGTGGCAACACCCACAGCTCTCCAGCTAACTCTGCAGGCAGCAGGACACTTTTGTGCATAGGAATTGGAGCTAGCTTGGGCACTCTAGTGTCTCTTAACGAAGACAAAAAGGTTAAGTGGCCTCTGAGTCTGCCCTTCCTGAAGAAGACCCAGGCCTTCTATCCCAAAGCTCTACCACAGAACTCTGTTTTTACTCCCACACTTCTTTGAGACAATACCTTGCTATGTAGCCCAGGATAGCCTTCGACTTCCTATGTAGCTCAGATGGACCTCTAACTCCAGGCACTCCTCCTGCCTCAGCCTTCCAAGTGCTGGGATTTGGTTCTCCATGTTCGGGACTCCCAGTTATGAGAGCTGAATGTATTCAATAATTGAATTTCCTTTTCCTGTCTCTCTATTCTCCACTCCCCGTATAGAATGCAATTCCAACCAGACCTGACCTGTATCTTTCTCACTCACGTGTTTATTCACGATGTTCAGGGTCATGACTAGCATGTTCTACAGCCTCTTGTTGAATTAATAACGTAAGGGGAGCCACCCCTCCTGCCACAGCTGACCAGATGCTATTGCTAAATGTGCACCACATTTTCTGCAGGATTAAGAAGGTTGGTGCTGGAGAGATGGCTCAGTAGTTAAGAACACTTGTTGCTCTTCAGAAGACCTGGGGTTCAGAAGACCTGGGGTTCAATTCCCAGTGGCTACAAGGTGGTTTACAACAACCTGTAACTCTAGCTCCTCCTCCCCTGGACACCAAGGATGCCAAAGCATATGTTCGGTGTACACACACATGTGCCGGTAATACACCTAAAATAAAATGAGTAAATAATGAGAGAAGGGTGCTTTGCTGGACGTGGTGGCACACACCATTAATCACAGCACTGGAGAGGAATAGGCAAGTGAACCTCTATGAGCTGAGCCCACCCTGCAATACACTGCTGAGTTCCATAACCACCAGAGCTACATACCGAAACTTTGTCTTAAAAAGAAGGGTGTGCTGGGCATTTGTCCCGAGTTAGAGACTTTGGGGTTCTGGGTGGCTGGGCTCGGGTGGAAGGTGGGCTGCATTAGGTCACATGGCTGCTCACAAATAGTAAAACCTCACTAAGCTCATGTGAGTGAACTTTTAAAATGATTCTCCTCTTGGACATGGTTGTCCTTGTTAATTTTCTATTGCTGTGATGAGACAGCATAACCAAGCCAATTTAAGAGGGAGCTCACAGTTTCAGAGGGTTAGAGTCCATGACCATCATGGGGGCTAGCGTACAGCAGCAGGCAGGTGGCGTGGCTCGGGAACAGTAGCTGAGAACTTCTATCTCGAGACACAGCCATGAGGTAGAGAAAGAAAGAGACCCAGAATTTTGGCAGGCTTTTGAAACCTCAAAGCCCTTCCAACCCCAGTGATACACCTCCCCCAGCAAGGCCACATCTCTGAAACATCCCCAACTGTTTCACCAACTGGAGACCAACTAGTAAAACAAATGAGCCCACAGGGGCCATTCTCATCTAAAGGTGCACATTAACAAAACCCCGTAAAGAAAAACTAAAATGAGCCGGTGGTGGTGGTGGTGGTGCATGCCTTTAATCCCGGCACAGGATTTAATCTCAGGCAGAGGGAGGCAGATCTCTGAGTTTGAGGCTAGCTGGTCTACAGAGTGAGTTCCAGGGCTACCGAGAGACCCTATCTGGGAGCGGGGTGTGGTGGTGGTGGGGGGGTGTCATCTGTGAAAGTGCTTGCCCTATAGCCCTGGTAATCTGAGTTCATTCCTGGAACCACATGAAGGTAGAATTGATGCCACAGAATTGTCCTCTGAGCCCCTCGATGGCATTTAGAATGTGCTACCCACACATATACAATAACCTAAATTCTAGCAACAAGGCTCCCCAACAGTGCTCATCCTAGAAGTAGGGAGATGAGTTGGGGTGATGCCACGAGCCCCCAAACACTCACATTCAAGTATTACTGAACAGTGGTCAAGGGCATCTGTCCTAGCTGGTCAATGGGAAACACAGACCTGGAAGGCAATGGAACCTGGCCTTCGGGACTGAAACCAATTCCGCGGGATATATTCCTTCCTGTGCTGTCTGGTTGGATGTGAGTCTGACATTCTGAGAACTGGGCTTTAGAGAAGTCATGAAATCACTCACTGCCTGCTGCGATCTGTCAAGCCAGACTCCTTGTCCACCTACCTGACCCGAGCGCTGGTCAAAAGCCACATGGCGTCTCTTGCGCCACCACGCGGTTATCTGAGGTATCGCAGGCTTCTGTACTCCAAAGCCCCTCAGCAGGGAAGGGTAGGCGATAGCAAGTTTAGGAGGACGGGGCTCTCTTGCCTGGATCTCATTCTTGCCTAGAAGGTACTTAAACAGGATGGCCTTCCTGCAACCATGGAACCCTAGGCTGACCAGGGTACTCCTTGACTGGAGTTCCCAGTTTCAGCAGCCAGAGTTCCGTTAGTCAGGTAAATCCTCATCCTTGGTTTCATGCAGAATTCAAGAGGGGCCAATATGAAGCAGCATTGATGTTTATTAAAAAGCATTAACTATACATTTTTTTTTTAAGCAGAGGGCTAAGGAAAAGAAGGCTCTGGGGAGGAAAGCCTAAGACTTGTGGTGTGGGTTTCTGCAAGAGTCCCACTACACTCTCTTTAAAATGGCACTTTCTCCCAAGCTGGTGGTTTTGAAGCAGATGGCTTAGAAGGCTGGGACTTTGGACAGGAGATTGCAGAGGCATTCGGGGCAGGATTCCAACTGATAGGAAAGCCGTGCATTCCACGGATGCAAGAAGGTAGGGTAGTATTCCTGTAAGCAAAGCCAGCTGCTTCTTTTTACAAGATTTATTTTCATATTATGAAAAAAAAAAAAAAAAGACATTTAGGCTGGTGTGGTGGCACGTGCCTTTGATCCCAGCATTTAAGAGGCAGAGGCAGGTGGATTTCTGAGTTTGAGGCCACCCTGGTCTATATAGTGAATAGGCTAGCAACAGCTACAAATTGAGACCCTATATCAAAACAAACAAACAAACAAAGGGGCTGGGTCTAAGAATTCAGGCATTATGCTGGCCGGCCTGTCATCTGGCAAAAAGCATCAGGCTGTACCCTGGTCAGTCTAGGGTTCTATGGTTGCAGTGTGCACGCAGGTTTAAAGGACCCCTTTAAAAGAAAGACCCCTGCCCACTTAAGCTCTATTTTCCTCTCTCTTTCCCGTTGTTCTCTGGGGCAGACAGGACTTTTCCTGCCTCCCCCTTCTCTTCTGTCCTCTCTCTGTCTTTGTGTCTCTTTACCTCGTCTCTCTTTCCTTTCCCCCTCTCTGTTTCTAATAAAACTTCTCACTGATCTCTGTCTGCCTGGCATATTTGTCATTCCGCCTTAGTCACCCTGGCCTGCCATGGAATCCGCCAAGGTTCCCCATGAACTTTATCTTAACACTGGAGACGTGGCTCAGTGGCACCCATGTTGGTTGGCTCACAACTGTAACTGCAGCTCCTAAGGAATTTGACGCCTCCAACGGAACCTGCACTCATGTGAATTCTGCCCCATAGCTAAAACTAATAAGCTATATCTTAGAAAGAATGCAAGATTGAAGTTTTGAAGGCTCGAGAGCTGGCTCAGGCATTAAGAGTTCTTACTGCTCTTTCAGAGACCCACGTGCCTACAAGTGGATCTGTGTACCGTGTGCTTGCAGTGCCCACTGACATCAGAAGAGGGCGCTCTACCAACGGCGCTACATCCCCAGCCCAGACTGGAGTGTAACAGGACACTGAAGAATCGACTAAAGAACAAAGTGAAGTTAGATGCAGAGATTAAATGTGTACACCATAAGCCATGTCTCTGCCTGCTGCTTGCTTAGTCAGCTGCCTTGACTTAGGACCTTTAGAAATACCTACGCATAAAAAACATTCTGTACTTTATTTTTCTAGTTCACTTATCTCTTGGGCTAACTCCAGTTACTACTAATATTAATAAGAGACTTAAATGACCAAAAAAATAACATATGTGATTTTAAGAAAACAACTTTTGCAAATTACTGTCTTCTTGATGTATTGTAAGTTCTGATAGCAACAAACCATTTTTTTTTTTTTTTTTTTTGGCACAGCAATTACTCACTAGTCCTATGGAAAGAGACACAATTACCTCATTAACAGACTTTGAGGGGCATGCCCTAAAAGGAGGATGTGTAAAGAAAGACACAACAACAATGCATCATTTAAAAATGTGTATTTAAGGTCATTCCACCAAAATTAAGCAGAATCACACTTTGAAAGCATTAATGTAGCTATCTTTATCTTTTAGGTTTATTTTCAACTGGGCTTCATTTGGTCTCTGCTGCTTGAGATGTTCTCACAGGTATCACTCACACAGAACACTGAAGCTGATGGCTTCTCAAGAACTGGGAGGCGGGATCCTAACAAAACCATGTATCTTGAATACATTATAAATTCTAAAAACCCTATGGAATCTCAAACAACTTAATACCAGTCATGGAAATGCACTGTCAACAAAAAACCGAGGCAGTCTGCACTTTGGAACAGCCACAAAAATATTACAGCAAGAGTTAATGCACTTTGTGATTACATCTACTCAAAGGGAATTTCACTTAAAATCCTCACTAATTAAATAACATTTTACATTAGGGCCCATTAAATCCTGGTAATTACTAAACAATTGGCAGCACTGAGTTATAGTTAAATAATGCTGGGATACAGCCATTGCTAACCTTGTAGTCACCTTCCAGGATACCCTTCTTTGTTTCCAACAGAAGATCCTACAGAACTCAGTGATGAGCATTCGCCTTCCCAGCCCACTTCACTTTAGGAGTCCTCTGCTGCTTCTGCTACAGTTGCTTTCTCAGCTGCAGAGCTTCAGCCAATAGGAAGAGGGGGAGACTGAGACACCCAAGCTGAGCACTGATTCCTAGGTCATTTGCTGTTATTTTACATTTAAGTGTTGACATAGCTGCTGTGGACTGGGTTACTGTGCAGGCTGGTATGGAGGCAAGGGAAAGGCAAACCAAACCTGTCCCTCACTTTGAATAAGGCCAAGGATGCCCAAACTTGCTTATCTCCCCAGTGTGGGCCACAGGGGAGGGGGATGGGTGGCTCAACCTGCTAAAATGCCCATCACTCCGAGGAGTAAGCTTTCCAGCAATGTGAGATAGCGTGGCTAGGATTCAGGACTACTTGTTTCTGTGGAGTTCAAGGCACACTTGATGAGCAGTGTGCACGCGTGAAACTCAGAAACAAAACCTTTCAGAATGCTGAGTAGACTACTGAATCTCCTCAAAAGCACCAATGACTAATACACACAGACCTAGCTAGAGACAGGGAGATTGACTTGACTATGAGTCAATGCAGTATGAGAGAATGCAGTAATTCCCAGCAGGGTATGAATAGTTCATTGTGAGGAAGTTAATTACACTGCTAATGTTTTCTGCCTTATTTGAAGAGACAAATTAGCATAAGTAAATCACGAGTTAAGATGACAAGCTAAACCTTTGTTTCCACTCATTAGATGAAAGCACAGGAGCTTGCAGTTAAGCCTCTGTGGGGAGCAGGGATGTGGGTAGGAAGCAGGGGCAGCAGCTTCTGCAAGCAGAAGCAGAGCAGTGATGAGGCTGACTTTTGGCTGAGGCAACTTTTCATCCCACCTGGAAGCCACAGAATTGTGTATTTTCATGCGTCATGATCAGGACAAGTTCAAGGCCACAGTTCCTGTCTGCCGCTTTGGAATGGTGACAGCTTGCTCATTGAGTAACACCTTCCAGGGGCTCGCCATTGACAGCTAAGATCTGGTCACCTCGTTTTAATCCGAAATCCTCTGCAGCTGCTCCCTATGAACAAGGAACATAACAAAATTACTAGGAATATTGCATGAACTTATCTTCAGACACACACACACACACACACACACACACACACACACACACACACACACGTATATGTGAAGCTCCACTGAATTTCCTTCCATATATGTAAATATTCTATAATCTGAATAAAACAACCCAAATCCAAAACAGCTGTTCTGAAGACTTCAGGTCTGTCACGCTCAGTCTGTACGTACACTCACCATGTTCAAACTCATGTGTCACAGACTGCCAGGGCCTGAATCACCATCATCTCCCTCCCTCCCTCCCTCGTCCACCAGGTAACTCTGCTAGCCTGAAACTCATTATGTAGCCCCGGCCAGCCACAGAGTCACAGAGGTCACCTGTCCACCTTCTGAGAAGGCCTATTTACTTCCTGTTGCCTGCTGAGATGACTAAGACATTCAGGTGCTTTGACTTTAAGTTTCTTTTTAAGACTTATTTTAAAAATGTGAGTGCCTGTGTGTGTAGGTATGTGCACGTGAGTACAGGTGCCTGAGGGAGGCCAGAGGCCAGATCACCTGACTTCCCTGCAGCTGCAGCTCCAGGCAGTTACGAGCTGCCTGATATGGGGCCATGGGTGCTGGGAGCTGAACTCTGCAAGATCAGCACACCCTTAGCTCCTGAGCCATCTTTTCAACTCATGAATTTGAAGTTTTCAACCAAGCATACACCTGACTGGCAGTGTCCTGAGAGCCTGCTGCTGGGGTAGACTCTCAGTTCCTACCTGCTTGCAGCGCCTGTGATGTGGACGTCACATTTCTGGGGCGGTGGAGAGTCAGTCACTACGTTAAATAACAGTGCATGTGTGGAGTCCAGGAAGAGAATTATGAAAAAGAAGTTTTGATGTATTAACCTACACTCTATGTTTCACAGCTCCAGAAGTCTGAGAAGGGAGAGTCTGGGGGGAATGTCCTATGTGAAGGCAGCATGAGGTACGTTAGAGTTCCATGCTCTCTGTGTGGGAGAAACAAGGTCAGCATCATTTTAGAAAAGCTTTGGGGGGGGGATCTCTGTCAGCTTTGCGTTTATTGGTTCTCTATTTTATTTTATAATTTGGATATCATTGCCAAATTTAACAAGCAAAACGAGAAAGAGAAAGGTTCAGTGACCTCCAATGCTACAGGGCCAGAAATAACGGTTGCTGCTATTACCTGCATTGGAGTATGCTTTCAGAATATTGTGTGTGTGTGTGTGTGTGTGTGTGTGTGTGTGTGTGTGTGTGTGTGTGTGTGTGTTACAGTGCATGTGTGGAGGTCAGAGGGCAATTTATGGGAACCAGTCAATCAATCGGTCCTCTCTTTCCACCATGTAGGTTCTGGGGGGGGGGGCAAACAGAAGCCATCAAGCTTACAGGCTTGTTCTTTAGCAATGGCACCATCTTGACTGCCCCAGGAAACTCTTCTACCGAGACTAACTACACTAAGTGGGCTAGGAGCCAGGGCTTAGAAATTTCTTTTCTTTCTTCTTTCAGATTCAGAAACTTTAATTTTTCAGATAGGTTTCACTTTTTAAAAAACCACATTCCAGCCAGGTGGTGGTACATTTAATCCCAGCACTTGGGAGACAGAGAGACAGGGGGATCTACAGAGTTGGTTTCTAGGACAGTCAGGGCTACACAGAGAAACCCTGTCTTGAAAAGCAAAGCAAAGCAAAACAAAATGACACATTCCTTAAAAAATAAAATATACCACAAACAAACAAAACCCCAAACCAAGCTAGGTGTGGTGATTCATGCCTACACTCCAGGTACCCGGGATGGGGGGGTTGGGTGGGGGCTCAAGGTCATCCTTGGCTACATAGTGACTCAAGGCCAGCATGAGCTACATGAGCTCCTATTTCAAAGGTGAAACAATTCCTCTAACCAAAACCAAAAGAAAACAGCTGACAAGGAAGGGCAATAGTCACCATGGATATGCTACTACTCACTTGGGTGCTCCCACAGGATGCCTTTCCCACTCTGATCTGAAGATGGTTCTCTTGCATTATTTTATTTCTTTGTTTTTATTATTCGGATTTATTTATTTTTTAGAGAGTGTCTTACTCCTTAGCCAAAACTGGCCTCAAAATTTAAGCCGCTCTCCCAGGCTTCCAAATGCTGGAATCACAAGCACATGCCAGCATGCCTGGAGATGGTTGCTTTTAAATGCACCACTAATACATATCGGTGTCACTTTCAGCTATGTGTTCTGATGACACTCTCAACCACAGTGGCCTCTGGGAGGTACAGACAGGTGTGGAGGGCTAGATGGCTGTTCTCCAGCCCAGGGCCTTTCAGCTTTCTGGACTGGAGCTAACATGACATGGGCATGGTGAAGTGAGTGGAGGCAGAAGCAGAGTAGTAGGAACCCTGTGGCCTTCTACTACAGAGAGGATGCTGCCAAAAGCCAACCGTCTGTAACAATGCCGCTTGAGAATAACGGCCACAACTACTTATAGTGTTACACTTGTCTTAAGAGGATAGTGTATATATCTACCTCAGGGACTCCCAGGCTGGGTACCACTGTCTCACTGTGAAGCTGCCTTTGATTAGCTCCCTCCCCTTTGACTAGCTGCAGTTCATGAGATGAATGATTCCCACCTCTGCCTAGTGTGCCATAACCACACTCCACTAACAGGGACAGATGGGTAAAGCTGTGGCTGTCTAGTGTCACCCAAAAGCAAATACCCATTGAGTCAAGATCCCAGTTAGCAGGCAAGATCTGTGCAAGTAACAGCAAGCTTATGTTAATATCAGCAGAACTTTCTAGGAAGATTTGGATCTGACTTCACTTCTTGGAAAACCTTTTCTGCTGGGTGTTGGTGGTGCATGTCTTTAACCCCGACACTCAGGAGGCACAGGCAGGTGGATCTCTGTGAGTTCAAGGCTAGCCTGGTCCGCAGAGTGAGTTCCAGGACAGCCAAAGCTACATGGAGAAACCCAAGGGGGAGGGGAGGGAGAGAGGGGGAGACGGGGAGAGGGAAAGAGGGGGAGAGGGAAGGGAAAGAGAGAGAGGGAAGGAGAGAGAGAAAAGGAAAGAGAGATAGAAGGAAATCTTTTCTTTCTTTTTTAAAAAATTAGCTGGGCACGGTGGTTCATACCTTTAATCCCAGCACTTGGGAGGCAGAGATAGAGGCAGGTTGGATCTCTGTGAGTTTGAGGCCAGCCTGGTCCACAAAGTAAGATCCAGGACAGCTAGGGCTGTTACACAGAGAAACACTGTTTGGAAAAATATTAAAAATATTTTTTAATTATGTGAGAATTTCATACAATATTTTCATCAAGAGCCTTTATTTCTTTAGGAATACAATTCAATAGAAAGCTACTGGATCAATGAATGAATAAATGGTTGTAGTCTTAACATTGAATAAAAAATGGTAAGAAGCCAGGTGTGGTGGCACATGCCTGAAATCCCATACTCAGCTGGTAGGATCAGGAGGATCATGAGTTCAGGTGACACAGCTCAAGACCAGCTTGGGTTACAGCATGAGTGAACCAAATAAATAAGTAAGTAAGTAAGTAAGTAAGTAAGTAAATAAATAAATAAATAAATAAGTGGGAAAAAAAAACCCAAAAAAAACCCAAAAAAAACGTTGGACTGTTTATCCTAAGTACTTTTCACAGGTCTTCAAAATTTACAGTAAAATTAAATGCTAACGGACAACGCACATTTAAATTAAAAATGATTCCTCTACAAGACTTGTAGAAGCAGCGGAAGTAGTGGACATTGACTACCCAGGGCATGCTGGGAGTATTGTGGGGTTGTTGTTGTTTGCTGTTTTGTTTCCTTTATTTAACACAGGTTCTAAAATGTGGCCCAGGCTGACCTTGAACATGCAGTGATGCTCCTGTGTCAGCCTCCTGAGTGCTGGGATTACAGGTTATGTGCCTATCCCTGGTTTGGAAATAGTGTTTAACTCCTGAATCACTATGACTTGGTATTAGACCAAAGTATCACGTGCCTTGCAGAGGTAATCTGGACAATCTTGTAGTGACATGAGGACTGTAGAGCTTCTACCCCTTCCTTCTACCTGACATCGTATGTATGTACACACGCATGCCTGCCTGTGCACGATTTTGTGGAGGCTAGAGGCGAATATTGGGTATCTTCCTCTATCATTATCCTTTTTTTCCCACTTTTATTTCATGAGATAGTGTCTCTCATGCCTGGAGCTCACCAGTTCAGCTAGACTGGTTGGCTTGAGAGCCTGGGATTGCCTGTCTCTGCCTCAGTGCTGCCTTCTGTGGGTGTTGGCCAATCTCAACTCAGGTCTTCACGCTAACAAAGCAGGGACCTTACCTACTAAGCTAGCTCTACAGGCCCACGATATCCCTCCCCCACTCTCTCCCTGGCTGTCCCAGAACTCAATCTGTAGACCAGGCTGGCCTTGAACTCACAAGAGATCCACTTGCCTCTGCCCTCTGAACGTTGGTACTGGGATCATGGTGTGTGCCACCATACCAAGACCCCTATTTTCTTTCTTGCAGGGTAAAGCTGAATCCCTTGCATCCAAGTCAGCCCTCAGGGAAGGTGCTGCTAAAGACAAAGATGCTCCTGGGGTCTGAGTACAGAGAAAACTGCTGCTTGGGGTCCCACTGTTGACACTTCCTTCCCAGGTCGGGGTTTCCTATGAGACCTAAATGAAATACCACCGCCACCTCCCAATAAGTGCAAACCACAGCAAACCACATTTTAAGTACAAAGCACTTAAAAATCTCACTAGCTTTGATTTTAAAATAACAATAAAAAGAAAAAAAATACCTTTGCAAATATAGTCTTGACATATATTGGCAAGACTCCATGTGGACTTCCATAACCCCCTACAATACTAAGCCCCAATCCTGCAGAGCCTTTCTCTAAAGTAATACTCTTAGGTGCAGGTGTTCTGAAAGCACAACACATGCTGTTTAATTGGAGAGTAGACACCGAGACGGAGCTCATTTGAATGGAAGCACACAGATTTGAGAGAGACTTCCACACTGCAAAGCCAGGAATGCCGTTTTGTCAGGTCAGACTCGTAGGAAGCAGTCTGGAAATGCTGTTGGACTTTTTTCATGCCGCATCAGTTCATCAATGATCTTGTGCTTTAGGGCTTTTACTTGCAGGGTCCACTGTTTTCTAATTAAAACAGTCACTGCAGTGGCAACACACCCTTTTCCCTCTGCTTGGCTTGGCTCCTCCCTCCTTTCTTATTGGCCTCGATTGGCTTTTGCCTCCTAAGTTCCCAGATGTTTGGTATCAGCTATTATACCCACCTCTATGCTTAGTTCTTAATTCAGTTGCTTTGTTTTATTTAGATGGGATCTTGTTGTGTAGCCTAGGCTGGCCTCTTCTCTCTCTCTCTCTCTCTCTCTCTCTCTCTCTCTCTCTCTCTCTCTCTCTCTCTCTCTCTCTCTCTGTGGTGTGGTACTGGGGATAATACCAACAGCCTTGTGTCTGCTAGGCTTCTAGAAGCTACACCCCTAGCCCATTTTTATTTTGTTTTTATTTTATAGAAAATAAATTTTTGTCAAGTTATGGAAGGTCATCACGTAGCTCAAACTGGCTGTGAGATCATGATGCTCCTGCCTCAGCCTTCTGAGCAGCTAGAATTCTAAGCATGTACAACAAGGCTTGGCCCAATTTTATTTATTTATTTATTTATTTATTTATTTATTTATTTATTTATTTATTTGTGTAGCCTTGGCTGCCCTGGAACTTGCTCTGAAGACCAGGCTGTCCTTGAACTCACAGAGCTACCTGCCTCTGTCTCCCAAGTGCTGATATTAAAGGCATGCGCCACTTCATGGCTGCTTGGCCTAATTTTTAATGTGTTATATATATATATGTACTTTAATGTGCTTGTGTACACACCAAAGTCAGAGGACAACTTTTATGGCTTACTTCTGTCTTCTACCATGTGGGTTCCAGGGATTGAACTCAGGTCATCCATCTTGGCAGCCAGTACCTTTACCCATTGAGCCATCTCGCCAAACCCCCTCTCCCCATTTTGCAGTGTGCTTTGAACTGTAGTTCAAGTTGACCTGGAACTCTGTAGCCTAGACCAGCTTTGAACTCACAGCAATCAGTAATTTTTCCTCAGTCTCCTGAGAGTTGGGATCACAGGAGTGAGCCACCATCACACCCACACAAGCTTTTAACTTTATCTTAGTCAAAAGTCGAGAACTATCCTATGGTTTAAAATCTTACCTATTTTCTCCAAAGAGAGATAGAGATGTGTGGACTGTACAGCCAGCAATACAGAGATCGTGCCAGCATGATGGAAGCCTGCAGTCCCCAGATGACCCCCTAACCAGTAGTGGCAGGCTGATGCTTGCGAGTGATGCCCCTTTCTGTCCAAGTGCCCCTGGCACTCCTCCAAGCCCCCCTCTAGTAGGGTGTTCTCCTGCCCCTTCAGGAGGATGGACCCAGTCTTTCTGTCCTTGGCCCCGATTCCATACTACTGTAATTACCCATCTTTTCCTCTACCTGGCTACGCTCCTTCGGTCTTAGCTACCCATGCTCCCAGCAAACTCAGGATCATAGCTGTTTAAACAGGAACTAACATCCAAGAGGAGAGAAGTGTGTCACCGGTGTGAAGCAAGATGGGTAAAGACAATCTGTTCCAAATATGTGACTGAGATTTCCGCCAGTGTGGAAGTCCTCTCTCTCAGACAACATTACTAAAATTCAGTTCACACAGGTGTGCTCAAGCCATCTAATCTCGGCTTACCCGAGGCCAGTTCCTTATTCCTAAATACTAGTTGTCTTTTGACATAGGTCTCCCGTAGCCAGTGCTGGCCTTGAATTGGCAATGTAGCCAAGGGGGACCTTGAATTTTTGATCCGGCTTGGCACACCAGGCTTCGTTTTCTGTGGTTCTGGGAATCACACCAAAGGCTTCACACAGGCTAGGCAAGTGCTGTACCAACTGAGCTACACCTCAGCCCTTCTCCCCATATTATACTATCCAAAGGGTAAAAAGCCAAAGGGATTCTGGGGTTCCCATCCCTACCATCTGATGTGTGGTGGGAGGGTCTCTTTCTTTTCCTTTTGAGACAAAGCTGTGCTGCATAGCCCTGGCAGGCCTTGAACTCACAGTGATCCTCCTCCTGCTGCTTCTCAAATGCTGGGATTATAAGTGTATGTCACCATGTCTGTCTGGCTCAAGGAGGTACACACTCTGTACAGGCAACATACCTTGTTTTGTGGCAGCATGCATGTCTGAGAGGCAGAGTCACCTGTTATGAACTCTGCCACTAAAGTATTGGAAAATTGTGAAGGGGTATGTGACCTTTGATCATGCTGTCCTGATTAAACCTTCCCTGAAGCTTGACCTAACATGTTTTTGTGTTGGTTTCCATCTGGTTGACACTAATAGTCATTGCTTGTTGATGTAATTTTTTAACAGCAGTTGTCCACTGCTATAGTACAGACTGTGTATAATATTGTATACAAATTATGGATGGCTTTGAATGCTACCCCCTTAGCCTGATTCTTTCAAAACCCACCATTAGCTTCTCCAATTACTGCCCCCCCAACACCTTCCCCCCCAAAGTCAGGCCCTGTGGCAATGGCTTCCAGAGCCCTGAGCTCCCTGACTTAATTTCCCTTACTAGCCCTTCCACAGCTGTGAATTTACAGGTCTACTTTCCCTTTAAGGGTAGGTAGGGCCACATCTTTACAAACATTCCTGTGTTTAAATCCTCAGAACTCAGTGCAGTGCCTAGCCTTAGAGAGGTGCTCAATAAACATCTGTTGAAATAATGGACTGTCCCCACATGGAACAGTGATGACATCATGAGTAAGGCTAGGCCCTTCTCTCTCTGCCGCCTCATGAGCGCGCTCAGCAATGATCTAGCAGTGGTGCCTAGCCTGATTCTGGCTGCTTTTGTAGACATGACCCCATTGCCAAGGACACTGGGAGAGAAATGAGGTGCTCAAGTTTAGCATGTTAAAACTAGTCTCAGGGCCACCAAGTCCTTAGGGACCTGCATACCTGGGCCCGCTGGAAACCTGGAACATGTGTCATCTGTCATAGATCATAGATCTATGTCAATTTATCTCATGGTACCTTAATATTTCTTCTTTGAAGGTTACTTTTTTATTGTTTTTTTTAAAATAAGTGTGTGTGTGTGTGTGTATGAGAGAGAGAGAGAGAGAGAGAGAGAGAGAGAGAGAGAGAGAGAGAGAGAGAGAGAGAAAGAGAGCATGCAAATACCTGTGGAGTCTAGAAGAGGTGCTGTATCCTCTGGAACTGGAGTTACAGAGCTACAAACTGCCTGACATGGGTGCTGGGAGCTGAACTCAGGTCCTCTTGAAGAACAGTATGTGCTCTTGACCTCCAAGGTATCTTCTCAAGCCATGCCTTAACATTTATTTATTTTCTCTGTCTCCCTCCCTCCCTCTCTCCCTCCTTCTCTCTCTGTCTCTGTTTCTGTCTCTGCCCCCCCCCTCTTTTGAGACAGGGTTTCTGAGTGTAGCCCTGGCTGTCCTAGAATTCACTCTGTAGACCATGCTGGCCTTGAACTCACAGAGATCTGCCTGTCTCTGCCTCCCAAGTACTGGGATTAAAGGCATGAGCCACCACCTCCTGGCCCTCTTTCTTTCTTAATGCCAGGATTTCTCTTTTATGTAGTTCAGACTGTCCGGGAACTCAGTATGTAGACCAGCTGGTCTTGAACTCACAGAGTGCTTCCTCTGCTTCCCTATTACTGGGGTTAAAGGTGTGCCCAGTGTGCTGGGCAGAGCCTAATTTTTAAAGACACTCAGATGTTAGCTGTGGATTTGTTTGTGCTGACAACTCCCTGCCACAGCTGTGGGGCTGGAGCAAAGGACCAGATGACAAGGGCAGCACCACTCTTCTATAAAGACTTCTATAGATCTTATTGTTTTTATCATGCAGTTCAGGGTGGCAGAGCTCCTACATCAGGTTAAGTGCTGGGACTACATGTATGAGCCATCAGAGCCAGCTGATTTTTCTTTTCCTTTGAGAGATGGATGTCATGTACCCCAGGCTTATCTTAAGCTTGCTATATATACAAAATGGGTTTGGATTTTTATTCCTTCTGCTCTACCTCTTGAGTACTGGGATTATAAGTGAGGGTTGCCATGTTCAGTTTCATGTGGTACTGAGGATGAACCCAGGGCGCTGTAAACGCTAGTAAAGTACTCTACCAGCCGAGCTCCAGCGCTCACCTCTCTACCTTGACTTTTTACCTCGAAAATGCTTACTTTCCTTTTTTGTCATATTTGATGAAATGTGTCATGAGGAAAAATGTAGAACCAACTTAATATTCTTCCTTTACAAGACACACCCAAAAATATCATTTAGGTCGATAAAGCCCCTTGTGGATGGCTGTGATCATGAGCTCCTTAGATGAACTATCTATCCACCAACAGCGTTTACTGAGCACACACCCTGACCAGGTGCTGACAGCGCAGTAATGGACAGCTTCAGGCAGCAGTGCTCAATGCGCAGCTGTTCGCTGCCTGTCTGGTCCAATAACCCCTGGGAACCTGCTAAGACCAGATGCCCGAATCTACTGGGGACCTTCTCAGAGTGTGCACAGATAGTGTCGTGGAGTGTGTGTGCAGGCACATACGCAGGCAAATGGAGTTCAGAGGGGGATAGCTTTTGAGATTTGGTTTTCTCCTTCTACTATGTGGGACCCTGGGATTAAACTCAAGTTATCAGACTTAGTGGCAAATGCCTTTACATGCTGGTCTCCTGCTCTTATTCTCATATCATTTTAGTTCTGGAAACATTGCTTTAATGAACAACTTTGCAATGACTAGCTGTAACGACACATGCCAGCAAAGGGGACAGCAAGATTTCACCTTAGCTTAGTGGGTTAAGGACATGTGACTCCTTGCATCTTAGAGCAGGGTGGACCTGAGCTATAAGCCTGCAGTTTCTTAGGACAGAAGGCACTGGCTTGTGCCAAGGCAATGAGAAGCAGTGTGAGTGCATGCCCTACCATGGTCTCTGAAGGATCCTAGGGTGGAACGTAGCCTTGTGTGAAACAGAGAGCAGCCCTGCCACCTTGTCAGACCCAGTCTAGGTCAGGAGAACATAGCACGCACATCCTTCTACTTTGAGATCACATGCATTAGAACCCAATGCTCAGGGGCTAGGCCAACTCTACATTAGAATACTCACTCCATGTCTTCTGGATGACGGTCAGCAGTCGGAGAGCCAAGCTGGGAGCCTGCAGACATGATTTCAAGCTGAGTCGCTATGGCACTTATATTGGTATCTGCCACAACCTGGGGAAGGGGATGACAAGGTATTTTACAATAAGTTGCAAGAATGCTGGAGAAACTACGGTTGCGTTTTAATCCTCATTCAACTTACATGTAGCACTGGACAGAACAAATTGTTCCTTTTCTGTCTTTTCCCCTCACTCCCCTTTCTCTTTCCCCATCTTTCTTCCTTTCTTCTCCCCATTTCCCAGTGCAGCCTCCCCATTGTGCAGCTCCACGCTGGGCTGGAGGATTTCCTTCACTTGATTCCCTATGATCGTCCCTCCCCACTCCCTTCTTCATTCTTTTGTGAACTGGGGACTGAACCCAGAGCCTGCTAGCCAGTACACTACCACTCACCTTGTCCCTAGTGCCTCCTTCTAAACACTACCATAGAACACAACAGGCAGGGTCTTCCTAAGCTGCAGTCAGTCTGTGGGCCGGCCCTTCCTTAGCCTCCCAATAGCTGCTGGATCACAGGCTGGTGCCACTGGGCTCGGCTCCAATTATTACTCTTACACCTTTCTGACCTTGCCATCCTCTCTTCCAGACCTTGTGCAGCGTGACAGGACCAGCTCCTGAGTTCCTGGTCTTTTTCATCTACAGCGCCTCATGCTGAGTTTAAATACCATTGGTGATGATAATCCCCTACTCTCTATCTCCAGCTCTACCATACGTAAATCCTAATCCCCAGTGTGGTGTCCATCAGGAACCCATAGCCAACATGCCCCCAGCCCCCTGCCCCACAGCCTGTGCTTCTGTAGCCTTCTACATCCCAGATGACCATGGCCTGTTCTCAAAGCCCACAGTCCTCTTAGATGCTGCAGGCTGAACCATAAGGTCATCTTGTGTGTAGTGCAAGCAGGGCTGTCTCACTGGCTGACCGACCTCACTTTTCCACAGCAGCCAGAACCATGTTAACACGGAGCCTATTACTCCAGACTCTGTCCAGAGCCATCTGCAGAGACCCAGATGCTGTGGGACCACAGGCTGAAGTCCTTCCTATAACCTGCAAGGTGTCCTGCCCTGTGTCAGCTCTCCTAACATTCCAGTGTTCAGCATACTGATCTCATTGTCTCTCTATTGCCCCACCCCTACCTCAGAATAGAACCCAGGGATCTGGATGGCTGACTGCAACACTGCCACAGACCCTGAGAGGGGTTTGCCCCCAAGAACGGACAGGAGCGTGACTGGACGCAGTTTCAGAACAGACCAACAGAGGGCACACGTGCCTCAGTTGTGAAATAGCAGCGCTGCCAGTATGAAAGGCAATAGGCCAGAGGAACAGTCAGAATGCATTTGGGAACATCCCGGACCAGGGGAAAACAGTTACAGGCGAGTGCAGAGTGTTCTAGAAATACAGTCGTGGGAAGAAGAATGATGATTAAATGGGGAGATGCTTGGGATGAAAACCTAAGAAGAAAGGCCAGCTCCCTGCCTGACCTTGCAAGTCTTTCTTCTTCCAGCAGCATACTGCACTGTGGTCAGTAGCTTGGAGCCCGGGAGGACACTGCCTGCTCTCTCTTAAGGCACACTGTCTTCACAAACACTCTATTCCAGCTTCTACCCTATCACCTGGCCTGAGCCTCCCTGACCAAATTCTCCTGACTTTGCAGCTATTGCTAAGGTCAGCTCTCTGCTGTCTTTCGGCTTAACTCCTGACTCAATCACGGGGCCGGGTGGCTTCAGGCTCAAAAGACAGCATATACATTCCCTGGCTTTAAATTCCAACAGTGTGCTTACCAACCCAGCTGCTGTGGGCTGGCCAATCACCAGTTTGAGATTTTCATTTCACATCTCAGCTTATCAAAATTAAGACAACTCCACATTTGGATTGGGGATGTAGCTCAGAGTGCATGCCTAGCACACATGGGGTCCTGGGCTCCACTCTTAAGAGCATGTGCAAACACCATGCAGCCCCACCCTACTTCCTCTCCAAACTCTTGATCCCCCAAACCCACCCCTGTTCCTTTCATTTTTCTCTTCTTAGGAGGTGACAGCTCCAGCTCCCCCATCATGAGCAGTGATGGTACACTGCTGAAGACTTGTTGTGGCTGGTGCCTGTCATCCGTGACATGAGCTGAGGTGCTGGATCCGAGAGTCTACCGTGGTACCTCCTACTACCAAATGAGTAGTCATCTGTCAGAATGCTGTCACTTCTTCAATCTGTTCACTTGTCATCTTTTACTCTCTCTTATGCTCCCCAGGCATCTTCCCAGATATGCAGTGGTACTCCATTGCTTTGAATCTTTCAGCACATTCCTTTTGTGCTTGGGATGCGATTCTAAGCATGAAGAACTCCTCCCCAGTCCTTCCACCAAACACACACATCTTTCTAAGCCCATTTCTCCTTTCCCTCTCCTCTCAATCTTCTAGAGTCTCCTCCCTGGGGATGTCTACACAAATAAGGTTAAATAGCAGTCCTGCTCCTTATGTAACCCTCTCTAGTCCCCTGTTTAGGTTAATTCTTCCTGCTTTCTTCTGTGTTTTCAAGCTGTTTCTCAGGAACTGTGGCAGTGCGTGTTTTCACGACAGTAGGTTGTTTCCCATCTCATTTCAGGCTCTAGGAACAGCAGGTTGATGCTGGTCAGTAACTGCCTCTGGAGAGTGAGTGGGTCTGAAGAGAGACTGAGGAGACAGGCTTCTGGTCCATTATAGCAACTAGGCAGGCCCTGCTCTACAGAAACACAGTAATGACAGAGGGCTTAAAGGAGGCCCAGGTACTAACCCAGCTAATAACATTTTGAGTTTTGCTTTTTTTTTTTTTTTCCCTTTCTTTTTTCTTTCTCTGTGTAACAACTCTTGCTGTCCTGGAACTCGTCCTTTTGACCAGGCTGGCTTCAAACTCACAGAGATCTACCTGCCTCTGCCTCCCGAGTGCTGGGATTAAAGGCATGCTCCTCCAACACCCAAGAGTTTTGCTTTCTATGTGCATTGGTGTTTTGCCTGCATGTGTGTCTGTGTGAGGGTGTTGGATCCCCTGGAACTGGAACCACAGACAGTTGTGATCTGCCATGTGGATGCTGGCAACTGAACTCTGGTCTTCTGGAAGAGTAGCCAGTACCATTACTAATTGCTGAGCCTCTCTTCAGCACCCAGTTTTTCTCTTTACATTTGTTTGTGTGTAGGGGTTAAGGGGGGGGGGAGAGCCTGCACGTGCCATCGTGTATGTGTGGAGATAAGAGGATATCCTGTGGGAATCAGTTCTTTCCTTCCCCATGTGGATTCCCACGTGTGAACTCGGGTGGTCAGGCTTGGCAGCAAGTGCATTTACCTGCTGAGCCATCTCACCAGCCTTCAGTTATGTTTGTGACTCCATCTTTTTCTTCTCCTGCCTTGTGGGTTCGCCTGAGTCTTTTCTACTTAAAGCAACCCCCGTCCCTCAGGAACAACATTGACTGTTGGCACCAACAGAGCAAGCTGTGCATGGCCAATCCTGAGAGAACAGTCCAAGATAACGATCAATCAGAGGACACCCAGACCAAGCCGGCCTGGAGTCCTACCTCCTGAATGCTGAGGCTTCTCTGTCTCTCTACTGTGTGCCCAGGGATGCTGCAGGCAGCTGAGGTTAGGTTCTCACGAGCACTGCTGTTCCTTGTGTGGTCGCCCTGCTTATTTAATAAATTTCCTTTCCCAGCCTTGCCATGCTCTGGCCCTGTGGGTCCTGTTTTGGGTGGGGAGAGGAGGTAAGATGGGGTCTTACCTGGAACTCAGGATCCTGTCGCCTCAGTCTCCCGAGTGCTGGACTACAGGCTAGTTGTGAGCCACTAGGCCCAGGCTTTGTGGGGAAAAGTAGCTCAGCCTAGTCTATTGGAGCTCCTATGGGCCAGTGCTACCGATACTAACCCTGTTGGAACTTATGGAGTAACATGACAAAACACAGGGATCTCTTGAGAATCAGCATTTAAAAGGAAGCTTAGATTGGTCCCCTTAGATGTGTGGATAGGACTGTCATGTCCCTATTGGGTGGAGCCAGAAAGCCATGAGAACACTGCCTGTTTGTCCCTTATTTCCTTCCTTCCTTCCTTCCTTCCTTCCTTCCTTCCTTCCTTCCTTTCTTTCTTCCTTCCTTTCTTTCTTTCGTTGTCATGTCCCCCCCTCCCACCGGAACTGAGTTTCTCTGTGTAGCTTTGGAGTCTGTCCTGGGAACTCCCTCTGTAGACCAGGCTGGCCTTGAACTCACAGAGATCTGCCTGCCTCTGCCTCCCGAGTGCTGGGATCAAAGGTGGGTGCCAGTTACACTCGTCATAAAGTGTTACCATCCAGTTAGAAAATTAAAAAAAGGTCTGTAGTTTCCTCCCCACAACTAGCTCTAAAATTAAAAGGCTTCTTAGCCACCACTAAATCTTGGGGGGGGGGTCACCCAGAACCCTCCTGTCAATCTTATAGGAGTGGAACCCTCAGGCCAAGTGCTAATACGAAGGACAGCATGGTCTCTGCTGGGGAGACCAGGACAGCAAACCTGCCACCTGCAGGAAGACGTTGCAGCCCTAAGACATTTGTAGCCGGCACAGTTGCCTTGAGAGCTGATTGACAAGCAACTGGATAGGCAGTGGCTAAACCTTCCCTGAGGCCTGGCCTGGAAATGAGGAGGAGCTACTCTCCAAGGGTTAGGTGAGTGGTATACAAGTTCAACACTGAGGTGACCTAGGTGTCCTGCTCGGCTTGCCTCTGAACACCAGTGACTGGGAATTGCTGTCTAAGGTAAGCCTGGGGTCCTCTGGGGAAGCAGGGGACGGCCAACAGGCTGATAGCAAACACACTTTATTTTTCTTTATCAAGTGAATCTTGGACCTATTTTCAGCTTCACTGGGTTCTGAGAACAGATCCAGGGCTCGGGGAGAGGAGGGCAAGCTCCCTGCCCTCAGGGAGGCATGCAGTAGGTGTCCCGTGAGGGGCAATGCGACACACTGATGTTCCAAGTGGGGAGGGGATGGCACTGGACTCAGAGGCCTTAATAAAACCATGGGTGTCGTGGTCTCTGCAACTTCAGGTCTTTTAGCCTCTGGTCCCCCAGCCTGGATAGGTGAGACCCTGTAACTGGCTAAGCAGAAACGAGGGACTCCAACAAAATGGAAATTTCCCTGGGAATCTCATGCTGGGAGAAGGAAAGGGTGCCAGCTAGAGAGAGAATTGTTGTCAGGAAAGAGACACCACGAATTGTAACACCTTACGGGATGAGCAGAAAGTGCGGACAATGACGGTCGGGGGGAGGGGTTGCGCTGACCAGGACTGCTTAGATGTTTGTACCCTTTAGGTGTCAGTCTTACTTCAGGACCCAAAGGCAGAGGCACATGGATCTCTGTGAGTTCAAGGCCAGCCTGGTCTACAAGAGCTAGTTCCAGGACAACTTCCAAAGCCACAGAGAAACCCTATCTCAAAAAAAAAAAAAAAAAAAAAAAAGATGGACTGTGTGTGTGTGGTCACTGAACCTCTTTGTCACTTTTCCCAGTGGTCACATTGCACAAATACATCTCCCTTTCCTGCCTTCCAGGCTTGATAGGCTCTTTTAATTGGCTTATTGAGATGGCTTGGAGCACAGGCTGTGAATTCTAAGTTCGGTAACAATCCCACTCTAGGATCTGTGGTCTGGCCTTCCGCCTCATGTGGACGGGCACCCTTTCCCCTCTTTCCCCAGAGGAAAAGGACAGTTGGGAAATAAGGATGATGTCATCCTGCTCAACCACTGTCCTTCAAAACATTACCCTGGCCAAAACCAGGTATGCCTTTTAAATCTGCACCTCTTGTTAGGGGTAGTGTGCTGTAGACACACGGGCCGTCAGAGTGGGCGACTAGGTGACAGACAGCCTTCCTGGGTGACAGCTATGAATCTTTTACAATTGGGAGAGCTGCCGTACTTATCAAGTGCTTGCATACTTTTGGATTTTTCCCCAGATGGCTAATGGAAGTCTTTTGTACCCCCGTCCAGGTGTAGTTATTATTAGGCGCGTGGTAATTACAGGCCCGGGGCAGCGCAGCCCAGGGGCCTGCAGGAAGAGTCCCAACTTCTCCAAGGAGGAAGAGGCCAAGAAGAGAAGTATGTGATCTGCCTACCCCAAAGCAAGGAAGAACCGGGGGACCCATCCTTCCAAGGAAGAGGAAACCCATCCATCCAGGAGCAGGCAAGGAGAACAGCAGCCAATGGAAACCGAGAAGACCCACCTGGGGAAGGAAGCGAGGACAGACACCCGCCCACCCGCAGAGGCCCGGGAAGCTACCAACAGAAAGCAAGAGGAGGGGAGGATGCAGCTACCCAAGGAAGGCAGGAAGGCTAGGGAGGAAGCCCTGTCCCCCAGGCCTAAGGGAGATGAGCCAATCACCGTGTTTCCCCCTCCCACCACTCTCCCCTGTCAGTGTGTGTTCCCCCCTCCCACTGCCCTCACACCTCACTCCGTGTTTCCCTCGCCTACTGACCTTTGTGGTCAGTCAGTGTTCCCCCCTCCCACTGCTCTCACAGCTCACTCCATGTTTCCCCCTCCAAACGCCTTGTTCTTTCACTGTGGCTCCCCATCCAACGGAGTTTCTCTTTCAACCTTCAGCTCCTTCATCGGCGGCGTTCACCTCTCAGCTCATTCTCCTTGAGAAAGGGTTATTTTATCAGACACACTGGCTTGTGCTGCAGCTACTGGGACACTAAATGACTTAACAGTAAAGCGAAATTCAACTTCTGCATTATGTTCAGCAGTAGGCCACCCTGTGTTCAATTAAACTTTCTAGTTGAGGCATTTGTGTATGTGTTTGTTGCATGGACCACAAGTTGGATAGCTCTCCTTAAAAAACAGGTTTTGCCCCTACCCCACCCCTGGTAGTGGTGGTGCAGGCCTTTAATCCCAGCACTCGGGAGGCAGAGGCAGGCCAATCTGTGTGCATTAGAGGCCAGCCTGGTCTACAGAGTGAATTCCAGAACAGCCAGGGCTATACAGAGAAACCATCTCAAAAAGGGAAAAACCAAACCAAACCAAACCAAACCAAGACACCAAAGAAGGTTTGGGGGAATATGTCTTGGAGAACTGAGAAGTCCGAAAAGTTTCCTGGAAGAGCCCAGGCTCTTTGCTGGGCTTTCCTTCGCATCTAATCCTGCAAAGAAACACTACAGGCCCGAGATTCATCAGGGCCCAGGTATTTTTGGTATAAGATGTAAAGCTCAGCATCCATACCCAGCCTGCATCCTAAATCCAGAGGTATAGATGTGTAGAAAGTAGGCACAAGGGCTGACGGCAAGGTGAGCTTGAGAAAGTGGGCGTCTTAAAGATCTACAAAAGCTCAGAACTGGCCTTGGTACAATCAGAAGTAGCAGAAAGTGTTTGTCTAGAACACACTGACAACGACTCTCTTGATGTACTGATTTTCAGGCCTCTTAAAAAATAAAAACCTAAGGGTCTAAAGTGAGGGGGCACAATGGCTGTTGGACATAGTGCCCTCTAGTGGGTAGCACCCCAGCGCCACCTGGAATACTAAGATTTCTTGGAGGGTTTTTAACATTTATTTTTCTAGTGTCAGGAATTACAAAACCAGGGCTCCGTGGGTTGTGTTTGCTAGGCAGGAATTTCGCGCTGCACCCCAGGCCAATTTCTGATATCAAAAGGCATTTTGCCTTTCTCAGACTTTATACCTGAGATATTATAATGAGAGTGAGACCGCTGAGCACTGTCTCCTGTGCTCCACTCAGCCCTGAGCAGCTCTGTAAGGGAAGAGCCGCGATGAGTGCGGCACTGCGGGAGGCACCGGCACACACACACACACACACACACACACACACACACACACACACACACGTTCCACAGCTTTCAGACCACACTCCTGGCATCACGTGGCTCCCTTTTCTTCATGAACCCGGTGCCAGTTATCCCTCGCCCCCTGCATAGACTCGCCCGCCTCTGCAGAGTGTTGCCACCATCTGATGGCCAGGGCACACCCTAGCCTACACCAAGTAAGCCGGAATGTCTGGGATGCTCTGAAAAGTGACTTGACTGGCAGGCAAGGGTAAGAATTCCCAAGCCAGCTGACAAGGTGGCTCAGCCCTGTATTCCTAGCACTCGGAAAAAAAGAGGCAGAATTGTTCCGGATTCAAGCCCAGCCTTGGATATCTGGTGAACTTTAGGTTAGCCTGAACTACAGAGGAAGACCTTGTCTCAGCTCCCTCAAAATAAATAAGTAAACAAAGAAATAAATAAATAGAATTCACAAAGTATCCCTTTAACTATACTCACATGTCTTGGCTACTTGGTTGGTATTCTAGAACACATCTGCCCTGGGTGATTCTGCTCTAGACCGGACGGACTAACAACTGCACCCATTCATTCGCACACACACTCCCTCCTCCCCTACTGCCCCATTCATTAGAACACTCACTCTCTCTCCCCCCTTCCACCTGCTTTCCCTCCCAATCCAGGACTTCTCACAGGCCACACCCTCATACCCAAGTTCATGTTTTTCGACTTGGTCAGCATGTCCAGCAACCTATTCAATGTCAGCAACAAGTCCTAGGCATCTGCCTTGGATGCAGCCTTAGATATTTTTGGACAGCATCTTGTTATTAACCCTGGGTGGCCTTGAACTTGTCATCTTCCTGCATGAACCTCTGGCGATGAAATTCATGGTCCATTAAAATTTATTCTTGACTTATTTATTGGGTAGGCATCCTATATGCTACAGAGTGCGCATGGAAGTGGAGGTCAACGTGTGCGAGTCAGTCCTCTCCTTCCACCATATGTGTCCTGGAAATCAAGCTCAGCTCATCAGGCTTGGCAGCAAGTGTCTTTATTCCTGAGCCATCTTGTAAGCCCAAGACTTATCAGCTTGATGGTGGCTACTGACTTTATGTTCCAACAGATGAACATTAAGTATGTCAGATTATTTTACTTAACATATATATGTTCAGATATTTATGTACCTAAATGTATGCATATATGGATATGTATTTGTGTTAGGAATCAAACCTAAGACCTTGCCCATGTTAGTCAAGGACTCCCACACTATTACACCCCTCCCTCTTTCCCTCTCTCTTTCTCTCCCTTCTCCCCTCATCCCCCCCCCTCCAGGTTCCCATCATGTAGCTTTGGCTGGCCTCTAACTCACTGGGACTAAAGGTGCACACACCGCGTGCTATCTCGAGTTCTTTCAATTCCATTTGTTCTCCTCTTTTCCTCTTCTCTTCCTCCATTCTTCTTCTTCATCCTCTTTTGTTTTAGGTCTTGCTATGTAGTCCCAGCCACCTTCAAACTCAAAATCTTCCTATTTTAACCTCTTGAGCTCTAAGAGTCTAACAGCACTCTACCAAGCCAGGGATTTTATGTTTTTAACACATACTCTGTAGTTATATTAGTTTTCAGTAACTTTAAGGTTACTTACACATGGAGGCTCATGCCTTTAATCCCAGCACCAGGAGGTAGAGGCAGGCAGAGGCTAGCTAGGGCTACATCGTGAGATCCCATCTCAAAAAACTAAACCAAAACCAAACAAAAACAAAAGCCCAATCAATTAAGCTTCCCCTATGTATATTACTGGATTTTAAAAGCCAAAATTGGGCGGGCCATGGTGGCACAGGCACCTCAGCACTCAGGAGGCAGAGGCAGAAGGATCTCTGAGCTCAGGGCCAAGGCAAAATTGAGCTCCATGGATAATGGTAAGTCTTGCCAGTAAGGCTGACAACCTGAATTTAATCCCTAGGATCTACATGATGGAAGGAGAAAGCTGACCCCTGCAAGCTGTCTTCGGACCACCATACATTTCAAGATAAATAAATAACATAGTGAAGTCAGAGTCACCCACCGGCAGTTACTGAAAGAGCCCGTTCCTCCACGATCCTCTCTGACAGTACTTTCAACTCTAGCAATTTCTCTCAGCATTTGCTTCCACATTCCTAAATAACATGATTTTACTTCTATTTGCTGATTTAATCAAACTAGTCAATTCTCACTTTGAAACAAGGTAGATAGACTGGGTAGCCTAGGTGGGCCTTGAACTCACTCCATTGGCCCAGGTTTTTTTTAAGCACTGGTTTGTGATGAGTTTCCTGCCTCAGCCTCCTGAACATGCTACCACTCCTGGCTGACAAGCTTTTAAAATATCCAATCACATCCTTGGGCGGATGACAAACGCTTTAACTCATCTGATCTTTCCACTGAAGTATCCTGGCCACCCACATGCCTCCCATATCCTGTGCCAGGATCTTTGGCTATATTTGTTTAATAGTGTAACAGAAAGCTCAGGCTACCCCCGGGGAAAGCAGGGACGTAATGAACGAGTGTCTGTAGAAGCAAAGAGGAACCATGGCAAGCCTGTCATTTCAGCTTCATTTTCCACCAACTCCTCTGCTACCTTCAACTTTGGGTCAGATTCCTGTTCAACTCTGTACAGTCGACATGTTAATCATTCAAGGCTTTTCCTCTTGCAGCCTCCCCTTTCAAGGCTGAAGGTACCAGATAAGAAAAGCAAAGGTATTTTCAAGATTTGCAGGAGATGTCATAATCAACACACCAGCAACCACTAATTTTTACAACTTCCTGTTCCAGAGTGGCACCTCTGCACCTCTAGTGTCTGCACCAAACCTGAAGTTGTCCTAACAAACTCCACCTTGCCCTTCTGATTTCTCTGTGGCATTCTCTCCTTGGATCCCAGGGTCATAAGTCTAATAGACAAACATCCTGTGAAGCACATCAAAACTGCCCCCAGCAGTGGTGACTTCCTTGTCCAGATTAGATTGTATGGACAGTCCTGAGACAATGATCAACCAGACCACCCGACCATGACTGAGCCACACAACCCCCCTTGAATTTGCCTTGTACCCTCCATAGGTGATGGGGGGTGGGGGGCAACCTGAAGACATTCAGTGTGGCCAGACTGAAAACAAGTCTCCAATCTCAACATATGAGGCAAGTGGCCACCCATGTTTCTTTTGGACCCCCAGAACCAGGTTCCCTAGGCTTATATTAGGTAGCCTGGGCTATATGATAAGAACTTGTCCTAGAACAACAACGATAACAAAATGAAGACGAAATAGTCCTGAAGGTCATTACTTAAATGTTATGTTATTCATTTTGTTTGTTTGTTTTTTTGAGACAGAGTTTCTCTATGAAGTCCTGGCTGTCCTGGAACTCGCTCTGTAAACCAGGCTGGCCTTGAATTCATAGACATCCGCCTGCCTCTGCCACCCAAGTGTTGGGATTTGCCTGGCTTTAAATGCTATTCTCACTGAGCCCACTACTTCCTATTTTTTTGTTTCCTTGATTATGGTGTGAATTTGTTTTCTAGAGTACATACATAGTACATATTTTAAAAAAATTAAATTAGCTTTACATTTTCTCACTCACTCCAAACTTCCAGGAGAGTTACATACATTTGATTCTCAGTCCTTCTTTTTCCTCCTTCTAATTTTATTATTATTATTTTACTCTGTGTGTGTGTGTGTGTGTGTGTGAGTGTGTGTGAGTGTGTGAATGTGTGTGTGTGTGTAACTTTCAAGAGTCTATCCTCTCCTTCCACTTCCACTACAGGATCTGGATAGACTCCGGTTGTCAGGCTTGCGTGGCGAGTGCTTTACCCACTGAGCCATCTGTCTCTTTCCTCTTTAGTTCAGGTGTTTTTTCCTCAGTGTGCCCTCCTCCTGTTCCAGTTGGCCACACTGCTCTCTGTACCACTGCAAGAGACTGTAATGTGTGCAGTACTTCAGTGTCTTCTGTCTTATTTTGTTCATTTGTTGGAGTACACCTTAAAGTAATTCTCTCGAAGGCTGATTTCAACAAACCAGTGCCACTCAAATGCCTTGCCCTTTCATAGCTAGCAAGCACCTTTCTCTTGAAAAAATGTAAAGCCTAGGTAGGTACTAGCCTTTTATTATTTAATATGTGCACCGATTAATGGATCTTTAAATTATATTTCTTTTAAGTTTTCTTCTCTCTCAACTCGATGTTTCTGTTTACAACTTCTACTTGTTGGATGTTAGATTTCTCGGGTAATCTCTTGGTCTCCCTTTCCCTCCCCCACTCATGGTCGGTACAGTGGACTGAATCCAGGCAAGTACTCTTCAGCTGAGCCACACCTCCAACTCTGTCTATTTTATCTTAGCATCTCTGCTACCACTGGGGCCTCTTATATCAGTTCTACCAGATCTGGAGAAGGCCCCTGAAGGGAGACCCGATGAACTGCTTTGTGTATAACCTCTTAATTATCGTCTCTTTGAGAAAGGCTTTCTTCTGATCTCCAAACTTGTTCCTAGGCTCTGTGGTCGTCTCTTCAATTTTGATCCCTTTGTCCAGCCAGTGTTTAATAAGTGCAATGTGTCAGGCAATGCAGTGTTAACTCTGAAAAGTTCAGGTGGCTTCAGTCTGCCCTCATTCCCAGCACTGAGCATGTGTAAGTAACATACTTCCTTGGCTACAAGGCTGCTCAGCCTCCCCATACTTAGTGACCCTGAACATGCAATGCCATCAAGAGCACATTATTCTGAACAGAATATTCTGAACAGAAGACGATCAGACACTGAGATCAAGAGTTCAAGGCTAGCCTTAGGTGAATAGTGAGGCCAGGCTAGGTTTTCTGTTTAATTAATGCTGCCTCAGTCCATCCATCACCCAAAGTTGTCTCCATGAGTTTGGTAGGGACATGCTTCCCTACCCCCTCTTATTTCCTCAAAGGAAGGTAGAAATTAGAAACAACTCCCCCCTCCCTCCCAGTGGACTGACAAGGTGGCTCAGTGGTTAAGAGTGCTTGCTGCTCTTTCATTTCCCAGAGCCTACATCAGGTGGCTCACAACTGCATGTAACTCCAGCTCCAAGGGCTCTGATGCCCACTTCTGTTCTCCATGGCACTTGTGCATATGTAGCATTTACTCACACTAACACAAAGACACACACACACACACACACACACACACACACACACACACACACACACACACACACTCACACACACTTATACCTAAGTAAAAATATAAGACAAATCTTAAGACAAAGCAAAACCCTTTTTTTCTGGCAGAGAGTATGGATTAAAAATAGTTTTATAGTCATTCCATTTGTAAAAGAACTGAGTGGGACTAATTCTCAAATTACAGGAAGCAAATAGACTAGGAACATGTAGAAACACTTCAGACTAGTGAGTCTCAGTTGCTCCCTCACTCTGGAGTTGTCTCTACATAGCCACCAGCCTTCAGAGGCAGAGACATCTACTCCTTCTTATACTTAGAGATGTCAAGCTTCCAGAAGTGTTAGCTGTCTCGTGGTTTTCCACTCTGCAGTGTGCTGACCCACGGTAAAATGTTTCCTGAGCCAACAGTGCTTGCTGATGCTTTTGCGTGAGACACTGTAGGTCTTTTCCATGGGCCGCAGAGATGGCTCAGTTGGGAAAGGGCTTGCCTCTCAGGTGTGATGACCTGAGTTCACTCTCTGGCATCTACATAAAAAGCAAGGAGTGTGGTTTGTGACTATAACCCCTGTGTTGGAGAGGTGGAGACAGGCTAGGGCTTGCCAAAGGTGAAATTCAACTGAGGAAAGATCTGTGGTCTGCCCACATGCATGTACAAACCGTGCATACACACATGTTTCTTTTCCAAATCACCAGGCACAATTTCCTGGCCTTGTCTACTTCCCAGCCAATGACCAATCTGAGAGCAATAAAAATAATTACCTAGTGATGAGTCAGCTGCCATACAATTGTATTGCACACTGTTTTAATTCGAATGAACACCGTATGACTGGAAGGCTCTTGAGAGGGGACCTTGCTGAGCTTTGTGTATACTACATCTGCTGCCACACAAGCTCCATATTTAGTGTGGATACCTCAACTGTGAACTCCTGAGAGGGTCCACTGACGTGTTCAGAGCACAGATTAAAAAAATGAAAACAGCAAGTAACATGATTTGCAACAGAGAACAGCTTGAACTGAAGTGTCACTTTTAAGACATGAAACAAGAAGGAGGAGGAGGAGGAGGAGAAGAAGAAGGAGAAGGAGGAGGAGAAGGAGGAGGAGGAAGAGGAGGAGGAAGAGGAGGAGGAGGAGGAGAAGAAGGAGAAGGAGGAGGAGAAGGAGGAGGAGGAAGAGGAGGAGTAGGAGGAAGAGAAGGAGGAGGAGGAAGAGGAGGAGTAGGAGGAAGAGAAGGAGGAGGAGGAAGAGGAGGAGGAGGAAGAGGAGGAGGAGGAGGAGAAAAAAGAGAAGAAGAAGGAGAAAGAAGAGGAGGAAGAGGAGGAGGAGGAGGAGGAGGAGGGAGCTCTTTCACAAACAGGCTCTTAACAGTGAGCACATTGTGGTACAGCAGCACAATCCTGTAATCCCAGTGCTGTGGAGGCTGGGCCAGCACTCTGGAAGCTGAGGCACAGGATCCCAGAATAGCCTGGGATACACTGAGAGACCAAAATCAAACAAAAGCAGCTCTCTGTCAGAGTGGGTAGAAGAATCACTACTTTTTTTTTCCCTCAAGACAGGGTTTCTCTGTGTAGCACCTCTGGCTGTCCTGGAACTTACTCTAATAACCAGGCTGGCCTGGAACTCACAGAGATCCTCCTTCCTCTGCCTCCCAAGTGCTAGGATTAAAGGCATGTGCCACCACGGACAGGCTCACTGTTTTATAGCTTTTTTATCTGAAATCAATTAAAAATATATTTGCCATTTCATAAAAATATTTAAAAACTATTTTAAAAGATTTTTCTCATTTCATTTGTATGGACGTTTTGCCTGTGTGTATGTTTGTGTACCAAGTGCATGCAATGCCAAAGGAGGCCAGAAGAGGGCATAAGATGCCTCTGGAACTGGAGTTACAGAAGCAGTGAGTGACCCTCCATGTGGATGCAGGGAATCTAACCCAGGTCCTTTGGAAGAGCAGCCAATGCTCTTTAACTTCTGAGCCATCTCCCCAGGCCCTTTATAAGAAATATTTTTAAAAAGTATGGTGACATGAACAACTTAATTAGAATGAAGTGAATTTTGTTTTTGTGAGACAAAGTTTCAAGCAGTCTAGATTTGCCTCTAACTTTCTATAGGACCAAGACTGACTCTGAACTACTGATCCTGCCCCCTCAGTGTCTCGAGAAGTGGGATTATAGATATGGTCACCAAACCAACTTTCTAAAAGCTAAGTTTTATTGTTGTTGTTGTTTTTTTTAAGACAGTGTCTCAAGGGGCTTGGGGTTAGCCTTGAACTCACTCTGTAGCCAAAGGTAGCCTTGAACTAATTATGCAGCAAAGGATGGCCTTGAATTCTGTTTTTTGGGGAGCAGTGTGGAGGGGTGCTGGGACTCAATCCAGGGCTTTGTGCATGCTACAAAGAGCTCAATCATGAGCTGCATCTTAGATCCAGCTTGCGTCACGTTCCCCTATGAAGGTGGAGCTGTTGCCCAGATTTAATCAGTGTGTAAGAATACCAGTGCTACCAGACACTAAGAGAAAGCCCCCTTTTCTCGTTCAGGCTCCTGCTGAGGCTCTGCGCTCTCTCTCTCATGCCCCCTGTGACTAGCAGCTGAGACTGAAGAGGTGCCCCTGGAACAAGGAACAAAGGTTCCGTAGAACTGGAAGGATGGACAAACAAAAAGCAAAGCTCCTGTAGCAGGAGTGTAGCGAGTAACTGTGACCAGCAATTTCCACCCTGAGGACAACACACAGCCAGGGAGAAGCCGGGCCAATGCTGCCCACGTCCTGCTTTGGTTGGCATTCAGCAGACTTAAGGACCCAAATAGTATTGGCCTCTTGTTTGAGACCACAGACTGTTTCATGACTCCCATCACGGGTACTAAGAGCCCTTTACCTTGCTAAATGCTTTAACACTTTGGACCTAGACCACTGAGCTCTCAGAGCCAAGAACCACAAATCACCTCTCTGATGTCATGGCTCTTCCATTCAACCTTCTTATTCTAAGGCTAGGATTATCTGAGTGCTGGCTGTGTGCGTTATTCTTTTTACCTATAAGTCATCTTCTATTACCTCTTTGTAAGAGATGGTGATTATAACCCTTCATTTTAGAGCTACTCATTAATGAAAGTCACAGCCAGTATGGGCCTCTCCAGTCTCTGCATGGCATCAATCTTAGAGACACACGAAGGGCTGAACTGGAGGGAGGGAAATTAACAGCACGTTTTGCTTTTACTTCCTCCTATATTCCCTGTGCCTCTGGACAATACTCACGGGGCCAGAGCTGATCAATAGTTGTCTGCCTTAATTGATGACTACTATGTAGTAACAGTTGCAGGGTGCTGGCAACTATTCATGGTGTAGGAGAAAGCACATTGTATTCTTCTCTGCCTTTAAAGGGATAGGAAACAGTGCTTGGGCTGCCCAGTAACAGGCTTTGGATGCAAGAAAAGAAATCATTTCCTAGTCCTTGCAAACTTCAATTTACAAAAGAATGCTGGGAGCTAAAGGCCTTGTTGATTTATCACATGAAGCTGAGAGTAATTTTTCTCCCCTTGTTATACTTTCATATAATCCTGCTCATGCCTGTATGGGTGGCATTAAAGAGTTTCTGAATAAAAATAATAATTTCTCGCTTTCAACCTTCATAATTCACACCAGCAAGCACCCTGCTGGGCGGTGATGCCTACTGCCAGTGACGCTTTGCTTGTCTTTTCTCCTGCCACTTATCTGCCTCTCCCAGCTGGTTCTTCATTGATTGCAATACCTGCAGGATAATGCGCCCGAAGGCATTCTTCAGTAGATTAACAGCGTCTGTGTGAGACAGTCCATCCAGAGGTTGCCCATTAATGCTCACAATCCGATCTCCAACCTGGAAGGACAAAAGTGGGAGAAAATCACTATCATTAGGAAAAAATTAAATTTGAGAAGAATGCCTAAAACTCTTCATGAGTTGTATTCCCATCTGCCTTGTTGTTGAGAGCTAGCTCTTGTGGAGTGTGGGGAATTTTTATGGCTGTCCCCAAAGGCAGCCTAATCAGAGAAACAAGAAGGGGGTCAGATTTGATTACTAAAAGGCGCCGTAGGTCACTTTTATATTTTGGTAATTGTGGTGTTTTATACATCCACTTGCCAGTAAGAGTGGGATGCACAAATTAGCTGTTCAATGAAGCTCTGATGAGGAAGCCAAGTGTTTTCTGCTTAATTTTTAAAACCCCAGTTAAGATTAAAGGACAATAAGGAAAAAAATCATAAAAATGTTGATATTTTCATGGGTGGAAGATTCTAGGATCAAATCTGAGTTAAAAAACCAATTTTGGATAAATGAGATGATAAAGAGGTTTGTAAGAAGGTGAGATTCCTTCTTTTACTGTGAAGCATTGATAAAAACAACATTTTTATATGTCCAGAGACTTAATGAATTTCAGGTCTGCTGCCTTGCTAATGTATTCTGCCCTCAGCATGGGCTGCTGATGGCTTTTGCAATTCCAACTTTAAACAAGGTCCCTGTGGCTACAATCTCCTCCCCCAACCAACACACGCTGTCTATCACCTCCTTCATATTTACTTTAAGCTTCTGGGTACGTGCAGCCACTCCACTGGCCTGAATCATGGCAATAAATATCGGGATGTCTCCTAAAGGACTTCCTTTTCCTCCAGCAATACTGATTCCAAGGGCATCACTGGGCTCCTAAAAAGAGAGATAGAACAGAAGCTCGGCATCTTTAGTAATATGCATAGATAGATTGCCCTCAGATTACACTGAACAAAAACTCTCTAAGACATAGGAGGTCAGCATAACACGGGAGCTGAGTGCAGGGGGACGGTCATCAAAAAGGCCTATGTCTCCTTGTGCAGTCAGGCAGCTGTTGGGGGCCTCAGAGAAGCCCATCTCTGGGAGCCTCCAATTTATGTACAAGACGGGAAAGAGACTGCATAGTACACAGGGATAATTTGAGCACAAATAAGATAACGTGGTGCTATCCCAGCCTACAGAAGAGGTTCAATGAAAGCCAATAGCAGCAGTAAATTAAAAAACAAAAGCCTTCAGCACTGCTCAGTGGAGCGGCCAATTTGGCGCAGCCTTGGCAAGTGTGTTCTCATATGGTGTTTATGATTAAACTGCCACGCATATCATGTTCTGGGTGTGAACAAACACACTTGGCTTCAAAAGAGCTGCATGGCTGCATTAAACAAAGGATCTTAGAGGGTGCCCACTGTTGTGACAACAGTTTGGAGAGGGAAGTAAAATAGTAGCAAAAATCTTTGCAAAGATGGACCCTTGTGCAGCGATCTGGCTCTTCCCCCATCACAGAACGATTAATATTTTCACAATGGCTAAAAGAACAAATGACAAGCTTCAGTTCCAGTGGGCTGGCACTCTTCACCAAGTCTATCTATGGCTCCTGTTGACTGTAACGGAAAAGTTTTGTCAAAATGCTTCACAGTGTCTGCAACAGAAGGAAGTTAAACCTGGGTTGGTAAGTGAAAACTTGGAGAATCCAGAGCAGCAGGGTTACACGGTCCCCAGTCTTACCACGTGGGTGTGAGCTTGTGCTCATGTACTTGTGAGTGTATGTGTGTTTGAGCATGGATATACATGCATGTGAGCACAGGCAGGTGAACATGTGTATTATTGGCACATGCATGTGTATTTCATCTTTGCTCCGAGGGAGACTCCCAGTCAAAACTGGGAGCTGAAAAGGTGGCTGAACCGCTAACATTCTGATGTATATCCCATCCTTCTGGCTGGGAGAACCAGAAACAGGCATATCTGGCCGCCGGGTAATAAAAAAGGCTCTTCAGAGTGAAGGAGTTAGAAAAAGACCCTGAATTCTGGGCATAAAAGCATGGGATGCTCAGGCTCAGTTCTAATCTACTAAGTGCAGAGGAGACCTCAGCCAGCATACCAAAATTGTTGATTGTTAAACTTTGATTTGAATCACTGTAAGGGCAGACAGAAATTGCCCTCTCCATATAACTGGGTTGATGGCCTGCTAAAGCATAAGCACCATTATTCTTCAGGGTTGACACAACGTAACAGAAATGAGGTCCAGGATAAAATCTAAAGCTTGTTAACATGCAGAGAAAAATATGACCATTTTCTCCTCAAATGTTCTTCAGAACATGGAGGACAGTTGGAAGCAAACACTGTAACATTGTTTTATAGACAAGAAAGGCCTGTGGCTGGATCTCAGCATGGGAAAATAAAACAGGCAAGGGACATAAGCTCATGCTATCCCAGCCTCCTACAGTGAGGTAGGACTCAGAGACAGGCGGACTGCCTGGAAGCCCATAGGCTGGCAAGACTAGAGTATGCAGTACAGCTGCAGAGACTAGAGAAACCCTTTCCTGATCAGGTGGACGGTAAGAACTGTTTCCCTCGAATTTTCCTGTGACTTCCACATGTGAGCTGTGGTACACATAAGCATGTGAATACACATGCCTCCACATCCAGTGGACCTCATTATCCAGCTGTGCCACTCGAGTATGTATGCAAAGGATTCTTCACGCTACCAAAGAAACATGGTCTCAATCATGCTCATTGTTTCTGTCTTCAAAACAGCCAGGAATTGGAAACAACACAGATGTCCCTCAACAGAAGAATGGATGTAGGGATTATATAGAGATTATATAAAGATTAACTATTCTCTTATCATTAGTGCTGCCATGTCATAACTCTAATTTAGAATAATTGCAATGCTTCACTTCCAGGGAGCTTCTATCCCACTTTCACAGAATTTGTGTCTGATTGATACCTTCTAAATGCATCAATCAATTGGCAACACCTTCTTTGCAAAATTCCAAGAGTGTTAATTTATTTTTATTTTTATGTGTATGGATGTTTTGCCTGCATGCACATTTGTGTACCATATATGTGCAAGCCCAAAGAAGCCAGAAGAGGGTGTTGGATCCTATCCTTAGTTTCTTTAGGATTGCCATGAAGAGATACTATGACCAAGGTGACATAAAAGAAAGCATTTCATTGGGGGCTTGCTTACAGCCTCTGAGGGTCAGTCCAGGACTATTATGGTAGGAGCATGGCAGCAAGTAGACAGGCAGGCAGGACTCTTGAGCAGTAGCTGAGAGCCCACATCTTATCTACAGGCACAAAGCAGACAGAAGCAGAACTGGGCCTGGGGTAGGGTTTTGAAACCTTAAACCCCAACCCAGTGACAACACCTTCTTCAATTGGTCCTGAACAGCCTACTAAATGGTAACTAAATATTCACATATCTGAGTTTATGGGAGTCATTTTCAGTTAAACCACCACAGATGCCCTGTAGCTGGAGTTCTAGACTATTGTGAACCAATGCTGGGGGACTTGAACCCAGCACCTCTGGGATAGCAGCCAGTGCTCGCAACTGCTAAACCATCTCACCAGTTCCCAAGAGATGTTTTATTGCGAAGTTCATGAATGTCCATGTGAGAATAGGGTAGGTATGAGCAGGCCTATTATAGAAGCCCGTAAGATGAAAGGATTCAAATCGCTAAAGATATGTAAAATATTTTCAACATCTCTGAATGCTTTGGCCTTAGTGCCATCTATGTTTTATCTGCAACTGTACATACTATTGGTGTATTTAACTTCTTTATCACAGAGCATCTCAACTGGCACTCTAGTGGAGAGATACAGGTCAAGTAAGCTTGGCTGAATTGCAGCCAGGAAGGACAGATGCCACTTTCTGGCCTTTAGGAGGGACTCAGAATTACATGCTCTATCTTATGTCATTTACTTATTTTGGCCTTCTGAAATAGGGTCTCTGTAGGCCATGCTGGCTTGGGACTCACTATATAGCCTAGGTTGGTCTTGAACTCATAGCAATTCTCTTGTCTTAGCCCCCAAAATGTAGAGATTCAGGCCTGAGGCAACAGGCTCAGCATTTAATCCATACAGAGTATTGGCCTGTGACTTGAGTTAGTTTTACAAGCCCATGCTATAGATGGCAAAATTGAGGAGGATTGAATGAAAGATCAGAGTTGATGTTATAGATGATTGTGTTCAGAGTTGAATACTGAAGCTCCAAGTTCTACTTTCTCAGAACATGGCTCTATTTTGAGACAGTGTTTATAATGAGACCGCTAGAATGAGCTTTAAATCAGTCCAACAAGGAATCCTCATGGGAGAAGTTATGTAACAGGACAGACTGCAGAATGATGAAACACATTAAGGACAGGTCACATGAGGCCACCACAGGAAGGCAGCCATCTGTAAGCCAAGGGGAGCTCAGAAAGTTAACCCTAATGTTGAACTTTTAGCCTCTAAAACCATGGGAAACTACCATCTGCTGTTGAAGATACCCTGCCTATAATACTTTGTTAGGCAGCTCTACCAAATAAACACAGTCAAAGAGCTATGATTGAATCCAGAGAGCAGAGCTGTGCAGGAACCACTCACTGCGCTGGTTATGCTGATTACAAAAGTGCAGTAGTCCTATTACTACTCTCCAGCCTCGTCTAGTCTATAGCATCTAAAAATGTATGAACTGGAATAAACCTCATACAATATCCTCAAACGAGCTATTTGACAGAACATAACAGCCTTTAATAAGAAGCACTCCCACATGCTGAAGATGGAAAGCATGGCCTCACATATGCTAGCCAAGCACTCTGCAACCAAGCCGAACTCTGGCTTCAAGCGTAGCTTTGGATCTGATAGCTTCCTTTCTAGGAACTCATCCTGAGGTGATTATTCACAACACAGACAAAAATGTAAATATAACAATGGCTCTTATAAGATAAATATCAAGCATGGGGGCTAGAGAGATATTGGATAGTTAAAGTATTTGTTGCTTTTGCAGAGGATGTGCATTCGATTTCCAGCATCCCTGTCGTGGCTCACAACTCCAATTCTAAGGGATCCATTGCCCACTTCCGGCTTCTGTGGGTACCAGGCACACACATAGTGTACAGATTACATGTGGGCAAAATGTTTATACACATAAGATAAAAATACATATAAAAAGAAATAAAAGAAACATGCTGATTTTTTAACTAGAGGAAGCTGATTAAGAAAATTCTAGGCACACTTTGACAGTGGAGTGAATGCTACATCACCAGTAATAATCATGTTCTTTGCTGCCATGAGCACTGACAAGGCTCCAAGTTTACATAGCAAGGTAAAGAAGATGAGCTACAAGACAATGTACAACACACTTTCTGTTGTGTGAAATTTAAACACACACATTACTATGAAATGGATACACTAAAATATTCACAATGGTCATTTATACATTTCAATTTACTTTTTAAAAGCCTATTTCAGTTGTATACTTACTGTACTAACTTGGAAGAACAATAATCCAATAAGTTATATTCAGAAAGAAAATGTACAAAGTAGAATGAAAATAGTAACTGACTTACTCTGATTATCTCAACAGTCCTTGGTCCCACATCTGTGCCTATGAAAGAAGCAAGACCACCATTAATGCTTTTGAGTCAGAGGTGATACACTTAAGATGTAACACTCCCATAAAGGCATGAACATTCTTCTAGGTTTCCAAGAAAGGAGGCTAAAGCAAGCAAGGTAAACCCCTCCTCAGCATCAGGACCCAGCTGAGTCTTCAGGGGCACTATGGACAGATGTTGTCATGATCATTTGTTCTGACCAAAGCCAAGGCCCTGCAGCAGCAATGTCCTGCAACATGGTGACTCAAAGCCGGGGAACAACCCATTTGTGTTTCAGTGTATATTTTCTCGCCCTACTCAAAGATAACCCTGAACTAAGAGGGACTTAAAAACCCCTGTCTCCACTCTGTTCAGGACATAGGCACTTCTCACCCCCTCCAGCCACCTGTAATGCTCTCATGTTTTCTCTGTAAGAGCTGCTCTTTCTGATGCACTCTATATTTTTGCTTTTTTGTTGCCTCAACCTTTCCTTCTTAAATAGGCCACATTAAGTAGCTTGGGCTGGCCTTGAACTTACATTTCTGGGGAGGATCAGAAGCTCTTTTTGTGCCAACCAGGTTTTGTAGGCCAGTGATGACAGGGGCGAAGGAAGGCCGGCAGCTGCCGTGTGCACTGTGCCGATCCCCCTGAGAAAGAGACACTGTGGTCACTGGCATGCAGGACTAGCACGGCCCTAGACATGCATCTTCAGTCAGAGTCTACAGTGCCTGAGGTCAGCAGTCATCTACAGAACATTCTGAAGAAGTCAAGAAAGAAACTAGTCACCGCACCCACCCCTCACCACCAGCCCATTACACACTGGCTCCCCTGTGTTCCCCACTGCAGCTGCTTGGTCACAGTAAGAATGGAAACTCAAGCTGCTTTTGCTGTGCACAAAATCAGACCTGTTCCTAGGTGGCCACAGGTGTTATGGTCTTCAGTGACTGGCCCTGTCCTTTGAGGAAGCAAACAGTATGACCTCCCTAATTACCTAGTTATCGAGCTGGTGCCTAACTGCACTGAAATTTAAGCAAAGACTAACACACAACCATTTGGTAAATTATGTGTTTTGTTTATGAGACAGGGTCTTGCTATGTAATGCAGGCTGGCCTTGAACTTAGGTCTTTCTGAGTGCTGAAATTACAAGTGTGTGTCGTCATGCTTGGCTTCAGTGAGCTCTCTCTCTCTCTCTCTCTCTCTCTCTCTCTCTCTCTCTCTCTCTCTCTCTCTCTCTCTCTCTCTCTCTCTCTCTCTCTCTCATTGGTGCTAAGGGCTAAACTCAGCTTCGTTCATAGCAGGCAGGTGCTACAGCTACCACACCATAGTGATTATTCATTTAACTATGGAAGAATCTTTAAAACATTATTCCTTAAGGAAGACCTAAAAGAAGCAGACATGTTATAAGAATTATAGATATGCCTAGATTCCATAATTGAAAATCTGCTACATTTTCATGACACACATACATGAGCAACCCTAGCCCTACAGAGGTGGAGCCTGTCTTGAATCTGCAGCTCCCACTGTCAACTCAAGTCTCCACTGAGTCCCTGATCATTCACTTGTGAAATAAGCAGCACTGTACTCATCTATGCTTGCTGCTAATTATAGAAGCTGGGGGTGAGAGGGGTGAATCCAAGCTTAACAGTGTGTTTTAGGTTTGATTGCTCTGAAGGTTTTTCTTTTTAAGTTTTATTTACATGTGTGTGCTTATGTCTGTGTGAGTATAGGTGTCAGATCCCCTAGAACTGGAGTGAAAGACAGTTGTGAGCCACCATGTAGGTGCTGGGAATTGAACCTGGGTTCTTTGGAAGACCAGCCAGTAATCTTAACCCTTGAGCCATCACAGTAGGGCTGCTCTGAAGATCTTTGACGTCAAAGCAGCTAGTCTATGATCCTGTCTGATCAATGACACATTTAAAATTCTTTTATTATACTCATTTTTGTGTGTGTGCACATGCGTGTGCACAAATGCATGCCATGTATGAGCAGGAAGGCCAGAGGACAACTTTTGGGAGTCAGTTCTCTCCTCCCACAAAAAGAGTTCCAGGAATTAAACTCAGCTCATCAGGTTTGGTGGCAAGTGCATTTACCCACAAACTCATTGGCCTTCAATAATATCTCTTTTTTTTTGCCCATTTCCTAACACTAATGAGGCAAAGCAACAGCTGACAGCTTTGCAGAAGCAGATATGCCAACCACAAATCCAGGACACCTTAGGCTGTGAGGAGGTTATAGCTACAAGGCAACCAGAAAAGGACTAAAAGTCACACTCTAACCTCAAAAAGGGGTCTGTCCACAACCCCCAAAGAGATGAGGGGGTTACATGAAAGTTTCTACAACTGAATCATGAGCCAAGTGGGACTAAGAGAGGTAGACTGAGTGTGTCAGCCATTATAACACACAAAATTACCGTGAAAATACTTCATTAAAAAGGTGGTACTGACATCAGTCTTGCAAATAAATATATTTGCTAACTCACAAAATGTCACCCACTAATACCTCCCTGCCATAAGAGAGACCCCCATACTTCACTCTCCTAGGAATACACCATTAATTGCCTTCAGCATGTGTGAGTGGCTATTCACAAGTTAACTTTATAGCAACGTTTAATTGGATGAACAGAACAATGTTGTGCTAATGAGGGTCAAATTGCCACCAGATGTTACTCCCCCTCTCCTTTTTTTTTCCTTTTTAGAATAAACACAGCTGTGTACATGTGTGCACAGGCAATATAGAACAGTGGGAGAGAAAAATGGTTCTAAGAAAACACTTATAGGCAATAAAGGGAAGAAAAATGTGTGGCTTAATGAATTTCCACCCCACCTTTCCTTTTTATTTCAAACACACGAAAACACACTGAAGCTGGTGCTGTGAATATGTGGTACATCAGACAGCACTTCTAAACAATTGCTTATGAAATGAGGGACCTTCCCCCAGCGGGTGCCCCAGAGTGAGTGAGTCTTCTGAGAAGATATCAACAACCTGGCTATTTTGTGAGGTCTTCCGAGAGGAGGCCCACGAACCGGCTCGGAGTCTCCCAATCTCCAGCTGCACGAGGCCCTGGACGCACTTGGGAAGACAAGAAAAGACAGAAGTCAAACACATTAGCATCTATGATCTAAAACACCAGAGTGGGTCCTTCAGTCTCCTGCAGCTTCCTAGAGGTAACTAGGGCAACAGGCAAAAGGGGAACCAGTCATCCAAAACCCAAATAAACAGCAAGTCACCACTACATCCATGAGCCAGCCCTTCAGATGCATTAAATAGGTTTGGTAATCACCTGCCTTTTTTCTCTTCCATCTCCCTACTGATGAAAGCCTTCAAAAAGAACGAGACAGTCAAATAGTGGGAAGGAGCAGTGTGGGAAGTCCAGCAGGAGAGAGTTCACAAATCCAGGCCTTCCTTTGCAGAGTAACTGAAAGCTGACTGCACCAGGAACCCCGATTGTTAAAACGAACCCCGTTAGTCGGCACAAGCTTTTGAGATCCACTGGTTGCACCCGAAGGGGAAGGAGGTTCATGAGGCAGAGCCCCTCAGCTGCGAAGTCTGAACTGCAGGCTTCCTCAAGCTCACCAGAGCCCAGGCGGGAGCAACCCATCCAAGCAGAGCTTTGTGACTCTGTCTTCATTTGTGAAATTGAGAAACCAGTTTACTGGTTTAGATGAGCCTTAGCATTTCCTTCTAGAGATCTAGAGGGGAGGGGTGGACTCCATGATCTAGGAGAGCATGTTCTGTCCAATGAGCTGGATGACAAGTGTGACAGCTGGAACAGTCACTAGCACGAGAAACTGCCTCAAAGCCCCAGGCAGGTCCCTGGGTCTGCTTAGTTGACACGACAGCTTTCCTTTAGAGCTGTTCTTGGCCTTTAGGTATTATACTTCTAGTAAAAATGGAGCAAACACATACCACCAGGGCCAGGGAGACGGGCCAGCTCCGTGAGCACTTGTCACTGCAGCTGGGTGGGGCTGCCCAGGGACTCACCTTGAGAATGGTGGCCACTGTCTCCTGTGGGGCATGCCGCACGTCCTCTCCGTTCACAGACAAGATCTGGTCTCCTTGAATCAACCTGCCATCAAGGTCTGCAGCTCCGCCTTTCACAATGTCAGAGATGAACACTCCGCTTCCACTCCTGTAAACACCACCAAACATCGTGGGATTGGCACAGCTGGTTAGCTAGTCATCAAAATGGACCTTACTTTAGAAAGACTTAGGTTAAGGTCTAAAACCCATAAGTTCTAAAACCAACCCATTAAGTCCAATGCCACCCACTAGCTTTCTAAATAATAGACTTCCCAATTAGATTGTGCTTCGTGTTGTGAATCCATCTTTGCCTACCATGCTTTCGTTTTTTATTGGTGGTGAAAGCCTGTGATCCCAGCACTCGGGAGGTGATGATTTTAGTAAAGAAAAAAAGAAGTTTACTTTTTAAAGAGGCAGAGTTTGTGGCCTGAAGTGCAGTTCAGGGGCTGACTGTTTCTGGTGCAAGTGTGACCCTTGGGTGATCCAAATGCCCCATACAGAAATGAAATGAGCAAGCTATCCCCTTAGAGAAGAGCCGATTGCTAGTAACTTCCCTTTCTTAAAAACAAACCGTTTTTTTTTTTTTTTTATTAATCACGTGTTTATGTAGGTAGAGATATGCATGCTATACATGCATCAGAGGACAGCATGTGGGGATTGGTACTCTCTTCTCAACTTGTGGGTCCCAGGATTCTAAGGCAAGTCATCAATCTGATGGCATGTGCCTTGCCCCACTGATCTTTCTTGCAAGCTGCTAACAGTTCTATCTCTAATCTCCTTTTCCTCTTGTATTTTTTTGATTATGCCCCTCCCCCATCTGGCCCAGTCTCCTGTAGAGCAGACCAGTCTTGAACTTCTCATTCTCCTGCCTCCACCTCCTTAGTGCTGGGGTCACAGGCCTATACCACCTCGGCTGTTTTATGGAGTGCTGAGAATCTAATCTAGAGCTTCATGTGTGCCAGGCAAACAGTCTACCAACTGAGCTAACTCCTCCTCCCCCAGCCTCTTATTTTCAGTCTGAACTCCTTTTATTTGCTGAATAAATCTGTTTCAAAATCAAATAGATCAAAAGTGTATATCTTGGAGCTACAGAGATAGTTTAGCACTTATGACAATCTTCTGTTCTTACAGAGGACCAGAGTTTTGTTTCCAGCACCCACATTGGGAAGCTTACAATCATCTGTGACTCTAGCATATGTGCTCTCTCTCTCTCTCTCTCTCTCTCTCTCTCTCTCTCTCTCTCTCTCTCTCTCTCTCTCTCTCTCTCTCTCTCTCTCTCTCTCTCTCCCCCTCCCTCCCTCCCTCCCTCCCCCCCTCTCTCTCCACGGATTATCTCTGTAGTTCAGGATGTCTTAGAACTTACTATGTAGTCATCAAAGCTGTGATGATTCAGCTTGCAGAGATGTAATTACAAAAGACCTTACTTTTTGTCTTAGTTAATCTTTACACACCATGGCAACTGACTTTTGTGGGAGATATGCTGAAGGCTGAAGACAGACCACACGTATGCTACCTATGTGGTCTGGAAGGGGGCTATCTCCCTACCTCTACTGGTCTCCATTAGCACCAGAGCATCCCCATTTTTATGGCTGTATACTATGCAATAGCCAACTTTATTCAGAGCATCTGGAAATTTATACTGAGTGTTAATAGGAATCACACGAGACAGGTGTTTAATCACTAAGACAAACAATATGTGGCAAAAGCTGTATTTTTTTCCTCCCCATAGAGCTATATAAATAACAACGGCTGAAGTAAGCTCACTCCATCTGCTACACCTGGGAGGAACATGAAAACATATCCCAAGAACAATTCTGTGTTTTGAAGAAACAAGAGGTCACAGGACTCTGGTCTTGCTTTCTTGGAATTTTCTCACAAGTACTCAGAATTCTCATATGACCCCATGTCAGAACTGTGTTCTGACAACTGAAGACCTGCTGGTGTGGTTTGTTTTGTTTTTTTCTCTGTTATTCCTTAGTTACAGTAAAATATGTGCAATAGATATTTGCAAGCAAATCTTAAAAAGGAATTATGGAATTACTTGTCAAAAGGATTTGTAAACCTTAAGAGATGCACCCGATCCTTTACAATGAAGTTTCATGTAAAGAATATAAATGTTCTTTCTGCACTGCAGATGGTGAATGAGAATCATGTCATCTATCACTCGATAGTAAAGACAAATACCGTGTGTGGTGGTGTAGTCCAGCTGAGGTAGGGCTGCTGTGAGTCTGAGGCTAGCCTAAGCTACACAGTGAGCCCCTATCCCAACAAACCACATGAAACAAAACTGATGGGAGATGTCATTCTGTAAATATGTTTCTCTTACTGGTTAATGAATAAAACACTGTTGGCCAATAGGAAAGCAAGACAGGTGGGATTAGGAGACTAGGAGGAAAGAGGAAGTAGTTGGGAGGAGTCAGCATGGAGAGACTCGGGAGAGCACAATGCCAGCCTGCTCTCTGGTAAGATGAGGCCATGTGGAAACACTTAGATTAATAGAAATGGGTTAATCATTAAGACAGAGCTAGCCGATAAGAAACTAGTAACAGGCCAACAGAATTATATCAAATACAGAGTCTCTGTGTTATCGGGGGCTGGCATGGTGGTGGGACAAGACCAGCAGGGAAAAACCTGCTCATAACACAGAACCACTGTTCTCTGGCAGGGATAGCCTCAGGTAAACACAAAGCAGCTCATTTTGTCTCCGCAGTTGCTCTGCACCACAGATATTGCTCTAGGCAGCCACTCTAATCCTCACTGCAGAGCAGAGTGCAGACTCAGCAGCCCAGCTGGAATCAGGTGTGCCCACTGGTCCAGCTGTATTGCAACATGACATGTCTTAAAAACCCTATCACTACTCTACAGTAGGCGCTCTTTTTCAGTGTTTAGAAGTATTGGTCCCCATGGGCTGAAGAGAAAGGCTGACCGTGCCTTGACCAACCAACCAACCCATCTTTACCGTTTCCCAACAATGCTCAGGCCCAGGCCTCGGCCAGTCTTCTTCTGCAGATCCACAAGGAACACCTCCAAGTTCTCCTCATCTCTGTACTGCGCCTCGTCTCTGTACACCACTAGGCGCACCTTCTGCGGGGTCTGCCTCAGGGCTGTGATGGCCTCTTCATGGCTGCAGCTCCTCAGGTCAACCCCATTAACCTGTAACAAGAGCCATCCTGACATGGGCAGCTTACAGCAGAGGAATTGCAGCCTCCTGCGGCTTCTTGATCCAACCAGTGAGGAATCTCAAGAAAGTTCCAGTCATTCCCAGTGCACACCATATGACCAGGAGTATGAGCTGCTTCACACATAAAGAGGCCCCACCCCACAAAGGACAGGGTGGGCTGGTATGCCTGGTCATGTTTACACAGCTATGAACTTCATTGCGGAGTTAGGGGAGCTGGTGTGTGGACCTGACATTCTCACTCTTTTTTATTTGTTTGTTTATCTTTGGCTTTTTGAGACACTTTTACTATGTAGTCCTGGCTGTCCTAGAGATGATATGTAGAACAGGCTAGCCTCAAACCTACATAAAACTGAAACCTCTGTCTCCTGAGCATTGGTATTAAAAGTCTGTGCCATTACAAATCTGGCTGGCTCCTCACTTTTAGTTGCCCAGATCACATCATCTTTAGATATAAAGGACAGGTGTTTCCAACAGCTTCAAAGAAGCTTCACATTTGAACCTGATGGCAGGGACAGAGAGCCCCACCACCAGGGAACACACAATACTGGGACCAGTCGGCAAAGCCACAGCTCTGCTGGCAAGTCACACACATCTGGCAGGCATCTATCTCTACTGCATGCTGAAGACTGTCTGAGCTATATGCTCAGGAGTGGTCTATCTTGGTCACACAGACCTATTTTTAGGTCTTTGTATGAGTACCTGCCACAGCATGTATGTGAGGTCAGAGAACAATTGTGGGAGCTGGTTCTCTTCTTCCCACAACACGGCTTCGAGGACAAACCCAGAGCTCAGGTTAGTAGGCTTTCTTACTTGCTGAACCACCTCACTGGTCTTGCTGTTTGTTCTTGTAAATACCTGCATTAGTAACTTTCCCTGTTATAGCAAAATATATAAAATAAGCAACTTAAGGGAGGTTTATTTGGGCTTAGTTTCACAGAGAGAGTGGTTCACTATGGCAGGGGAGGTGAGGTGGCTGGAACAGCTGGGTCCACGGTGGCAACAGCCTGTGGCTCAGTTTGTTCACATCTTGTCAGATTATGTAGCAGGCCTTTAGTGGTTCACATTCATTAGCTAGGCTCTATCTACATCATCTAAGTTTCCAGTGTCCCCAAACAGTTATGGGCACCAAGAGATGAAGCTCATGGCATATCCAAAATATTACAGACTGGAGAGAATCTCAATGTCCGGCCCGGCCCCACCCAGTACCAATTCAATGGCAGGGACTGACTCCAGGGCCTCATGCCCACTCTGTCACTAATCTATAATCACAGCTCTTTTTGCTTTGAGCTTGCTCTCTGCCCAGGAAGGATCTAAACATACAATCTCCCTGCCCCAGACTCTAAGCAGCTGGGGTTACAGGCCTACATATTTTAGACTTACAGATTTCTTTATGGCTAAAGATGTTGAACATTTTTTTTTCATGTATTTATTGCCCATTTGTACTTCTAGTTTTGAGAAGTGTTTGTTCAATTAATTTGCCCACTTATTTGCTGGATTTCTTGTTCTTTCAGTGTATAATTTTTTTAGTTCTTTATATATCCTGAGTATTTAGTCTCTGTTGTATTAGTAGTGAGCAAAGATTTCCTCTCACCCTGTAGCTGTCTCTTCATTGACAACTGTTTCTTTTGCCCCACAGAAGCTGTTTAATTTGATGTGATCTCACTTGTCAGTTCTTTTATTTCCTGAGCTACTGGAGTCTTACTCAGAAAGTCACTGCCTACATCTACTCCTCAATTGTTTCTCCTCTCTTGCCTACTAGTTTAAAGTCTTGAATTATGGTTGTCATGGTTACTTTTCTATTGATATAAGATACCAATATAAGGCAACTTATAAAAGAAAACGTTTACCTGGACTCACAGATCCAGAGGGCTTGAGTCCATGATCATCATGGTGGGGAGCATGACTATAAGCTAAAGTCTCAATATATACTGTTATCATTACCATCTACAGATGAAGAAACCAAGGAGCAGAGAAGCCACGGAACCAGTCACACATCTAGCCCAGTGGAAGAACAGTCAACATTTGAATCCAAACTTTTTTCCTTCCTATATAGAGGTGTGTGTGTGTGTGTGTGTGTGTGTGTGTGTGTGTGTGTGTGTGTACATGTGCATGCACATTGCATGCACATGCACACACATGTTATGTGGAAAACAGACACTAAGAATCCTGTACTGTTTTTTGTCTACCTTATATATTGTGGCAGGGTTTCTCACTTGAACCTAGAACTTGACACTCTGGCTAGTCTCAGTGGCCAGCCTCCTGTGGGATCCTCTGTCTCCACCTCTCAAGGCTGGGATTAAGGTCATGCCCACCTAATACTTTGTGGGGGCTGAGGATCTAATGAGCTCCATCACTCACTCTTACATAACAAGTAGCTTGCCTACTCACTACTCATCTCTCCAGTTCCTAACCCAGGCAATCTTCCATTCTGGTCCTTTTACCACAGAGCCTCATAAGTTAGCCTCTGAATGGGTTATCGGAAGGATCTACCACAAACAGTTAAATAATTAATACTCATTAGTGAATTTCTACACAGAAGGAACTCGGGGATAGGATATCGGTGGATTCAAAGTTAATTATTCCCTCCAGGTCACATCTTGGAAAAGAGCCAAATAAAGTGAAGGATGGCTCCCGCTATGGCCAGACAGGTGGCAAGAGTGGGAGTTCCTGACATGTGACTTCCACCCCTTGTTCTGATACAGCCCTGTGTGCCCTGAGAAGGTCAAGCCTGCCTTTGAACTTGGTCCCTTCATCTCTTCAATAAAAGATAGTCTAAAGCTTCTCCAACTCTGATACTTAATGACCAGGGACCCTAGGAATCCAAGAAGGAAGGAAAAACCAACTCTTCTTGAAGAAGGTGACTTTGGGGCTGTGTTTAAAATTTTTAAAAAATTATTTTATTTTTAATGTGTATGGATATTTTGCCGGCATGTATATCTGTGTACCACCTGTATGCTTAGTGGTCAAAGAAGCCAGGAGAGGGTGTTGCATCCTGTGGAATTGGAATAGCAGATAGTTATGAGCTGTCATGTGGGTGCTGGAAATTGAATCTGGTTCCTCTGGAAGAGCAGCTATTACTCTCAATTGCTGAGCCATCTCTCTAGATCTGCCCTCATGAAATTAACTAATGAACTAATTAACAAAGGAATGAACTAACTAACTAACTGACTGACTAAGTAAGTGAGTGAGTGAGTAAGTAAGTAAGTAAGTAAGTAAGTAAGTAAGTAAGTAAGTAAGTAACTAACTAACTAACTAACTAACTAACTAACTAACTAACAATGTTGTACCCAGGGCTTTGCACATGCTAGTTATAAGCTTTCTACTTACCCCACTGGGTTCTTGTTAAATCTGATTCTATGAGTCAAGAACATGTCTAAAAGGCCAGTTACCCATTACCAAGACACCTTTTCCTTTTGAGTGTATGTAACTACCTATCCAGAGTCATGGTGGTTAAGGACATGGTTTCAGACAAAGGCTGAATTCAGTTGCTACGCCAGATGGACTTCCTGGCTTTGTGAAACCCATAGAAATGACTGCAGTTGGGTTTCTGTGTCATTCATGAGCTGGAGGCAGGAAGAATGCCTACTTTGTGTTGTGAGAATTGACTGAAATAAACCCTGTCAAGTTACTGTAAGAGAGAAATGAAAGGCAACACTGCCAGAGGCGTTTCCTCTGTGCAGGACCCTTCACTGTTCCTTCAGGCCACTAGACATGCATTTGCCTTGTTAGTGAATAAACCCACAGAACAAAGGGAAAACAGTGTTTCTAGGAAATGTGAGCTAAGCTGATTATTTTCCTGTGGTCCAATAGATGGCACACAAGACCACTTCTATTACTTAAAAACACAACGTGACCTCATGGACTCAAAGGCCTTAGCAAATACACAAATAATTGAAGGCATCATCAATGAACTTTAATATTACAAAAGCAAATTCTACCCAATTCTGGTGCTCTTGGGCCTGTTCAGATCAGAGTGATCTCAGTTGGGTTTCCATCAAGAGGTGGCAACAGTGCAGTGTGGCCTGAGCATAGTGGATTGATGCATCACTCCAGGTGCCTCAGAGACCCTGTAGGCAATATTCACAACATTGCTTACTGATCTTCGGATGGTGGGCGTGGCCCCCTGTTTGAGAAGGGCTCTTGGAGGTCCTGCTGTCATACCCTTTCTGTAGGCTAGGCATTTAAGAAGTGGATGAACCATTTCCAGATGAGGGCTTGGGTTACTCATTATTTTAGTTCATGAGGAAAATCAGCAATTAACTCTCTTTCTGATCCTAGTTACACAGGACATAATGACAATACGGTAGGGTAAAAGAAGGGACTGGCCCAAAAAAACCACCAGGAAGAAGACAGTCCATGCTCATCAATGTCAAAAATTGTTTGGTTGTGTCTTTGGAACAAACTTTGGCTAATCCTAATTTTAACACTACGATACTGTGATGTTCAATATTGACTGTCAATTCGCCAAGGGCTAGAACCACCAAAGAGATGGATCTTCTCGAATGTCTGTGGATTATGCAGATCAGGCTAACTGAAGTAGGAAGACCCACTCTAATGTAGGTAGTGCTATTCCATGGGTCATGTTCCAGCCTAAGCAAGGAGGAGGAAGTGAGCTGAACATGAGCATTTGCTGTTCTTTGCTCCCTGAGTCTGGATGCACTGTGATCAGTTGTCACTTACTTTTGCCACCACAGTCCTGGCCACAGCTGTATCTCCTGGAGCTGTAAGCCAGACAAGCCCTTTCCCTTAAGCTGCTTTTGTAGAGTGCTCTGTTGTGTCAATGAGATGAGTAATTAAGAACAGACATCATTAAGGCCATGACACACCAGCTTGCAGAATGCAGAACACACAGAAAAAAGACTTACTGAAGAGAGAGAGCAGCTATTGATGTACAATAAAGAGGGATTGTAATTTTTAAAAAATAGTACTGAGAATTAACTCCAAGCACCCTACCACTGAGCCATGTGCCACTTTAAAAAAATGTTTCTGATTGGTGTGGTGGCTGATATCCACATGCCAACAATTGAGTAGATGCAGGAGTATCAGGAATTCAAATCCAGCCTCAACTATATAGTGAGTTTGAGGCTAGCCTAGGCTACAGTATGAGGTCTTCTCTCAAAACAAAAACAAAAGTGGTTTAATTTGGGCTGGCAAGATGCCTCAGTGTATAAGGCCACTTGTCAATAAGTCTGATGACAGAAGGAGAAAATAGGCTACTGTAAACTGTCTTGATCTCCACATGTGTGCTTCTGCATGTGTGTATGCACACACACACACACACACACACATACACTCACATTCATACATATATAGGCAATAAATATATAAATGCTAAAAAGTTTTTGTTTAAATTTTTATTTTCAACTAGGTCTCACCAAGTTGCCTACCCTGGCCTTGAACTCACTCTCTAAATCTCTGGCAGGCATTGAACTAGTGCAGCCTCCTGAGTGCTGGGATCATAAGCCTGTACCACCAGGCCTGGCAGGAAGATTCTATTGAGATATAATTTATATAAATTTGGGTACATACATTTGCATATAAAAACTACTTATTTTATATGTATCAGTATTTTGTCTATATGCAAGGCTGTTCACCACATGCATGTCTGGTGCCCACAGAGGCCACAAGAGTGTGTTGGGTCCCCTACCACTGGTGTTACAGATGGTTGTGAGCTGCCATGTGGGTGCTGGGAATTGATCCCAAGTCCTATGGTGTTTCAGTGCTGTGAACTGCTGAACTCTGCAGCTCCTACTTCTAATATTAAACCCATTCATCTTGAAATGCCAATTATACAACACCATCGGACTAGAAAATCTAGGAAGATACAACAGAAACCAGAAGTCCCCCAAACTTTGATTACTGAAAAAGTGTTGTTTGCAAAAGCATCCAAGCTAATTCCCAAAGATGCCCTGCTAGTTTTTCTAACCCCATTCACTAGTGCCTTAATAAGCACAGTGGGCATGGGTCCTAATCCAGTGTGCCATGAAGGCAAGGACTGCAGAGAGACCCCGCAACTTGACTTAAACTTAATTTGTACTTTGCCTGGATTCTCTTTTCACCTTTCTCATCTAGGTTCTCAATTCTTAATTATACCTCTGTTTTCATCTTGGAAGGCAGAAATGAGCCACTAAGGGGAGAAATAAAATTCTGTGATGTCATGCATCATATGCTATATTAAAGATACAAAGCAAAAGTTACACATGCCCACCATTAAGTCTGTTCTATTAAATTCAATTAAAGATGAATTGAAAATTCATACCATTGAAAATCTTTTTTAGTTTCATCTACCAAAGTGCCTGGAATTGACTAGTGTTGTGGGATAATCTTTTTGTACACTGTAAAAATGTGTCTCTACCTAAGGTGCCTTCTGATTGGTTTAATAGACAGCTGAATGGCCAACAGCTAGGCAGGAGAGAACAGTGAGGACTTCTGGGGAGAGAGAGGACCTCAGAGTTAGCTCTAATCACACTGGAGACACCAGCGAGACACTGAGGAAGTTGGACATACATTGTGGAGGATAGGTAACAAGCCATGTGGCATAATGTAGGTTAATAGAAATGGGTTAATTTAAGTTGTAAGAGCTAGTTGGGGACAAGTTTTCATAATTAATAATAAGGCTCTGTGTCATGATTTGAGGGCTGGTGGCCCAAAGGAAAGTGTGACAACAAAGTCTGACTACAGACTGGCTTGCTGCTCATCCATTTCTTGGCATCACACTGCCCATTGTTCCACTATTTATTTATTTTTAACATATTAATGTCATCAGTTCAAATGATATCATTTAATGATTTTTCTTTGCTTGTTCCACTTTTAAAGACTTATTTTTCTTATTTTAATTATGTGTATGTACATGTGTGCCTGTTTATGTGTAGGTATGTGCATATGAGTCTGGGTGCCCTCAGAGGCCAGAGGAGTCAGATTCTCCCTAGAACTGGAGTTACAGGTGGTTTCAAGTTGCTTGACAAGGTGCTGAGAATTGAACTTGGGTCCCCTGGAAGAACAGAACATGTCCTTAACTGCTCAGCCATTTCTTTAACTCCTTATCATCATTTAAAAGGCTTTAGCAATTTTGCTAAATGACAGACAAATCAAAGGATTTGGTCAAGTAGCTCAGTGTTTGGTAAGTACTAGATACCATATAAAGGGAAAATTTTTAATTTTTATTGACTTAAAAATGCTAGTGGTGAGGCATGACTTTCCTTTTTACAAATGACTTATTAGAATTCAGGAAATGATTTATGGCAACAAAGTCTCTAAATTGCAGGTGTATTGGTTTATGTGTCTGTATGTGTGTGTTTTTAGCAGAGGATTTAGTAAGAAAGAACAGAGAGACAAAAACCAAGGTCCATCATGTTCACTGTTAAAATTGCGATTCAGAATGAGGTACCTCTAATATCTGGTCTCCAGCCCACAGTCTTCCATCTCTGGCTGCTGCACCTTCTTCATAGACTTCATGGATAACGATAGCATCCTAAAAAAACAAGAAAACAAAAAACATTAATTCCTAACAACCAGAAACAACCTAAAACCCACATCTGGATGATATGCAGTAACACACAACTGGCGATTTGCTAGTGATGTTTACTTGCTTTATGAAAACATAACTAAGAAGCAACAGTTACAGGTTTAGAAATACAATTACGTTTTCCGAAGATGATAATTTCACTTCTTTAGGACAGGATTTGCGTCAGGTTCCATGTTAAACTTCACTCGTTTTTTTTTTTTTTTTTCCGGTTGACCTTGAACATTTGCGGCTGTGTTCAAACTTGAGGTGAACGCTGTGTCATTTACTTTTTACTGCTAATTTTAAACACAGTTTCAGGCATTTACTAGAGCTCCAGGGTTCAGCTCAGAAGTGTAGCCTGATAGAGGGTCTGCCAGGCCTCATTACTCGGGCAATGAAAGAACAGGACTTAACAAAGTGAGCGGTGCTGGAGGACAAAGCAGGTGGGAGGAAGCACCCAGAAACTCAAGGGCAGGTCAGCTGTGGGCTTGCTCCTTTGAACCCAACACTCTAGGCCAAAACTGTAGGACGCTATCTATGACAGGTAACCTTTGGTTAAAATGTTTCTTCCTTACAGAATTATAAGGGTAACCAATAGCCTTAGTAATAGCCTGTGATATTTAGTGGTGGGGGGTGGTATACAGAACTCTTTGGTCAACTCAACAAGATGTAACCCATTCCTAGCACTGGAGGTTTTACTAGGTGGCATGAGATGTCTAGTTGGGGTACCTTTTCTCTTATTATATGGTGACTTCATATAAATTAATTTCATAGGATCAGGCACGTCCATCCATGCCTTTAATCCCAGCACTTGAGAGGCATAGACAGACAGACTGCTTTAAGTTTGAGGCCTACATAGTTAATTTCAGGCAGTCAGGGCTGTATAGTTAGACACTGTCTCAAAAATCTTACATTCCTTTCATATATGTAAATATTTTAAGAAGCTTCTATAATAGTAGGTCTCTATGTGGCTTTTCATAAGGCCTTTCCCATTACCTGTCACTCCTGTAGTCCTTGTTTATTCTGCTCTTGAATCCCCCTCCCATCTAATGCTACTTTAGTTTCCCCTCTATCTCTTATAACACTGTAGTCTATTTGCCCTTCCCTGGAAAATCCTTTCTTTCCTCCTTGGGTCCTTGCCAGCTACCTACCTAACCTCTGTGTTACTCTGATTAAAATGAACACCAAAGCTTAAAAGCTTGTATCCACATATAAGAGAAAACAGGATGATTGTCTCTAGCTCCATCCATTACCTTCAAACTTGATAATTTTATTTTTCTTCTTTGAAAGTCTGGTAGAATTAAGCACCCAATCTACATGGCTCTGGGCTTTTTTTCTCTTTCTTTCTTTCTTTTTTTCTTTTTTCTTCCTTTCTTTCTTTCTTTCTGGGTTGAGAGGTTTTCAATTACTGCTTCTATTTAACTTGGGGTTGTAGGTCTGTTGAAGTTGCTCATTTCATCTCAATTTTTTAATCATCATAAAAACTAACATCTATGTGAAGGGATGACATCTCAGATGTCATGATTGAGAAAGAGAAGATATCTCCACCCTGGACTCCAAGCCCCACAGTCGAGGAACAACCACACATCCAGTACTTATACGTTTGGTGAGACTATTCTGAAGTTATTAAAATGAATTGTTCAAGACTTGAAATTCCTTGTCTTAGATTTTAGAGTGCTAGAAATGAAGGTTACTGGAACTTATGGGGCATCTTTCTGTGTTTAAGGAAACTGAAGGAGAATGAACAGATTGTGTCAAATGGATCATACTGGTGTCTTGGAGGGCTGCAGGGAGAGGTAAGGGGCTTTTGGGTAGGGATGGCGAATGGTCAGGATCTGCATCCTGCATTGCCCAGGATTCTCCATCTTCCATCTATGGCATACACAGGTGGTTCAGATCCTGTAGACAATGAAGAGGTAGACATTCTAGGACAGAGACTAGGCAGAGACATCTCAGGGTTCTGGAGATACATTTCAGTGGTGAGCAGCAGTGGCTACTCTTCCTGAGCACATAGATTCGGTTCCCAGCACCCAGGCTGTAGCTCCCAGCCACCTATAAACTAGTTTTAGGGGATCTGATACCCTCTTCTGGACTCTTGGTACACAAGGCATGTACATAATACATAGACTTACATGCTGGCAAAACACCTATGCCTAGAACATAAAGTTAAAAAATGAAAGGTTATCAGTCCCATAAGAGGCCCTGTGTTCAAGCACAGGTCTATAAGATGCAAGGCATCTGGGCTTGTAAAAATCACAAAATTATAGGCAAGGTGGGACTTAGTGATGGCCAGGGAAGACTGATGGAATTGGGAATGATCTTATCAATGTTGAGGTGCTCTGTTAAGAACACAGAGCTCATAAGCCTCCAAATGGCTAAGCTTGAACATTGCCTTAGTCCCAAGGAGCCTTGACATTAAGCTTACACAAAGAAAAGAGGCATTTGTAAGCAATGTCCTTCCTTTCTTTTCCCTCTGCCCTGTCCGCCCCAACTCTTTCTGAGAACGAGTCTCACTATTCAATACTGACTGGCCTGGAACTCACTAAGCAGAGAGGCTGGCCTTGTACTTGAGAGATCTCCATGCTTTTGCCTCCACCTCTGAGTGCTGGGATTGAAGGTGTGAACCACTACACCTAGCACTTTTTGTGACACAATTCTCACTCAATAGCCCATTCTGGCCTTGAAATCACTGTGATCCTCCTACTGCACCCTGGTTTTAGAAAATGTATGCCCACTATGCCAGGCTTGCACTTACTTTAAAAAAAAAAAAAACCCAATACAACTTCTAGGGAAGAGAAGCAACAAAGAGGTTTATAGTCAACCCAAACCCCTCTAGTGAAGGCAGGGGACAATGAATTCACTAGACCCAAGATAAATGATAAATGGGTGTTTTAGTGGGGAATACTTACACAGATAATAATAAAGAACCACAGGCAGCCTTCCTGCTCCAGAAGATGCAGTCTATGCCCTTCCAATCAGATACGTGACCCAAGAGAACAGAAGAGAGGTCATGCCCACCTCATGCCTCCCCACCTTCAGATCACAGATGCACCTGAAGCCACGGCCAAAGGGGTGTGGTCACTGCCACAAATAACACTGGCAAGGCTAGATGCCACCACACTCCAGGGCGCTTTTATTTCACTATGATATAGTTCTGAAATCACACTTCCCTATAATAATTAGAGTCAGAGCTCAGAGCAGGGCAAAGAGCCTTGACCCAGGCACACTTCAGATCCTGTAGCAGCAGTGGATTTTAACTCAGACTAATGACATTTCTAAATTCCAGCAATGCTTCCATTGCCAAGACTGTTTTTCTGCTGCTTCTGGGGAATGACTTTGAGATGTACTGGGCCAGTGGCCTGAGGTGATCCCAATACACTTCCAGACTGCACCAAGGGTCACGTGAACCCAGCTACCCAGGAAGTAACTGAAGCAGGCTCTAAGGAGTCTGGTAAAGTGCCAGTCTGTAACGTCTCCCCATTCCTGGGTTGCAAGCCTCTCATCAAGCACAGAGTTGGTTTTTCACATATGCTCCCAGATCTTGAAGACATTCTCAAATAACAAATGTAAGTTTCCTGTTCATTCATATCCAAAAGGCAGGCAAAGACCCATTACCTTCTCATTCTATAAAGAGGTCTGGGCCTCTTTAACAAATGGTGCTGAGAAAACTGATGTTATACAAAAAGAAACTGAATCCGTATTTCTCACCAGCACAAAAATCAGCTCCAGCTGGGTGGTGATTGTGCATGCCTGTAATCCCAGCTCTCGGTAGGCAGAGGCAGGCGGATCTCTGTGAGTTGAGGCCAGCCTAGTCTACAAGAGCTAGTTCCAGAACAGGGTTCAAAGCCACAGAGAAACTCTGTCTCAAAAGCTTCCCCCCCCACCACCAAAAAATATCAGCTCCAAATGGACCAAAGACTAGTATAGGCCTGAAATTTGACACTCTTAATGGGGAACGTGAGCATGGGCAAGGGCTGTCTATATAGGACCTCCACCATCCAGGAAATAAATGCACTATCAGCAGGCAGGGGCTCTGAAGACTGAAAAACATGGCAAAGCAAACACTTAGCAACAAAGAATCAGCCTAAAGAATGGGAGAAAATCTTTGCTGGCTATGTGCCTGGAGAATATACAGAGAATTGAAAAACCAACAAACAACCTCATCGAGCAAGAAGAAAACAACCCAATAAAATGGACTCATGAAATAAATAGACAATTCTCAAAAGAGGAAATGCAAATGGCCATTAAACATAAAAAATGTTCAGCTTCTCTAGATATCAGAGAAATGCCAACCCAAACTATACTGATTCTGTCTCACTCCAGTTAGAATGGCAGTCATCAAGAAAGTAACAAAAATGATGGTGATGAAATAAAAAGAAGGCACACTTAGATGCAGCTGTGTGTGTGTGTGTAAGCTAGCCAAGTCTCTATGGAAACCAGTGCAGAGGCTTCTCAAACACTCTTGGGTATTTACCCAAATGGCTCAAAGTCAATGGATCCCAGGGGTTATTGCACATCATGTCTACTGAAGTCACATTCACAAAAGCTAAGTTACAGAACCAAGCCTGGTGTCCTACAACAGAGGAATGGATAAAGAAAATGTAATTTAGATAGACAACAGAATTTTTTTTTTCTGCCATAAAGAAGAATGATGTGATGCCATTTGGGGGAAATTGGTATATCTGGAGGCAAACATATTAAGCAAACCATGCCAGTCTCAAACATAAACTGTATGTTTTCTCTCATTTGTGGCACTTGGGTTTTATAGTCACATAAAACCATGCATACATAGCTTAAATGAGAGTAGAAGTGGGGGGGACGACGACAAAGGGTTAATGTATAGAAGAAGGATAATTAAAGGAAGGATGGGGGAAGTGAGATGTGTGAGGGAATGTGCTAATACACCAGTAAGAAAATTTAAAAAAATATGAAAAAGAGTAATTTTGAATTTAAATCTCTTTACATGTTTCTTGTGCTCATGAAATACTGGCTGTACAGCAAAGACACGGTTAAGAGCTTCAGAGGAGTGCTGGGCTCATTGCTAATGATGTTTGTGACATGTAAATCCTTCTGTGGACACTCTGTTTATTTCTTTGCCTTTGCTTGCCCACTGCTATGACGTCGCTGAGTCAGTAAGATGAAGGAAACATTAAGACCCGGTAACCTGTCGACAGAAAAGGCTGCCTTTCTTGTTGAGCATTCTAACACCTGACAGATGTGCTAACCAGGGTAACAAGACGAGGAATGGAGGACAAAGCTAGATCAGCAATGTCTGCTGGTGAACTGAAAAAATGGCTGGAGTATTTTGTTTGTTTGTTTTGGGGTTTTGTTTGTTTGTTTTTTGTTCAGGGTAGGATAGTAGAAGAAAGAAGATACTGTATTAGGGCATTTCAGGGTTCTATTCAATGACACTATAGTGAACTTCTACCAGTTTTTGCCTTCAGAAATGAATGATTAGGTGGAAATAGTGAGCCATTAATAAGAAATTGACTTGTATTGTTTTAAATAGAAGTCTGGTGGCTTCCTGTCTTACTAGCTGCCCTCCTAGACTTGGATGCCCCTGCCTCACTTCTGGTCTGCACAGGTGAAGAACACTGTTCTGCCTGGTACCCTCAGACTCTCTGCTTACCAGCACCAACTTCTCCAAGTCTTTTTAGTTAGCATATACACTGCCTTCCTTCTCTCTCTCTCTCACCTCTTCTCTCTCTCCCCTCCCTTCCTCTTCCTCCCTCCCTCCCTCCCTCCCTCCCTCCCTCCCTCCCTCCCTCCCTTCTTCCCTCCCTCCCTCCCTCCCTCCCTCCCTCCCTCCTTCCTTTTTTGTTTTTTAAAACAGGATTTCTCTGTAACAGCTCTGTGTAACAGCTCTGGTTATCTGGAACTCACTCTAGACCAGGTTGCCTAGACTCACTGAGACCCACCTGCCTCTGCCTCCTGAGTTCTGGGATTAAAGGTATGTGCTACCACTGCCCAGCCAAAACAGTATTTCTTTATAACATTTCCATGCATTCCAGTCATGTTGTTTGCCCGTACCCTCCCACTGCCTTCCTTGACCCTCCTCCTCGCTTGTGGCCCTCTTCCCATAGTCTCTTCTGCTTTATTCTTCTCTAGTTTCACATGAAAACACCTGGTATTTGACATTTCCTCATTATCCTATCTTACTCCCCGCTCTCCCTCCCTTCAGACTCATTCCTCTACATGGTACTACACACACACACACACACACACACACACACACACACACACACACACACGTTGCTAGAATTTGTATTTGAAGGAAAACATAGGAACATAGGATCTTGAAACTAACAGTTGTGCTTTCATCTGTTCTCGAAGTAGGCTATTTGTCATGTCCTTGTGGGTGTCTGCTGGCTTAGTCTGAGGAGAGGCCTAGGACTAATAGGACATGATTAGAGGTGGGCTTCTGGAGTAGGCTTTCTCTGTTCAACGACGGCACTTCTACTACCAGCCATGGGTCAGAAGAAGGGCATTAGGTCTTCCGGAAGTGAACAATTTATTATCTACACATATGGCTGACTGCCCAGTGTCATCACGAGTAAGAAAACGATAAGCTCTCTTCTTTGCTACCAGTTGGTGAACTCCTACGCAGCCACGCAGTCCCAGCTGTGCCACCCAGTCTTCCCAAGCTGAGCATAGTGCAGCTTGCAGAAGAGCAAGAGCAGGCTCGTGGCTTCAGCTCTGAACAGGTCCCTGAGGCTTCTGATGGACACACAGCCGTCTGCGCTCTCATCATGTGACTGACGTATTTGAATAGTTTTCTGTGCTGTTCTACGAGGGCTGAGGGTTGCTGCATTTTCAGTTCTGTGGAAACACTGTTGCCTCAGTTCCACAGCAATAGCCTCAAGGGCTCGATCATTTTACAGAATGAAGAAAAAGATCAATTGTGGAAGTGAAAGGAAGGAATCGTTGGGACAAATGAGGCATCGAATATTTACTGGTCTCAGTAGAAGAAGGTGGCACAAGGTCTGGCCATCACAGCTGCAGCGTGGGCATCCACAAGTCCCTCCCGCACAGGCTCCTCCCCTAAGGCTCCTCCCCCAAGGCTCCTCCCCCAAGGCCCCTCCTTTAACTCCACTGATTACCTTGTTTCTTCTCTCCTGCCTTTACCTCTCCAGAGCTGTTTCTGAATGGTCTTTGATTTTTTTTTTTTTTAAACAGGGCAGGATAATATCATCAACAGCACGCTATATACCACTGATAGGTTGATATTTAACTACTTCTTTATATGTGTTTAGAAAGTATGAAGGCCTTCAAATATTAAAAGGTCTTGCTCTCTTTTGCCTGGTAACTCCTTTGTTCCCTACATTCTCCTCAAATCGACCAAGTATCACATTCTCCATGACTCGTCTTTCTTGCGAGTCATCACTGCATCCCTGTACTTATCAGAACATCACAGATGTCTGTTCATGGACCCATCCTCCATCCCTGATGCTTCTCTTTAGGACAGGGTCTGCTTCCAGTTTATCTTTGTGTCCTGGCACTGACCTGGAGCAAATACTCCTTAAGTTTCCTCTTCAATGTTTATCAAGAAAACATGGACAATAGACAAAAGAGATCAAATGACTCTGAGGGGGGAGGTGGGAAAGGTTAATATGTCTTAATTCTATTTCAGTCCAACCTTCTGACGACAAAGCATTAACAATACAAAACCAAAATACTCATATATATATATATATATATGGATGTGAAAGTCGTATGACTTCCAAGAGAATTTACATTAGCTCAGAGAACCATTTAAAGGAGCCAAGCATGAGGGAGACTTCATTATCACCGAGCTCCACAAAATCCCCAAATTCCTCCAAGGGGATTAAACTCTGAATTGCTGGAAAAGAATTTGATAACATGTAATAACAGAGCCTTAGACAGAGGCAAAGTCACTGCAGCTCATCAATCAAATTGTCTTTACTGTTCATGCTGCCAACAAGTAGATAAAGTAACTCATAAACACACCAATCACTCAGCAAAAGGCAATTTTATCATTGTTACAATAGGCCCATAACACTTAAGGAAGCCATGTGTTAGAAAAATTAACTAGTGTCTTCCGTGGGCTGGAAGAGTTTAAGCTCTACACTGTGGGCAAGCTATTCTACATGAATAAGATTTTTACATTTAACACTTGTAGACGTTCAGTAGATTATTTAATAGGCATACTAGGACAAGATTTTGACTGGGAACTCCATGGTAGATAATTACAAAGTTCTGTGTCCACATGGCTTTGTTTCCTGCTTGCAGGCACGTTTTCCATAGCTCATATCACCCTTGAAGGAGAAGCAGCCTTTGCCATGCTCGTAAAAGCCTCCAACCACACTCCACACATGAACTCCTAAGGGATTTTTCAACCACAGAAAAGTTCCACATTAAGTTTCACATTTAAGATGGAAAACTTTTATCAGTATTCCAAAAAAAGTGTCAGATCTGGTTATCCTGCCTTCAGGGAAAAAGTGCTCCTAATGAGAAAGACCGTGAGTACCTAAAGCAATGTTAAATATGTTCTGTATTAAATGGGCATTTCTTTTCTTTTGAAAGAAACCATGGCTCAGATCTCTGTGAGCCATGCTATTTCCAAGACTATATAACTGAGTTCCTAACTGTCACTGTTGAGCAATCACGGTAGACATGCCTTGTACAAAGTGCAGTGTGCACAATGTGTTCTCAGCCAAAAGGCCAGGCCAACGAGGGGGGCTGATGTGGTGAGGACAGTAAAAGCCTAAACTATACTCAAATATTCACTGAAAACATAGGACTGAACTTAGCTAAGTATAAAATGTTGGGTTCAAATGATGGAGTTTATCTCATTTTGAGCAAAATTGTAGGCTTAAACTATATCTATTTAAATACAAATGGTTCTTATGATTCTTCTGATAACCCAGATCCTCTGACTCTCTCTCTCTCTCTCTCTCTGCGTGTTTGTGTGTAGGTTTGTCTGTGTGTGCACCCAGAGCCTCATGTATTCATGCTAACCCAGTGGTCTACATCTTAACTGTTTCCAGCCTCTTATACCTCAATTAGAACTTGATCTGGAAAAAATAAGTGCAGTAGTGTTTGGAAGAACTCGGGACTGGGAGTTGCAGGAGTTATATTTTCTGATATTCTGCAGGTAGCCTACTTAATTTTCTTTGCTCATGACACTTAACAATGTGAGTGAAGCACTGAATTGAGCCACATGACATCAAATGTCATCCCAGCTTTAAAATTCTCTTTACCCTCCACACAATCACACAAAATATTTACCACACAGTAGATACTGAATGAACAATGAGGGCCCCCCCAAACACAGACATCTAAGTTTCAGGGGGGTATATCTAATAAATAAAGAGAGGAAGATATGTCAGTATAGTCTAAATGCAAGGGGGAGAAGTACCAGAATTTCTACTTTTTTTGTTATCATGGAAATTCCAATGTATAGCTTGATGCTTTTTTTTCCTGGTGAAAATATAACATGTTATTAGTTTTTTGAACATTTCATACATGCACACAATGTATTTAGATCACAGTCACCCTTTTCCTTCCCCCAAATCTGCCCAGATCCACCCCCTTCCTAGTCTTTTTTAAAAGAAAGGTTATGATACCAGGGGATTTCATGATACTCCTTCTTCAGTAGCTGTGGGTTCTATCCCCAGCACTAAAAATGGATTGTACAGACTGGGCCTGTTGACATGGGCCTGTAATCCCAGCTACTTGGGAGGCTGGGAGGTAGGAGGATGCAAAATTTAAGACCTTGTCCCTACAGAGTGGGATCAAGGGAAGCCTGGGAAACTAGGTGAGGCCCAGCTTCAAACCAGAAAGTAAAAGGATTGCAAAACAAACAAACAACAACAACAAAAAACAAAAAAAAAAAAAAAAACAAACCCCAAAAAACCCCAAAACAAAACAAAACAAAACAAACAAACAAACAAAAAAACGGGGGGGGGGTATAACGGTATAACTCAGATAAGGCTTAAAATGAGTTGTGGCCTTCCTCTCTCACCATCAAAGCAAAGATTTTGCTCCTGACTGATACAGGTACTTAACTTGTGAGAATGTTAATGTCTGAAGGCAAAATGAAGTCAACAGATGGGTCAAGTGTATATTAAATATCCAGCTTTCCTATAAATCAACACAATGTGATGTTAGAAAAAATACAGTTTCTGTCAAATTGATGTCATTATTGCTTGCCAATTTCATAGACTGAACAGTTTTAATGCACACACACACGTACTTTCAGGGGTTATAAACTTTTGCATACCATTTACCAGGTAATTAATATATGTAATGAAAGTCACAGCCATAAGAGTTAACACAAGAACTTCTCTGAGAACTAACAAACACGTTAGACTTTAACACTGTGATAAGCTTTCTCTTAAGCTCAAAATTGAAGTTTATATTTACCTAAAATTGAGTCCTTATGCCAAGTTTGATTTAACAAAAAATTGATGTTCATGAATATGTATATAATTGTCCATGATGAAATACAGACTTATTGAAGGAAATGGACAATATTTGCATTACATTTTGATCACTGTATTTCTTACTTTAATTTTATTTCTCCCTCCAAACCTTTTCATACATCCCTTCCCACTTTGAATTCATGGCTTCTCTTTTTCACTAATTGTTATTGCATGCATATATGCATATGCATTACATTTTATAAGTCCCCACAGTTCCATTTTTCCTTATTTATTGAAGTTTTACTCAGCCTGCATAATATTATTGCTTGCAGTCACATTCTTATGGCCTGAATATCCAAATCCAGGGTACTATTTGTTAACATTCTTCCAGTGTGATTCATAGAGGTTTTGTAAACTCTACTTGATTTTAAAATAAAGCTAAAGTAAAAAGATGTTTTGTGTAAAAATGTATGACTTAAGCAATAGTGATAAAAGGAGCTGGGCTTGGGGATTACAAGCCAAAGCAAACCAAGCTCCTTGTGAGACAGACTATGCAAAGTTCACATGAAGGTGAACTGCAAACAATCAGTGTAAATCAGCTTTCTACTCTGCTTACTTAGAAAATATCCAGGAGTTTAGATTGCTGTAGTATGACTTTCAAATGGTCAAAAGCAGTGACACATAAGCGAGAGCATATCATATGAAGGGGGTCAAATGGAGTTCCTTAAGAATACATACAGCTATGGCAAAAGAAAGGCATTCTCTGCTTAAATTTCTAGGTAAACTTTGCCACATAATGTCCAAATGCCCAGGGCCTCCTACCTTGATGTCTTAGTAATGTTTAATGCATCTAGCTTACACACTGTGTAACAGAGATGGATTAAATTGGTATTATTTTGTAGAATCTGTGTGTGGTAGTAAATTATTTCAATAGAGTATGCTGCAGCTTAGTGGGAAAGTGTATGCTTAATGTGTGTGAATCCTTGGGTCAAGCTCCTAGCACAAATAGGTAATTTTGCTACTGGTATGAATCTTAATGTAAATAGCTGATATGCAGGATAACTACTATGTGCTGTGGGGTTCTCAACTGGTTGAGAACCACTGGTCTAAAGCCTTTAAAGTTTAGAATATATATTTTTTAAAAGCAGGAGAATGGAAGGAATTGGAAAATGTTATATAAAGTGAGACAACCCAGGTCCCAAAGGAAAACAGTTCACCATCTCCGAATATGAAGACCCTAGCTTCAGATTTTGAGAATCATGTGTTTTACTTGGAGTGTCTGTAGAAGTCAGGAAGCTGGAAAAGGTTCATGAGAGAGGGGATGAGGCCTTAATTAAGAATTAATTAATTAATTAATTAAAGGTTCAAGTTGGAATGGGGCAAGGGGATGAGGGAATGAGGAGGGTGAGAGGGTAGGATGTGGACTAACCATAATTAAGAGTGCACAAAAAGGTTTTAAGGAAATCTATTAAGCTATGAGCTAGTTAAAAATACCACTTTAAAAAAAAGTTTAAACCAAGGGTTCTCTGATGAGTGGCCATTGCTGTGCCTAGAAGGTTATTTAAGTGAAAAATCTCAGTTCCAGGCACTGGATACCTCCTTTAAGTCGGTGGCCAGGGAGGCCCCAGCGGTATACACATTGATCTTAGCGGCCCACCACAACTGCATGACAGTAAGACCCTATTGCTAAAGATAACACACACTTTGGTTTCTGGACACAGAGAATCAGGCTGAAATTCACTAAGAAATGTCTTCTCTGTTGGCTAGCTGACACAATGCCAGAGGTGCTATGACAGTTGCTGGGGAGAACAGGCATTAGTAGTCTCAGATTCAGTGCTCAACACTACAAGTTACAATACCAATATGCTAGGAAAGGTATACCTACTAGTACAACAGTGACATTACTATTATGGGAGCAACAAACTGCTTTTTCTCTTCTTTTCATTCTTTCCTTTTCTAATAGAGTTAAAAATAGATTTACAGCCTGCTTCATGAGAGGGGTTTAGTTTCTAGTACTGTGATTGGCAAGATCATAGGCCCTGAATGGGTGAGTGAGGCATGATCTATTACTGTTATTTTTTGCTAAATGTTCATGTTATCAAAATGTCTTTTAAACGTTTATGCTTATATGCATAGATATATCAGCCTTTATCAGAGAAGTGTCTTTTTAGCAGTAGGCATTAATTAATACAGAAATACATAACCAGTCAAAGAGTTGAGAGTAAAGTACTGCCAAATGCTCAGCCATAAATGGAACACCTATGTCACTACCTTTTTGACCAAGGCCCAGGGAACATTCCAGAAGATGGGGTAAAAAGAATGTGAGAACTGGAGAATGCATAATGCTGTGAAACATCATCAGGCCAGGCCATGGGTGTAATACTCACAAATTCACAGCAGCTGTGGTTACCTGCACAAGACCAAGCCAGTCAATAGGACAGCTTGGATAGAAGACGGGCTCATAGGCCTTTACCTTAGCTAAGAAGCAGAAAGTCACTTTTCTTTCTTAATTTTTCTCTTGTGTGTGTGTGTGTGTGTGTGTGTGTGTGTGTGTGAGAGAGAGAGAGAGAGAGAGAGACAGAGAGACAGAGAGAGAAACAGAGAGAGAGAGACAGAGAGAGAGAAACAGAGAGAGAGAGACAGAGAGAGAGACAGAGAGAGAAACAGAGAGAGAACGAAACAGAGAGAGAGAGAGAAACAGAGAGAGAGAAACAGACAGAGAGACAGAGAGACAGAGAGAGAGACAGAGAGACAGAGAGAGAGATCCAGAAGAGGGCACTGGATCCCCTGGAGCTAGAGTTATGGGGATTTGTAAGCTGCTCAATGTGGGTGCTGGGAACTGAACTCAAGTTCGCTACAAGAGCAGACAGCTCTCCCAACCTCTGAGCCATCTTGCCTGATCAAGAGAGCCATTTTTCTTCAGAGGTATGGCTGCTAGTGCATTTCCCATGCTCAAGTGGATGGTTCCACACCCAAGTACATACAGAAAACACTAACTGGGTTAAGTTGCTTATAAACAAAGAAAAAAAAAAGGACATGAAGATGGGAGAGGTCATATCGGGTAGGATCTACAAAGTCCAAGTGGGGAGCGAAGGGTAAATATGATCAAGGCACTCTGTATGCATGTGTGAAATGGTCAAAGAATTAGAGAAAGGAAACTAAGAGGGGCCTGTGAAATGGCCAGCAGGTAAAGGTTTGTGCTGCAAGTGAAACAATCTGAGTTCAGTCTCTGGGGTCTACACGGTGGAGGAGAGAACAGACTTCCAGCAAGTTGTCTTCTGGTTTCCACATGTGCACTGTGGCGCATGCTTGCCTGCACATGCACGAGGGCTCGCGCACACATACACACACATAACAACAACAACAAATAAATGTGATAGATTTTTGGAAACATCTGTATTTTACAATCTCTCTTGAGAATGGATCTGCCTCACTTTTAATGGAACAGCCCCAAAATATAAAAGCAAACCCAGTGCCTTGTCTGTTTTTCTCTAAGACAGTGGGGTTTTTATGTTTTTGGTTGTGAGTCTAGCCTTTAACGGCTGAGCCATCTCTCCAGCCCGACAGTGGGTTTTTATTTATAAACTTTTCTTAGCAAACGTGATAACAGACTCTAAGTTGTATAAAAACAAAAACAAAAACAACCCCCCACACCAATAAAAAACCAAGCTAAACCCCATAGTAACCTGGCCTTATTCCCTAGTTAAACAAAATAAAACAACTCTTGGGATTGAAATGTTAAATTTGTGAGAGGTCAAAGCATAGGGATGTGGAGCTTTCTCACACCATCATCGTGAAAGTAAGAGCCATAAATGTAAATGTGTCTCCTTTGTTAAAATGTGCCAGGTGGTGGCTGTGCACACCTTTAATCCCAGCACTTGGGAGGCAGGAGGCAGAGGCAGCTGGATCTCTTCGAGTTCAAGGCCTGTCTGGTTTACAGAGTGAGTTCCAGGACAGCCTCCAAAGCTACAAACTGTCTCAGTGCCCCCCCCCCCCAAAAGCAAAAAGCTGAGTAGTTATGCAGAAGTTGAATGCATCCTTTCCTAAGAGTTCTCTAAGGGATGACACACTCACTGGGTGCTGGCAGGTCACTTTTTGGACCTCAATAATAATGTGGCACATGCCTGTCACTGAGCCTTACCTGGACCATTCTCTTATTTTTTTATGAGAGGAGGTTCACTTTCGGGACAGTGGGCACTGTGTCATTCCCATTCTTTATCTACAAGAAGGTAATCTTAAAGTCTCAAAGAAGGGCACAACTGCTCCTCTGATCTCTTTTCCAACCTTTCAGTTGTCACTTCCACATTCCATACAATCATTAGTCTATAATAGATCCAGAAAATGCTACAGTATCCCCTTTTCCCTTCCCTCTGAAGGTTGGGAATATTATGATTTCTCATTGGTTGATCTCCTACCATAAGTAGACCACGAACACTAAAAGGTAGTAGAGCTAATGCAAACGAGTGCACTCTTGGGAGGCTGGGAAATGTCACTCAATCTTACAACTTGGGTCAAAGCAAAAGGAACTGAACAAACATAAGTAAACTATCACAGAAGACCATGCTCTCCAGAGGCCAGCCTGGCAGTGGCATCAAGGAGGCTGTCTCCGAGGACAGGATCAGGTGTGCTTGTAAACCTTCTGAGGGGTTCACCCTTGCCATTAGCTCAGTGCTTTCAAAGGCTGGTGCAGGCGACTGGCTGGAAACACGCAGGATAGGACATATGATCTCCCTCTGTGATCTCAGAAGCCATCTGTCCTTTCAGAGGACTGATGAGGTGTCAAGAGATTAGCTCTACAGATGGCCAAGATCATTGGCTACAAAACAAAAAGGACATGGGATTCTAATTGGGAGGGGTGGGAGGGGAGGGGAGGGAGTCAGAAGAACCCTTCCCTGCATCAGGGCAGAAATAAGCCCAAACAGAGGAGGTTCTGCTCATACCCAGCTCATTTCCTGCAACTTCTTTTCACAAACTCACACCTTTGCTTGCAAACTTCCTGCTGGCTGGATAATAGGACCCATGTGTTAGTTCTCGTGCTTCATATGAAAATTTGGGGGAGTATTAAAAAGGGAAAAATATCTTCATTGTAGAAACAATGTGTTTAAGCACTTTTCATATCTATCCTCTTTCTGGCTGCAAAATAAATGACAGCCCTACATATTTCATGTGACTCTAACTTTAGGCTTTTGATGAGGTTAGGAAATAAAAGCTGTGCCCATCTCTCATTTTAAGTGGTGCTTATCTTTCAAGGACAGTGGGATTTATAGTCTCAAATGGCAGAATGATATATTAGGAACTTCAAGAAGCTCCTGAAGAACTTTTATCTTTGCTTTTCTTGAGATGGCAAGAGAAGCAGAGTGAGATGCTCAGCAAGGCCTCAGGTATAGGAAGATGAGGCAGGGGGCCAGTGGCAGAGTGCAGCACACACATCTGGGTCAGGGATCTGGAGGGCCCCACCCAGAGCAGACCTGTATTAACACCAATGGAGGTGAGAGACCGCAAGGTCATGGTCACTCAGCTGAGCTGACCCCATTCTTCTGAGCCTTCTGGAAAAATCTAGCTCTATCTTAGGCTAAGTCATAAAAGAGATTTCTTTACAACAATGAGAACAGATGATTAAGTTTGTTATTTTATGTGCATGTGTGTACACCATGTGGGTGCAGTGCCCAGGTCCTGGATCTTATGGAACCGGAGTTCCAGATGTTGGTCCTAGAAATTGGGTTCTCTGGAAGGACAACCCATGCTCTTAACCACAGAGCCACCTCTCCAGACCTCAGAGCATTAACACTTTCACCATGAAAGAATTCAGGATAGAACCGCTCTGAAATTTAATTTCCATGTTTTGTTTAAATATAGCTTTATTTATACAGTATTTAAGGTATCTCTTTGGGGTAATGGGAAACATAGGCCTTTAGGAGGGATCAAGTACCCATGTCAGGGCATAGTGTCTCAATGCTACTCCAATGACTTTAGTATGGCAAGGATCACCGTTATAAACCATCTCCTGGTGTTTATAAAATCTCTGAGCTTTACTACAACCCAGTGAATCAAGATTACTAAAATAGTATATGAACATTATATTGTTTAATGACATAGCTTAGTCATATCACCCAAAAGAAAGGCTGTCATAAGGAAAGGTCTCTCCTTCCTCAATGACAAAAGCTGGATAGACACAGTATCCCATGTTAGGCAAAGAGAAATGCAGGTGTTTAGAACCGTGTGGAAGCAAAAGCCTTTGTAAGAGGCCGGCAACTCAACTGCCTGTGGGGCCTGGGCAACTTCAGCATGCACAGTTCCATGCAAGGGACATCACATAGGATGCCACATGTAGCAACTTCTGACTGCAGAGGCAGAGGGAAAGTTAGGACATATATGTCCTCAATCGCAATGTTTTAACCAAGCATAACTCTCTCAGGCTCAGAGCACATTTACTTCTGGGCTGGGTGGTTCACTGGAGCCTCAGCCTCAGGCCAACATGCTCTAGGATGGGTGTGTAGACACAGAGAGGCAAGGCCTGCAGACCAGGAACACGTGACCAGGTTTGTGTAGTTCCGGCAGCTCCTGAGTTTCCTTAGGCTTCAGGGAATGAGTATTTAGATTTTGTCAAGCCTTCAATACAAGCATCTCAGGCCATAAAGAGCCCCAGAAACTGACTGTGACAATAGACATAATTTACTTCCAGACACTTACCAAAGGTGTGTCTTTTCCTCCTACAATGCTGAGACCAAGCCCTGAGCGCCCCTTGGATATTTCTATGATCATTTCCTGGCCAGGGACAATGGGACATGTTGCAGGGTCCACTGAGAGAGGAGCCTGAAAGTTACCTGGAAAGTGACAAGACAAAATGATTAGCAAGTAGGAGATGCCGCTCATCTTGCATTCATTAGAGTGTGTTTATTACTTTACTCCTTTCACACAAGGCCTCATGAAGGGAAAAGCTGGGCCACTGTTCTCCTCGCCCACAGGATGAAACACAACAGTGCCATGACACTTTTTGAGATGAAAACATTAACTATCCAAATCTGTCAACATCAATTTTAGGCATACTTTAATTAAAAGTAAACTCAAAACACACCATGAAAATCAGCATGGAACAATTTAATGTGATTAGATATTTAGGTACACGAAATCATATATTGCAATGAATATAAAAGCTATAATGACAGAAGACTGAGTTTAGAAGAATGTTTGGCTCATGAGGTCCTAGGTTCAATCTCCCATACTGCAAAAATAAAATAAAAAAAAAAAAAAACAAGGAATAAGAAAAAAAATGTGCTTAAATACTTTTAATCAGAGTATAACACATCAATTAAGATGTATAAGGTATTTAACAAATTAAGTATATGAGTGAAAATGAAAATTACTTAAAATGTATCTCTAATATCACAGGTGGAACATCCCTAATCCAGATATCTGAAATGTTTTGATAACTGACATGATAATACAAATGGAAAATTCAACACATGACTTCATGTGATAGGAGAAAGGCAAAATACAGACACACCCAAATAGCCTTCAGGCTTTACACAGACTGTGTATATAAAACACAAATGTATTGTTTATTTAGATTTGGATCTTATTCCCAATCTATCTCATTATGTACATGAAAATATTCCAAAATGGGAAATATTCCTAGTCCCAAGTATTTGGTCAAGATTATTCAACCTATATTTACACAGGTAAACATGCACACACACACATACACACACATATATATATATGTACATATTTGTATTATAATAAAATTTGAAAAAAATTACTTCCTGAGCCCATAAAGAAAAACTTTTGTTAAAAGAGTTATAATAGTGTATGGAGGTTTATTTATTTGGTTAAAGACTTATTATTTTTTTTATTGTTTTTAGTTAGGTGTAATTTGGGTGTCAGTATATGGCTATGTGCATGTGATTACAGTGCCCAAAGAGGCCAGAAGCACTGGATCCCCAGGAACTGGAGTTACAGATGGCTGTGAGCTTCCAAATGGATGCTGGGAACCAACCCTTAATCCTCTGGAAGAACAGCAAGTGCTCTTAACTGCGGAGCCACCTCTCCTGCCCCCAAATATTTTTGTTTAAAATTGCATTTTTCTATAACTGAAAAGAGCTTCCAGGCCAAGAAGGATGATTAAAATCATCCATTATCTATTTCCAAATGTGTATTTAGCGTATAACTAACCCAACTCTAGTGAAGAACTAGAACTTTCCATGAATCAGGTGCTCTGCAGAGACCTCTACAGAAGAGATCTCTGTAAGCAGCTTCACAATAACCAAGTCTGATCATCGTAGCTCCATAACGGCTGACAACAGTGAGCGCCCCCTACTGGTCAGTAGTGTCTAAAGCATAGAATGCAAGAAGATCAGAATTCAAATGTATGCTTAGACCTGCCTACCTATGTGATAGCAGGTATTGGCAGACTACCATCCATAACAAAAGCGCTTATGTAATTTCAAAAGCAACCCCCCCCCCACCAAAACCAAAACAAAAACAAAAAGAAGGAACCATATTTTAAGACAGGTAAAATTTACACGAAATCAAAATTTCAGTGTCTATAAAGCTGTACTGAAACATAGAACCACTATTTCATTTATGCTTAATTATGTTGCTGTATCATACAGGTAGAAGTGAAAAGCTGCAACAGGCTGTGCGGCCTGTGAGGTCAAATACTGGCTACAAGTTCCTTATAGGAGAGCTTGGTTTTGGGTTTGTGTGGTGGCACACTCCTGTTATCTCAGTACTCTTGAGACTCAGGAGGGTCACTTTGGATTCAAGAACAGCCTGGGTTACAAAAAGCAAGACATGATTGTCGCTCTCCTGCCCCTACCCGCTCTCCCCCACCCCCACCCTGCTCCAGAGCAGGGAGGAGGAGATAAGAAGGAGAAGGGTGAGAATTTCTAGCATAAAACAAAGAAAGCTGGCATAGGACGGGGACCTGTGAGAGTTCTCTAATCAATAATTATGATTTGATAATACAGGGAGCTGGATTAGAAGTGTAGAGGTAGATTCAGGCACCTAATCAGATCCTATATAGTAAAACTGGCTGGCTGTGGAGTAAATGCAGTAAGCATTCCTCAGCAGGTGAGCGGACTGGCTGGACACTGCAGGTGACATGCTGGCCGGCCTCCAGCCGGGCCTGCTCCAGGACTCACCCAGCTGCCACTGCTGTACACAGAGGACTTGCTGATCTAATGACCCCCTAGCTAAGATGGAGCAATCCAGTGTCATGGCTGCTTTTGCACTTTACTCTGCCTTTAAGAGTGACTAGTTTGCCCTCTGAGTAAAGAGAGAGGACAGGAAGATACTAGAGATGCCATTTCCCTCCTTCCACACTACTGTCCTAAGTCATTTTTTGGTTGTTTTATAAGATGCATTTTTAATTTTATGATTTTAGAGACAGGGACCTCTACATAACCCTGGATATCCTAGAACTCACTATGTAGCCTAGGCTGGTCTCAAATTCAGAGATCCATTTGACTCTGCCTACCAGTGCTAAGGTTAAAGGTGTGTGCCACCATCCCTGAAGAGATTTATTATTTTACATGTTAAGAGTGCTTTGCCTGAGTGTATATCAGCACACCACATGGGTGCTCGGTGCGGACAGAGGTCAGAAGACAGCACCAGATCCCCTGACACTGGAGTTACAGGTGCAAGAGCTACAAATGTTCATTCTTAACTGCCATCTTCCCAGTCAATCTTTGTATTTGTTTCTCTCACACAGATCAGCTCAGAGCCTGGCTCATACCGAGTATTCAATAAACGTTTTCAAGTGCATGAGAGACGAAGTTTCTAGAACTTAAATTCAGGGCCACGGATGGCTATTACTTGGCTATACCAGACCCGCCTGGTCTTCAAGTTTGGGCATTTTAGGCCACACTGTCTCTGCCTGAGCTCCTTCACTGTCACAGGGCATGGGAACAGCCAAACAGCCACAGACAGTATGTAAGCAATGCTTGATGATACTATGTTAGGGAACATCAAAGAATGAATTTCATGGAGTTTTCATAAAATTGCCTTTCAATTGCTTTCAGTCTTTAAAATGAAAAACCATCTCTAGCTCCCAGATGAAGCAAAAACAGAGGATGATGGGCTACATTTAATCTGTGGCTTGCAGTTTGTTTGCAGATGATATTCATCAAGTACCTTAATATAAAACCAAGTAACGACTGCTAAACTTCTTACAGAGCAACGTTTACAAAACAGCATGCTAGTCAGCACAGGGTTATACATTTGCCATTGGTGAGCCTTTTTGTTTGCTGGTCCCTCTATGTAGCTCTGGCTGGCCCAGAACTCACTATGTAGGTCAGACTGGCCTCTACCTCACAGAGATCGGCCTACCTGAATGCTGGGATTTTATTTATTTTTAATCATATGTATGTGCATGGGTGAGAGCAGAGAGTGCATGTGCTCCTGGAGACCAGAAGAAAGTGCCAGATCTCCTAGAGCTCAAGTTACGTACAGGTGGCTGTGAGCTGCCTGCCTTGGGTGCTGGCACTCAAACTCAACTCAAACTCTAGTCTTCTGCAAGAGCAGCAAGACCTTGACCACTGAGCCATCTCTCCAGCAGCAGCATCCCTAACCCTTGGATATCTATTGACAAAAAATACACAAAAGCAAAGTGGAAATACCGATCACTTGCTTTGAAGTTCTATTACAACCTCACTCCTCATCACAATTTAAGCTACAACATGAGTTCCATCCGTGCCTCCTTCCCTTCTCCACTTTCTTTTTGAACCCAGGATGGCCTTAAATTCACTATGTAGTTGAGGATGACCCTACAATCCCGACCTTCCTACCTCTATTTCCCAAATGCTGGGATTATAGGTACCACCATGCCTGGCTCTGAATTCCAACTTCTCTACTGAAAAATTAATCCTCAGTGGCTTATATCGATACATGTAGTGTTAAAAACTGCCTTCCTTAGGATTTTGGAGACATTATCCATGACTAAACCTCAGTCTTGGGGAGAGACTGGCAGGCAGTGTGTGCTTTAGTATCAAATGCCTCTATGGAGGGTTTTCTATGAGATGGTGAGGTGGGGTGTTCAAGTTCAAATGTATCGATGCCTAGGAGGGTTACAGAGCTATGTGTCTGCTTCCCATCTCATTCTTTTCTCAGAGCACCATGAAGTTTCCTTCTGCAAAGGTGCAGGAGCCAGTTTTGATTGGACAGAGTCATACCAGCATCTGTGAAGTCTGTGTCTTCCGCCTGACACAACGGACTTGGTGCTGACGGGGTCTCCTGTGAGTTGAAGGGGGCTTGCGTTGAGCATGTTTGCTGTTTCATCTGGCAGGCAGCCTATGAAAGGAAGGAAAATTACATGAATGTCAAGGGGGAGAGAAGCAGTAAGAGCACTGTAAAACTGCTACATTATCGTTCTCAAAATAAAGGTAGCTTCAAAAACGTGTTTTGAGACAATTGGGTGCTCAGAGAGGAGGCAAGGGAAAGCCAGGTTGACTTTTGTATTGTCTCCTATTTAATTTTGCTTCAATGATACTCAGAGGTTTGGCCAATAAAGGGGAGCAGCAGCTGGGTGGTGGTGGTATACACCTTCAGTCCCAGCACTCTGGAGGCAGAGGCAGGTGGCTCTCTGTGAGTTTGAGGCCATCTTGGTCTACAGAGCAAGTTCCAGGACAGGTTCTAAAGCTACAGAGAAACCATGTCTCAGAAAACCCAAACAGACAAAAAACAAAAAATGAGGTATGGGGGAGCAGCATATAAGTGGAACATTAACTTGTAGTTTTGTGCTTTTGCTGACATCACCCTCAGTGAATATTAGCATTTACCAGCTAAGAAAAATGCAGGAGCCCATGCCCTTTCAAGATTTACACAGAATGTGGAGGTAGTGATGTGATTTGCCAGGCTGTCTTTGAACTCTAGAAGTGTCTGCTCTGTGGGAAGCCACAGCCCCAAGATGGTGCCTGGCTGGGTACCAGGTAGTTCGTGCTTAGCTGTAAACAAGCTTTATTTGGAAGTGCTTGATGGGTCTGGTGCGCTTCCTCCTCCTGTGGCCTATCCGGGATCGCCAGGTGGCATGAGCTGATTGGGCAGTGAGCACATTTAAGGGCTTGCTGGGGCTGGGAGACAGGAAGCTGATGGGAGAAGCAGAAGCTGAAGGGGGCAGAAGAAGCTTGTTCAATGATCCTGAATAAACTGCATGAAGAAGAGTCATGGTTGCGTGTTTTCTTGCTGGTTGAGGTAGGCGTGCAACACTGCTCCAGAAATTTAACACTCCAAGATTCTGTCTGTGGAAGGTGGTTCCTCAGTACAAGGCATGCAGTATGTAAGAACCAAGACAATTCTGACCACTGTTCATTTGTATTGTGGAGACCTCAATCACATTTCTCAGTATTAGACACAGCTAATAAGAGGAGGAGGGTGACCATAATCAGTTCTTGGAGAATGCTACAATCAGAGTCCTAAGAAAATAGATGATAGACCATGGTTCTGGGGATGCTCATTTGGTTCTGTAGTTTTTGTTTTTATAAGAAAATATAACAAACAAACAAACAAAAAAAAAAAAAAGCCAAGTGGTGGTGGCACACACCATTAATTTAATTCCAGCACTCAGGAGGCAGAGGCAGGTGGAAGATCTCTGTGAGTTCAAGGCCAGCCTGGTCTACAGAGTAAGTTCTAGGACAGGATCTGAAGCCACAGAGAACCCTTAACAAATAATATTATTGTTGTTGTTGTTGTTAGTGTAACAGCTGGAGGTCAGTGAAGAACTTTCTGGAGTCTGTTCTCAGTTTCCACCCAAATGAGGCAGGGTCTCCTGTTTTTGTGCCATATACTTCAGACCTGGTCTGCTAACATCTAGACCATTCTCCTGTCTCTGTCTCCCACCTTGTCTAGGTACTAGATATTGCACCTGGCTTTTTTATGTGGGTTCTGGGAACAGAACTCAGAAGGACAAGGCTTTCACTGATGAACAATCCCAGGAGCCCTCTATTGTCATCTTTAATACTGACTGGATCCTTACTTGAAAAGCCTTTTCCCGTTACACATATACTGACAAGAATAAAGTATGTATGGAGGGAGTATTACTAAAACCCCGGGGGGTGGGGGGGTGGGCAGCATAGTGGCTCAGGGCTACTTAACTCAGGACTCTAAAAAACATGTAGTCACACAGAGTTGTGCTTATCAGTGTCTCTGTGGGGAGAGGAGGGCGGGACGGTCAGTCTTCACAACATCACAGAACACACTTAAACACAGGGTCGGGAAGTTCCCAATCACTAACAAGCTCTGTGAATGCAGATGGCACTTGGCTTCCACATCCGGACGTTGCTAGTGGGACAGCTGCACATTGTGAGCTGGTAGCAAAGGCAAAAGAGGAATTAATTCTAGTAAGGCCCGCACCCCCTCCCCAACAGATTATACACGACTGGCAAGCTCTGGGTCAGAAACTTTAGAAACAATATTCCACTTCCTTCGGAGCCAGCTGGTTTGACTTCGATGTAGGGCTGCCCACACCCATGGCTATTCTTTTCTGCAGTCTCGGGAAAAGCAACATCACCTTCCAGAGGTGACGGTGCACATTCTTCAGTAGAGAAAAGAATGGGCAGATGGGGTTTAAAACGCCCTCAAACTACAGAGATGGCTGCTGTGCACCATGAACCAGCGAGTGTCCAAAGTGTTGGCACTCCAGCAGCATTAGTGCAGCAGGAGGGTTTGAACCGTCAACATTGTTGGGCAAACTGAATGTAGCTATTTTAAATTTATTTTATTATTTTGTGTACATGGGTATTTTGTCTGCATGTATTTTGTGTACCATGTTCATGTGGTGCCTTTGGAGGCCAGAAGAGGGCATCAGATACCCTGGAACTGGAGTTACAGATGATTGTGAGCTACCATGTGGGTGCTGTAGATCAAACCCAGGTCTTCTCTGGAAGACCAGCCAGTGCTCTTAACCACTACATCACTCCAGCGCAGACCTTAGTATTTCTAATGTTCTCTTTTTGAGCTGCAAGAGATGGCACCCAGGGCCTCAGACATACTAGCTAAGTATTCTACTGCCAAGACACCTCCCCAGGCCTCACATATGTATTTTATTTAGGTGTTTAGCACATAATTTTAGAGAACTTTCAGAGGCACTTTATTTGGAAATGTTTGAAATAAAATTTTTGGGTGGTGGTGGTATTTTAAGACAGGATTTATTTGGTTAGCCCTGATTGTCCTAGTATTAGTTCAGTAGATTAGGCTGGTCTTGAACTCAGAGATCCACCAACCTCCAATTCCCAAGTGCCACTATTGTATACTTTCTATATATTCTTGTCATCTATAGTCCCTGAATAATGGAAAATTTAGTGACATAAAAATCTAAACTAAGGCTAGAAGGATGAGGTAGCAGTTATGAATCCAGTACTGCTCTTGCAGAGGATGTAACTTTGCTTCCCAGCACCTACCAAGTAGCTCAAAATCACTTGTAACTCCAGCTCTAGGGGATCAGACAAATTCGTCTGGCTTCGGCAGGCATTTGAGTGCTTTTGTGTCAAGTTGACAGCAACTAGAGTCATCTGAGAGGAGGGAATCTCAACAGGGAAAATGCCTCTGCAAGATCAGCTGTAAGCAAGCCTGTAGTGCATTTTCTTGCTTAATGACTGGCAAGGGAGGGCCAAACCTGGGAGGTGGTCCTGGGTTCTATAAGAAAGCAGGCTGGGCTAGTTATAAGGAGCAAGCCATTTACTCTTGCAAGGCCTCTGCATCAGCTTCTGATTCTATTCACAACCTGCTTGAGTTCCTGCCCGGGCTGCCTTTGAAGAACCATGATTTAGAAATGTAAGTAAAATAATCCATTTTCCCCACGTTGCTTTTAGTCATAGTGTTTTATCACAGCAGTAGAAACTAAGATAGACATTGGTACCAGGGTTCTGGGGTATTACTATGTCAGACTGAACCATTGTTTTTGGTAGAACTGTAGAAGGACTTAGGAACTTTGAGCTGGAAAAGCCAAAGCTTGGATAGCTGTTCCGAGAGAGCTTGAAAGACAAGAGTGTTGAGAGAGAAATGCACATGATGGAAGCCTGGTTGGTGAAGTTCAGAGGTAAATTTGTTATTGTGAATTACGGGTGCATGCTTTCTGGTCATCTGATGCTGAAAAATCAGCTGTGATTAACAAGAGACCTATACTACTGAAGTGAAACCTTTGCTCTACTTGGGTAATTGATGCTCCTCAGCTAGAACTGAAAAACAGGTGGCGATTAAGAGGAGCTCAACATCATCAAGGTGAGATATTCTGGGAAGTGTTTCCTCAGGGCAAACACACAGAAATTCTGTTCCAGAAGGGACTGAGGTTGTAGCTCATGCTGGCTGCTGAACTTCAGCATGTTTTAGTGTCACCCAGATGGTTCTGGTTTTGAAGTCATGAAGCAGTCATGGAAAGCAAGTGAGGCAATGTGAAATGTCAGAGAGGCCATCGTTGAAGGTGCAGCCTCAGTAGCAGTTGAAGCCCCAGCATTTTGCAGATGCCAGTACCATGAGATGAGCACCAAAGACCACAGCAGCTGGTGTATAGCAGCCTAATGGTAGAAGACAAGCTGTGCATGCTATGGATGGCTGTACAAACTCTGTAGGAGTGCAGGAGATTGGGAGTACATTCTAGACAGTGGACACTGAGGTATTTCCTGAGTTTGTGGACTGGGCATGATGTCATCCTGCTTACAGAGTACAGGAATGTTATACTCACAGGGTTTTCTCTTCAACAGAAGGGATTTACACCTGTTTTCCACCCAGAAGCCTGGGAGTGCGTGTTGTTAATAGCCTGGTGATCTTTGATATTCTGCAGAATCCCCTAGATTCTGAGCATTGTTTCTCATCAACAGAATCCACTGTTATGGAAGAAGTCCTGTGCACTTTGCAAAAGAGTTTACTACAAACACTTCCTCCCTAGACCCTCACCTGAGCAGTGTTTCTCAGTCAACAGTATGCATCTTTATGAAAGAGCTCACAGGTGCTTTGCTTAAGAGATATGCTTAGCAAAGGAGTTTCCATGTGATCATGCAAGCTTTGTTGTGATAGTTATCATGTGGAAATCTTATCCAAAGTTGTACTGTGTTTACATATGTAAGGAATAAGCTGCTCAGGGTCAGACTCTGGTAGTTTGAACCAGCCCAGCTAACTAAGCCTTGCTAAGCTTCCTTCATGCCTCTGGTGGATCATTCCTCTGCCAGCTGTAGCGTGCAGGGACCCCCATAAGTTTGGGATTATGCTCTGCGTCTTCTCTCTTTAAGTAAAAATATATATATTTTTTAAATTTTATAAAAGCCCACAGCTGAGAGACTTTAAAACTTTTAAAGAGATTTTTGAGTTGTATAGAGAATGGACAAATGTTCTAGTCAAAAGTGATGTGTTTGTGTATCAAGCTGACTAGGGATCAACTGGCAGTTTTTTTGTTTTTTGTTTGTTTTTAATGTCAATTTGACAAAAGCTAGTCATCTGAGAAGAGGGAAAATCAATTTGAGAAGAGGGAAAATCAATTGAGAAATGGACTCCATAATGATCCAGCTATAGGAAAGCCTGTAGCGCATTTTGTTAATTAGTAATAGATGAGAGAGGGTCCAAGTCACTGTGAGTGGGGCAACCCTAGGCAAGTTGTCCTGGATTCTATAAGAAAGCAGAATGAGTGAGCCATGATGAGCAAGCCAGTAAGCAGCACCCCATGCATGGCCTCTGGATCAGCTCCCGTCTCCAGATTCCTTACTATTTCATTACAGCAATAGTAACCATAGTTAGGACATGTATATAGACTCATGTACAGACTCTTACAAGGACACATAGTTAAAAATAAAAACAATTCTTAAAGTATAAACTAGTACAGGAAAAAGATTAATTGCAATAAAGACATTGGTAGCTTGCTGGGTGAGGGGCTGAAGTCAGACATTCCAGCCCTTGAGAGGCAGAGGCAGGAGTTCACAGTCAAACTTGGCTATATGCATTTGAGAAAAACCTGGGCTACCTAAGGTCCTGATCCCTTCTCCCTCCAAAACCCAACCAACCAACCAACCAACAACCAGTTCATAAGCTGTAAGGCCTGGCACATACAAGGTGTTCAGAACTCTAGTTTTTAAAGAAAAATGAAATTTAAAATGTAAGAAACACTAAAGTTATTGTATCTTTATCAAACTACAAATTCTTCCATTTGAAATTTTTATTCATGGCATTGGGTAAGATATAGCAGTCTTAAAGTTTAACCACAAAAGAGTGTCTTAAATATTTTTTGTGCTAAAGCAAAGGATTACCAGCCTACAATGTACACCAGTAGAAAAGCCAGGAAACAAGGGGGACCCTAAGAGAGACATACACGGGCCCCCAGAGAAGGGGAAAGGGACAAGAACTCCTCAACAAATTGGGAGCATGGTGGGAGGGGAGAGGGGGTTAGGAGAAAGAGGAGGAGAAAGGAGATCATGAGGGAGCAGGAAGACTGAGGGGAGAAATAGAGGAGAGCAAGAAAAGAGATCCCACAATAGAGGGAGCCATTTTAGGTTTAAAGAGAAATCTGGCAAGAGGAAAACATCCTGAGATCTACAATCTAAGCAATAGTGGGGAGGATATCTTAAACACCCTTCCCTGATAATGAGACTGATGACTACCTTATATGCCATCCTAGAGCCTTCATCTAGTAGCTGATGGAAGCAGAAGCAGATACCCACAGCTAAACACTGAGTCGGACTCCTGGAATCCAGTTACAGACAGGGAGGAGTGATGAGCAAAGGGGTCAAGACCAGGCTGGAGAAACCCACAGAGACAGCTGGCCAGAACAACGGAGAGCTCATGGACCCCAGACTGATAGCTTGGAAACCAGCATAGAACCAACCCAGACCCCCTGAACATGGGTGACAGTTAGGAGGACTGGGCAGTCTATGGAGCCTCTGTAGTGGGTCAGTATTTATCCCTAGTATATGAATGAACTTTGGGAGCCCATCCCACAGAGAGGGATAGGTACTATCTCAGCCTAGACACACAGGAGGAGGGGCTAGGCCTTTCTCCAAATGATATGACAGACTTTGAAGATCCCCCATGGAAGGCCTCACCCTCCCTGGGGAGCAGAAAAGGGATGGGATGAGGGTTGAGAGGTGACAGGGGAGGGTGGGAGGGAGAGAGAACTGGAATTGACATGTAAAACAAGCTAGTTTCAAATAGAAATTTAAAAAGGGAATAAATATTTTTGTGCATGTGTATATGTTTGTGTATGTGTATATGTTTGTATGTGTGTGTATATGCACGTGTGTGTGTGTGTGTGTGTGTGTGTGTGTGTGTGTGTGTGTGTGTGTGTCTGTGTGTGTGTGTACTGTAGATTAGGTGTGGAGGTCAAAGGACTACTTTTGGGAGTCACTTTTCTCTTCACCATGCACTTGGGTCATCAGCATTGGCACCAGGCACCTTTACCTGCTGAGCCATCTTGTTGGTTCAAGGGAATCTTAACCAACCTTAAACACCTGGTTAGACTACCAGAACAGAATGGTAAAGAGAGGATACTTCTGCATACCTCTGTAATCAGTGACATAACTGTGCATGACACCAGGTTTTAAGACACCTTAACCTACTGCCAGTAGGAAAGTATTTGACATTACAACCATCTCCTTTTCTTGTGGAGTTCAGTTCACAGGACATACCATCCCAAAAGGTAAATCCCAAACATAAATTATTACCACACTGTCAGGTGACTCCAATGCCTTGGGCTGCTCTGCCACCATGTTGGGATCAACCACCTGAGACGGGTCTTCCTGGAATGTAAAAGATACAATCAGTTAGCAACATCATAGGTCTCAATTGCATCTTCCACCTCTGACAGCCACCTGGGCTTTTCTCTACCTAAAAAAAGACCTCAAACAGCACACATATATTCTCCATTTCCCACCTGGACAAACCCACACAAGTGAACTCAGCCTAGTCCTACCGGATACTCGTTGGTGGTCTTTTCTCCTCTATTACACTAGTTTTCCTAGATCTGTGTTCATGCCAAATTAAATCACTTCCAGGGCTCAACTCCTGATATTAGAATCCCCACCCTCCACCTTATTCTAGAAGCTAGGAGCACACCTGTTAGAGATGCTGTGAGAAAGAAAGGTAAGTTAGTCTTCAGACTGACACACAGATGTGTCTGTCAACTGAAATGCTGGCCAGAGTGTGCACACCTGTCTCCACGTTTGACTCTTTGTGTAAGTGGGTGTAAGTCTAAAAGCATCACCTGATGGTTTGGGGTAAGGTGCCAGCTCCTGCAACTTGACTTGGACAAAGCAGGGACCACAGACACCGAAGGGATGTTGATTTGGTGTGTTTGCTCTGGCATTCTGGGTGGCATACAGCACTGGGGAGCAGGGAATGAGAATGTGTTGTGAGTTTTCTATTCTAGCTCTTTGACTCAAGCAAATCTGGGTCTGTATTTGACTTTTCCAGCCTTACTTCCCTGCATAATTTATAAATGGATGTGGGTGGGTGCTGGGTCTCGAACCTGGGAAGAACAGAGAACTGAGGTGCCCTATTAACCACGTATCAAAGCTGATGCTGGCTGCCAGGTTCTCCCAGCATCCCTCAGTGCCTACCTGTAACAGGCTCATGCTGGCTAGCACACCCCCCCCCCTTTCCTCCAGCCCAGGAATTGGGCTAGACTGCCCTTTCCCCAGCTGCCATATATAGAACCCAGACATTTTTGCTACTTCCGGTCCTTTTTAAATCTCTTGGCCTCTTGGCCACTGTTCCCTTGTTCCCCTCCTTTGCTCCCCCTTCATCTCAACATGGCCTGGCTCAGTCTGTTAATCAAGTTTACTCTGGACACTCGCAGATGTCTCTTTCTGTTTTCTCCTTTACATCTATGATAAAAACCTCAACCCCTTAGGAGCAGCCATGTCCTCCTTTTATTTCTTTTGTTTTCTCTCTCCCTCTCCCTCTCTGTCCCTCCTTTCCCCCGCCCCCCACTATCTCTCTCTCAAATCGTGGGATGTGACTAAACAGCCTGCCTCCATCTTGGGCTTGATAGCCATCTTACAATAAAGACAAACTAGGTTCATTCCTGTTTACAGTTAAATCTGTTTCTCACAGATTGGGCCATGCCCTGCCTGTAACATTAACTACAATGGCCTCTGTCCTGCCTGTTCCATGGAACAGCAACCATGTCTTTGTTTCAAAGAGTTATTATGGCCACCTTGCAACCGTGCCTTTATTTCAGAAGGTTGTTATGAGCACATTACAACCTTCCCTTCATTTCAAAAGGTTAGTAAAACCACCTTGCTATGTTCTGCTTCTGTAACCCACCTATTTATTTGCCAACCCCCCCATTGGGAACCCCCCGACTCCTGAGGCAGCCTATGTACAAGAATAATTTAAAAAAGAAGCTTTGATTAATCTGGCCATGAAGATTTGTGTCGGCGGTCTTTCTCTTCACATCTTTGGGATTAACAGATGCTGAAAAGATTAAACAAAGTGATCCACAATGGATTTCTCATGGTACCTAGCAAAGGCCCACACCCACTTAAGACACTCACAGTGACAATGGATGGAACTAACTGACACTGCACCATCAGGCAATAGCAGCCAGTCAGTATTCTGCATAGGACCCACACCCAGGGTGTATTCACACTCCATTCTTCCACAGCTCCTAACACACTTGAAGCCAAGTAGAGTATAAACCAGGCCACAGGCTCTTCCTGTGCCACCCATTCTCTATGGTTTACAGCCTAAGAGGCTGAAGCCCAGCATGGGTTCCAGTCCGGCACCCAGGTCCTCCCCATGACGGGGATTACCACTTAGTCTTCACTCATTTGGATCTCTGCCATTTCCTTACGGGAAAAAGTTCCTAGAATCCATTTCATTCAAGTCCCTACTTTGCCACAAAATAGATTATATGATGAATTCATAAATCGCTTCATACCGTAATTCTCCCCTGAGCCCTTGGGTAGTACTTTTTCCACAGTATGGTCAATCCTCCATACTTCTACTACCCTACCCTGTCCCTACTTTCTTGAGGCAAATGCTCTCTTTCCCCACAAAAGAATTTCCTTTAATATCTGGCAGGACAAACATGATCTGAAGGAGTGCATAAAAAATTAAGAATTTGATTTTAAAAGCACTTATGTAAATTTCAGGCAGGCCATCAAAGGCCACACAGAGAATCTGTGATTGTGACCTCTACGGTGTGGCCTTCACAGGTGAGAGGAGAGAAGGGGATGGACAGATCATAACACTATGGGAATACTGCCGAGTAAAGGCCAGGCTGCATTAGAAACAGGAACCATGGGTGCTATTCCTTCTAATGTACATCAAAAGCAACTACTTCTCTGTCACTTTGACACGCAAACCTGCTTTAACCATTCCCAGTCAACCAGTAAGGGACAAGGGACAATGAGGATGCCTTCTCCAGTGCTGAAATGTAAAATATGGTCTTTCCTATCAAATATATCTAGAACAAGTTATTAAAATCTTTCATTCCCACCTTGCAAGATTTTTATGCAAATATTCTGTCCCTCCCCTCCCAGTAAAACCTGTGTTCACTCAAAAGGCCCAATGCTCTAGTCTGGAAAGTTGAAGATCTGCAGCCTTTTCCCTGTCTTCCTTCCATTTCCTGTGTGCCAATTATTTTCAGACTACCTGATGGAATAACACCTTGAAGTTGGACCTCAGCCAATTAGGGAAAACAACATTTACCACCCGAGTTAGAGGAAGAAACCAATGCACTTCCTGTCTCTGAGCTCACTCAATGTTTGAGTGCATCCTCCTGATCAAGAGTATTGCCTTGTCTAGATACATGGGTCAGAAGATGTTCTTTTTCTTTGAGACACGAACTTGTTTCTAATATTAGCTGTGGATTAAAAACCCTAATTTACATATCAGAACAACTACTATCTCTGTTTTCCCCTTAAACTGTTTTTACATTTATTCTGAGTGTGTATGTGTGTGTGTGTGTGTGTGTGTGTGTGTGTGTGTGTGTGTGAGAGAGAGAGAGAGAGAGAGAGAGAGAGAGAGAGAATGTATGTGTGTGTGTGTGAGTGTATATGTGTGGGTGTATGTATGGGTGTGTGAATATATATGTGTGTGTGTGTATGTGTGAGTGTGTGTGTATGTGTGTGAGTGTGTATGTGTGTGTGTGAGTGTGTGAATGTGTACATGTTTGTGAATGTGTGTATGTGTGAGTTATGTGTGAGTGTGTGTGTGTGAGAGTGTGTGTGTGTGAGAGTGTGTGTGTGTGAGTGTGTATATGTGTGTGTGTATATATGTGTGTGTGTACGTGTGTGAATGTGTGTGAGTGTGTGTGTGTTTACGCACTCATGCACATGTGCATGGAGGTCAGAGGACAACTTGTGGGAATTGGTTTTCTGTACTAAGTCCAGGGTCAAACTCAGGTCACCAGGCTGGGCAGCAGGTAATTTTACCAGTTGAGCTACCTTTCTGCACCCCTGACGTTTCTTAACCATTTGCAAATAAAAAGGGCTAGAAAATATGGGTTCTGACTGGTTTGACTTCTAATTAGCAGGAGTGTTTAGAAAGGTCGCTTTCCTCCTCCTTTTTCTTTCAACAGGAGTAAAGTAGTAACAAGCTCCCCGAAAGGGGGCTGGTGGGCAAGCCCCACATGCGATCATAGAGCAGGTATGCTGTGACAGTAGAGTGCCCAGGGCTTACCACCTTTCCTACACACTGAGATGGTTAGAGAAATGATTAACTGCAAGAGAATGACCCTGCATGGATCTGGGTGGTGGGTGTCTGAAATCATTAGTCCCTGCATCTGCCTTTCAAGGTCAAATATACAACAGGATGGAATGACGAGGTGTGATGTGTGGTTTAGCACACCACCTTATTCTTATACTGACTACCTTAAACTTCCAGCTTAAGGGACAGGGGCTGTGTAGAATGACAGTGCCAACTATGACAGTTAAGGCAACTGACTAGTGACTACATACCAATTATGGAGCTACTCATGCTGTGCACAATGGACTTTTGAGTTAGATACTGTTATGGTCCATTTTAGACTGGGTGTGGGGGTGCACACCTGCAATCTCAGTACCGGGTAGGAGGGACACAAAGAGTTTAATGTCATCATCAGCTATATAGTGAGCTGAGGGCCAGCCTGGGCTACAGGAGACACTGTCTAAAGTGAATTGAAAACAAAACAAAACCCCAAACTCAGCCATCTGTTTTTAGAGGCAGAAAAGCATTTCTAAGGCAGAACACAGTCCGGACACAGCTTGCTCATAAGCAAGGCACAACCCAGTGGTAAGATAATGCACTTTTTGCTGGAATGTCCTCAGTCTTGCAGAGTGACTCTATATTTAGAGGATACAAGGTCAGAACAAGGTGTAGTTGTTTATTTCTAACCTGAGATTGAAAAACAAAACAGAAGCACTTCATGGCCCCTGCAACGACACTGGTGGATACACACAGGCTTTGCTCACGTCCCAGCCACTGCACAACATAGCTCTTAGTGCCTTTATATCTGAGCACAGGGACATTCTAAGATGCTGACTTTGCATCTTTGCTCCTGAAACAAACGGACACACATTTGGTTGGCACCCAAAGCATGGGAATGCCTTTAGACACTGCTTTATGCAATGAAGTCACATGAACCAGCAGATGGCATTTGTGAGGGTTAGTTGTTAGGGCCATATTGGATTCTCCTAGATGAGTTACGATGAGAAGTAGATGTGGCCTGCAATCCTCAAACCAGATGGACTCCTTCTCTTAGTTACCTTTCCACTGTTGTGAAGAGATACCAGGACCAAGGCAACTTCTAGAACAATGTTTATTGGTGCTTACAGTGTCTGAGGCTGAATCCATGACCACCATGGCATGGAGCATGGTGTTGGAGCAGTAGCTAAGATCTAAAGATTGAACCACAGGTAGGGAGACAAAGAGATAGACGGACAGAGGGACAGAGAGACAGACAGGCAGACATTCAGAGAGAGAGAGAAGAGATGGTGAGAGAGTAGACAAAGAGACTGAGAGAGAGGCCATGAGAGTGCTAACTGAAAATGGTGAGAGGTGTTGAAACCTCAAAGCCTACTCCTCATGACACACCTCCTCCAAATAACTTCCCAAACAGTTCTATCAAATGAATACCAAACATTCAAACATATGAGCTCATGGACACCATTCTCATTCAAATCACCACACGCCTGTTCTGGGACTAGGTAATTAAAGTGCCCCATCCCTTTTCTCTGGATACAGTAATGGCCTAAGGGTAGACACTGGGACCAAACAAGAACAGAAATCTTCAGATTCTAGTGACTGAAGGGAGGAGACTCAGCTCTGTTCTGGCGGAGCCTTAGCCCCAGGACTGACACTATGCTGGGGTGGGGGCCAGTCTGGCTGATGAGCACAGCTGAGACAACCCTGGCACCAACTGTTGCTGAGTTGAGTGATAATTCTGTCCCTGCAGTGACTACAGGTGGCATGGATGACACCCATAGCCTTTAAGTAAATTTAAGTAATTTACTTTACTTTAAGTAAATTTCTACTTTTGGCTAAGGTCACTGAAGACTCCCATAGCACCTGAACTTTCCTTTAAAAGAGAAACTATCCCTGGCCCACTTATTCATGTTTCATAGTTCAGGGACAGCTCAGTGACAAAGTCTAAGGAGCTCAACCCAAAGGAATTCTTTACATTCCAAAATGAGTTTGCACACTGAAAGATATCAGCCTTCCACACCGCTTCAGAATCTTTCATGCAGCCATAAATTCTGTGGAAATCTGTGTCCTCTTCTCTTGGTTCAGTTAAATGTAAGGGAAGTGACAACTCCCAGGATGACAGTGACAGCTCCAACAACACAAGAATGAAGATCCTTGACCAGACGTCTGCATCTGAGTTGTCACCAAAGCACCAAAATGAGTAAATGTCTTTCCCACCAAACTGTTTCAGGCTGTCTGAGAATGGACCCCAACTGCCCTTTTAATGTCTGTAATACCAAGAATATCTGGAGGTGGGATATGAATGTATTAGGAGGTCAAATTCTGTCTCCCCAGTAGCTGGGAGTATCTGTGTATAAGCATTGATCCCTCCTTCAAATCTGTTTGTGAGTGTGATATGTATATTCGTGAATGTGTGTGGTGGTGCAAGCCTGAGCATGCACATAGAGGTCAGAGGCCAATCTTAAGTTTGTTTGAGAAAGGATCTGTTTGTCACTGCATATGCCAGGCTAGCTGGCCTGAGAATCTCAGGGGATTTTCCTTCTTTATTTTCCATGGGATTTGAACTTAGGTCCCCATGCTTGCAGCAAGCACTTTACCCACTGTTCATTATCTCCAGCCTTACAAATTACTTCTTTAAAGCTGTATTCAAATCCTATCTGTGACATTTATTTCTAATACCTCAGTTTTATCTGTAAAATGGGTTAATAATAGGGTTGATCTCATGTAAAACATGGGTTATATTAGGAACAACCTAAGGGCAAATTCAAGCTAGGTCACCTCAGTGGGCTAGTCACTGGGCAGGAGGAGTGGGGTGAGGTGACGTGGGATAGAGGTGAGCAAGAGGTGTGACCCTGTGTTAAAATGTGCCCCCACTTCCATCTTTGCATTCATGAGGTTGCCTTCCTTGCTGCTCTTCTGTCTCTTACTATGCAAGAGGGAAAAGGATGAGCGAAAGAGCCAAAAGTTTTCTCTTGTGTGTCCGTGATGTGGATTTGATTAGAAGTTCACTGTCGTTTTTACGACTTGCAAAGGGAAATTTATCATCTGAGCAAATCCCAGGTTGTCTCTGAGATGGAGATATAAAGAATAATGAGCTGTGAAAAATGCCACATATTTGCATGCACTTGAACTCCACATTGGCAATTTGTACACTGTCACATGAGACGGGCCAGTGCTGGCTCAGCCAGTTTCTGTTTCCTCGCAGAGAATCCCAGACCCTCGCTGTAGACGCCATCTCTATGGTGGGTCTGAAACAGGAGTGGGGACACGCCCAGTCACATCTGTTGGAAATACCAGTCAGGAAGTAAACCCTAACAAACCTACAGTCACTCGAAAATCACTTAGGATTATGTTTTACAGTTGAGGGTCAGTGCCAAGATCAGGGGAAAATAAACGATGTCAGAAAGGAGAAACCACACCATTGCCCTGAAAGACACAATTCCAAAGTGACCGTGGTGTCGTCTCAGCACATTTTCTCCCTCCAGTTCCCCACCCCCTCCCCTTTTCAAAGTTAGCTGCAGTCTCAACCTTCCATGGGATCTATCTGGTCTAAACCACAGGCAGCCTTTTCTCCTCTCCCTGTCTGTGTTTATCTAACTGTGTGGAGTGCTCTCTTTAATCCAGGGACACAACATGAAACGAAGAAGGAAGAGGACTTTCCTCACACAGCAGTTTCGACAGGCTGTGAAACGTTTAAAATGACTCTCGAGGATTCGATTCCAGGTGGAGGGCAGAGAACAGAACTCTATGCATGAAGTGCTTGCGTTTTTGGAGTTGATACTCCAGAACCTGCATAAAAAGTGGACAGAGTGATGCACACCTTCAACCAGTGCTAAGGAGGCAGGGGTAGATGGGTCCCAGGGGCTAGGTGACGAGGAGTCTCAGGGCCAGTGGGAGAATGCCTCAGAAAAACAAGGTGGAGGTGCCTGAGGGAGAGACCTGAGGTTGATGTCTACCTCCTGTTCCCCCACATGTGCATCCCCCACCACACAAAGTAATATTAGGGTGTAGCACATGCCTCTGGAGCCTTGTAACACAGGAGTGATTATCAGTGTGAGAGTAGCCATCATGTGTTGCTATCAGAAAAGGGACATCTAAAATGAAGAATATAGACAGGATTCAGTGGACATGACTTTGATTAGATGGAGTTGAGGGCGAGTATATTCACCGCACACAATGAAATTCTCAGAGAATTTGTGAAATTACTTATTTACAAAATTAAAAGCTCCTATGTATAAAATGTGCCGTGACCCTCTTAGAAACACTGGGCTGACTGAAGGAAAGATTATTTGCTGGGTGGTCAGGCCCCTGACTCCAGTGTGAACTGTTTTGGATCAAGTTGTATTCCTGAATCTGGATTATAACTTGTGTTTTTACTTCTTAGAGATAGTTATACTGCAGCTTCTAAAAAAACGTGGGCTGAAAAATGAGGGCTTTGGCACACTTGGATCTGGTATTAATGCTAGAATCTGCTGACTAAGCCTTGCTTCAGGCAAGTGCTGTTGAGTTTCATGTATAGAATCATACCCAATCCTCACAACAAAGAGGCAGCAAAGAGCCAGGCTAGTAGGATGAGCAGTGTGAGCCTTTTCTGGTCTTTACAGACTCCGGCTCTTGATAGACCTTACAGTCCTCGCATTTGCAAAGGGAGTCACACCAGGCACTTTTCAATACAAGAAAAACTTATCTCCCCTGAAGTGTGTTTGAGCACCTTACAAGGACCGGGTATTTCAAGGCAGGGGGCAGGGTGCTCCTAAGATCCAGGCAGCCCAGTGGATGGAACCCGGAAGTGGTAAGAGGAGCTGCCAGCTTCCATTTCAGTTTTCATGCCACAGAGGAGAATGGATATAGATTATAGCAAATACCTTACCATTTTATATGAGGGACTTGGTCCTTAGCTTGATCAAAGTAGAGATTTCAATATAATTGTGATGCAGCCAACATAGGAGGCAGTATCTGTTTACTTCAGATTCATGGAGTCTAGCACTCCCTTGGGATCCTGCAGTGATTAATGAGTGGGGTCCCAGCCTCTCCACACCCCACAGTATCTGCCATGATCTGCTGTGTTGACTACAGTCTTTCTGCTAACTGCACAGCCATACCTCACTGTGACAGCTATATGAGGCCATAGCTCATGGGGGCTCAGATGTGCATTTCTCTAAGTGGTAAAAATCTTGAACATCTTTCACATATTTGCTCATCATTTGTATATCTTTGGAGAAATATTAGCATTATCTCCCATTGTTTACCTTAGTTTTCTTTTTATTATTTATTATGAGCTGGTTGCTTAGATTTATTTTTGTTATTAGTAACTCTAATAGCACAAAAGATAGCCAAGAAGACAGAAGGTAAGTTGGCTTTACAGAAAAGCAGAAAATTGTAGGCCAAGACAGGGTTAGAGATACAAAGGCAGTGGTCAAAACAGAGGTAATTTGTAGAAAGCACTGAACACCCCCCCATTATATTCCTTCCTTCTCACCTAACCACCAAGCTTCTAAACATGGTAGCCTAGTGTAAGAGACTTTGACTAACCAAGCAGCAAACAGAATCTTAAAGTTCTGCTCATCACTGGGCTCCTTGCACACACAGGACATGATTAATATTTGGTGTCTCAGCAAACAGATCCCTGATATTTCTTTCCCTTTAAGAAAAGTCATTTAGGGCTGGAGAGATGGCTCAGCAGTTAAGAGCACTGGCTGTTCTTAAGGAGAACCAGGATTCAATTCCCAGCACCCACATGACCACTCACAATTATCTGTAATTCCTGTTCTAGGGCATCTAACATCCTCACACAGACATACATGTAGGCAAATCACCAATGTATATGAGTGTGTGTGTGTGTGTGTGTGTGTGTGTGTGTGTAGCGCAAAGAGTGATGCCAATGTGAGTGTGTGAGTTCCTCATGGCTGGTGGACTTTGGATCCATTGTGTGTACATCACTATGATTGTCTTTAATACACAGTGAGCCTCCAAGCTGGGTGGTTTTAGGTAGATTATTTCATGTTTCAGCACCCCACTTTCCTTTCTCTAACTACTGCTTGCACAGGTGGGCTCAGAGTAATTCCTTTTCCCTGCCCTTCCTGGAGTAGCAGTTCCAGATTCTCCCAGCCTTTGATGCCAGCACCCCAGGATCTCTAGCATGTGATACCACACTTGTCCCAGTGACATCCCTGGTTCCAGGGCCTTTGGACTTGGCTTCTGTGTTCCTCAGCTTACAGACAACCTTTTGTGGGGCTTCTGAGAATCCACAGTCAGTAAGTCAGTTCCCCGGGTACCTTCCTCTCATGTACCCATCTACTAGTCTCCCTTCCTGGAGAACCATCAGTACGTTAGCACTTTCCTTCTGAGGCTGAAAAGTGCACTTCAATCCTTTTACTACCACCCATTAGTGCTTTAGAAAGAATTAAAAAAACATCGAGAACAAAACCTCACTGGAGGAACTGAGGCCAGGGTATGGTGGCTGACATCTGTAATTCCAGCATTTGGAAGGCTGATACATGAAGATCATCCCAAGTCTGAGACAAGTAAACACTGGAGCCAGACTCCTTGGGTGCAGACCCTGGTTCTCCCCTCTCCTGGGAATATAATCTGAGGGGGATAAAGTTGTGTGCCACCACAACAGGATAAAGCCAAACTAGTTTTAAATATGAGACCATTTATATTATGTTAGAAAAGGTGTCCAAATTCAGGCTATCTTTCTTCTCTCAATTAGATCATGAATGGGTTCCACTGAAAATGGTGACAAAATTTTAGAATACCAGAAAACAAGGAAGATGGGAGGGGAAGGAATAAAGGGGAGAGGGACATAACAAGAGTTGGAGATCCAAGAGTTACTCTTGGATGAATTGCTATCTAAAAATAAGTCCAGACTCAGACATACATGCATGCAACACACACACACACACACACACACACACACACACACACACACACACGTACATCTTTTTAAATGAAGCTCAATACTTCAGCTCAATACTTCAGACCTCTTAAGTTGTCTTCACTATTGGTGCCTAGTAGCAGAGTGGATGAAGAATGGCTTCTATCCGAAGCCTTGTTGGTACTCTCAGCTTCTTCAAGAAATAAGAGGATGTCCCTCCTTTTCCTCCTCCTTCTCTCTCTTTTGGGGACTGAATTAAGGACTGCTACAAAAATTATGTTGCTTTAAAACACTTTTCTCTAATGCAGTGGTTCTCAACCTGTGAGTCATGAGCCCTTTGGGAATGCATATCAGATATACATTATGATTTATAACACTAGCAAAATTATAGTTATGAAGTAGCAACAAAATAATTTCACGGTTGGGGGTTACCACAGCATGAGGAACTGTATTAAAGGGTTCCAGCATTAGGAAGGTTGAGAACCACTGCTCTAATGTTTTCATAGTGACACAGTGCCCCAAAGGGTAAGTTAACTCTTATTTAAATGAATGGCCTTCGGTGCAGATATGCATTGTCTTTTGGAAAATGAACAAGGGTCCCTATGTGTTATTATTGCTTCCCTTGATACTGTGGATCATCCCATTGTCATCTGCTACAATTTCTACCCTTGTTGAGGTAATCTTTCCTTTCTGCCTCAACAAATCAGTTCACTTAGTTGGAGATAAAATCTAAGCAGTTCCAATACATTTTTTTTTCTAAAATCTGAAAAAAGATAAAGAAATGGATGACTCCTCAAACTCCTTCAAGAAAAATAAAACCTCAGGCAGATTTAAAATCATCTAAGTAGTAGGTTTCTGGAGGTCTCTAGACATTTGAAATACAGAGGGAAAGGGAAACAACAACCAAAACCAACCCCCATTCCTTTCTAACAGTTGTAGTCAACTTTGGGAGTGATTGGCTACAGATCAGAAAGACACATCATGAAAAAAGGCATGACACAGAGAACATGCACAAAGAAGCCATTGATCTTTGAAGGCAATAAACTTTTTTAACTGTGTATCCTTATTTACAAAGGACTGGTCACCACCCTCACCGATGCAGAACACACCAGAAAGCTTGGTTCAAAGAAGACCAACAACAAGACCTCATATGCACCTCATGGGAAAGCCACACTTCCCTCATCTGCGGCAACTATGTATCTTTTACTAGGACTCAAAGGCTATCATCTCCCCCTTTATTGTTAAGATTCCTACAGTCCAGACCCTGGAAATACCCAGGGCTGAACTGCATGGCAAAGAGTGGTTGGCTGCCTGTTGCTGCAGTCCTAGACAGCACAAGTCAAGCGTGGGTAGGGGAGATGCTGTGCTGTGAGAACCACTCACTTGCTGAGTGTAAAGTTCTTCCTGTCTCAGAGCTCAAAGCACCTAGTGACCAGGACAGCAGGCAGGCAGTCCTTCTGCTAGAGGTAGTAAGTGCAAGCCCAGAGCCTTCCCAGTCTAGGATTCTTACCGGTTTGGGGCTCTCAGTTTCAGGCGGGTGTTTAACGTCCACACTGCTGTCTTCCTCACTACTGACAGGTTCAGTGCTACCCAGCTCCTATGGGACAGTAAAAGAAAAGCAGTAAGGTGTTATTCTTCATCCACACTGTCTCAGACCACACACACAGCACAGTTATGGGTATAGTGTTCCTAATGCTACAGTGAACACTGTCTCTGCAGAAGCCATCTGCCATTTGCTTTGTAACAGAAGGCCAGCAGACTTTTGCTTTACTGGTATCGATTTCTGCTGCCTGTAGTATTCATCAGGAAAGCTGGTCCCTGTTCTCTGTTCCAGGCACAGGCCTGGCTGTCTCAGGTGAATTCCCTTCATCTTGTCAACAGTTTGTCAGGAACAGGAACCTGGAAGATGAGCTTTGCCAGTTCAGGTAACAAGACTAAGAAGGGTATACCAGAGGCTTGCAAGAAATTCTTCATTCATCTTTGGCTCTTTTTTTTTTTTTTAAATTTTATTTTACTACTTATTTAGATGTTTATGCCCACACATTCAGTTATTATAAACCAGTATACACTGAAACATTATTTCACCCACAGAATTGTAATAATATGTTCCTAGATAAAGTATATGATTTGAACTCATGTGGTCACTAAGACACATGATGTCTTAAAGTTTCTACTGCTGTGAAGAAACACCATGACCATGGCAACTCTTATAAAGGAAAACACCCAAATGCAGTAGTTAGTAGTGAAGTAGTTTCAGAGCGTTAGTCCATTATCACCATGGTGGGGCTCATGACAGTGTGCAGGCTGACACCGTGCTGGAGAAGGAGCTGCTACATGTTGATATGCAGGCAACAGGAAGTAGACCGTGTATCATACTGAGCAAAGCTTGAGCATATATGAGACCTCAAAGCCTGCTGTCACAGTGACACACTTCCTCCAATAAGGCCATGCCCACTTCATCAAAACTATACCTCCCGAAAGTGCCACTCCCTTTGGGGGCCATTTCCTTTCAAATCACCATACACAACCATTTTATCAATTATGTAATGAAAGAAATGAATGAATATTCAATGATTAAGTTACACAGCTCAAAAGACATATAAAATATCAGCTGTCTGCTCAATTAGTAGAAACAATCACTCCTCCCTTTTTTTGTAAGGCAGGTTGGGGAGAAATAAGGGAAAAAAAATCTTATCAAATAACAAAGTAAGTTGGTAATTTCTGATAACTATAAAAAGAGAATTTAAAGATTTTTGAGAGGCTGGTGAGATGGCTCAGTGGGTAAAGGCACTTGCTGCCAAGCCTGACAACATAAGTAGTCACACAGTGGAAGGAGAGAACCACTCCCTTTAATTATTCCCTGACACCACCCCAGCCCCACACACTAAATAAATGTAATAAAAAAGGACTTTAGGAGTAAAGGTTTATTTAGTTTTTATCTAGGCATGTCTATCTTTATTAAAAAGCAAATTCTACTTTTGCAAGGTTCAGATAACATGTTATTGGATTTTTTGTTTTGTTTTGTTTTTTTGTTTTTTGGAGACAGGGTTTCTCTGTAGTTTGGAGCCTGTCCTGGCACTTGCTCTGTAGACCAGGCTGGCCTCAAACTCGCAGAGATCTGCCTGCCTTCCCAGTGCTCGGACTAAAGGCATGTGCCACTACTGCCTGGCTGCTACCGAAAAATTTAACAGCCTACTCACATTTATTTTTAGGCTACTGAAATTAAGTTGGGCTCCAGAATTTAAACATTAAATTAATTCTAAGCCCCTTGCCCCTAAGGCCAGAGACTTTAAAGTCATGTGCTTCTGAGGCAATGCCAATGTTCTTTTAAAAAATTCTTTAATCTCGGCACTTAGGAGGCAGAGGCAGGTGGATCTCTGAGTTGAGGATTCTCTGCTCTATAGAGTTCCAGGACAGCCAGGGTCTTGGGGAAAAAAACAAAAACAAAACAACCCCCCCTCCAAATCAACTTTCTTTTATTGTTTAACAGTTCCATACATTTATAGAGTACATTTTAGTTATTTTCACTCCAGGTTTCTCTGCATATCCCCTTCTATTAAAACCTTCTGCTCACATGACCTCTCCTACTTCTGTCATTTTGTGTGTGACTCACTAAGTCCAGTGAGAATTTCTTGCTTAAACACAGGTGGAAGTTCATTTACTGGAGCAATGGCAAAAAATGCTATTTTTTAGACTATTGTAGATGGAAGTTTCTGTCCAGCCCAGTCCTGCAGCCCTTTAGTCCCAAATACACACACAGAGGCTTATATTAGTTATCTGTTTGGCCTATTGCTCAGGCTTCTTACTGGCTAGCTCTTTCTTAATTACTAACCCATTCTATTAATCTGTGTATCTCCACATAGTCTTGGTTTATCAGAGAATGCCCGGGTGTCCCACCTTCCTGGTAGGTTCATGGTATCTCCCTGACTCTGCCTACTTACCTTTCTCTATCCCTGTTTGGGTTTCCTGCCTGGCTAAAGCCTGCCTGTCCATTGGCTGAAACAGCTTTATTCATCAAGCAAATATTCATAGCATACAGGATATCCCACATCAGGATGTTAACTGTCAAAAGTCCTTCAGGGAGGGGAAGGGCTTATGGATGCTTGTGTGCCCCCCCCTCCAGATCCATGATGAAATATTGACTGGCTCAATCCTGTGCAGGTCTGATTCGGGTGACTGTAGGTGTGGTGAGCAATGCAGTGAGCAATTTTCTATGTGGTACTTTCCTACAGTTCCTACAGTACTGGGTGACCGGAGTGTTCTCAGTTGCTGGTATTCTGCATCTGTATTACAAATATACAAGCACTGTGATAGATATTCTGATGCCCTCTCTCTGTATTTCTTGTATGCGGATGAAATCTTGGCATAGAATGCATTTGAAGACTCAATTCTGTGTAGGAAAGTGACCTGGTACAAGCGGCACCCAGTACAGGCAACAGACAGATCCTAAACTTGAGCAGCAGTGTCCCATAGAGTGGTTGTAATCCTGAACACTTATGTCTGGCGACAGGAGGCTTCGTTAGAGTTATTCACATAGCCAGCAGGTTACTATGTGTGACAAAGTAGGCTCCATGTCAAGTTGTACTTCCCAGGCACCAGCACTGGGCACCAGTCTTGCGGAAAGAAACAGCCGTGTCAGCACCCAGCAGAGCCATGCAAGTGCCGCTGCATTAAGATTCTCCTCTTCGAACCAAAGTTGACTGGCATTCAAAGCTCCACTTCTTGTTTGCCTTGTGAGTTGTGTTCTGTCTTCCTGGTTCATTCTGCCTCCTGTCGGTGCTAGGGTCAACAAGCAGTACAAAAACCAGGTTCTTCGAGAAACCATCTTCATAGCTCAGCTGCTCATGAACCATCACAATAGCTTAGCTAGCTGGAGAGTGGTATATCTCTCCAGCTATTGAGTGCAAGAACTGTCTGTCAAATAGCCAGCACAACTTATGCCAGCAGCAACAGTCTAGAACACCCCTGGAATGTATCACAGGTCTTAGCGAGTTGTAACTGAGTCTCCCCTTAACCACTTCCGCCCACACCTAAGAGGCAATGCTCAGATTTGGAGCAACCCTAAACTATTTGAATGTATGAACACTTTCCTCTAGCTAAGAAGGGAACTAAACTCCAAACCCCTGCCCCAGCTGCCTCCCCTGGTGTTGTAATAGTGAAGAGGCTTTGCTTGGGTCTTTTCTTAGGACTGTGGGCTGAGTTGGTCACATGAAGAACAAAGCAGCAGAGGCAGCAAAGTGCTTGTTGGACTCAGGCTGAGCTGCACCTGCTGCCTGACTGCTGCAGGAGAGGCAACTCAACAGTGCAGAGAGCGGCCAGGGCAGGAACAAAGGGAAAGTGAAAACAGGCTGGGAAGGCCAAGCTGGAGGAGGATAAAAGGCTGTAGAGAGCCAGGGAAGAGAAACTGCCAGCTCTGGCTACTGGACGAGTTCCAGAGGGCTGTCAAGCCTACCTAGCAAGGACCTGCCAACAAGCGAACAGTAAAAAGTCCCCAAAGAAACAAGTCATCTACCACAAAGCAATGTTTCAATGATGGGCCATATACATAGTGGGGTTCTCTTAGGGTTTCTATTGCCCTGATAAAACACCAACCAGGGTGTTTCAGCTTACATGTCCCAATCAAGGTCCATCTCTGAAGGCAGAAGCTGATACAGAGGCCATGGAGGAGTGCTGCTTACTGGCCTGTTCCCCGTGGCTTGTTCTCAGTCACTAACAAAATGTTCTGCAGACTTGCCTACAGTCTACTGAAGACATTTTCTCAAAAAAAAAAAAAAAAAAAAAAAAAAAGACCCTAGCCTGTGCCATTCACATAAAAACTAGCACAATCTCCACACATAGATGCTGAGTCACGCTGGTGTAAAACTACAGAGCCACTAGTCACATGAAAGTGCAGAAATACAATTATGTACATGTATATTATTTGATTATACGACAGATAACTACTTGTTGATTTATGTAGTTAATTACACTCCATATTTTATAGAATGTTTCTCTATGACAATGTACTATGCTGGCACTCGTGTTGACTGTTTCTCCAGAAACATTCATTAGCATCTCTTTTACAGCCTAATTATGTATGCGGGGAATCTCTGATGAGGCTGAAAGCTCTCTGATGCCAACATCTGTGCTTCTCTCATGCCCTTTGTCTGATGCACGTATTCATTCCTGGGAGCAGACGCCTCACTTCAAAGACCATGCTTCGGGCTGAACTATATTCACCTTTTACACATTTTCTTCTGCTTCTGGTTGGACTTGCCTCCACTGAGGAGCAGCATGTCCAGATGGAGAGGAGACTGGGGAGGGGGCGGGCGGTGAGGATGGTTGGAAATGAGGCACTTACTTTCTAGGCAAGATAAGGTTTACAAAAGTGTGTGTGTGTGTGTGTGTGTGTGTGTGTGTGTGTGTGTGCTAAACCAATGCAAGAACGAAACTGCAAGGTACAGAAAGGCTCACACAGCAAGGAGCCCTTAAAATGCCGCACTTGCCAAGAGCTTGCAAACATGGCAAACAGGAAGACAGGAAGGAGGCCAGAAGCAGGGCTCTAAGGAACAAGGATCCCTGGTGGCTCGAGGACCATCTGGCTGAAGGGAAGTGGCTGCTGACAGGATGAGTCCATTAATCCAGGGGGCAGGCACTCACTTCTCTCTTGCTGACCTTTAAACCACCTGTTCAATGTGGCTGGCTTGGCCAAGTCTGCTCACAGCAACAATTCTCCAGGAAGACTAAAGTCAGGAAACACAGCAAGTCAGAACCATAGGCAAAGGCATCACCCAAAGATGGTGAAGGCGTCTATGTGTCTTATTAAGGACACTTTTTTCCACACTTTCTGAAATTGCAAACTTCTCTTCTTCTGCTGGGCTCACTGGGAAATCTCCCCAAATAAGGTGGTGGTGATTTTTTTTTTGTTTGTTTGGTTTTTTTTTTGGTTTAGTTTAATGTTTTAACCTTTTTTAATTACAAAAAAAAAAATATGGCTATACTGGGCTGGGACTTGGACCAGAGAAGCTTCCTCTTGCAGATGGGAACTGTACCTTGAGACCCAAAACTGGACAATGTGCAGACCGTGAGAGGTTTGGGAGCACTTTGTCTTCATCAAACCCCTTCCCCCAAGCCTCAGGGAAATATGAAGAAAAAGAAGCAGAAAGACTGTTAGATTAGAGGGGATGGATGACACCGACGAAACAGTGTCTTCCAGACACAACAAGACCAATGTACATATGGATTCAGAGACTGTGGCAACACACATAGACCTGCACAGATTCAAGCCAGAGAGGCTCCTGGTGCAGAGAGGGACTTGCAAAAGAAAACTGAATCTTCCCCAGGTGAGGCTCATGGGGCATATACATTTACCACACTTAAAGGCAGGCCCCATGCACAGCAGCAGATGGCAACACAAAATAAACCCAGTGCTATTTATGTAGATTTGTTGTTGTTGTTGTTGCATATTAATTTGTTTGAGTTTTTTTTTAATCTCATTGGTCTTTTGCTTATATATTACAGTTCCTGATTTTCTGTTTTAAGGTTGTTTTTGTTTGTGTATATGTGTATATATCCATGTGTTTGTGTTTTCTGTGCTTTTTTTTCTATGTATTTTTAATCTGTTTTTTTTTTTTCTTTATTTTCCTGTTTGTTTTCTAAATAGAGAAAAAAAGGCATGGAGTTGATTGACTGGAGATGGACTGGGAAGAGAAATCATGAACAGAATATATTGTATGAATTTTCAATAGTTAAAAAAAAAAAAAACTGTGTGAGTGTGTGTGAAGGAGCGTGTACACAGGAGGGAAGGCAGTAACCTGGAGCTCACCAACTGACTGTCTGTCCAGCACTGGCGTGAGAGATATACTCTACCACACAGAGCTTTCATACCCGTGTGAAAGATGCAAACGTCAGCCGACACTTACTGACTCACTCTCCAGCCTCCTAATTTACTAATTCTCCAGACAGAGTCTCACCACTTAGCCCAGTCTTGGACTTTAATCCTGTCTCTGCCTCCTGAGTGCTGGGACTGCAGGATGTACTGTCACCTTGCTTGCTGTTTTATTTTCATGCTACTTTGCTTTCTCAGATACACAGTTTACCCACAGTTTCTTACCGACTGGATAGGAATAAGATTGAGAGCAGAGCATCACCCAAGCTAAGGAGGGTCTGGTGGTTTAGAAAGATGTTTCTGACCAGATGACTATTAGTGCTATTCTTCCCATTTTCTCATCCAACATGACAAGAACATAGCATTAAAAATAACTTCCTTCTATTTGAGATGCAACTAAGCAACATAATATTCTAAAAACCTAACAAATAGACTCCCAGTAAAATTAAAGTTTGTTTTCTTTTCAATCTTTAAAGATAAGGTCTCACTATGTAGCACTGACCGGCCTGTTGGCCTCCTACTCACAGATCTACCTGCCTCTGCCTCCTGAGTGCTGGAATTAAAGCCACCATACCTGGCTTGTTTCTTTATTTTAAAAATAAGATCCATGTTAGTTGGTTTAGACTATGTTATGACTGTGTTCTTAAATCCAGTGCATTTTTCAAAACACTACATAGGACTTTTAACTCTCACTGAAACAGAAGTTCACAAATGTTTTTTTTGGTTAATAAAAAAAAAAAGGATCCTGCTTAGTTTACTAGATATGACAACCTGCACTTCTCTTTCCTAACCACTACCACACACACGGTTTTCGATGTGTTGGAATTCTGGAACAGCCGTACACAGTTAAAGGTAAAATGGCAATCACGGGAATGGCTATCCCTCTCCTCAGCAATTCATGACTGGCCCCGCCTCTCTTGTGGCAAACAGACAGCACAGCCTCTGAGAAAAGCAAAACAAAAGCTCCTGCTGTAGAAAGATGTCTACAAGATCCAGGCCTCCTCCTGGAGGGATGCTGTGAGCATCCAACATCTGACTCTACCCAAGCCCTCACCAACTCTTACGGACCACTGCAGAGACTTTTTAACTGGGTTTCCCTCCTCAATTAAGACATCCTTCTTTAAGAAACATTTATGTGCATGTGCACAGGCCAAAGTATACATATGGCAGTCAGAAAACTTGTGGGAACTGTTTTGGTTCCCATGTGATTCCAGGGGTTGAACTTAGGTTGTCTGGCTCTGCATTAAGTTACACACTGAGCTGCAGGACACCTCTGACATTGCTTTTTAACAAGTGCCTTTACACACTGAGCCTCAGGATACCTTTAACATTGTTATTCAACTAATTCTGAGTTATAGCCCTGGTTATAGCCCTCATTGTTCAAAATGCTTCCAACAGCTCTAAGTGCCTATAGCATGACATCCAGACCTTCTGGGTTCGGACTTCAAGTCTGTCACATAACTTCAGTTTCTTTTCCAACATCTTCTATTTTTTCATTTCATTTCGCATCTCTCTATTACTCCCCCAGCTACTAGATTTTCTTTCTTCTTCTGTGTTTTAGTTTGTGCTATTCCCATGTTCTACAAAACCATTTTTAAGCATATGGAGTCTCACTATATAACCCAGACTGACTGGGCTCATGATTCTCTTGGCTTAGCTTCCAATGTTGGCAGTATGTGCCACCACACCTGGCAGGATAATACATATTTTAAAGTCTAAACTAAGAAATTAATATACCCAGCGTTCATTGCACCAATATCACCAATGACCAATAGAATCAGCTAAGCATTTGTTAGTAGATGACTAGATAAGGAAAATGAGACTTATACATACACCATGTTAAAAAAAAATTAGGTTATGATAGCATGGGAAATAAACATGGAGATCTTTGTTAAGGGAAACAAGCCAGGTGTTTAAAGTAAAATATCACATGATTTCACTTAACTGTGATTGCTATTTTTTTTTTTTAATCTCACAGAAGCAGAGAGTAGAATGGTAGTTACCAGTGGTAGGGTTAAGGAAATGTAGGTCAAAGGCTCCAAAATTTCAGTTAGGTTGGGCAAATATGTACAAGACATATAATTAGACTGTAATTAAAAATAATAATGCCTGCAATCTTGAAAACCTGTTTTTGTTTTTGTTTTTTGTTTTTTTTTTAAAGATGTTGAGTTAGGATATTGTAGTATATCCAAGGTTAGCATGAAGACCTTATATAGCCTAAGCTAGCTTTAAACTCACTTTTTGTTTGTTTGTTTGTTTTTGACTCAATACTGAGATTATGGGCATGCAGCACTCTAAGAGATATCAAGTAATCTTAGCACACACACAAAACATCTATGTAAAGGAATGCATGCAGTTTGGGTTAGTTACCCCTTAATGTACCCATATTCCAAAACCAATTTTGAATCTGGTAAACACACTTTTCATTTGTCAATTCATAACCTTTTTGTCCATAATCACTGAAGGTGGAAGATGCCAGAAGCTGGAATGTATGCTAGAGACTGTGATACTTATGAGTACAACCAACATAAACTCCCACTGTACGCTACATTAGTCTCAGCATTTCATAGTGTTAATCCTTCCAGGATGAACAGCAAAGCTGAGATCTGCCTGACTTCTAAGCGTGTTTTTCCACACTGCCATACAATGTTGCAATGGTCTCACTGTGGCCAAGTGTGCTGTACAGAAATGCTAACAATGCTGTAGAATGTGGGAACTCTCCTGACTTAGGACTTGACTCTCATTACTACCTTCTGATACACTAAGAGGTTTCACAGAGAAAGAGAGACTTTGGAGGTTAATGCCTTTATCAAGGTCACATGACCAACAGGTACCTGCTGGAAAGGAAGTCAAGCAACTCGACACCAACCATCACACGCCCAGTCAATATTCTGCTAGTAAATTCTGTTTGACTGTACTAGTGCATAACTGCACAAAGTAATTCAGCTAGTACTATGCCAGACATAAGAGCTTACTAAACATTTGCCAAGTAAGGGAAGGCATGTGAGAAGTCACTAGCATGCAATAAAAGTCAGGCTGAATCATTTTTGTCAGGTTCAACTTAACAGTGACATGGCTGCACTTAATATATAGCTTATGGTTTAAACTGGTTCTTTTTGTCATACACCTTATAAATTATGCTTGAACACTCACAGAAATGCCTATGGGAAAGGCACAGTAGGCAAATAAAGACAGAGCGGTGAAGAGAGTTCATAAACTTTATTCCCATAGTGGGGTGTTCTTCTGTAGGTGACAGTCACTAGAGAAAGCAGTGCAGAGAGCTAACAGCTCTGAAGAATGTAATTTAAATTACAACACTGTAACAGAAAATGCAAAGGCACATTCTTTTTGTTTTTCAAGACAGGGTTTCACTGTGTAATAGCCCTGGCTGGCCCAGAAAACACAGTGATCCATCCACCTGTCTCTGCTTCCCAAGTGCTGAATTAAAGGCATGTACCACCACCACCCAAAAACCATTTATTTATTTGTTTTTTGTCTACATTAGTGTTTTGCCCACAAGTATGTCTGTGTGAGGGTGTCAGATCCCCTGGAACTAGAGTTACAGGTAGTCGTGAGCTGCTGTCTAGGTTCTGGGAATTGAACCCATGTCCTCTGAAAGAATAGCCAGTGCTCTTAACCCTTGAGCTACCTCTCCTGCCAAGCTTCATTTTCTTAAATAAAACTATTTATTATATAAGCACTTAGTTGTGACTTAATTACATTTCAAATGAAATGCTGACAATGGCATACTACAAGTGATTCAGCTACTGCGATGAGGATCTTGAAAATTACAAGTTGTGTCATTTCTACTTCATACAAATTAGCAGCTTGCTTTACTCAAAAATCAAAGGAGAGATGAATAGAGGAGAGCTGGGAAAGAGACACATCAATAGAGGGAGCCATTATAGGTTTAAAGATAAATTTGTCCAAGCACTAGGGAGGCAGAGGCAGGAGAATCTCTGTGAGTTCAAGCCCAGCCTTGAACTGGGTCTACAGGCTAGTTCCAGGATAGGCTCCAAAACAATACAGGGAAACTCTGTTTTGCAAAACGACAGAGAGGGAGAGGGGGGGAAGGGGGAGAGGGAGAGGGACAGAGAGAGAGAGAGAAACCTGGCACTAGGGAATTGTATAGCGATCCACAGCTAGGAATCTAAGCAGTAGTGAAGATGGTACCTTAAATGCCCTTCCCTTATAATGAGAATGATGACTACCTTAAATGCAACCCTTGAACATTAATCCAGTAGTTGATGGAAGCAGAAGCAGACACATACAGCTAAGCACTGAGCCAAACTCCTGGAATCCAGTTTTAGAGAGGGAGGAGTGAGGTCAAGACTCAAAGGGGTCAAAACTATGCTGAAAAACCCCCACAAAAATAGCTGACCTGAGCAAGTGGGAACTCAAGGACCCCAATTTGACAGCTGTGGAACCAATACAGAACCAAACTAGGTCCCCTGAATGTGGGTGTCAGCTAGGAGAACTCTGCAGTCTATGGGACCTCTGGCAGTGGAACCAGGATTTATCCCTAGTGCACAAACAGACTTCAGGAACCCATCCCTATGGAGGGATACTCCCTTAGCCTAGAGACATGGGGGAGGGCCTAAGCCCTACCCCAAATGACTTGACAGATTTTGATGATCTTCATGGAAGGCCTTACTCTCCCTGGGGAGTGGATGGGATGGGGGGTCAGGTAGGAGGCATGGGAGGATGGGAGGGAGGGGGAACTGAGATTGATATGTAAAATAAAAAGTATTTAAAAAAATAAAGAGCAAAATTGGGTCAGGCATGCTTGCCTTTAATCCCAGCTGAGGCAGGTCTCTATGAGTTTGAGACAAGCCTCAAGAGTTGTCTATAGTCTAGGCTAGCCAAGAAAGACTACAGAGTGAGACCATGCCTCAAAAGAAAAAAAGAGGGCAAAATCAGCCTTTTAAATGTTCATAAGACAGTGATACTCTTTTGAATGACACAAAGTTATCTTTTCTGGCTAATAAGTGACTTAGCAAGATTAAGATAGAAGAAACAAAATTTTTCTTAGAGGTAGCTAAATTCTTTTTCACCAGAGACTAACCATTTCTGTGCTTAGCACATTTATTTTTAAAATAAATTGCGATAGCTAGTATTGTATGCTATAAAGACTGAGTTAAAATTCAAATAAATAAAATGGTTCACCTGTGCTGAATTCTTGCTTTGTGGCATGAGCTGTACTAAGTACTTCATATGTACTGCTCCTTCCACTCCATGGCAACGGCTTGGTGGTCATGGCCAGGTCTACACAAAGAGTGATGCTCAGTGGCATGCCTGTGCAAGGGCCGTGGGTATAGAATTTAACTCCCGTGTCTCTTCTCAAGGTTGAAACAACACTGCCTCTCAGTCTTGGATGTACAAGTCATGAAAGTAATACTGGAAGTACCCAGATAGCACCTAGTACAGCTAGCAGCATCCTTAATCACTTGTCAAGTGCAGCCACTCGAGGAGGAAGCTGCAGACACAGCTGTCCAGGGACAAACTAAAGAATCATGTGGTTGATGTTCCTAGCCATTCCAGACAAAAGAAAAACAAGGAAATCATGGTGCTTGTATACGGCATGGTACTCTCTGCAATCTCAGTCATCAACTATCTTAGAACATACTCTGTACATAGGCTATTTAATCTTAGCAATGAGGTAGAAGCTATTGTCATTATTTTGCAAAAAATTAAAATGTGGGTAAAAGGCTTACTGCAATGGAAACTCTTCAAGGCTCCATGACATACAGTTGCAGGATCTGAACTGGAGATTTGGCTATGGGGCTAGCTCTCTGCTTCTGTGGCTTCTATCTATTCCACCTCTTTCCCATCCATTCCCCCTACAATCCCTTGATGCTAGGTACTGAACCCAGGCCTAGTTAGTGCATGCCAGGCACAAATTCTACTGCTACATCTCCAGAGCCTCTGAGGTCTTAAATTGAAAATAACAAAACAAAAAAAACTTTAGTGTTGGCAAAACGGCTGAAATCACAACAATGGAGACGGTGTTTATTGCTACCAATTTTTAAGACAATAATTTGTCAAAACATAAAAATTGCAGCTGGAATAGCTTCTGATTCAATGGTGACCGATCTTGATTGGATTCAGAGACAGGGCTACTAAAGCACACCTCAGGGTATGTATGTGAGGATGTTTCTAGAGACGATGGATCTATAGAGGAGAAACTAAATGTGAATTTCAGCAGCCATCTATCAAGCTGAGTGTCCAGAGGAAAAGGGAGAGGAAGACACCAGCCCACAGGCACAAGTGCCATTCTTCCTGACAAGTGTCTCTCACAGATGTAGTGCCCTGAGGACATCAGAGTTGAGGGCAGGCTCACACCAACAGTTCCCCAAGGGTTTGACCGTTAGCCAAGGCCTGGACTACACTGTAGTCCCCCTTATTCTGAGTCTTCCAGCTTTGTGGATTGAGCAGCTGCAGGGTTCTCTGGGTTTTGAGTACATAGATGGTCACTGCTAGATCATCCAATAGATCTGAGGAACTCTGTAACTCTGAAGAGGTAATACCAGTGAGTTGGTTCTCGTACATGTATTGAACACTGCTTCATACCTTGTAAGACTTTCTATACTTCAAATGCTTTCCATCTTAGACATGAAAATTTGCTAGTTAACAGATATTATGTGACTAAAAATCAAAAAGGATGGTTTTATGGAAATAATGAAAAATTCTGAGTGCATCTTCTAAACGATCTTACCTCAACAGGTGATGGGGAGTTTGATGGTAACACGAAGGGAGCAATGGCCATCTGATTGACTGCATCTTCATTTCTGTGAAATGGTCAAACAGGAAGAATCAGTACTTGAAAAAGATCAAGTTCCTGTCTCAAATTACAATTAGCTCACAGTTCAAAGTGTGCACATAACCCCACAGAAGGAGCACGCAAAACTATTACACAAGGACAGCTGTTGCACTTGAGAGATACGGATACAATTACTAATGACAAGAAATGATGAGGCCAGGGGTTAGTAAATCCGGCTTAGGACATCTGAGGCTAGAGAAGATAATTTTGGAAAAGTGTCAACTCTCGGCACTGTGGAATGTCAATTTTTCGAATGGCTGAGCACAGCCTCTAGGTGCCACTCATGTCTACAGTGTTGTGTTCTTCGAACTGGAAACATTTCCAGCCTCCTTATTTGTCTTCAAACTTAGCTCTGTGAATGAAGTGTGTCAAGGTATCTATCTATACAGGCCCACCATGGCAGACTGTGAGGAGGGGTGCTGGATGGGGAAAGCAGAGCTCCATAGAGACAATGCCTTGTGGTTATGTGAGTGCTGCTTATCATCTTAAGTGAGCAGAGCAGGAGAAGCTGGAATCTAATCAGTAGGGGGACAGGTACACAACCATGGCTACAATGTCAGTTCTGATTATCGGGCTCATTTTTATGTTGCCAGCAAACAGTAGGCATTGCTTTGTGGGAGATCATGACTGTCATACACTATTCATCCATCATGCAGAACAAATGTAATCAAACTAGGATTTACTTAATGTGAAGTGTTAATGTGAAGTGTTATCTTTCACAAATAAAAGCATGAAAACTCACAAAGATGCTTTCTGCTTAACACATGAAAGCTGATGCTATAGTTCAACCCTAAAACATTTACTGACCAATATATGATGCCTAAGTTCTCCCCTAACAGTAAGAAGGGACAAATAAACATAAGACCTCAGATGTCTTTCCACATAGAAAGGTGATTTACTCGACTTGGCGGCTGGGTAACAAGTCCATTGGTCCATGTCATTCCAGCTTTAGACTTTAGTCCTAGTCATGTCCCTATGTCCTTGCAAGGCCTGTCTTTAGTCAATTTATAAACACCAACCCATACTTCTCTAGTATGATCCAATGACCCCAACAAGATGACTGGTTCCTCTAACAAGGGCCACATTTACCTCTTCTACATTGACATATCTGACTTGGGTCTTCTCCCAAGCTCACCATCTGCACGTCTAAATCCCCACTTTAAGGTTCTCTATTGCATATCTGACAAGCATCTTGAGAAAAACAACTCACTCTTCCACTCAGTCTCCAGAATTCTCTGTAACTGATCCTCACCTGAGTTTTCACGAAGACTTGCCCTCCTGTTCAACCAAGAGCTAAGGGGCTTTGAAAATTTCATCTGCCAGTGCACTTCGATCATCTTCACCCACAGGATTCTCTCATCCCTTCCTCCCCACTGAACCTGTTCTTCTTCCCTGGAAGACCCTCTCCTACTTTCTTGCCTACCTGTGTATGTCCAACTGCATTGAATTAGGGTCACTGGCATAAGCATAGATGGACAGCTAAGAGTCTTTCTAAAAAACTCATCTCTCAAGTAGTATTTCCAATCCATGAACAAATCTCGTGACTCATGCTCACAGGGCAGGACACACTGAGAAATAACTAGGTAGACGGCTTTTCCTTTCTCTCCTGAAGGCTATGAGCATTGAAACATGGCTGCACATATATTCAAGGTCAAGATTAATTGTCTCAGGACAACTTAAATCAGGTAAGGTATCTCTTTAAAATTTCATGATGTTTCCACAAATTAGTATGATTTCATTGCCATTTAAAAGTCCACTCTTTTTTTTTTTTTTTTTTGAAAACCTACGATTCCTCTTAATGGACAGAATAAGCTACAGTTCATAGTCTTTTATAATCCACTTAGTACTGATTGTTCACAAAGCCATATCAAGCTGTGGAGAGTGGTAATCTTTTGTATTTTTATAATTATCTTAAGCACTGATAAAGAGAAACAATGAAGCTCCACCACAGATAAGAGAGAGAGTTATTCCAGGATACATTTCCGTAGCATACTGCTGTGGTAGAATATTATTTTAAGGTGTGCGACTTTTGTTTATGCTGCATTTGTTTAACTCTGTGAAGCTGTGTTACTGTGCCTGTCTAAAACACCTGATGGTCTTAATAAAGAGCTGAATGGCCAATCGTGAGGCAGGGGCAAGTTTAGGAGGGGCTGGCAGGCAAAGAGTATAAATAGAAGAGACTGAGAGAACAAGGAGAGGAGGACATCAGGGGTCAGTAAGTCAGCCACCCAGCCACCCAGCCACCCACCCATTCAGCCACAGAGTAAGAAGTAAGGTATACAGAAGTAAAAAAGATAAAAGCCCAGAGGGAAAAGGCAGATGGGTTAATTTAAGAAAAACTGGCTAGAACAAGCCATGCTAAGGCCAGGCATTCATAAGTAATAAGACTCTGTGTGATTCATTTGGGAGCTGGGTAGCAGGCTCTACCCAGAAAGAGAAAAAACATTTTATTATATACTGCAGTAACTCCACTCCCCAGGGGCTATATTCAAAGACACCTACTGGAAGCCTAAGACCAATGAAATAGACCCTACTTATACTCTGTTTTCATATATGTGGTAATCTAGTTTCCTGTCTGTTGCTGTGATACAAACACTAACAAAAGAAATTTAGGGGAGAAATGGATTTGGCTGACACTTCCAGGATGCAGTTCATCATTGTGGGAGTCAGGGCAGGAATTCAAGCAGGAAATTGGAGCAGAAACCATGGAGAAATGCTATTTGCTGGCTCACGATTAGCTGGCTTTCTTACAAAGCTCAGGACCACTTACCCCAGAAGGTGCTGCCCACTGTAGTCTAGGCCTTCCTACATCAATTAACCTCTAAGACAACCCCCACAGACATGCCTGCAGGCTAGTCTGAACTTGGAAATCCCTCAACTGAAATTCCCTTCTTAGATGACTCCATGCCTTGACAAGCTGATAGTTAAAAGTGACATATGGATATTTAGGATGGGTTCTATGTCAGACACAATGAGAAATTAACACTACAACACAGGACAATAACAAGATACTGCTATGTGAATAGGCTATCATCTCAAAGAGCAAAGACAAATGTTAATACTTGCAGTCACTGGGCAACGGAGACCATGGATAACAGGCAGCAAATATCCCATCTTTGTACCTGCTGTGTCCTATGATCACTGCTCGAGCTATTCTTTTTCCCCACTACAAACATAGGGATGGCATCTTATTTATTTATTTACTTATTTATTTGGAATTGCAACTGATAGTAGGCCAGGCCCTTTAGCAAAACAAGATGTATACTACAACGTCTACAGAAAGAGTGACCTTAGCATGAAATGAAAGGCAGTGTGATTAAGGTAAGTCCTGTGCTTTCTAATGTGTTTCCATGAGTCAATGACAACATGCTGCTTGTAGCCAGCCAGTAACCAGCATTTCCCCACATGAAGGACATTCCTGGGTGTATGTCTAGCTCATAGGCAGCACCAGCATGGTATATCACATCTGCACTAGATAACACAAACACCCTGCCTCAATGAGTGTATGGAGCAGATAGGTACCTTTGGAGCAACCAAATTCTCCATCCTAGAGAGTCAAATTCTAGAGCAGATACACAGAGCTCAGTAGTGGGTCATCAAGGCGCTACCCTAGGCAACCCTCCAGTTACTACAGGGCTCAGCAACTCCCCTGTGTGGATATCTCTAGGGATGGCCTGGTGCTTTCTCTTTAGAAGTCTTAGTGGTTCCTGCTGACAATCAGTTGAGATGTCTCTGCGCTCTCCTAACAGTGTTGTCCCGTTTTTGTCAAGGCAATCTCAGGTATCCCAGGCTGGCCTCTAACTCACCAGCTGAGAATGTGACTCTCCTGCTGCCACCCTCCCAGTGCAGGGATTACAGTCTTCCATCAGTATCATTAGTTTATACAGTCTTGGGCTAGAACCCAGGGCTCTGTGCATGCTAGGCAAGTGCTTTACCAACTGAGCTACACTCCAGGCCTGTTTTCCTTTTAATTCAAGCTGGTTAGCATTTAATTGGTTGAAGCTCAATGATATTGCTCATTTTATTCTGAATATGTACATATATTTGACACGTTTACAATATGAATATAAAAATAAATAAAACATGATTGCCGCCTTGATGATATCAGCAATTAGAGAGGAATACAGCAAACAAACAGAAAATTACAATTGTAGAATTACTACCCTCGGGCTGTCAGTTTAGGTTTTCTCAATATGATATTAAGAATACTACCAATTTAGTCTCTTATTTGTGGGATATATTTATAGCAAAATATATTTTTGATCCTGATTTAAATTCCTCTTTTTAAAAAACAAACAAAACAAAACAAAAACAAGAAACACTCTCATAGGGCTGGGGAGATAGCTCAATGGGTAAGAGTACTTGCTTGCTCTGCAAATACAATGGCCTGAGTTCAAATACCCAGTACCCACACAAAAAGTTGGGTATGGCTATGCAAGCCTGCAACCCTAACCTTGAAGAGGGGAGAATCCCAAGAGCTTACTGGCCAGCCAGCCTGGCTCAAATAGCAAGCTTCCAGCTCACTGAAAACTCTTTCTTAAGGCAACAGGGTAGATAATATTACCCTGTGTTGGGTAGTGGTTTGGCATGAATGAGGTATGTGTGGTGCATGTATGTGTACTTATATGCTTAAACACAGAGGCCAGAGCAGCACACAAGCAAATATATTAACCACATCCACAGAAATACACTGATACTGGTGAAAACCAGTGGATTAGGCAGAATGTGAAGAGGGTTGCTGAGATTTCCTCCCTCTGTACACACAACCAGCAGTGAAGATGGTTCATGACTAACCCCATCAGCTTATGTCATGTGACCCAGCTGACTTCAGGATAAAGGGAGATTACCTGATTGTTCCTGAACTAATTATGAGAAACCTTAATAGAGAAGTGTCATGTCTCAGAAAGGCAGTGTCCTGACCCTTAGGTCAGATTGTTTGTATGAACTGTAAGCCAAAGGGAATTCTTCCTGGAACACCTTGAACACACAGTTGAGGATGCAGGGACTGGGCACACCCCAGCCTGAGCCAGGAAGGAGACAAGTTTCAATAAGAAAGAGCTCATGAGAGAATTCCCCCACAGCACACACACTCAAGACTCACTAACCCCGACTTCTACCTTACAAGACCCTGAGTAGAAAACCTAGCTCCTGTGCCAGACCTCACACCCATAAGCCAATAGTTGCCAGTGAATTTGTAGTGATGCAAAATATGGGACACAAAAAGAGAAAACTATGATACTTTCCTATCATCTATCTGTCTATCTATCTATCTATCCCCCTATTTATAGGGGGAAATATAACATGAAAAAGAAATAAACCCTTGCCATTAAAAATCATTAACAAGTTGGCACATGCCATTAATCCCAGCTCTTGGGAGGCAGAGACAGGCTTATAACTCTAGTCTCTTCAGGAGGAAAAGCCAGGTTCCGAAACTGTACCCGCTTTGAGGCCAAGGTCCCAGCTTCTCTTATTCTCTGCTTGCTCTGGTCCCTCACTCTGGTCAATGGATTCAGTTTTGAAGGGATCCAGGTGCATTTTTGGTATGAATAATATTAAAATATTGCTTTACTTATTTAAAAAGGAGGCTCTGGGATGGATTATGGCCCTCGCTCTCCTGACCTAAACATGCTTGTTTAAAACTTTCCTCCCAATGTCTGTGCTGAGGCAGCCGATCATCTGACTCTGAGACAGGAAGATTGAGCAAAACCGAACAGCCTAGGAGACGATGGTATGTGCTTTAAAACAGCTGAAAAGAAAATGGTTCCTTTTGTTATTTTACTCTTTTGCTTTTTACTGTTTTGAACTCTTTTGGGGGCCTACCACCTAGCTCCCAAATAACACCCACAAACACCCCCCACCTCTCACATACACACATGCAGATAGAGACCTATTATAGGCTTCATACTGACAGGGAAATACTCCCAAAACAGGTTTCAATGTAAAAACAAACAAGCTATCATGCTGCTATTACTAACTAAAATTTTACTTTTTACCATTCCATTATTTAAGGAAACTTGCTTTGCAATGACTGCTCTAATAGTCAGTCATTTGTGTCTCATGGCAATAACTGGAATTAAAAGGGGGAAAGATAAAGTTTATATAAGTTGTGAGAGTCGAAATTATAAAGAGCTGAGGAAATAATTTAAGCTATGTGAAAAATGTTTCGGATTTTTTTCCCTTTCACTAAGCTACTATTACATTAAGTTCAAAAGTTCAGTTTTAACATTACTCAATTAAGTCCTGATAAGCTATTAACCTAGCCGGGGTAAACCACTGACTACTATTATGATAGTCACAACTTAAAATTTTAAATTTTCTTTGGTTGTTTTCAAAATGTAGACCTAACGTGTTTCTTGTTGTGCTAAAAGTTATTTGTCATTCATTCATCTATCTACCTATTTATTTATGTATCTATGTATCTATCTACACACACACACACACACACACACACACACACACACACACACACAAGAATGTTCATGTTTTTAATTCAGAATCATTTTTTGAACCCCTAAGTTTTTGCTGTGGTTCAAAAGCATAGGTCTATTTGGGTTATTTACAGACATTGTAGGACTGTTCTTCCTACAATGAGGATTTCAGTGCAGATTACAATGGTAATGCTAATGTATCTAAAACTTTTATCTTTCTTTGTAAACTTAAAAAACTCATGCAAGCTTCAGGGAGTTGTGACTTAGATCCACCTATCACAGGTTAAATGGATTCTAGGTACTTACTCAGGTCTCGACAGTCAATAACCCAAGCTTCCCCACCCACTGCCTATTCATGAGGGTGGGCTCTCTCTTCCCCCTAGTCTTGAGACTCTTTCATTGCCCCAACTGCCAGGACCACAGTTTCAAGTGTATACCTAAGATAAAAGTTTTCCCCCTAAGTGCCTTAACTTTTTCTCTGTCCCTACTTTTTATCGATTCCAGCAGATCTGCAGTCAATTGAAGACTACAAACTGCTCCAAACATGCTGGCCTCAGGTGGTCCTTTGGAACTAGTGAACTCTAGGCTTGCTGAATGCTGATGTGAACCAGATACTTCATGCAATTTCCTATCAGCTTAAGCACCCGCTTTGAACCAGCATTCCAGGTCACTCCAAAGTGTCCTGACTTTGCTAGCCCCAGATGGTTCAGCAGAACCTGGGCAATGAACCAGATGTCCCCTGTCCCCCTCCTGGCCTTTACCAGGCATTCTAGCTTTCTTGGACCCTGACAATGATGTCCTAATTTCATTTGAAAAGCAATTATAGAAGAGAGTATATCCCCTGTTATCCTCAACAAAAGGCAGGAATGTTAGGTCCAAGGGAAATGAGTTCCTCTCTACCACATGGAGTCAATTCCCTTCTCTCTGGCAGAAGGGACAATGGCTACCCGTGGAGCCTACTGGTATACCAGGGTCCATGCTGGCTCCACTCTATCATTACAGATACCTGTTAAAAATTAGAGGGTTAGCCGGGTGTTGATGGCACATGCCTTTAGTCCCAGCACTTGGGAGTCAAGGGCAGGAGGATCTCTGTGAGTTCAAGGCCAGCCTGATCTAAAGAGCTAGTTCCAGGACAGGCTCCAAATCAATACGGGGAAACCCTGTCTTGAAAAACAAACAAAAAAATTAGATGGTTGAAGTGCCACCTGGCCTTGTGGCTTGGGGAGAAGGGGCACCACTCCAAGGACCAAGTATGTGATGAAGAGGTGGAAAAGATAGAAAAATGTAGCGTTGTGTGCTCCATACAGAGACAGAACTAGAGACCTGGTGGTGGTGACAGATGAGAGAAAGGCTCAGATTGAAATGCTGTCATTGCCCAGGAGGGTTGGCAAAATGATGTACAACAGCCTGGAACTTAAGTAGATGCAGACTCAGCCCCAAACCTGACACATGGCCATGGGATCTCCCTGGCTCTGAGCAACAATGGAGGCCTGAGAGGAAGAAAGATTCACTTTCTGGATTGGACCTCCTTGAAGGACCACCATGGCCCATGATGCCACCAGAGGCCATGTTTGTGTTGGTGGTCCATGCTGCTGCCCCAGGTCACGATAAAACCTGAGACCTATGTGGATGTATGTAGGCTGTGTGGTTGTCTGATGCTTTGGTGATGTCCTCGGTCTTTGCTGCCTTAGGGCACTAAGATGATGTGAGTGACATGTGTAACCACCTCAGGCCATGTCAAGGCTTGTGGCCTGTGCAAGCACTGAGGTCCATGAGTCAGTCAATGGTCCTGATACAGCCAAGGGCTGTGTTGATGTCTATAGCCAGAGTTCCTACCAAAGCTTACATGAATGGCTGAGGTCTGGGCTGCTGCCTGAACCCACATTAATATCTGTGTGTGCCAGAGAGAGTTGGTTCCATCCCTCATGCGAGAGCTGGCCTTGACCCTTGCTGGCCCACAGTACTATGATAGTGACACAGTGGCAGCATGGGGGCTGGAGAGCTGGCTTAGGCCAAAGTACAACTTTCCTCAGCTGATGAATTCTGGTGTGGATGCAAGTAGAGAAAGACATATCCTCCCTTAGGGGGCTGGACACTATGAATTTGACCATGTTCCAGTGAATATATGGACAATACAAAATGAACTTTGGGGGGGGGTGAGGAGGGAGGTCATGGGGGAGGGGAAATGAACATGGGTAGACTGTGAGGTAAGCAAGATTGGGGTGCATGATGTGAGATTCCCAAATAATCAATAAAAAATAACTTTTTAAAATTCAGAGGGTTACAGAACTTGCAGAAACGGTTACTTAAGATGGGAGCTGTGATATGAATGGCTTACTTCATAGTTACCAAATTTTACCTGGGTGAAACAGGTTACTTTTTCTGTTTCACTGCTTTTTGCATCCTAATGCTTATCTGTTGCCAATGTCTACCTCTTTGTATTCCCCCAAGTCAATCAAAATCAACATCAAAACAAAACAACACCATAGGTTCCAGAGTCCCTAAAATTATGAGATTGACACACTGCCTACTGCACTAAGGAGGTGCCTGTGAGCCCAGATTGACTCATTCTCCTAGAACCAGTGAAGAATGTAGTAGACTATTAAATTATAGTTATGGCATCTTAACTATCTTGAGAAAACTGGTCTCTGGTCACTTAGACCAGCCAAAAATCCTTATAGAATGTATTCTTGACCCAAGGGTTATGATAACATTGCTGATTATCCAGACATGAAATCCCCGTGAGGGAAGCCCGTTTGTCTTGGTATATGTCCTTCCCCACATGCATTTGCCGACCAAAATCCTTGCCAACCAAAATCCTCTCCTTCTGTTGCTTTGTGGATGTTTCCATAGGCTCTGTGAACTATGAACTTACATGAAAAGGAGAGTCAACACAGTTGAGATAATAACTTTTACCCCCATATAAATGTGAATCAATGATTTGATTCATAGGTGCTAGAGGATTCCATCTTAGGTCTGAAGCCAGCCCTGTGAGCAACCAGATGCTGTTAAGACAAAACCAAGAATTCATAGCTCCAAGTTTTCCCTCACACCTGTGGAAGTGCCCCTCCACAACAATAAATTGTGGCCTCTGTTTTTAAAAGTGGACCTCCCCTTTTAGCTGGGCCTCAGTCCCAAATCCAACCAGGGCACTGAGAACAGTCGCAGCCTAAATAAAAACAAAAACTGGCTAATTACAACCGGTTAAAGTTGGGTGTGTGTTTTGGTATTTTCTAACTCAGAACACAAGCACAACATTTTGTGATGCTGAATCTCAGACACTTAAACTTCCAGGTCTTAGGTCCTCATTACCATTCATATAGTCAGCTGTTATCCAAGGCACCAAGCTTAAATGGTTTCATTATAAAGGCTTTGCTCTTCTTTATTCTCATATCATGAACCTCTCTGAATCCACCTATATAAGTTGCCTGGACTATGACAAGATAGTCCTTACTGGTTTTCTTGATCTGTATCTGAATTAATGCCAACCACTCTCCTCTCACCTGGACCAGAGTAAGTCAAAGACTTAATTAAGGTTATCTGTGCTGCTCTGCTTATTATACAGGTACCTAATCACATGACTTAACTTTTTAAGTCATGGCTTTACAAAAGTTCTACACAGTAGGTATTTTTACAAAGCCCAGTGAGCCCATGACAATAATTTCTGAGTGAGGAAAGGTAAAAATAGATACCTCATGAATGTGTTTGTAAAATGCCATCATTTCTCATTGGTCAATATGAGATCTCTAAAGAGTATATTCATTCCTTTTAAAACGAAAAGGGTGCTCTCTGCTACAATTTATAGAAAAAATTGGGCTTACTTCTAAGTTATCAAACCATCCTGATAAAGACCAGCTTTGAAGGTTTCCTATACATTCAAACTTACCACAAAGACATAACAATCATGAACAGAATGGGATGAAGAGCCCAGAAATAAACCCTTATGTATGTGATTGAAAGACTCTCAGGGGCAGCAAAGGCACTCCATGTGGAGAATGATCTGTCTCCAACAGTGCTGTAGAACCCAGTCATAAGCACAGGATGACACACCATCCTTCCCTTACACCGTAGGTCAAAGTTAACTCAAAATGGATCAAAGACCCAAATACAGGAGCTAAAATTGTTTTTTTTTTTTTAAAAAAAAAACCCAAAACAAAAAACAAACAAACAAAAAACCCTTTGGGAGGAAACACACAGGGAAAGTTTTACCACACTGAACACAGAATGGCTAAATGGCAAGGCAGACACATGGAAGTATATCGACACTATTGTTTCTCACCCATGCAATCTTAAGAGTGAAAATGTGGAAGAAAATATTTATAAATCATCAATCTGGTAAATGGTTAACATCTAGAATATATGTATATATATATTCCTATAACCCAGCTACAATAGCAAAATGAACAACTGGATTAGAAAATGAGCATTAAATGCTGTGCTGGCTAGTTCTATGTCAATTAGACTCCGGGTAAAGTCGTCTAAAAAAAGGGAACTTTAATTGAAAACATGTCTCCATAAGATCTAGCTATAGCATGTTTTCTTAATTACTGATTGGCGGGGGAGGTGGTGCTACTCTTAGGCTTTAGGCCCTGGGTTCTACAAGAAAGCAGGTTGATCAAATGAGTAAGCAGCACCCTTCCATAGTCTCTGCATCAACTCCTGCCTCCAGGTTTTTGCCTTGCTTGAGTCCCTGCCCCGATCTCCTTTAGTGATGAATAGTATTAAGTGTAAGCCAAATAAACCCTTTCATCTCTAAGTTGGTTTTGGTCATGGTGTTTCATCACAGCAATAGCAACACTAAGTAAGGCAGATGTGAACATTTCTCCAAAGAAGATGCAAAGAGCAATAGCACATATAATATGCTCAACATACTGATCATTAGGAAATGAAAATCAAGATCACCAGCGGGTGCCCCCTTGAAGTTACTAGTATAAAAACAAAACAGAAAATAAAGTATGCAAGGTGGGAAGGGATTGGAATAATTGTGCATTATTGTTGGAATGTAAAATGGTGAAGCTGTTACAGAAGCAGAATGATTGCTTCTCAAAAAACAGAAGAATGGGCCGACTCAGCAATTGTACTTGCAGGTCTACATCTAATAGAAATCAGGTCTCAGAGCAGGCACTACACACCTGTGCTCATAGCTGCATCATTTACAATAATCAAACAGTAGAAATAGATACAGCATATCCATATGCTGGAATACTGTTAGTTTCAAAAAGGAAGAAAATTGTGATACATGCTACAACATGGATGAACCCTAATAACATATGCCAAACTAAATAAACCACCTGGGCAGGTCACCCACTGCAAGATTCTGCTTACATGAGATAACCCATTTAGTTAAATTCAAACTCCTGCTGTCAAAATCTAGGGGTGAGAAGAACAGACACAGAGTTCATATTCACTGTCAACTGATGGGGGGAAGAATTACCATAAGAACACACCTGTAGGTGTATCTATGATAGTGCTTTCACCGAGGATCAACTGAAGGAGAGACGCTGCGATGCATGGGTCTCAAATGGGATAGAAAGGACAGAGTGAACTGATGATCAGCGTTAGCCAGTGTCTGCTTCCTAACTGTGGGTGCAGAGTGTCCAGCTGCCCCAGCTACTATTGCCATGCCTTCCCTTCCGTGATGGACTGTACCCACAAACAACATAAATTCTTTCTTCTTGAAATTGCTTTTGGCAGGCATTTTGTAGCAGCAACTAGAAGAGTGATACAAATTTAAGGTTTTTTGTTAGAACATACTGTACATGTTTCTACTCTTGTTGAAGGCATTGTTCCTATGCAGCTCATTTAACAGTGTAATGTAAAATTTCTAGTCCTTGAAAGCAATTATTACACACTATTGATGATAGTTAAGAAATCCAGAATAATAGTCATTTATAGTAATCAAACTTATATTAGGCATGTTTTCATACAAAGATATATTTAGATACATGGTCACAGAAGTAACATGTAAAACAAAGCAAGTTATTATACCACCATGAGAAAAAAAATTCCTTCCGGAAAATATTCCAGCAGACCAAATAGCTTTCAACTCACAACTGTGAAAAGAAACCACCAAGACAGCTCAGGATACCAAGCTGAAAATTCCAAACCCACTAAGGGTTGCAGGGAGGAACCTAACATCCTGACCCATGGTATACAAAGGTGTCCCCAGCGAGTTCTCAATAGCATTATAGAGTCCACATAAAAGGAGGCTCAACTAATACTACCAGGTCCACACTGGCAGGGAAGGCAGCTGAAGCAGTGGGAAGCATTAGGATGTGGTGGGTGACACAGCCCACACACAGTTTATCACAGATATTCCCTCTGAAAGACAGTGCAGCACATAGCCTTACTCTCTCCTCTCAGAATCCAGGCTGGGAAAACCTACATGCTGAAATATCCAGCCCTTACCATAGGACAAGCAATGGGAGATGACCCTCCCCATCAAAAATTTGCCACTGACAAATCCTGCCTGAGACTCAGTGCTAACTCACTCCAAAGCCAATGACAGGCTGGAGGTGGAAGATCCACAGTAGGGACTTGTTCAGAGCTCTCATGCTCTGCAGAAGATATTCACAGCCTAACAAACCCAGAAGTCCAAGCTAAAGTCTACCTGTGACAAGGGCAGGCCAAGAAGAAATGGCTGTGGTGGCTCACTGACTCTGCAGATGCTGTGCCCAGTCATTAGAATTCTTTGGCATAAGTGATGAAATGAACTTAGAACAACTTAAGCAAAATAGATCTCCAGTGAGATCTGGCATCTAACAGTGAGGAACTAAGGGACCTCAGGGAAAAGAAAGCAGTGAGTAGGATGATAGGACAGTAGGAGCATGCCTGCTTCCATTATCACCAGCCCACCGTAGGTCACATGACCACCCACGCTCCACACCTCAGCACTGAGAGCAAAGTTATGTACCTCCAGCTTTCTTTTTTCCTTTTTTCCTTTTGGAGACAGGGTTTCTCTGTAGCTTTGGAGTCTGTCCTGGAACTCACTCTGTAGACCAGGCTGGTCTCAGACTCACAGTGATTCGCCTGTTCCTTCAGCTTTTATGTGGAAACAGGCATCTGGATTTTTTGTTTGTTTGTTTTTGTTTTTGTTTCCCTGTGTGTGTGTGTGTGTGTGTGTGTGTGTGTGTGTGTGTGTGTGTGTGTGTGTGAGATCACCACAGGAAACAAATAGGATATAGTCTTTGACTCTACCTAACTCTGTTTAATAGTTATTATTTACGTATTTATTATTTACAGTACTGGAGATAGAGCCCAGCCCCTTCCACGTACTAGCAACTGTGCTTTCCACTCAGCCACACTCACTGCTCCAGAGTCTAAATGTCAACAGAAAGAAAGTATGATCACATCGTCTCCAGTGGCTTCATAAATGGGCATTTTGAACACCAGTGGGATGGGCTCAAACTAATACAGTCATAATTCCTGCAAACTGACGCCTGCCTGAGTACAAGAGGCAAGAGTAGCAAAGGAAAAAATTACCAGCTCTCCCCAATGGGGGGAGGAAGAAACAAAAACAAATAAACAAAACAAAACCTGATTTTCGAAGACACTTTGTAAATTATTCAAGGAAGATGGAAGTTGGGTGTAGCTCAGCCACACAGCACTTGCTTGAATGTGTGAGGCTCTGTGTTCAATCTCTATTAAAGGAAAGGAAAGAAAAGGATGGATTTAGCTTGGTCCCAACACTTAAATATTTGTTGAATTCATGTGATTCATGAATGGTCCTGAGAAATATCTGGTCATTTTAGACTGGATACATCACCCTCACAAAAGGAAATCTTACTGTTACAGATATGTCAAAGATGTAAGACAATTCCAGAAATGCATGGAATTATGACTGGATTAAATGTCCAACCTCTGGCAGTCATAACAATGATTTCAACATAAGATCAAACCTCAAATAATCTTAACCCCAATTTATTCTGAAAATAGTGTAGTTTATAAACTGAACTTACAACAAAACCAGTAAGTGAATACAATTTAAGCTCAAAAGGTGTTAAGGGGTGTCGAGACAGCTCTGCTGGTGAGAGCAATTATCACCACGTCTAAGTCTGACAACTTCAGTATGATCACTGGAACCCACATAAAGGAAGGAGAGAACTGACCCAACCTATCCTCTTTGCGTGCGTGTGTGTGTGTGTGTGTGTGTGTGTGTGTGTGTGTGTGTGTGTAGTGCACATGTCCATACTCTCACATATACATATCATGCACACATATATACATATACAACAATAATAATCAAACAAAAATTTTATAGATACATAAAACTTGGGTATTTCTGTACAGGAAAGATGTACTAGAAGAAATAAGCAAGAGTTAGTGTTTGAGAGCATTATAGAGGACCCTCACTGGTCCACCATACTGGTCAACAACAGAGAAACAGCCTGCCTGGATGGCACCAGTGTCCCTGCTGTCTTCTTCCTCTGACTTGCTGTGGATGTCAGCGCTAATGGAGGCCTCTTCGTTAAAATTCTCCATCAAGGATGATACCCACTGTGCTCTTGAAGATACTTCCTTACAGGATTTGAAATCACACACACACACACACACACACACACACACACACACACACACACACACAGATGATGGGAGATGTCATTCTGTAAATATGTTTCTTGTATTGGTTGATGAATAAAGCACTGCTTGCCAATAGGAAAGGAAGACAGGAGGGACTAGGAGACAAGGAGGAAAGAGGAAGTAGTAAGGAGGAGTCAACATGTAGAAACTGGAGAGAACAGAGGTCTGGGCCCTCTCTCCGGTAAGATGAGACCAGGTGGAAATAGAAAAGGGTTAATCATTAAGACAGCTAGCCGACAAGAAATTAGTACCTGGTCAACAGTATTATATCAAATACAGAGTCTATGTGTGTTATTGGGAAGGAATGCTTTTTCCTGTCACTCAATGTTCATATGTACCAGCTAACACTCCAGCCTTTGGCTTCCATACATGCTTGTTTCCTTTCCTTTGGCTCAGCTAAGCATCTCTCCCTGTGATTACTTCCCATAGCCCTGAAGGCTACAAATGTAGCCTGCTCTTCATTCCCGTATCTTCAATAGGGAATAGACTATAGACTATTTATCTTGTTCACTGCCTCACCTTAGTGATGCTACTGAATTTTTTGCATCACTGACTACAACAATGAGAACAATAGGTTCTTGTTAAAGAAACAAACAAATGAATGATCCTTTATAAAAATAAATCTCATACCAAACATACAAGCCTCCCTGCCTATTTATCAAGTTAGGTCTCATGAGTCAAGAGTGCAGAGTTTTTTTTTTTTTTTTTTTACAGCAGGGAGGGATTCAAGCTGATTGTTTGGATAGGTGCTGCCTAGAGATGTCTCTGACATTCACATTAATTTCAAGCCAATATCATCTTTCAGGAATATGTGCAGGCCACACTATTTTTAATTGCCAAAACAAGACATATGTTCAATTGATACAGAAGGGTGGCTCCTGTGGTGAGTTTCCCTTTACTCAGTAAGGCCTGGCAGCTAGCACTAAATCCTTCCAAGGGTTTCAGTTTCATTTGCCTCCTTTAGCCCCAGGAGTTTTTACACAATACACATTTTCCACATGTAATTACATAATGGAGAGTGAGTTGTTATACATGACATTTAATTTTCCATAGTGGGGGACGGCATGACAGGAGCTACAGGCAAGATCATTAATCTCCTTGGCTCCTTGCACACCACACACAGACATTCATCCGTGGTATGAATTCAGCCTCCTCTGTGTAAACCGGCTTGCTTGCACAGAGAGGAAGTGCAGTATGTGGCACAGATTGTAATATGCACCCAGACGGTGCAGAGGTGAATAACCTACCATAACAAAGTCTGTAAGCTTCAGATTCAGTTATGGAACCATGTGCAACATAATCATATATAAAGAAAGGGGGAGCAGTTATGTATACTCTGGGTACTTGCTCACAGACCCCAGCAAATAACAGGTCAACTAACGTGAATGAATCTAAGTGTTAAAAGAACAGGACATGGATGGGACCCTACGTGCATGCATGGATACAGGCTAAGGGGCGCACTTAACTAAAACATTACACGAGGCACATTTTAACAGCATTTCCCCCCCCCCTGAGCGCTAATTATATCCCGCAACTTACAGCCAGTTCTCATTTTTATATCTATGGTCAATAAATTTGAAAGAGTCACCAAGGTATAAAAGCCAATAATTTCTGTATGATAGAAAGGCTTAGAAAATTAATAATAATTTGAACTAAGGGAGAAATGTTTCCAAATGGAAGCATCAATTATAGAATATTTATACATAATGTATATTTACATATATTACATATGCAGTATATATAAATGTATTTTTAAAATAATATAACCCAGTACAAGTGATATGGACTTTAATGACATCACTGGTGCTGAAATGATTCGAGTTAACTTGCTGAAATTCCATAACAAATCAACTTTTAATTCATTTAGAATCTGGTTCCCAAATGGGTAAAAAAAGGCAGGTTTCTTACAGTCTGAAAGTGGCAATGCATGAGAGGCTAAAAGACATGTGCGTGAGTGATGAGCTAGGCGATCATGAGCGTGAGATGTTGGCCAGCATCTATGATGTACAGCCACTGTGGATACCCGCAATGGGCACATGTAGGTACAGACCTGGACGAACCCCATCGCTTATGTTCCAGAGGCCAGAAGAGGAGACAGAGTACATGAACATGACAGCCCCTCTGTCCAGTGTGCCAGGGACTACAAATAGGTCACCGCATAGGAAGTGTATACAATCCTACCAGTGACATCCATTTGTCCTACACAGACCTAATGGGAAAAGAAACATGTGCTCCAAATGGTGACGTGATTTAATGTTACTTAAGTAAAACTGATATTTTTCACGGACATGTGGATTTACTATGTTAGGTGTTTCTCTGCACATTCCTTCAAAAAGTTATTCTACTCCTTGTTAATAATCATGTGTGAAGCTCACCTAAAAAAAAAAAAAAAAACAAATAAGCTAATGATGGGAATTAGATCCCTTTAATAATGTTTCCAGGAAATGGTTTGACATACTGTCCTTGCTTTGGAATATTTATCTACATGAAGATGTATGTGTTACATTAGTTTATGCTGTACACTATTACTTTAGCTGTATAAATGTATGTCTCTTTTGTTTATCCTCCATTTGTTTAATTATGAACACATGTGTTGCTGTTTCACCTCCCCTTCCTAAGGCATCTGATTGGTCTAATAAAAAGCTGACGGGACAATAGGTAGGCAGGAGAGGGATAGGTGAGACCGGTGGGCAGAGAGAATAAATGGGAGGAGAAATCTAGCTGGAGAGAATGAGAGGAAGAAGAGAGAGGAGACCAAGGAAGATGCCTGGGGCCAGTGGCGGGGCAGCCTCCAGGCAGCCAGACAGAGTCAGCAGTGAAAGTAAAATATACAGCAAGAAAGGGTGAAAAAGCCCCGAGACAAAACATTGCCGCGAAGCAACAATTAGGTTAAAAGAGGAAGCTAGAAAAGAGCATTCATAACCAGTAAGAAGTCCCTGCGTCATGATTTGGGTGTTGGTTTGTGACCCAACAGAAAAAGCCTGGTGTATTTCCTTTTCCTGGTGCTTATTCATTATGATGCAATGAAAGATTTTTACAGCACAAATATGCTTTGTGTAACAGTATCAAACCTGGGGCAGCACAAGAAGAACCCAGTTCCATGACAAGGATCCACATGGTAGAAGGAGAGAACTGATCTTACAAGTTTTCTGACCTCCATACTCAGGCTGTAGAACATGGATCTTATATGCCCCCCAAGTACACACATGAACACTCATGCATGCATACAAACAGATGTAATAAACACCGGCACCCTGAAATTAGAACACAGAGGAGAGCATCTTTTTTCATTCCCTCTCTCCCTTTTTTCCCCCTTTCTCTGTCCCTTCATAGCTTTTCCTGCCATATTCACAGTTGTCACAGCTATCACATGTCACCACTGCAGGAGACAACACTGGGTCCAGGTGACAGGTCTTCATCCCCACATTAGATTAGGAAACTGACTAAGCTCACACAGCCAAGGCATAAACAGCTGGATTCCAATTCCTGGGATGCTGGACCCAAGGTTTTGTCTTCGAATTTGCCTCCAGGCACCAGGGGAGGGTGGAGGAAGTCTCCCTTTCTAGGTAAGCTTTCTCAGGACAATAGTTCCTTCCATTTGGGCAAGTGAGGCTTAATTCATTGTCAGCACATAAAATACCAGGAACATATCAACTCGGCCCAATACACCTGGCTGTCAGCACAATGCACATCTCTCCTGATTCAGTCGAAGTTCATTTTCCTATAACTTCCAATGTGGATACAAGAAACTGTACAAAATCACTCCTACAACTTTGTCCCTCCTAGAGACCTCTTCTTTTGTAGTTTTCACTTTTGGCCCTGGTTATATTGAAACCAGTGTTCTCAATCACTCAGCTACCCTGCCAATCCCTTTTTCATTTTTCTATAAAAATATGAAAAATATTCCAAACTTACTAATTTGGGGAAATTATAAGAAGCTACAGTTATACATACACAAAACATTTTGAATTATATACATACATAAAATGTATGAAAATCCACACAATAATAAGTTACCTACTATCATTTTTACTTTGGAGAAGACTCTAGAACTGCTCTGTGATAGTTTAAAAGAGAGTAGTCAACAACATTTTCTGAATGTCCATCAGATGCTGGGCATTATATAACTTAAGGACCCTCCAAGTGCAGTGCATGCTATGGTCTGAATGTTTGTGTCCCCAGGCCTGTATGCTGAAACTTAATTACTAAGGTGTCGGGGTTATTTGGGGGGCCTTCTGGGGAGATCTGCTCTGGAGGTGGAATTCTCTTGGGATTCTTGCCAGCTGCTTTGACATATAAAGAACTAGCAAGAGACAGGAAGCAGGCCCTTGCCAGACACCAAACCTGCCAGCACCTTGCCTTCAGCCCTCAGGAATAAATGTCTGTAGTTTATAAGTCACCCCGTTTACAGTATTTATTTTACTAGCAGCCGCAAAGGAATGTGATTCCTCATGTGATGAAACCTTTTCAGTGTACATTGATAACTTCTAAGTTGCTGAGTATTATTACCCTTAGCAAACAGTCACTTAGTGGCCTCCTCAATCTTGCACACACCATTAACTTAGGGAGCAAATTCTCATTTGATCCACCCCACTCTAAACACAACAAACACCAACCAGACAAACAAGTGAGAACTTGAAACTATCAGAAAAAGGAACTGACAGGTCCTCAGTGCTCTTGAGACAATGTGCAGCTCTGTCTCCTAAGATCAATTTCATGTTGCTTGTTTTTCTATACAGGAGGAGGAGGGTTCAGACTCCCAAATCCTTTCCTACATTAAATGATTTCCTTTGGACTCTATTCTATTTCCTTTCCTGTTCCTTTAAAACAGGACACCAGAACTAGCAACAAAGACCCCACCAGAGCTCAAGCAGCAACGCACTATTAATAATAGTCCTTGTAACTGCAGCTAATGCTGTCCACCAAACAAGGAAAGCCAAGTGCTTTTGTTTACTGCTAAAATAAAAATACAAATATATAGGTAATGTAAATAAACTTCCTAAGGCCGGGTAGCTTATAAAGAAAGACACTTGTTTAGCTCATGGCTTTTGTTTTAATTGAAAAATATTTTTTCCATACAATATACTGATTATGCTTTTCCTTTCCTCAATTACTACCAGATCTTCCCTACCCACAAACTTATATTCTTTCCCCCTCTCTCTTTAAAAACAAAACAAACAAATATAAACCTAAGCAAAAACCAAGAAACATCATGCCCTAAATGGAAATCAAAGGGCAAAAGATAAATTAGCCAATAAAGTGCATAAAGAAAGCAAAATTCGACAAGTTGAAAAAAATTCCATTGAGATTGTTTGTATTGGGCAACTACAAGTGTGGTTGATATACCCAATGATACTCTATTAGAAAAAACTGATTAACTGGTTTTTTTTTGTTGTTGTTGTTGTTGTTTTTTGTTTTTCCTTTTGGAGACAGGGTTTCTCTGTAGCTTTGGAGCCTGTCCTAGAATGCACTCTGTAGACCAGGCTGGACTTGAACTCATAGAGATCTGCCTGCCTTTGCCTCCTGAGTGCTGGGATCAAAGATGTGTGCCACTACCACCCGGCACAGATAGCTTCTAGGTTAGGGGTAGAAGCACATGTCCACTTCCTCTCCTCAATGCTGGGACCCCATCTGGCCTGAACCTGAGCAGACACTGTGCATGGGGCCAGTCACTCTGAATTCATACATGCATCAATCCTGTTGTTGTTTTGTCTAGAAGACAGTTTCCTTGGAGTCATCCATCACCCAGCTGTTATAATTTTTCCAACTCTTCTTCCATGTGGGAGTCTTGAGGAGAAGGCTTTGATGAACACATACAACAGAGAACTCCAAAGTCTTGCACTTCTGTACATTGCCCAGTTTGTGGATCATTGTGTTAGTTCCCATCTACTATAAGAAGCAACTTCTCTGATGAGGACTAGTTCATGCTTTCAAAGGCTGAGCATCCAAGCAGCATTGTGAAAACTGTGGTGAGGGCCTATATAAATGGTGACATCACTTGGGCAGTATGGAAGAGAGGAAGAGGCATCCTGGGAAACCAGGAAGGCAGAGAGTGATTCTGGGATCAGGTTCACTTGTTTGCTTTGTCTGTTCCAGTCTCCTTGTGGTTTGAGGATGGAATACAGAGTCTCATGCACATTGTGTAGGCAAGCACTCTACTAAGCTACAAATCCATCCCAAGTGCATCTTTTTTATCTTTAAATTATATTTTAAGTGTGCATGAATACATATGAATGCAGATACCCAAAGAAGCCAGAGGAATCTGATCTCCCTGTGCTGAAATCACAGATGGTTGTGAATGACCAGTTATAGGTACTGGGAATCAAATTCAGGTCCCCTGGAAGGGAAATACCCCCTTAACCATCTCTCTAGCCCCCAAACCCTTTTCTTTTCTTTCCTTCTCCCTTCTTTCCTTCCTTCCTTCCTTCCTTCCTTCCTTCCTTCCTTCCTTCCTTCCTTCCTTCCTTCCTTCCTTCCTTCCTTACTTCCTTGCTACCTTTTTTGTTAAGAACCCAGTTTCAAGAAAACTAACACAAAATCAATGAGAAATGCCTTACTCTTTGAAGGGCAGTAGCCAGTGGTCGACCAATTTTTAAACCCCTCTCTTTCAGACCCACTTTTACATGACCACATCGAAAACCAAACCTTACAACACATGAACCCTGTGGGACATACCAACAATACAAAAAACACAGCAACTACACATCTGAATAATTCTCACACAGCTTTTGCATGCAGTCTTCAATCCTGAACCTGTGACGGTAGAGAGCTGCGAAGTGGCACACCTTAAAGTTGTGCTGGCTTCCGCTTTCTACCTCCCTGTTGGTGAGCGCTCTCTGGCATAAAAGCCCTTATTTGGTCTGTTCAGCCTGTCTGCTTCTGCATTAGAGTAGCCTATCTGCAGGGTCCACATAGCTCACTGGGGTTGGTTAGCCAAGGAGATTTAAGCCTGTGCAGGGGTCCCCCGGGTCTCTCGCAGGCCAGAAGAACATGTTTCAAGGATCCTGATTAAAACTGCATGAAGAAGATCTTCCCGGAGTCCCGTCTTCCTTGCTGGTCAGGGTAGGCGCATACAGATGGCGGCCCGTACCGGGAATTTTTCAGATCAGAACTTCTTGCAGTCAGGGCAGCGCTGGCAAGTTCCCAAGGTAAGTTGGGACCAAATTTAAGGCCCTTGGTAAAAAGGCGATAAGGTCTCCGGTAAGGAGCAATGAAGTCCCAGGTAAGTTGGGACCAAATTAAAGATCGCAGGGAAAATAGCAGCAATAAAGTCTCAGGCATTGAGCGAGTGGTTGTAACAAACCAAAAGTAAAATTTTTAAGATGGGGACTTTCCAGTCTCATCCAATTTTTCTGGCTCTTCAGGAGCAACTTTTGTCACAGAAACTTAAAATAAAGAAAAGCACACTAGAAAGATTCCTGAGCGAATGTGATGCCATTGCACCTTGGTTCGCAGTTTCAGGAGACATCAAGGTAGTGTGCTGGTCTGAGGAAGAATTGCAAGCCCTCTTAAAAGGAGTTCAGAAAGAATCCCCTAAGGGGCATAGGGGGAAGGGAGAGGAGAAATGGCGATGTGGGGAGGGGAGGGACCCTCCTGGAACAATGCCTTTGGGCCTTCTCCTGATCAGAGTGAGGAAGGGCAGGGCCCAGGTACAGGGCGTTCCTTTTGCCCTGAGGTCTGGAAAGCCATATGAAATGACTTAAGTCTTGAACAAGTAAATCAGATTGCCATAAAAGCATGGAAGTCATTACCCAATAAGGGAGAGGTGAATGGTAACCTCACTAAGATACTACAAAGCCCAATGGAACAATTTTCAGATTTTGTGGCCTGTTTGGTAAAGGCTACAAAGAGAGATTTTGGCATCACAGCAGCCATAGTTGCAGCTATCTCTTTTGCAGTTGTGGGTTCAGTCATGGCTGCCGTGGTTATGAGCACATCGGTGCAGACAGCCTCTAAGCTGAATGAGTTGTCCAAGAATGTGGCTACTGCCTTGGATGCTCAATCCACAATTGGTGCTCAACTAAAAGGAGGTTTAATGTTGGTAAACCAAAGAATTAATCTGGTGCAGGAGCAAATAGATACCTTGTGGCAGCTGGCCCAATTGGGATGTGAAATGAAATATCCAGGTTTGTGTGTTACCAGCATTCAGTATGAGAACTTTACACATGCTGCTAATTTGTCACGACAGTTGTCTAGCTATCTTTTAGGAAATTGGTCTGCTGACTTTGATGACCTGATGGTACAGCTGCCAGTAACCATCGTTGCAGTGATTTCAACACATGTGGATGCAAGACTGGTTGCAGGATTGTCAACATGGTTGTCGTTGCCATGGATCATCTGAAAGAGTGGGCGGGAATGGGAGCCATGGCTGTCCTCTTGTTGCTTATCTCCTTCGTGGGCCTATGGTGCCTTTGCAAGATGAGGTTTGCTCAGAAGTGGTATGCAGCTATGGTTGTCCAGGCATTTACAGCCATTGGGGCAGGACAGTCTCCCCAAGCATGGCTTGCAGCCATGAACAAGAATTGATCCTTCACGCTCAGGTTGTATGGCTTAGCACTGCACTCTGAGTTAGCTCTGGAAGTGAGCAACTCCGAGAAGGGCAAGTCTGGTTGCATGTGTGCTGGTGTCCGAGGCCCCACCTCCAGGCAAAAGATGCCGGACGGATGTGGCACTGACTTGGCTGACTACCAGGATTCAGAGTCATTACAATGTCCACTGCTTTACTGGAGACCAGACCACTACCCTTGCCTGTTGCGTTATTAAAACAAAAAGGGGGAACTGTAGAGAGCTGCGAAGTGCCATGCCTTAAAGATGGCGCTGGATTCCACCTTCCACCTCCCTGTTGGTGAGCGCTCTCTGGCATAAACAAGCCCTTATTTGGTTAAATCTGTTCAGCCTGTCTGCTTCTGTGTTAAGAGTAGCCTATCTGCAGGGTCCACGTAGCTCACTGGGGTTGGTTAGTGCAAGAGTATTTAAGCCTGTGCAGGGGTCCCCCAGGTCTCCCGTGGGTCAGAAGAACATGTTTCAAGGATCCTGATTAAAACTGCATGAAGATCTTCCCAGAGTCGCGTCTTCCTTGCTGGCAGGGGTAGGCAGGTACATGTGACTTGTGTGGATTTCTCTCAATGGACATCTCAGCCATTTCAGTACGGATCTTGCTTCAAATCTGCTCTCGTTACCATAAATGGACTCATTTGAAGCCCCCCGACAATGGGAAGTACAAGGAAACCCCAAAGAGGACATTGCTGAGGAAGCCTCAGCAGTTGGCTCAATGCACAGGTACACACAAGAAGATCTCCCCGTTTGGAAACCAGAACAAAAATACTAGTCAGGAGTTAAGAGCTGTTAGATAGGAGAAAAGGATGCAGTTGTAGGGCTGTGCCAGGAGAAAAAACAAGGTAGGGCTGAAAGGCTCTGTGGGAAAGGTTTTCAGCTGCAGCACTGCCCAACCTGGAAGCAAAACTACTCATGAATGCCAGTGTTCCCAGCAGTGTGGAGGTCTGACAGGTGGTAAAACAACAACCATTTCCATTTTGAAAAGACACTGAACATTCTTTCAGCACTTATCCTGTGCTTATCATTGTGTTGGCCATTTTATCTGTTTATTTTGCAGAGCTTGGATGAAACCCAGGGCCTTGAGTATTCTAGGCAATTGCTCTACCACTGAACTGCATCCATGCTATTTTCAAAATTTTGGTTTATTTATTTTATGTATGTGCACAAGTGTTCTGTCTGCACATGTGTGTACCATGTTCACACGGGTTGCCCAAGGAAATTAGGAAAAGAGAATTGGCTCTTCTGGAACTGGAGTTACAGGTTGTTGTAAACTACTGTATGGATGCTGGAAATTGAACCCATGTCCTTTGCAAGAGCAGCCAGTGCTCTCAACCATTCAGACATCTCTCCAGTCTGTCATCTTAAAATTTTGAAACAAAACAATAAGTGGTAGATGCTTTATAGTGTCCACATTAAAAAATGATCATGGGGGGCTGGAGAGATGGCTTAGCAGTTAAAAGCACTGGCTGCTCTTCCAGCGGTCCTGAGTTCAATTCCCAGCAACCACATGGTGGCTCACAGCCATCTGTAATGAGATCTGGCGTCCTCTTCTGGTCTGCAAGCATACATGCAGATAGAATGCTGTAAACATAATAAATCTTAAAGAAATTTTTAAAAAATGATAATGGAAGTGAAGAGGAAATGGACACTTACCAAACATGGTTACTTACACTACCTACAAATTATTTAAACTTAGCTATCATTTAAATAGCAGAGACTTAACCTTATATCTAACTGATAGAGAACACTGACTGCATGACATTCAGAACCCAGCTCTCACTGACAAGCACTGTCGTAGCTGGTTGGTGAGGTGGCCTGTGTGTGGAAACCTAAACCTCAGAGCTGACTTTCCTAGGTACATCAATCACCAGCACGTTTTTTCTTATGATAATATCTCATGCAGCAGGCTGGCCTCCAACTCTCTATGTGTACAAGCATGACCTTGAACTTCTGACCATTCCCCACAACCTCTGCCAACTGCTGGGATTATAGGCACACACTAACACACCTGGTGCCGGGGATGCAGCCAGGATCTAGCACATACTAGCAAGTGTTCTACTCCTTCGATCTACCCCATCACTGACCAGCCCTCCTCTAAGAAGCTCTTACATTCTTTTCTACATTCTCTACCTGTTGGTTCTTTCAGGAAGACAATAATAAACCAGCAAATACAAAGCCATGGTGAAAACAGTGAGAGGGCTCCATTACATATCTACAGAATGTCAGATCCAGCATATAGATACTTTTAAAAGGTTATATATAAACAACAGTAAACTCAACTACTGATTCCATCTTATGAAACATGAAAAAAACAAGAAAAATTTTAAGAGTTCAAACCATCTACAGTTTTTATAGTGACAAAAAGGAAAGTATAGAATACAGTGACTTCGTTAGACAAAACTAAAATAAAATATCCTTATGCCAATAATAGTCTGTGCAGAGGAGACTATATATTTCGCAGCCTTATGTATCTTACCTAATGAAAACCAGTTTGACCCTGGTTGGGGCAGTCTTAATAATGGCAGATGCATTTTGATGACTCCTTCCATAAAGGACCTGATTGTTTATCTGTTTGGGAAAAAATAAAATACTTGTAAAAATACAGCCCATATATTTTACACAATGAATATATATATATGTATATATATATGCATGTACATATATATATATATGCTTGAGATTAAACAATAAAGTGTGTGTATAGTATTCATTAATGGTAAAAGTTTCAATATTCTTTGTACTAGAGATTCACAAGAGAATTCTAAGCAACTATGAAAAGTCTCCTAAATTCATCTGTGGCTACAGAGAATAAAGGACTAAACTCCTTGACCCTGTTGCTAAACTTAACTAGAATGGTAGTTGAGCTCAATGCAAAATTTTATAATAGATAATTCATCTTCTATGGCTTTTCCAGATTCCTAAAGAATGTAGAAAACAGACCAACTCCAGTATATACAGAGCTCAGGAGGGCTCATTTAACATGGTACTGCAAGTGTGTCATGGTCATTACATAGCAGAATAATATTAAATACCTGCTTGAAGTTGAATTTTAGGTCAACTAATTATATAAGACATCTTACTGTAGACAACCAATGGGTTATCTGTCCATGTCCAAGGTGTACTGGAATTGTAATTTGACTGGAGTCACCTAAATATGATATAACAGTAGATTTAAAATGTTTTCATTTCAGATCTCCCCACTGATAAATAACAATTACAATCATTCTCTCCTACCATCCATCCAGTTCTGGTCTCCCCAAGTGTTTGATACAGAACTAGTGACCTGTATGGTTATGTTATCCCTATGTAGCTGTGGTCTTGATAACTTCTACAATCTTAGGGACGGTACAGTACACTCAATTATACTCAAGGGGACTGAAATCTTGAAATCAGTGCTTAATCCATCTGCCCTGGATGTCTCTGTAATGTTGAATCTGAAGACACAATTCATGTATCTTTGAAAACACTGTTTCATCACAGTGGCTACAATGAGAAAGCAAAGGGAAATAAACACTTCAAAGGGCAGGACTGAAGCAGGTACAGCCATGCTAGCAGGCTACTTTTTTACTCTGCCTCTTATTCTGTTGTGTTTTACTCCTGGCTGAGCTCATTAACATCAGAAAAATGCACTGACTCCCACACTTCCAGTTATTTCTGACTCGCGTTCCTATTTGATAAAAGGAATTCAAGCAGCTATTCCCAAGTGGTCCCAAGAAGCTGCCACAGATCATGGATATGCTCTTAACACCTGAAGGGATTCTCCCTTCACATATTCTGACACTCATCTTTAATAGTCATGCATTTAATAATGTGATTATCCCCAGATTTCCAATACTAATACAAATGTACTAATACCTCCGTGGTTTTATTTTCCATACACACACACACACACACACACACACACACACACACACACACACACACACACACACACACACCACACACACACAGATAGATAGGGAGGAAAGAAATGGTATTGGAGATTAAACTCAGGTCCTTTCACACACTAAATATGTACTGCTTGCCCACAGCTGGACACCAACCTAAATACCATCTTCTCCAACTTAGTCATCATGCAAAGGCTCTAACAGTAAGAAGAAAAGCTCTGACTGAACAGTACCATATCTGCTGCTGCTGCTTCCTGCAGTGCTACAAAGTAGAAAACTGGTAACAGAGCAAGCAACTCAAGACACAGGGAACAGGATTTTATTAGATTAAATCTAAAAGGAAAACTAAGACCTCTGGACAAAACAAAAGGCTTCAATAAAGCCTTTTTTCTGGCTTTAAAAATGATGTAGCCAGGGACCAGTGACATGGCTTGGTGAATAGAGGCACTTACAGTCATGTCTGAAGATCTGAGCTTGATAACTGGGACCCACATGGTGGAAAGTGAGAACAGACACCAACAAGTTTTTCTCTAACACACACACACACACACACACACACACACACACATACACACACACACACACACACACACACGAGCACTCATCATCAATTGCATTGGTAGCATTACAAGAAGGCACATGATTTGATGTGGTACTTCACTTCTGTAACCCTCACACTGGCAAGACTGAGGCAAGAGGATTCTGAGTTTGAAGTCAGCCTGGGATACACCAAGAGGCTCTGCTCACCAGAGGAAAGGAAGGAGGGAAAAGAAGAAGTGGGAAGAAGAGAGAAGATGGGAGGAAGAAGGGAGACAGAAGAGAAAGAATGTCTCTAATATGGGAGGATACAGCAGGAAGGAGGTTGGCTGTCCAGAATCTGATGCCATGATTCAGGTTTCCCAGCCTCCAGAACGGAGAAGTGTGTGTGTGTGTGTGTGTGTGTGTGTGTGTGTGTGTATGTGTGTGTGTGTGTTATAGTCTGTCAAAGCGGTTAAAGTAACAATGGCAACAGCTTGAACTAATTTCTGCTCTTTGAAATGGATTAACTCCACTGATGCAGTTTCTTGTCATTCTAAATATCTACATTAAACCTAGCCTTCTTTACAGTCTCAGAGTCTGATGCTCTCAGACACCCAGATCTTTGCCTTGGAACACACAAAGAAGAAAAAAGAGACAGATTTTCTGTCCACAGGAAATGTCTATGAGACATTATTATTATTATTATTATTATTATTATTATTATTATTATTATTATTATTATTACTGGGAATTGAACCTAGGACCTATTTAGAACATGCTAAATAGATGTTCTACCATTCAGGCATATCCCAGCCCAATATTTCTCTGTAACTATTTCCTTTCCTGCCTGCCTATATCTATCTGTCTATCTGTCTGTCTGTCTGTTTATCTACCTACTTACCTATCATCATCATTTAATCATTTATTTAGAGACAAAGTCTCACTATGTAGCCTAGGCTGACTTGAAATTTGTCACGTGGTTCATGCTGGCTGTGAAGTACAATGCTCCTGCCTCAACCTCCTGAGCACTGCGGTTAAAGGTGTCCAGCACTCCACCCCATGCCTGACCAGCCATTCTGGTATGCTGAATGGCTTTTGGGTTCCTCTTCCTATCACTGACAATGGGGGACTTCTATAACTCTTTAGATACTAACTTTTGTCTTCAGCTCTTGACCCCTGGTCTCAGAAAACTCAAATATAATAATAGGTATATTTGGTGAGTTAATTTACTCCCAGGCTCTGAAATTAAAATCCCATTCGTGAACAAGTTATAGCAACAGTCCCAGGCAACAGCCATGCCTGCATTGTCAAAGCTAGTGAGTCACACTGCAGGTTTCCATGCACATGCTTTCCCCCTCAGGGGTGGCTTTCTGCCTCCAGAGTGAGGAAAAACAAGACCAGAGTGGGATAATCAATTCCAGTATTCATAGTTTGCAGCAGAAGTAGAATTAGGGTTAATCTAGTGCAGAATCAGCCAAAGTAAATGGATGTAAATTCTTTTCAAACACTGTACAAACTTTCACTTTAAAGGTCATTAATGAGGTTTGTTTCCATCAAATTAATTAGGCAAAAATATTAAAGAGAAAAGTTTGCAAGTACTCCTAATTTTCCATGTTTTGTCTGAACAGGAATATAAATTTATGCTGAAAGCAGCTCAATTCAATCTACTCAAACGACATATAACATTGGAAGTAAAAGTTAATTAACTTAAGCTAGAGTTGAAAATGTTAATTATACAAAATTAAAATTTAGTTCAAGAAACAGATTTGCCCAAGATTTGAACATCATGTCATAATTTATTACATTCAACTATCTCCTACCCATGCTTTTTTTTTTTTTTTTTAAAGCAAAACGATCTATTATAAAAGCTGATAAACTATTACTGGGGAGCTGAACTGAAACTCATCATGTGAGTTACTGACAATGAACTTGGGGCCCTTCCCCATCTTTACTTTGAACATCTGAACATCATAGTTTAAGACATTAGAAGCTATACTTTAACTTTTAAGATGTTTACTGAATATAAATAACAAAGAAGAAAATCAATGCATTATATTTATAACCATCACACCTATTAAATTTTCATCCATGGAAGAACATTTTAAACTTCTAAACTTTATTTTTGATACAAGGTCTTAATGAATTGCTTTAGATTACAGGCATATAGCACCATACCCAACTGCCAGTTAACTCTTGATCAAATAATTCTGTTTCTATGGTTTTATACTTAGGCATTAAAATGTCACCCTAGGGCTGGAGAGATGGCTCAGAGGTCTGCTCTTCCAGAGGTCCTGAGTTCAATTCCCAGAAACCACATGGTGGCTCCCAACCATCTGTAATGAGAACTGGTGCCCTCTTCTGTCATGCAGACAGAACAAGGTATACATAATAAATACATCTTTTTTTTGAGGAAAAAAAAAAAGTTAACCTAGCTATACTTTGACTTAAGAAAAAAGCAAGAAAACTAGGTTTAATCATCTGTCACCATGGCAACAGTGGAAAACAATCACCCTAAAAAGAGCTGGTGAACGTCATATCTATCTTGCTGCAGGATCATAAAAAGATAATAGAATTGAGTGGAAAATGTGTCAGATAATCACTTCTAAAATAAAAGCTCCTGTGTGGGTGTAAAGAACGATACCCAACACATGGGCTCTGTGGTGACAGTTTTTGGTATCCATATTTTACATTTTTTATCTCATTTCATTTATTTTGTGTACACACACACACACACACACACACACACACACACACACACACACACACGCCTGTCTGTCATGACATGAACGTGGAGGCATGAATACAGTCTTCTCCTCCACCATGGGCTCTGGGATCCAGTCCAGGTCTAGTGTGTGTGGCAAGTGCTTTCCCACTGATCATCTATGGAACGGTATATGCTTGTGATCACAGCGTAGGGAGGCTGACTCAGGTGTGTGGGCTGGAAGTTAGCCTGGGCTACATTGTGACATCTGTGTGTAAAACACAGCTTTGGAATAATCAACAAATAATCATATCTTCCTTAAAAAATAAAGAAATAAAATAAAAAGAAGAAAGGGAGAGAAGATGGATGGTGTCCTATTACCATCATACAATAGGACGGGATAAATAGTGTAATCTAACTTTAACAAGAATTCCTATTAATACTCAGAAATATGATGGTTTGCCAGGAACTAAAGATACCTCAACATAACCTTTGAGGGTATGTGTCTTTTGTGTGTGTGTGTGTGTGTGTGTGTGTGTGTGTGTGTGTGTGTACATGTTAATGTGTACCTGTGCAGGTGAATACATGTGGAGGCCAGAGGCTGTCTATCCTTGAGGGACTATCTACCTTGTATTTAATAATTTTGTTATTATTAGTGTGTGTGTGTGTGTGTGTGTGTGTGTGTGTGTGTGTGTGCGCGCGCCACAGGGGCCAGAAACATTAGATCTCTTGGAGCTGGAGTTGCAGGCAGCTGTGAGCTGTGTTATGTGGGTCCTGGGAACCAAACTCCTGTCTCCAAGAAGAGCAAGTACTCACTCTTGACCTATCTCTCCAGCTCTACACCTTGTTTTTAGACATGATCTCACTGGGACTTGGGCTCTATAAGTAGGCTAAGCTGGCTAGCCAGTGAGCCCAGGGATTTGTCCTCTGTCTTCACCTTCTCAGCACTGGTGCTACAGGGGCTTGCCACCCCCACTGACATTTTGCATGGTGTTAGGGACTAAACTCAGGTCCTTATGCTTGTGTAGCAAGCATTTTTACCAAATGAGCTCTCTTTCCAAAAATAGGACTCAGGTTACTAGCAATCTGGAATTCCTTTATGAAGAATATCAAGTTGGGTGTGGTGGCATAGGCTGGTGTATCTCTGTGAGTTCAAGGCCAGTCTATTATACACAGCAAGCTACAGGCTCGCCAGAGGTACATAGCGACACCCTATCTCAAAACAAACAAAAACCAATCATCCAAACAAAAAGAATATCAAGGTACGATGCCCTCCTGTAGTAATATTTAGCCTAAGGTTTCTTTCTTTCTCACAAAAACGTGGACATTAGAAATCTACCCCAATTCTTAGTTACTATATTTTCCTCATATTCAAAATGCTTTATAAGTCCCTTTACAGACATTCAAAAACACAATCACCAAGACTCTCCTTACTCACCTCCTTAGAGTTCCAGTCTCTCTATTTTAATTGTTCAGATTTTATTAGCATTTTGTGTGTGTGTGTGTGTGTGTGTGTGTGTGTGTGTGTATGTGTGTGTGTGTGTATGGTGTGTGTGTGTGTGTGTGTGTGTGTGTGTATGTGTGTGTGTGTGTGTGTGTGTGTGTATGTGTGTGTGTGTATGTGTGTGTGTGTGTATGGTGTGTGTGTGTGTGTGTGTGTGTGTGTGTATGAACACTCTCGCCGGTGCATATATGTACCACATGTGGAGGACCACTTGTAGTAGTAGGGTCTCTCCTTCCACCATGGATTCTGGAAATTAAACTGAGGCCATACGTGATTGGCAAGCACTTCTACCCAATGAGCCGTCTCCCTGGCCCCAGTTTCCCAAGTCAACAGCCACCTTACTAAACAGCTGTCCTGCAGAGGTACGATGTCATCCTTGTCACCTAAGAACATTTAGCACATACCTCATGTAGTCTAGCACTACCTTGCCACACAGGCCCTGACACAGAAGGGCCTGTGTTGGTGCAATGGGGACACGGAGACTCATAAGCTCAGTGCCTTAAAAAAGAGTTTAAGGTACAAAGTGATGCTGCCCAAGTCTCCAGATCCCAAAGCCTGGAGTAAGTCTGCGGCCGCAGGAACATGTCACAAGAATACTCAGCAGGTATCAGGGAGCTCCTACATTTCTCTTAATCCTTAATGTAATCAATCAGCCATATCCTATCCGGAATGACTCCCCACACAGGCAGAATGTCCCCACCTTCTAATTCTCAGTGCGGTAGAGGAAATTTCAAACACTAACCACCCATCCACCCCTCACTCATGCTCCTGTAAGCAACTCTAGTCACCAACAATTAAACAAAAGTACAAGAAAGTAAAAGGGGGACTGGTAGGGAAGAGAATAGGAATCCGGAGGAGAGGAAAATAGAGGGTAATGGGGAAAATATGATCAAAATACATTACATGTGCACATTACATATGTATTACATACATCATAATGAATCCTGTTACACAGTATTAGCACAGTATATGCTAATAAACCTGTAAGAAATCCTCTCCTCATCAGAGAATAGCACTCTTTTCATACTTCCTTATGTTCATGTACAATATACATACCAGAATCTGCTAGGTGGCTTAAAGTCTGGTAACATCCATGTTTGCTAGCTTGAGAGGTAAGAATAGTGTCCATCACATGCAGTGAACCCCCATGTCCACATATGTACTTCTGCTTTTAGATCAAATGTGGTCTAAAATTATTTGATGAAAAATTCTAGAAATACTCCATACTTGAAAAAAAAAAGTTTTTTTGGGACTGGGAATGGTGGTACAAACCTTTAATCCCAACACTCAAGACATAGAGGCAGGCAGATCTCTGAGTTCCAGGTCAGCCTGGTCTGCAGAGTTAGTTCCAAGATAGGGGGCTACACACACACACACACACACACACACACACACAAAACATGTCTGAAAAAAATTTTTTTTTTCTGAAATCCAATCACAAATAAGGGTTGATCTGTCCTTTTCACACAAACCCTATCTTTGTTGACTCCGTCCCTTTCTCCCCAGGCTGCATTCATCCTCCCCAGAGTCCCTTTGCCTTTCATGTCTCACAGTTCACAAGTTGGGTTCTGCACTGCAGACAAAAGCAGCCTTTTTTCAGGGGTCCTCACCTCACACACCTGATGTTTGACTACTCCCCTTTCAGACCAAACATGCTCAGGCAGACACACTTTACTTAGTAAATGCCACAAGCCATGAAACATTATTCTGGTGACTGGAATGTCCAAAAGAGAGTCATGAAATGTTCCCTTTAGAGGAAAACACAGTAATACACATCAACAGAAGACTCATTTGTGAAACTTTTATTACAGTACTTTTGTCCCGTTGTTATACTTTCTGAGTTACTGTTAATATTGCACTATGCCTAATTTACAAAGCCAACTTTGTCATGAGTATGTGTGTAAGGGAGGAAATGTAGTGTAATCTGGGTATTAGGTTTATGTCTGCAATCCCAGGTCACAAGGCTAATAATATAGCACTTAGCTAGTGAATGATGTCTCGGTAAACCTGGGCTAGAGAGTGAGTCCTTGTCTAAAACACAAAAGAAAAATGAAAAGACAATAAAACAAAGCAATAATGATGATGGAAGTAAGCCTTATTATGAAAGGCTAGCACTACCTGTCTGTGGCTTTGGGCATCTATGAGAAGTCTTGCTGCACAATTAGCAAAGTGAAAATTGATGGGAGATGTTATTCTGTAAATATGTTTCTCATACTGGTTAATGAATAAAGCACTGTTGGCCAATAGGAAAGCAAGATAGGTGGGGCTAGGAGACTAGGAGGAAAGAGGAAGTAGTTGGGAGGAGTCAGCATGGAGACTCTAAAGAGAACAGCATGCCGGCCAGTCCCGTCGATACCCAGTAAGATGACCACGTGGAAATAACCATTAAGACAGAGCTAGCGGATAAGAAACTAGTAACTGGCCAACAAAATTATATCAAATACAGAGTCTACAACTGTAGAGAGCCGTGTAGTGCCACGCCTTAAAGTGGCACTGGCTTCTACCTTATACCTTCCCGCTGGTAAAGACTCTCTGGGTAAACAAGCCCTTAATTGGTTAAGTCTGTTCAGCCTGCCTGCTTCCACATTAGAGTAGCCTATCTGCAGGGTCCATGTGGCTCACTGGGGTTGGTTAGCTCAAGGGTATCTAAGCCTGTGCAGGGGTCCCCCCCCCTCTCTTTCCCTGCGGGCCAGAAGCAACATGTTTAAAGGATCCTGATTAAAACTGCATGAAGAAGATCTACCCGGAGTCGAGTCTTCCTTGCTGGCGAGGGCAGGCGCGTACATACAACTAGCTACAAATGTAAACTGATTGTGTGTGTGTATGGTTGTGTGTGTGTGTGTGTGTGTGTGTGTGTGTGTGTGTGTGTGTGTGTGTGTGGTCAACAGAGCACCCCTCAGAATAACCTCAGTGTATCTCTTCCCAGGCTGTGCCTCAGTACAGTTATAAGACAGTAAAGGAGATAGAGCTGAAAAAACAAGGGCAGTCATGTTACACACCAGGAAGAAACGGAGAAGCCTGAGGCAGGGGAGCCATCAATTCCAAATTGCATGTTCCTTCCCAGGCACCTGATCCCTGTGTTTCAATTTTCCTTAGTGAGCTGTTTCTTCCATTCTTGATATTTTGTTTTCACTGCTAACATGACTAGATTTAGAATCACCTAGTAGTGAGAGGGTGTTTCCAGATAGATGTAATTAAGGAGGGAAGATACATTCTGCATGTGTGTGGAACCATCCCATGGCTAGGGCTCTGGCTGAAAACCAAGGAGGGGGAAAGATGAATTTGAGTACTAGCCACCATCTCTCTGCTTCCTGATTGTGACCAGACATCTCACATTCCTGCCTAACATCCCTGCTAGATGGGCCAAATCCATCTGAAACATAAAACAAAATAATCCTTCCTTCCTGGGGTTGTTTTTGATATTTTCCTTCCTTGAGTTGCTTTTGTTAGGTATTTTGTCATACTAATGAGAAAAATGACCAATAGACCTTCATTTTTTTCCTCTGTTTTCTCTCTATGGTCTTAAGACAATTTGGCTCACTGCAGAGATCTCAGAGCTTCTGTGAGAGCAAAATGAGGATGACAGCACTAAGAATGATTGTTATTCTTCCCGCAGATCAGTGAGAGGAGAGAATTGAGCCAAAATATTTCAGTGACAGAAAGACAATGAGGTGCAACTAAATAATTCAAAATTCCTCCCCTAACAAATTGTCGACAGAAAGAGAAGTGGTAAAAATAGAGATAAAGACTTCACAGCTAGAAGCTCAGGCAGAAAGAACCAGGACACTCAATGTGAACTATGCAATAGTTTCTATGCCTGAAAATAAACCCCAAGTCTATAGCAGAAATGAGGGCAAGTTCTTCAGTTACGAAGCTCAGAGCCCCACATTCTGTGCACGGACAAGTTCAAAGGAGGACCTGCCTTCCTTCTCTGGTTCTCAATATAGAAGCATGATTTTGTCGTTTATATTCCTCTTTTAATGAACATAGTGGCATTACAATTTAAGATGGATAATATCATAGAGAATTGCAATGTGAGAAACTGAGGCAGGATAGAAAAAGTTTGGGGACCATGGGAAGCAATGGCAGGCTTTCACTTGAGTCTGGTTGAGTCTTTTATCAGCTAAGAGTCCAGAACTTTTACACAACTAACAAATTTGGCATAAAGAAAGTCCTCATAGGTCAGATGTGATGGTGCACACCTTTAATCCCGGCACTAAGGAGGCAGAGGCAGTTATATCTCTGTGAGTTCAAAATTAATCTGGTCTACATAAAAAACTTCAAGCTAGTCAAGGCTACATAGTGAGACCAACTCTAAAGGGGGGGTGTGGAGAGGTAGGAGGTGTTAATTACATTTGTAGAGACAATATTCCCATTTTATAGAGGTATTTAAAGTAAGAATGTTATATAGCAACTAACCATGCTTAAGACCTAAGTGCTTGTGACCATTGACTTTAACCTTATTTTTCTCCCAACTACTAACCTAAGTATTTCTAAAAATCCTACAAACAAGATTATAAACTTTGTTTAGTCAAAATTTGCCTTAATTTTCTTGTAACATATTATTCTTTTGACTTGTCAAAAGTTAAAAAAAAAAGAGGGGGGAGATTTTCAAAAGTAACCAAAATAATATATATGGCTAATACTAAGTTAAGCATGACTCTTCAGAGTTCACACCTATGTCTTTAATGTGAACCTGATGCTTTCTAAGAGGCATTCTCTCTCCCTTAGTTGCCTGTGTTTATATGTAATTATAATTTTATTTTAAGAATGTCTGTGTAATATTAGATGCATGCTTGCATGTGTGTGCATGGAGGACTGACATTAACTTCAGGAGTCTTCCTTGATTGCTTTCTATGGTATGGATTGAGGCAGGGTCTCTCAATTGAACAATACAGATAGTCTAGCTACCCAGCTTGCTCTAGGGATCCCGTCTCTGCCAACTGAATGCTGGAATCACAGGAAGGTTCCCGTTGTTGTTTGAAAGAAGATATCCCACAAAGGGAGTGGCACTATTAGGGGGGTGTGACCTTGTTGGAGGAAGTGTGTCACTGTGGAGGCAGGCTTTTAGGGCTGGTATATGCTGAAGCAAAGCCCAGTGTCTGAGACTACTTCCTATTGCCTGTGAGTCAAGATGGAGAATTCTCAGCTACTTCCCCAGCACCATGTCTGCCTCCTCCCCACCCTGATGCACCATGATAATAATGCTAAACCTCTGAAAATGTCAGCCATCCCATTAAATGTTTTCCTGCCACTGTCATGGTGTCTATTCACAGCAATTGACCCTAACTAAGGCAGTTACCAAACCCAACCAACAATTAAATGGGTGTTAGGGATCTGAACTCCAGCCCTCACACTTGTATGGCAAGCATTTTACCCATGAAGCCATCTGCCTGGCCCACAAAAAAAAAAAAAAAACAGCTTTGCTCCAAACTGACTTGTCCTGAATACTTTTCCACAGTAGAGTCAAGAATATCATCTTCATCTGAGTGATGCGCTTTGAAGGAACTCCTCAAGTGGCTATAGGTGACAGATGTGTCTTTCACTCCAGGACAAAACTCTAGTAGATACATTAAACTGTTCTGAATTAACTTCCCTTACCTACATCTGCTACATCTCTTGTCTTACTGTTATGAAAAAATACGACAAAAGCAACTTTAAGGAGAAAGGATTTATTCTGGCTGACAGTGTCCACTGGAGGGTGGTGGTGGTGGCAGCAAGCAGGGAAGGATGGTAGCAGGAGCAGGAAGCATTCACACTCAGGAAGAGGGAGGGGGACACCCCAGTGACCCACTTCTTCCAGTACCTGTCTACTCTCTGGTTTTTTTTTTGGGGGGGTGGGAGACATTCTATGTAAGTCAGGTTGAACTCAAACTCAGAGATCCACCTGCCTATGCCTCCTTAGTGCTTGTATTAAAGATGTGTGCCACCACGTATACTTCTAAAACAATCTACAACCTTCCCAAATCATGTAACTAATTGGGGACCAAGTGGCCAAATAAGTGCCCCTATATGAATATTTGACATTCAAACTACAACTGCCCAGAATTTCATCCAGAACTAAGCCAGACCCAAGTGGCAGTCAGAAAGTGTGCTAACCTGCCCGTTGCTGCCAGGGTCTCTCTGTTTGCAGGATGGGGGCAGAAGCATTTAACTCTTTAAGGTTGCTGTGAGCTGACAGACAAGATGCATGGAAAGACTTAGCAAATCTGATGGGCGTTAAGACTCAGTATTTGCACAACTCCCTCTACAGATCCCAGTTCTTGGCCCTTTATAATGGCAAGTCCTCCATAGTCAGGAATCCATCCACCTTTGATTGTGTCAGGAAATAGTTAGCAGGCTCAGATAGCTATGGCTCATGGTGATCAGCACTCTGTACTGTGTATGAGGCTGACTACTCACGCAGCCATCTTCACATCCTCTGTGAGCTTTTTAGGCTGAAAACAGAGTATTGTAAGAATCACAAAGTGGGATGACTTTACCTTAGCATGTGTGAAAGTTATATACAAGATCTTTTCACAATGCTCATTTGTGTCAGCTTTGATCAATTCAATTTTATATAGCTTTCAGATATTAAAGCTCAATATAGATCTTTGTTGAGACAGGGGCTCAGTTTCTAGTCCTAACTGAACTGGAGGTCACTATGTAGACAAGGTTAGCTTTGAACTCATAGAGCTGTGCCTACCTTTGCCTCCAGAATGCTGGGATTAAAGGAATGTGCCACTACACCCGGCCAAACACTGCTTTAATATGTAATATATTTATATATAAAGTGTCAAAGCCATTTGAAGTCACTGCCACAGTACAACAAAAACAAAAAGACCTGGTCAATCAATTCTGCATGACTAGATAGTAAGTATCACTTCTGTCAGAAAATTATGGGGAAACATAATTTTATTTCAGTTTTAAAATCCTTTGCTCTTCCTGTGGTTCAGACTACTGTTTCTATACCAGGAGATTTTATTGCATGAAGCATTGTAGGGCAAAGTTCTTTCATTAAAAATACTTGATAAGTATACCTGGGTGTGGCAGTGTGGATGACATGAGTTTGAGAGTAAATTAAAAGATTTTATATCACAGATGCACAGAATCTAGTTACTTACTCAAGAGTTTGCAAATTACATCTAAGATTCCCAAAATGTTTCAAATCTAATTCACTGGCAAGGAACAGAGGCTGTGAACAGAGGCTGTGAGCCAGTGCCGACTCCAAGATAAGGCTGCATAAAACAGTGGTAAGCACCTGGGTGATCACTTTACTTCTGTGGTTACAGTGGATTTTTTTCTTATGAAAACAAGATCACAAGACAAAATCTGAATTTACTCCTAGTTTTATGCCTCTCTCCCTGGGAGGTGTGAGAGGAACTCGTGCCTTTTCTTTGCCACTGTCCCCGAAGTGGACAGGACTCCGTTTAGGCTGTCCCACAGGTCCCATAGCTCCACACAGCAGCCTAATCCACCGTGCCACCAATCCTGTTCCTTCCTGCTTCTGCTTTCACCTGACCTAGCATTTACACTCCCTGCAGGGCACCACTGGCCCTGTCTTCCCACACTTGCACAGTACAGAGGGTTATAAATAAATCCTATATTCAGATGGCAGCACCATGCCCCAGCCTGCACATTTTTGGGGCCTAATTGCTCTGGGAAAGCCAGTGCTCTAGTGTAAGCCTCATTCTGTGTGCATGGTAATTATATGCTAATGCCTTCTGAAATTAATTCAGTAACCCCCACATTAGAATTGAAAGGAAGGGTAAAGGAACTGAGATTTAATCACACTGTCTTCTGGGAGCCTAACAGGAAATTTCTTTCACACATGAATTGTGCCATCGACCCACAGAGCTTCCCGACTATTCTACGCAGCAATACAATCCAGCACACCAACAATACTGCAGTACCTCAAACACACACGCACGCACGCACGCACGCACGCACGCACGCACGCACGCACACACACACACACACAAGGCTCTGGGAGAAAAGCAGAGTTTCTGACTTAAAAAAAGGCAGGTATGTTTTTGGTAATTCTTTTGCTTGATTTCAGAGTCTTAAGAAAGTGAATCAACTATAAATCTCAGGGGACAGTGAGCAAAGGAGTAAAGTAACCATCATGGCCAAGTACTAATAAGACTATAAGCTAGTAGTAGAACTATGAAAATAAGCAAGACTTATAATTGTACCTGATTCAGGGTTGAAGTCATAAAATAAGTATATTTTGGGTGAGAGTTAGGAAATACCTATGGTTTTCTCCATTTCTTAAAAGCCTATTTTCACAATGCAGTGTTCCCAACTATTTAATGCTCTTAGCTTTCTTGGTACACATCGCTAAATTGATTTCCTATTTTCAGCTAGCAAGCACATTCCAATTCCTCATATATTAAAGAAAAATGACTGCATTTTCCCCAAGCTATAAAAAAGAAGCCAGAAAATATTTTCCCATATCAATTTATTTTCTGTCATCCTTGACCTAAAGTCAAAACTGTTAGGAGAGAAGATGGATTTCAATTGCCTAAGATCTGGGTGTGTGTTAAGGTGCTGCATGAAATTATTAAGGAATAAAGACACTGCTGTGACACGACTTCAGAGACACTAGTATCAACATAAACAAACTAAAAAGACGGAAGCACACACATAAAAAATTGATAGTTTTTGATCCTATTGGCTTAACTATGCCAGAGACTGTGGTAACAGCTAGCCTACCATATTCATCACTAATTTCCCCAAAGGAAGGGTTGCCCCAAGCTTGATGCTGCCCAACCATGGCACCGCTAGCTCAGTGATAACCGGACCCAGTTCATGCATTACCTGGCATGGGTCTGATACCATAATACCAACTGTAAACCCAAAGAGGCTGTGGGCAAAGCAGTGATATTTAATAACAACAACAATGAAGCAATAATGAGAAGTAACATGATGAAATGGTGGCGTTCTCAAAATGTTCAAAACAAAGGCAATTTTACCCAATTTAGGGAAAGACCATAAAAATAAACATATCAATTTTGGACTGATTTTTAGGTATTTAAGGAAGATATTTGTTAAATGATTTGAAAAATCTGAGGCTGAAGAGAGATGTCATGTGACAATAAGATCCATGTCCCAACATATTTGTATTTGTTGCCATTGGGCAGAAATAGACCATTTACTTGATCTCAGTGATCACTGGATGTCTTGTCTGGATGTTTTAATCCTCAAGACCAGATGACAGGTTTGATCTCAGGTGTGGTTACTGAATGCTTAAAGAATGAAGGAAGTAATTACGCTTGTTTGTTCCCTGTATTATTGGTAAGGAGGTCCTTTTGCCTTTCCCCACTTTTGGTTGGGGTATATAAGAACTTTGAGCAATAAACCTAGGGCGGATCCCAACATTCTTTGGCTGCCCTCTCGACTCTATCTTCTGTCTATAGTTCATTTTTTTCCCTCAATCCCCACGCCCCCTCTCATGTATGAACTGGACTAGTCAGCTGGATGAAACAGCTCTGCTGCAGGAAAAGGCATTAGGTGGAGAGAAGAAGGGAGATGCTTAAGTCTCCTTGCATTGGCTGCAGATGCATAAGGCATGTTCTAAGTGTGAAAGGGAAACCATCAATACAAGCTCAGAGGGTGCTACTTCATAGAGACAGTGTGGTGCCCAGTGTCCTGCGACTGACCTCCCCTAAATGCAACATGCTGGAGCCTGTTTCCCGAGAAAGTTTAACAGTGGGTAACCACAATCAAGAAGTCAGAACAGGAAAACAGCTGGGTATGTCTAGTATCAAGAATGCATTGTCTGTTACTTATGATTTTCAGTGTGTAATACAAAGGCCTCTTTTGTTTCTGTTTCTTCCAGTCTCTTTCCTCTAAACTGGAAGCTATTTCAATGATGGAACTGTAAGTCCTCCTTTCTTTCTGTCCTTATGGATGCTTGAAAAATTCTGGCTGAATGAATGAATGAAGAAAATGAATATTAAACTCCAACAAACTCAAAACAAATGCCTAGAATTTAAGCTTAGAAAAACGGAACAACCTTTTCAGATTACTAAGGAGATCGTTCACATAGTAATTACCTGAGGACCAGTCTACTTCCTCCCTGCTTTCTGTCTCTAAGTAAGGATGCTATGTGACCTTAACACCTCGCCAATGTGACAGACCTTAGCTATTCCCAATAATAATTCCACAAGCTTTTAAATCTCAGTTTATTTTGTTTTCCCTTGACAGAGTCTCACATAGCCAAGGATGGCTCAAGCTCACCATGTCGCAGAAGCTGGTCTTGAACTCCTGATCCTCTTGACTCTAACTCCTGGGATTAAAGGAGTGACACCATTTCCAGCTGTCTACCGACTTTGTTGGCTCTAACTCATCCACAAAAAAAATCCAAGTTGACTTTCCTGTATGCTACCCTCAATACCTAGTCTGTGCACCAAAGGGAAAATTGAAAACAAATGGCTCTCACCTCTAGCAGTTCGTCTCCAATCCGCATCCGTCCATCTGCAGCAGCGGGCCCCTCTGGGTTAATCCCCACCACAAATATGCTCATCCGTGACCGGTCTTTATTGCCAGCAAGACTGAGCCCCAGTCCATTCTTATCCTTTTCCAGCTCGATAATGTGCAATTCTCCAGGCAGTTCTGCATATCTCTGCCTGATCTTTTCTATATGAGAAATGGGGGGAGGAGGGGAAAGCAGGAGTTTATATTATGAAGATATTAGCATTCTCCCATATTTAGTGTGGTTCATCTACAGTGACCTCTTATTAAATCACTTAAGGTTTTCATGGCCCTGTGGGTAAGCTATATTTAGCAATTATTTTTATCTCCACATAAGTTTAGAATGCCCACCAAACTTCTCGCTTCTGGTTTCCATTAGCTGAGCCTTTCATGAACTATTTTTCCTTCTGATAGTTACCAAAATATGGGAAAACCATGGCCCCCAAGCCTCCACCTTGCCAAGAAGGTTTAGAAAATTTACTAACAGTGAGGTTTGAACAAAGTATTTGATTTTAGTGATAAAACAGTGAACCAAACAGTTATTGTTTCTATTCTCATGGACTGAATATTTGGTCAGAAAGGAAAGCAACCTTTTTTTTTTCCACTTAAAATATCATTATTTAAAAATATAAGTTTGTCACATTAGGGATTGAACCCTAGGTCAGCTATGAGTGGCAAGAGGCTTTCCACTTGTCCACAACCCATATCCTAAAACATACTCTTGAAAATATAGAAAAAGCATAAAATAAAACTGGATCAACTAAAAGGAAGCATAATTAAGGATATCTGTTTAGCTGTCAGGTCTAAAAGCAACCCATAAACACACACACCCATCGATGTCTTATCTCTATGGGGTTCTACCTCTCCTTCAATATGTTGAAGATCCTAACTGTACTGGCTCATATGAGTTCAACAGTTCCATTTTTCCATCTTCTATCTCACCTTCTGTGCTGGCTAGTTTTTTGTCAACCTGCCATACAATAGCATCAACTGGGAAGAGGGATCCTCCTCGACTGAGAAAAAAGTCCCATAAGATTGGCTTATGGGCAAGCATGTGGTGCATTTCTTTTGATTGATGGTTGATAAAGAAAGGCCAGCCCAGGTGTGTGGTGCCAGCCCCAGTCAGGTGATCTTCGGCTGAATAAGACAGCAGGCTGCTTACGTCTTGAGGACCAAGCTAGTAATGAGTGTTCCTCCATGATTTCTGCTTCAGTTTCTGTTCTGACTTTCCTTCACGATGGACTATAAACTGTACACTGGAATAAACCCTTCTCTCTGCAAGTTGCTTTTGGTCATTGTTTTATTATCACAGCAACAGACAGCAAGGTAGGAAGCCTCACCACTATAGTCTAAACTACCTAGCTCAGTTCCTGGTTGGGCCACTTTTCACTTGTGCTGGTTTTGTACAACAAAACCACACTAGTTCATCAACAGGAGACAATGCTGCTCAAAGGTGGTCTTGCATCCCACTCAGTCCCAGCCCTGGAAGTAAATTACAGAAGTGAAAAGGGAAAATAAATACAGACAGGCTCGTTTAATGAGAATGGCTGCAGATCACTGTGACACGGCTGACATGCTGGCAGATGCAAACGTGGGTATGCAAAGCTAGATGAAGTAGGGGGATCTTCAGTTCAATGCCATGCCAGCCTAGGCTACCTATAAAGGTCTCAAAATAAACAAACAAACAAAACAGAAAAGATACACAACAAGGATATAAAGATGTATAATATACACATGCGTCATTTTTAGAGCTGAAGAGATAGCTCATTGAACCTGGGATCACTGAGCTTTGGGGATGATCTTGTCTCTGCCCCAGTGCTGGGATTTTGGATCTGCTTCTGGGCTGGCAATCACAACGCAGGTCCTCAAGCTTCCACAGTGAGCACTGTACCTACCGAGCACTCCTGCCCCCACCCCTGGTCTGGAGGTCCGATCAGTGTTTAGGCTGGTATAATTTTATTTTGCTGCTACTGTTCTTCATTGAGGCAGGAGCCCACACTGGCTTCATACTCAGTATGTAGCTGAGGATGACCTTGAACTTCTGGCCCTCCTGTCTGATCTCCCAAATATAGGACGGATGCAACACACATGACTGGCATGCTCTGATTTCTCCCTCCCTTAACAGACAAGAGATTCAGCAAGACAAAAAGACTGCTTTCTTATGAAACTTGTTATGTAACCACCAGTTTGTGGTTTAGACCTGAAATGTCCTCAAGCTTCTGCATAAAGACTTGATCCTGTAATGGGGCTTGGCCAGGGCAGAAGCGACTGAGTGGATCATAATGGCTCTGACTGAATCAGTGAAATAATCCATTATGGATTCATAGTTTAAGGGACTTGGGGAAGACGGTTTTGTTATAAAAGCAAACTCTCTGCTTTTTGGATATCATGAAACAACTGAATATGATTCAAGCTAAGAACATATTTGGAAGACAGAGGAATTCCAGGAAAGTAAACAGTTAAAAAATGAAGGGTCTGTGGTGACTCATACCTTTAATCCTAGCACTTGCAAGGCAAAGGCAGGTGATCTCCAGGTTATAGGCCAGTCTGGACTACATAGTGAGTTCTAGAACAGCCAGGGATACACAGATAAACACTGTCTTGAAAAGCCAATAAACAAACATCTGGTAAAACAGGATAGTTTCTGACGTTATATCCACAGGTAGAAAAAATACAACAAAGAGAAGATGTTTTAATCCACCAAAGAATTGATAAGCAGGCATTTTATAAATAAAGCACAAAAGGACATCTAGCTCCAACATATAAGCTTAAAAGGCTTGTTATGTAAGAAAATGCTCAAACTTACTAGTAAGTTTACAATTACAAATTAAGTGGAATACCCAGGGCAGGGTTTGTAAACCAGGAGAGGAGCTTATTGTGCATGAGGCTCTGAGTCCTATCCCTACCTCCAGCCACCTAAATAAATGATTATCAGAATAACAAGTGAGGTTATAAAAATAAAGCATAGTAACAGACTGCCAAGGACGAAAACTTTATCAGCAGCCTTTGCAGAAATAAGGACGCACACTGGGGCTGGAAGTACTGACAGTTACTGCCACTCTGAACAGCTATCGGGCTTTAAACCAGCAATTCCAATCTGGCTATATGCAGCTTCCCAATGTGACATAGCTGTTGTCTTAATTATGGTTATTGTTGCTATGATAAATAATAAATTAAAAAAACACAATGATCAAAAGCAACTTGGAGAACATAAAGTTTATTTATTTTCCTCATACCTCTCTATAACATTATCAAAAGCAATGATAGGACAGGAACAAGCAGGACAGGAACCTGAAGGCAGAAGCAGATGCAGAGGCCATGGAGGAGTGCTGCTTACTGTTGTTCTCCATGGCCTGCTCAGCCTACTTCTTATAGAACCCAGGGCCACAAGCCCAGGGATGGCACCACCCACCATGGACCATGCCCTCCCCATAACCACTAATGAAGAAAGTACCTAACGGGCTGACCTACAGTCCCATCTTATGGAGGCATTGTCTCAATTGAGGTTCTCTCCTTTCAGATGACATTAGCTTTCATCAAGCTGACATAACAGCATGGGTGACAAGAGGACATAAACGAGGTTGACTCTGATGTTATTTGAGATAGCTAGGAGCTGGAGGAAACCATGGTGGAGGGGTGTCTCAGCATACCAATGGTGAGAGGCAGGGCCTCAGAAACATTCAGGCAAGGAAGAGATTTTCAGAACAATGCTGAGTGAAAGAGAGTAACAGAATTAAATCAATACCATTCCTGTATCGTTTACTCTGGTTACCAGGTGACACATATAACCCAGAGTACATATTTGTAAGTGTATGCACCAAGAAATGAACATTCAGAACACTAGAATAGTTCCTTGTTGAGGGAAGAAAGGGAGAGGAGTAAAAGGCAATGAAGAAGAGGAGATGCCTAAAGTGATGAAGGCTGAAAACTGGATGGCTTTTAGAAAGACAATCATTAATATAAGAAAACTCCAGGTTCAAAACTTACCTAGTCAATCAGAGAGAAAACAAACAGAAAACAAAAACAGTCTTTTGAGGCCATTAACTATGAATGCAATTGCTCAGATGTGAGAATAAAGAGGACTATCCTTTGATAAATGTCTTTTGTAACCAAAGATCAGAATTAACTGTTAGACCCACCTAATCTGTATAATATTTGAATGGACTCTTCAGGGATTAGGGTGCAGTACACAAAGGGTAAAGTTTAAATGCTGGCAGAGTCACATAATGTCTATGGTTTATGGATTCATTACATGTTCAACCTATTTGTAAAAAAAAAGTTTCCATAAAAGTAGATGTCCCTGAAATGCAGGTGTCCAAACAATGCAGAGGAAAGAGAAAATCATGATTTTGCTTTCATTGCTTAGTTAATGATGTTTGAAATCAATCTTGAATTGATGACAAAGCTATTGTTCTCTTCTTAATTTTGCCTACTATAAGGAAAATTGCCTTTTGAAAAGAAGTGAAGTTTCTCTTTTGACATTAAAATATATATATATGTCACATAGTCCCCACTGGGAGTCTGGAGGAAGAGGCCCACACCATCCTCTGCCTGCCAGGTTAGTTCTCTGAGTTATTTATTCCATGTGAGGAGTGCCCAGCAAGCTTCTCAAGATGTTCAGGGGACCACTGTAGGACCAGCGCTGCCATGGATGCAAACCACACTGAGATGTTTGAAAACCGACAGTCAAGTAGTGCCCGTTAGGAATGGTAAAATGCTCTGAGGATAGGTAGGGATGGCTGTACCATATTGGTGAACCTAACCACAGCATACTCAAACATTGTTAAAAATGCTAAGTTTGACATGTGTTTTAAACACACACACACACACACACACACACACACACACATACACACACACACACACACACAGCCTTATTGCTAAACTAATGGTCCTCAGAAACTAGGTTTTCATACTCATCCATACAGAGTCTAAGTGGTAGATTTATTATCCTTACTTTGTGAGATGAGAAGGTTAATTTTCCCGGCCTGAATTTTTAATGCCACAATTACACACCCATTGAGTCAATGAACAAATATTAATGGAATCCACTTGACATTAAAGTTGTAAAACAAAAGGAATTCATTTCGTGAAATCTGTCACAAGCATACCTATGACTACTTAAAACTCAGAGAAATAAATCGTCAAGAAAAAAAATCCAGGGGTCGAAATTACTTATTTATTTTTATTTATTTAGTGTTCCCACCCCCAAACAAACCCAGAGCCTTACACGTGTGACAAATACCTAACCATGGAGCCACACCCCCAGTCTCCAGCCATTTAGTGAGGAACATCAATCATGGTCCACCAGAGGCTGGTTGGTACAGAGTACTGTTCCTAGACAGAGTGGTCCTCCAGACCCCTGCCGATGATTCTGCATTCAGCTTGCTCCAGTTGTAATTTGTTTCATGCTAACAAATGAGTTCATCAGCTCCCAGTAACACCTTTCTATGGCTTTCTAAGTTTTATAGGCGGATGGAGTTAAGTTCAAATTGAAGCTCAGCAGGGCACTCCCACATGGTTGAGAGGTTACTGACAGTTTATGGGGCACCTGCTAAGTTGCAGAGACTGGGTTGAATCTTTCATTCCATTTCTTCTGCTCTGGTAAAAACAATGTATCATCTTCGCACTCCAGATGTGGGAAAGAAATCTGAAGTACCAGACCCCTTGGCAAGGGTGACCCAGCCAGTAGCTGATGTAGCCCAGCTCTAACTATCTTTGCAGTACTGTTGGAAAGATATTTCTTGATTTCTTGTCCACTCAGCACTGCAACCAGTACCCACTGTTAAATGGGTACCATATGCCATCCAGGGAGGCCCTTTAGAGACTGAGGGAGGCAGGGAGAACCTGGCAGCCAGGTCTGCTTTGGTAAGTTAAACAGGCACCTCAGCCATTGTTCCAGGCTTGGAACACTCACTTTCCACCTGCAGTGCATTAAGTTCAGGCTTCACTCGCTGAAAGGCATAAACATGGGATGCCCTAATGCTTTTCAATTGTTCCGCCCTACCTTTCCAACACTGCTCCCCAGGAAAGACACAGTCTATTTCAGACCCAAAGCCTTAGATCTGAGTGTTTCTTTCACTTCAAAGGAGCACGATTTCATCTTTAGATTCATATTCAAAATTCATTAGTGTTACTAGAAAAACAAATTACTATTACTCTTTTACAACACACTCTATTAGGAATGTGATGGTGAAGTTCATTGGCAGAGTGAGCTTTGCATGTACAACCCCTAGCATCCCCCCCACCAAAATAAATATGATGAAATTCACCTTGAAACTTGAAGAGCTTACAGCTCATCATCCCCTAGGAAGAACACTAGAATGGCAAAATGCCTGTTCAGGACACACTGCTAACATTTTCAGTCCCAGAATTGATGTGATTCTACAACTTATTTTTAGATTCGCAGCTTGAAGGGGATTAAAAGAAGATGATCCCATTTTTCTGATATATTGATTGCTGTGTTTTCCCCATTCCTCAGAGACAAGACGAAGAGATCATGAAATGTCATTTTCTCCTATAGCTCCCTGCTTGAACTCTGGGATTCTGCTTTACAGATAAAGAAGACTTTAGAAAAAAAGATCTTACATAAGGCCATGAAGCTGGCATAACCAGAGATTAAAATCATTTATTTTCTAGCAATCATCTTAAAATTCATTCGATGTTATTTTTAAGACAAACAGACTTTGGATTTCTCCCTCAGTCTGAGCTGCTGTGTTCAGTTTGGAAATCTTAGATTCTCACAACAGCCCCTTCCATGGGAGAGACCTCAGCACTGGCTGTGCCTCTGAATCCTTCCCACACAGATGGCACAACTGACAGGTAGCAGAGATGATCTGGCCAGAGTACACTTGGGTCTACAGGACCCGAGGGGTGCAATCTGTTCAGCACACCACAGCCTTCCCTCTGATGAGTGGAATGGCAGGTCTTGCTTTGTGACCTGGCAGACTTTAAGCTCAGGATTATTTAATTCCTCTTTAAGAGCTGCAGCAGTGGTTACCCAACCTGTCCACTCAGGGATCGTCAAGCTAGCTCCTGTCAGCACTCAGAAGCAACACCACAAACATGGCAGCTTAGCCCATGAGAACGATACTGAGAAGCTGAGAATACGGCAGAAGCAAGTCCTCTACCCATCCCATTATATAGGTCACCGGAACGGGAACACATGCTGCCACTCCTCTTACCTGAAGTTTCTGTGACAGGTGCCTTGCCCAGCTGTTGAGATTCCACACTGGTGAGCTTGGACAATGAATCTGTTACCATGACAAGGTACTGACACGATTCTTGTGGGTCACCACAGAACCCTCTCCCATGCAATGCACTACGTCTTTCAGTAAAAGATCATGACAGTCAATCACAAAAACTCACAGATAGCAGGCTAAAGGCAGCCCTTCTCAAGTCACATCTCATGGAAATCCCGTCTCCGCTGCCATGACTTAGGACTAAATATGAGATTTGTGTGGATCATCAACGGAGAACCGTGGAGCCCCAGTCACTTCTCTTTCCCTTCCCATGTCCAAGTACATCCCCCATCTAGTCCAAGTCCAAGCAATTTCTACTAATTGTATTCTACCCATTAGGTATAATAAAAGGTAAACTATAATTTCAAATGGGGAAAGAAAAGGCATTAGTATGTCGGTCAAACATAGAACTCCATCTTTAGCTTTTAAAAAAATAATCAAGACAATATCCATTAGCTATGAAGTTTCAGTTCAGTGCTGCCAGTTGCACAAAAAGCTCTGTAGCATCACACTTGTGGTTCTTCTGAAGCAGGGGAACCCCTGTGGGGCTCAGCTCAGGGCCACCAGGAGTCCCTTCCATGGCAACTAGCTGAGAGAGAACAACGTGTATAAGAGAACAGTTCTCTTAACTCCATCACCACAAACAACATATTGTTTTAAAGTAGTAAGATAAAGTATAATTTTTTTGTACTAATAATCCAGCCAGACTTCACCATAAAATAACAACTTAAAACTCATAATATTTTCTTTTCTGTATCCACAAACATCTATACATAAAATTGCACAATAAAATAGTGTTATAATGATGCAGGATGTTAACAACATATGATTTTACTTTATGTTATTCATTGTGGTGTTGGGATGAACGCAGACCCCATACATCCATGCTAGACATGTACTGGACCATGGAGAAGCCACCTCAGTTACCTCTCCCAACAATACAGAGCTTGGCAACTGAGAAACTCATCTTCCTGAAAGGCCACAAAGCCTAGAAAGGTTTTCTGAGCACCTCTCTAGCAGGTTAGGGTTATTGCAGAGATGTCCTGTCTACACTGCCACAAGGAGCATGCTTACCTCTGATGCCCTGTCTACACTGGGATAAGGAGCATGCTTACCTCTGATGCCCTGTCTATACCACAAGGAGCATGCTTAGCTCTGATGTTCTGTCTATACCGGGACAAGGAGCGTGTTTACCTCTGATGCCCTGTCTATACCACAAGGAGCATGCTTAGCTCTGATGTTCTGTCTATACCGGGACAAGGAGCGTGTTTACCTCTGATGCCCTGTCTACACTGGGACAAGGAGCATGCTTACCTCCGATGCCCTGTCTACACTGGGGCAAGGAACATGCTTCCCTGAAAACACAAGGCTTCAGAAGAGCCTGCCTAGATATGTTCCTGCAGTTTATCACCATCAGAACACATGCCACTTACATCTCCAAGCCTACCCATTTTGTTATTAAGTTTGTTTCTTTCTTTGGAACCTGTTTCCTCCTAAAAGTTCCCATGTCACACAAAATATGTATTTAATAAAATTGTTCTCTTTTCTTCTGTTATTCTGCACCAGGGCCTAAGATGGAAAGATGCTGTTTGCTTTATATACTTCCACAGAGCCAGAGAAGTAGCTGTGTTTCCATTTCTAACAACCTGGATGCCCTTCCCCTTCTAACTAGGGACCAGAGGAGGAAACAAGTTACTCACTTCTCTCTAACCTAGGCTAACTCATGCACCCTGAACGAACATAAGATCAGCATAACTGGACAGAACAGTCTTGTGGCTCAGCAGTCAAATTTGTTTTAAATATAATTTCCCACTCCTGTAACAATGTTATTTGGAAAAAAACCCTCAAAAACAAAACACTCCAGTTGCTCACAATTTTCCACTAAAGCATCAGATGCCTTTTCCTTGTCCAAGGAAGCCAGAAGGCTTTCTCTAGTGGGCCTCAAAGTGCTTTGCCATCATCACAGGATATTAGGTGTTGCTAAGTAACAAAGCCTTTCTCTTGGAAAGATACTTAATTCAAGTCACTGCCCAGTATTTCAATAGCAAATGCTCAACACACTGGAATAAAGACTCAATGCAGTTTCAGATGGTTTAGCTACCTGGTCTTCTTCCAAGAATAATAAGTCCAACGATACAAAGGCAGTATTATAAACATCCCCCCCCCAGTACAGTCTCTTCATCCTATATTCAGTAAACGACTTTTAATTTTCTGAGTTAGTATATGCAGTCCTGGGAAGTAAAAATATCTGAAGGAAAAGCGAAACTAATCAGAATGTGAACTCAAGTGGTACATTTCAGGTGGATATTCATATCAAACAGAAAATGATGACAATGCATTAGCATAAAGAAACTAAAATTACAACAACAAAAAAGCAGGTTATGAAGCATAATTGATATTTTTGCTAACATGCAGGCTTGATAATGTTATATAAGTCTATATGGAAAATTAGCAGTCAAAACACAAAGCCAAGAAGCCTTTAAGCACAAGAGTAACTAATATTCAAGTTGCTCTTATGTGTTAGCTGTTGCTCCCAGTGTGGACAGCTGGACACCTGGACACCTGGGGCTTTTATGAAAATTCTCACAGGAAGGAACCCTCCAGCTTTGCAGGTAAGGAAGCAAAAGCACAGGTGAGACCAATGACTGCAGGTGACACAGGGAGCAAGTCACCCCAGAGAGTTTGACTCTAGAACCCAAGAGAGAATCTGGAACAGAAGTAAAAAGTACAACAGTTTAAAATGATTTAGTTCCCTTTACTCACAAAACTTGAATCTGTATCCGATATAAAAATAACAGATTTAGAAGAATGGAAGTTAGGAGAGTCTACTTGAGCAACAGCTAGTATCTCTTGAAGACAGCATACAGTGTGTGCATGTAGGGGGTAGGGAGGCCTCAACTAGGAGAGAAAGCTACAATTTCCCCATGGTATCAAAACTAAACCAATAATATGCAGACAGAAAACTGAAAGGCAAGGTTTTATACTAGCAATAAAATGAAGGTGAACCTTTCTTGTTAGACCCTATGGTTTCTTCTTGGGACACTCTAATTAAATCATCAGTTAGAATCTTCACAACATCCACCTACAGTAGAAAAACACAAACACAAGAGAAATGAGGCAGAGAGGCAGACAGACTCACTCGATTAACAGGCTGGGACTGCATTACTGGAACAGTGAGGGGCTCAACCTTTCACAGGGATGAAGGCTGAGCAGGTTTAGAGGTGCTAGGGACATGTATATACATACATGGGGAGATACCAGGAAATTCTAGCTGTTTTGGTGGTTTGTCTGGAAGCAAGGTGCACTGTTTTCCATATCTGAGAACACTGTTCCTGCAGGTGGGGCAGAATGATTATGCTGGGAATAAGCAATTCCTGCTGGCTAGGAGCTCTTGCTCTGTACTGACGTGATTCCTTGTGACCTGAGGCTATTACCCCATACATATCACTGTATATTGTTACATGGGAAATACAACAAAAGCAAGTACTTCATAGGGAACAACATCACTGAATATCAGAAGCATGTTGCTGAGTGAAACAAGGCAGGAAGATGTGAGTTTCCTCATGTTTCCATTTATGTCCAGAGTCAAAACCAGACATAATGGATCTCTGTTTTTAGATGTCAAGGAAGAAGTGTCCTTTGGAAACAAAAAAGAAACAGTTAATTAAGGAGCCATGAAGTTCTTAATGCTGTCATGTTCACTTTAATGAACTGGATAAAGCCTGTGCAAATTCAGGAAACTTTAATACAGTTTTCTGAGTATATATTCCTATCTTTTTTATTTTTTGTTTTTGTTTTGGTTTTTTTGAGACAGGTTTTCTTTGTGTAGCTTTGGAGCCTGTCTTGGAACTCCCTTTGTAGACCAGGCTGGCATTGAACTCACAGAGATCCACCTGCCTCTGCCTCTTGAGTGCTGGGATTAAAGACATGAGCTACCACCACCCAGAATGAGTACATATTTCAATGTTCACTTAAAAAACATATAAACCTTGGATATGAGCAAACCACTCAGAAAAATTTTGATCTAATAAAACTTTTGACTATGGATTATATATTAGAAAAATCAATGAAAGAGCACTGGGTACATTAATGGTGCTTTTCTCTTTGTAAATCAGGATCTCTTCAGTCTGCCCTTGAACTCAGCTTCACTAAGTGTAGAAGTCTAGGTGTGTGACAAAGCAGCTCTATTTTTAAATGTTGTGCATGTGTGTACGAAGTGCAAAGATATCTAGGAATGTAGAAAAACTTGATTATTATTCAATTTTTAGAATAGTATATGTTCTAGTCAGAGTTACTATTGTGGCAATGAAATAACATGACCAAGCAAGTTGGGGAGGAAAGGGTTTCTTTGGGTTACACTTCATATCATACTGCATCACTGAAGGAAGTCAGGGAAGGAACTCAAACAGAGCAGGAACCTGGAGGAGCTGATGCAGACAGGGGGACACGGAAGGGTGTTGCACACTGACGTGCTCTCCACGGTTTGCTCAGTCTACTTTGTTTTTTCTTTACAGAAATGAGGACCACCAGCTCAGACGTGGCCCCCCACACAAAGACTGGGCCCTCTCGTATCAATCACTAGTTAAGGAAATGCTCTACAGCCAGATCTTATGGAGGCATCTTCTCAATTAAGGTTCCCTCCTTTCAGATGACTAAAACCTGGCCTTGGATTGTGTCAAGTTGACATAAAAAAAAAAAAAAAAAAAACCCAAAAAACAGAAAACAAAAAAAGCCAGTATGGTACATATTTATATATTTAAAAAAAAAATAATATGTGGGAATTCACTGTTTTTTTTTTTTCATAGTTGCAAATGTTTGAACTGAAAGACAAGGGTACAAAATCATGTGACCAAGCCTGTAACACACAACAGTTATTTCCTTGAGACAGTAAAACTGGGGCCAATGCAAGGTTGGAAACTGTTCAGTGTACAGTTCCTAAGTGGCATGCATACTTAGGTGTCAGGTCTGGATGTGTGCCACACCAAATCCTGTATGCTTCACCACAATAATGATGCATGCTGTATTCATATCAGCTAGACAAAGGAGGAAAAAGCCAAATGTACCTACATCTTTTTGGAATGCATTGATTTATTTCGCTCTTTGTTTGTTTGTTCGATGTGCATTGGTGTTTTGCACACATGTGTATCTGTGCAGGTGCCAGGCTCCCTGGAACTGGAGCATCAGAAAGCTGTGAGCTGCCATGTGAGTGCTGGGAATTGAACTCAGGTCCTGTGCAAGAGTAGCCAGCACTCTTACGCGCTGAACCATCTCTCCAGCCCCTGGAATTTCTAACTTAGGGGAAGCACCTCAAGAACATCCATTGTCTGAATCTGGGCCAGAGGTTAGGAGTTTAACTAGTCAGTGGCAAATACAGCATTACTTGAAGAGAAAGAAAGAGAGCACAGAAAGATCAAGAAGAAAACAGTAGAATGATGAAGGGGAAAAAAAGAGGCAAAATTAGGATTTATTTTAATTGAAAGGAGAAAGACAAAAGTGACAAGGTTTGTGAGCTGTCTGCAAGAGTGAGCAAGGGAATGGGAAGGCTGATAAGGGGACTGATGTGCTGCTCAGAGTTGCAAAGAGGAGCACAAGAGGGGACAATGGGCTGACTTAGGGTACCAACAACAGACAATGTCTGACTGGCTGCCTGCAGCGTGGGAATGGAGAAGACAATCCTGGAACTACAGTAAGGGCTAGTAGCTCCAAACCTAGAGTAGAGATGGCTGAATGTTTTTAGCAGGATTTGGATGGGAAGGACGGCTCATGGAGGAAGAACAGGAAACCTGGAAGGCCTCAATTATGCACCTAAGAGTGACAGGAAATGGATATAAACTGGATTAATGGCAGTTAGGGGAAGAGACCAAAAGTAATTTAGGAAGACATAGTAGTAAGTAATTTTCTCCATATATTCATTAGAAATTCTCAATGCCAGATCCTTAACAGTCATTATGCTACTTACTATAGGAGTGAATTAAAAAAGTGAAGACTGAATTGGATGCTGTCAAAAACACTGAAACTTCCAAGTGCCATTGGGCTCTTTCAGTCAAGTGACATTAGAAAGTGACCTCTTAGCAGCCATATTTAGTTTAGACAAAGAAGCCACTCCTGGATTTGAAATCAAGGACACTGAAGGTCTAAGAGCTTAATCACAACAAAAGGCAGATCAAATAACAGGATCCCAAATTCCTCAGGTCAGACCAGTGTTACCACTACCAGTCTCAACACTGAAGCAACTGGCTGAGGTCAGAACCTAAGGTACAGGAGGGCCATCTTCAGTTCTCATGTCCATAGGTCCCGACCCAGCCCCTTCTTCCTTTATTTCAGGTCATGAGCCTGACCACTCAGCAAAAGCCCTCAGGTAAGGGGAGCTGTGAAAACACTTTGAGGCAATCATGCAGTGGGGGAGAGAGTTGAACAGATGGCCAACCCACACAGACAAATACAGGTTCATTGACCATCTCATGGTTAAAACAACATGAAATCAGGTTAGTCCTGAGGGGAAGTATATCCACCTCAGTAAGGAAGAAAGTAACACACACACCCATGTCCAAGTACATAGGCTTTCTGCTACACTGGGCCCATGAGACTTTGCTGCCAGATCAACAGTTTACTACACCTGCATTTCCCAAATCATTGTTCTTGGATTAGCTGAGGTAGGGTTCCATTTTCACCGTTATCTGTCTTCTCTGTCTTATCCACAAATGGTCCCTTTCTGAATATGGTACAATGGAGTTGCCTTTATAACATTATTTTAGTAGACCTCTATAGACTATTGTTGGACTAGGATGTGGGTCAGTGAAAATAAGATCTAAGTAAAACAGAATACAATTTTTAAACAGTTCTTTATAACCATTTGTGTTAGATTGTGCACTTCCAAATGGGTGGGTGGGTTTGTTTGTTTGTTTGAAGTTACCATAGGAGAATTGTGCTGCAAATACCCTGTGGTTACAGCACAGCAGAAAGGAGAAAGAACTGAGTGGACTCCGTTTCAGGCAATGCCTCATGCAAAGCTGCTTGGCAAAGGTCCCTAGGGCATCAGTTCATTGTCACCCTAACCCTGACAGCATTAGGTGTTTAATTATGCTTTCTGGAGGAGGGAAAATATTAGGTTTCAGATAATTAAAGTGTGGTAGAAAGTAAAAAGGAATTAAAATGTGGTACCTGCCAGGTGACCTGGCTCCTTAGTGACAGAAAACAGAAGCTAACTCCTCTGTTCACATGGTCTTGCAATCAGGCCTTGTTCAGAGTATTATTTCAAATAACTGTCAGAATAAGGCTCAGAGAAGAAGGAAGCAGAATTCTAGCTGAGATGAAACAATGTTCAGTTGAGCTATCATTAGTCATTCACTGTCCCACAATGTCTTGTTAGCGCCAGTAGGGAAGAAACTACCTCTGAACAATACAGGCAGAGCTGCAGGTGCAGCATAAATATATAAATGATATATAAAAACACAAACTTAGATATTCTTTAGTACCTACACTAATCAAGAGACAGGTTACAAGTGAGTCAAAAAATTTTAGTAGGAATGGTAATACAGCATTTGACAAATACACACAAAGCCTGCAGGGCTCTCCCCCCCCCCTTTTTTTTGTGAGGCAGGATCTATGTATCCCTTGCTGTACTGGAATTCATTATGTAGACCAAGCTGTCCTCAACTTATAGAGACCTACATGCCTCTGCCTCCCAAGTGCCACCATGCTGGGCAGGCCCTGGGCTTTTCAGCCTTCAGTCCCTCATAATTACAATAATAACATCCTCAACACACACACACACACACACACACACACACACACACACACACACACACACACACACACACATTCCTACTGCAGTGAGTAAAAGCTTAGGAAGATTAAAACAGTAAGGATTAAGGATGTCTTTTTTGGGTCATTCACATGTTTATTATTTACAAACAAACTTTAGGGTCAAAGACCTTTATTAAAAGATACATGGTAAAGTAAGAAAAAGCTACTTTTCAAATTCCATTTTGCTACATTGTACCTATTAGCCTCTTACAAAGCGGTTAATTTTACATCTCCACCCCTTTTTCAGCCCAAGGAATCTAAAGAGTTCAGCATGGTGCCTCCTCCCTACCATTTCTCTGTGCCCTCAGCAAATACAGCTTTTTCTTATCTCCTAGAGAGCTCCTAAAATCTCCACTAAACAAGCTTTAATTACACATCATGTTTTAAAATCATTGCTATAATTGTCTTTATTTTACACAAGAGTAAACAGACTGTGAGAGTTTAACTAACAGAAACAAGGTTACACCGAAATTAATTCTTAAACAGTGACCAAAAATATGAGTCCTTTGAAATTAATTTAATGGGAAAAAAACAACATGAATTTTATCATTTGCTATAATGTGACCTAAACATTTCATTCAAATAATACTAAACAATAATAAATATTCATACTTAACAATTTTATGCCACAGCCTCTGAGTTTCTATGAGGGTTTCAACAGAGCTGGGAGTAGCACAGTGGTATAGTGCATGCCTTGCACACACAGAGCCTTAAGCTTGAGTGCCAGAAATAAATGGCACACAGACAGACCTCAGGTAAAGAAAGGAGCCACCAGCAAGCTCTCCTTTTATTACACAGGGCATCAGTGTGTTCATGGTTTTGAGGCCATGGGGCACTAATGTGGAACCTTGGGGAGAAACTATTGAATCTATTTTGTAACCTGACTATTATTTGACAAGAGATCTTGAGCAGATCATTTATTTAGTTCAGCCTCAGTGTGGTCACAGGTTAAACAGAAATCATGCTTGCTTTTCTTTTCTTTTTTTCTTTCTTTCCCCCCCCCCCCCCCCCCCGAGACAGGGTTTCTCTGTTTTGTTTTGGAACCTGTCCTGGTACTCGCTCTGTAGACCAGGCTGGCCTTGAACTCACAGAGATACGCCTGCCACCAACACCTAGCTTGACAATTTTGTTAAGGATAGTTTTGTGGTTTCTGAAGTTTTTGTTAACAAAGATTGTCAGGAAGAAAATGAAGATAATCCTTCAAATTTCTATTTCAATGAGTATGAAACCAACTGACTAAAAACTTTGAATGGTGATATCTTTTGAATAGGCAAAACATTCTCAATTAAAAATTAACCCGGTAAGAGGGAGAGAAGGAGTGAATGGGTGTTGCAGAGGATCTTTAGGTCAGTGACACTGTCATGTGGGCATTCTTTGGACAGATGTGACCAGATGTCCACTGTATCTCTACCAAGAGCTATGGAACATGAAACAGAGAGAGTGACTTCTAATGCAGACTACAGAGCAGTAAAATGAGCATGCATCAGAGCAACTCAACACTGCAAACATGCTCCAGGGGGTATTAATGGGTAGGGGGAGGAAAAGGGCAAGGGGAATTGAGGATTTTAATGTGGGCTTAAGGGGATTTTTGTTGTTGTTGTTATTGTTGTTGTTCAGGTAATTAAGCTCTGTTACCTATACTATACTATTTCTATAAAGAAATAAGGTAACCCTTCACGATTTGGATTTGGTATTGATTTTTTAAACATGATGCCAAAAGTAAAGACAGACAAATGGGAATTACATCAAAATTAAATGTTCATTCATCAACAGATTGAAAAGCCACAAGCTGAATGAAGAGGTTCATATCTTGAATATACACTGAAAAAACTTGTAATTCTTCAACAAAACAAAACTGACTTTAAAAAAGGGCAAAGGATGTGAAGAGATGCTGCTTCAAAATTACATACAATTGCCAGGGTGCACGAGAGAACATGCTCAGCATCACTAAGCGTGACCGAATGAGGACTGAAAGCACAGTCAATTATTATTTCAGTTGAATGGCTGCTGTAAAGGACACACAAGCTCTGAGAACTTGAAGATGGGTCCTCGTGCATTGTGGCTATTGGACAGGAAAATGGTGCAATTGCTTTGGAAGCAGTAAGACAATTCCTCAAAACACTTGCAAGTCTAACTGCCGTGCAACCCGAGCAATCTCAATTTACATCCAAAAGATTTAAAAGCAGGTCTTAAAGAGCTCCACACCTTTATTCACAGCAGTGCCCATCACAACTGCCAAGAGGTGGCAGAAGGCCAAGTGTCTACCAATGAAAGAATGGATAATTAAACGTGTATACGCACAGTAAGATATCATGCGGCTTTCAAAATGAGGAACGTCCTGTCACATATTACAATATGTGTGAACCCTGATGACATTGTGCTAAGTGAAATAATTCAGTCGCATAAGGTCAAATACTATATGATTCCCTTTAATGGGAAAATTAAAATCATAGAAATTGGAAATACAACGGTGGTTATCGGGAGCTAATAGGTTAGGGACAGGGGGAAAGACAGTGCTGTTTAATGATTGCAGAGTTTCAGTTTAGGATGGAAATGTTCTGAAGAGCTTGTTTGTACCAGTATAAACAGCTGACTCTTTGCACCTTCAAGATGGCTCGGTGGGTAAGAAACATTTGCTCCCAAGTCTGACAACCTTAGTTCAACCCTTGGATCCCACTATGGAAGGACAGAACCAGCTTTGCAGGGTGTCTTCTGATCTTTACACATGTGTAGTACATGTGTACATGCACGTGCACACACACATACACACACACACACACACACACACACACACTCACTCTCACTCTCTCTCAGTAAAATAAATCACTAACACTCATGAAATCATATATGTGAAAGGGTGTTAAGTGACAAATTATATATACTCTTTCTACAGTAAAAGAGTATCTGTTTTAAGAGGGTCAGCCTTGGGGCTGGAGAGATGGCTCAGTGGTTGAGAGCACTGGTTGTTCTTCCAGAGGACATGGGTTCAATCCCCAGCACCCACATGGTAGCTGACAACTGTCTGTAACTCTACTTCCAGGGGACCTGATACCTTCATACCAATGCCCACAGAATAAAGTTAAATAAATTATTTTTTTAAAAGTCCAGCCTTAATACTTTCTTTCAGGTTATATTGACCTAGTTCTCCATTTATCTAGACAACAAGTGAGTCAGTCAGGAAAGGGACCTCAAGAAATACATAAAGACTCCCCAAGGGAGGAGACATTTCTCCTACATACCTGAAAAACCTAGCAAAAAAAAAAAAAAAAAAAAAAAAAAAAGAAAGATTATGTTCTGAACATCTGGCAGCTAGATCTCTGACAATGACACAAAACAGATACCAAAGACTGTCAAAAGCAGCAGAAGATGCCTGTCACCCACACCCTTCCTGCGGAGCGGCAGATGAAGTTAGCTCAGAGGCTGGGATTGTGCGTAGCTGTAAAGCATTTATAACTATGCTTTGAACTTTGACATCCTTTTTTTTTGCAATTTTTTTCCCAGACACAAAGTTACAACAGCTTTAAACTGGTCCCACCTTGAAAGCAGCTGACAGAAGGAACCATGACAAGATCTCACACGTCAGTGATCAAGTGCTAGCCTCACAAGAAAAAGAAAAGACAAAGATGGCCTGGAACTCAGAGGAAGAAGTGAGTGGCACAGCTAAGGAGATGATAAGGCCTGGAAGTAGCTATCTGACACCAACCTAACATCTTAGGGGCAATTCCCAACTCCAGTTTATAATGATACCTGATGCTACAGCGTTACCTTCAAATAAATGATCTCGGTAATAAAGAATACTTCCATAGTCCCTCCTAGACATAAGAAACTCCGGAGGCTCTTAGGGACTAACTGAACTGCCCAAAAATACTAGGTTATGGAGTACAGGCCCATATTTCTACCTAAGTCAGAGACTCAACAAATTACCTGGAGCTCTTGAAGCCATGCTTGTCCTGCCTGGTGAGAAGGTATTAACAGTATCCCCCTCAGAGGACAGGCACTCACTCAGAACCAGGTTCCACTCACTTTTGTATTCCCAAGGGAAAAAAGCTACATAGCACCCAAAAGTCCACAGCTAACTCATGTAGGACTGTGACCTTCAGATATTGAAGATGGGACACTGAGCATATTTTACCCTTTCAGGCAAGTCGTCTTTGTTAAAACTTTAGAGGAATTCTGTTACTAGCATCACCCAGAATCTGTCATAGGACAAAGTCCTGCTGCCTGGCTTGTAGGGCACTTGCAGTCATGGTGAAGGCCTGTGTCCAGTCTCACAAGAATGAATTCCTGAGTGCTTTGGGGAAGCACAAGCCTCCCAATCTCCTAGTCTCTAGGTCTATGTCCTGAGTGATCTTCTTTAACAAAGCTGAGGAGGAGTGTGGGGCTGGGGTTTGGATATGGGCCTAAACCCATCTCCCTAGTTGCACTGGAAACCTGGCTGCCTGTGATTAGCCTTATGAAACATCCTAAGATGTTTCATATTAATGTGAAAACTGTAGCTATTCTGAGCTTGGATTGCTAGTGAATGTGTAATGATAATGGCCCTACTTCCTTCCTGGGCTTCACTTCCTTTTCACAATCCCAGGCCCCATATCTGGGGATCATCCATAATAACTACACCCCACAGTCTGCAGGTTGTCACACCCTCCTTTCATGGGGTCAAAACCAGAAAGTAAATGTTCCTGCGGAGGTTAGTGGGCCATATTAGAGAACTATTCTGTTCACTGTATCAAAAGAATACAACAGACACAGCATGCATGCAGAGAGACCAAAGGCAACAACTTACAGTCATATTGTAAGGAAAAGCAAAACCTTGACACCTAATCCCAGCACAGTGCTACAAGTCACAGATGCCATGTTCACAAGGGAAGTAGTAATGAAACTTAAGAATCCACACTGCAGGTCGCAGGGGGCAGAAGAACAGGAAGAAAGTTCCACGGGTTTTTTTTGTTTTGTTTTGTTTTTTGTTTTTTTGTTTTTTTTACTTTGCAAACTACCAACCATAATGTCACTTATTGAAGAACAATCAAAACAGGGAACTAAATAACTAACAAGTTATTAAACAGACAACACAATGCCTGACACTTAAAGAAGCAAGGCAATGAACATAAAAAGGAGCCCACAGTAGTTTCACACAGCACAGATCAGCAGTCACAACTGACACAGAATACAGCATTCTCTATCCCTACAAACTTTCCCAAGAAGTCTGGTTGCTCGTGTCTGAAATGTCCACACCTGGAAGGAGAATTACTACAAGTTGGACCTGGGCTACATAGTGAGATCCAGGCCAGAAAGGAACTAAAAAAAGAAACAAAGAAGCATCATAGGCTCCCAGTGACCACTCAGCTAGGAAGCCAGCCCTCTAGTCATCAGACGTCACTCTCTTTCCTAGAATGTTGTATACTGCAAGATTTTTGCTCCATGAGACTCCGAGGACTCCCATTCCCAGGGTGTGCCTGCATCTGTACTACATTTGTTACAATTTGAGCCAGTAGATACTACAGGATATTGAGTACCTGAAGCAGGCATAAAAACTACTGAGCTAGGACCCAAGTGCAATTCCAGACATCACTGAATAAAATAGGAACACCAGCCATCTCAATCAGAACAAACACGGAAATAAGGAACTACTCAAAGTACAATTTTCCCAAATTTTACCTACATATTTCAAGAAGCCACCAACTCACCCATTTCCATCTGGCTCGCACCAGGAGACCTGCTACGGCATCTCTGAATGCATTAATTTTTCAGTGAAGGAAGAGAAATCTGCTGGTGCTGAGAAGGAGGTCTGGCTCATGCTGTGCTCTGCCTCAAACAGTGAGGCGCACCCTTCAGCTCATGGCACGTCTCCATTACTGTAATTTTCCCAATTCAGCCTCATTTGCTTGAATGGGAACCTTCAATATTAAAATGTGGAGTGCTGAAGAATGTAGCGGACATTTTTTTCAGAATTTGGACTGTCATCATGTTTTAAGGATAGGGTAATCTAATTTTCATATCTATCTGCCAATGAATAGATATAAAAATACATCGCTAATTAAGAGGAAAGTTGTCAATTTGACTTGACAAACAGAATGGAATATTTGAAAATATGCACAGTTAAAACACATTAAAAACACAGACTACAGAGTAATGCACACTTCACCTATTAGTGAGAGACTACAAAGAAAATAAAGTGTACAAAGCATTTAGCTGAGTACACAGTAAACATTTTTAAAAGGAAATATATGAAACTAGAAATTATATTTTGGTGTTCTAACATACAAGCTCGTAAGGTTAGCTACAACTATAATTTCTAGTCCAGAAAATACTTGAACGTGTAAACTTTACAATACAGTATAAGAAGCACATTGTGGTTGAGTTCCTCTCCTTCCCCTCCCACTGGCCCTGCTCTCGATGAACTTTCTGGTCTGTGTTCCCTCTCTTCCCTTTCTGTCTCCCGACCTCTCCTGCCCCCAGGTTCCCTGTCTCACTATGTAGCTCTCAAAGTCACAAAAATCTTCGTCCTTCAGATTTCAAATGCTGCAATGATAAGCATGCACACCTTACCTGGCTCACACATACTTTCCTATTTTTAGACAGGATCATGTTAGACAGTACCTAAGTCTAAGGCACCAATAGCTTGCCTACTTCATACAAAATAAAAACGAACAAACAAATAAATACATGTAAAGTTAACTGGGTGCAAAAACAATGAACATCCTGACATTAAACATAACTATTCTTTGGAATCAGGAGCTGGAGAGATGGATCAGTGATTAACAGTGCTTACTATTCTTTCAGAGGACAAGATTTGGTTTCTAGCATCTACATCAGGTGACTGACAATTTGTGACTCCAGATCTGCTGTCCTCTGACCTGCAGGTACATGTTTCACATAACCTCATCTAGGCACACACATATACAGATAGTAAACAAACAAATCTTTAAAACTAATTTTAGTTAAGCATATAAAGACAGGAGTTTTCTCTAATGTTGCAGATATTTACTATAAAAAGCCTAAGCAGTCAATCCTAAGCAGAAGCACAGTGAACAAAATACACAGCACACACACACTCCACTATAACACACATTTATCTAATCACAGTTTTAAAACCTAGTTCATCTATTATTTTGATTAAATGCAAAGGACATTAAGATTCCTAATTATTGCATCCACTTAATCAGTTTCTAGGAAACTGGCTATGGCAACTCCTGAGGGTTTTACCAAGCCTTTGAAGCATGGACAATAGCAACTTCAGGGTAGTGAGGTGATTTAAATGTATTTATAATTTGGGCTGACCTAAAGAAAAGATAAAAAAACAAAAACTGAGAAATTGAAATAAAACACAATGAGCCAATCGCTTAAGGAGTCTAGAAAGAAGAAGCCAGATCAAGCAGGTTCTAGGCCATCCCCACAATCTATTCATCCATGCAAGTTTATGAAGTATCATTGACAAGATGACAGCCAACAGAAAGAAATTCTAATTGCAGAACAGAAACAAACACAATGAAGACTGCTATCCCTACGAAGAATCTGTGATGAATCTGTTTCAGGGCTCCTGGAAACTAAATGCGCAGACTAAATAACGGGTCACACAGCACCCTCACACCAAAATGCCCAGAAGAGATGCTGCAGTAAAGAGCAAAGTTCATGCCCAGTTATCTCGAGAGTATGGTCAGGAATAAGGCTTGTTTGCTTAAACTGGGGCTGCTGCATGTGTGCTGCTGGTGCAGGAGAAAACCTCGTTTGACTCATTCTCATTCTGCTGAAAATGGAAAGAAAGTCACGTTGCATCAGACACTGAGTATAACTGACTCCATATCAAAGGTACTTAAGAAGACCCTTATTGGTTCTAAAGATCTCACATCTTTACTGAATAAAAAGGAGCTTGGGTTCTAACACATTAATTTTTAAAAAGCCAAGTAGAAGCTCATGCTATTGAGAGTCAGAGCATATATTTAACAAGAAGTTGCTGGTGAGGCTTGCAGAGGCTGAGCCCCCACACCTAATGAATCAAAGCTGCAGGCTCGGATGATGGAGATTGAAGACAAGTCACAACGATCAAATGGCGTTTAGGGACTACTTACAGTTTAGAAAAAAACAGCCTTTTGTGTGCTGCTGCTTCCTGAGTGATACTCTGCCTTCATCTACATCTAAAGTGCTGACTACTCAGTTTTAAAATTAATCAGAACATTCTAACATAAATACCTTTTCCTTTTCACCATAGCAAAGCCACAAATTGCAATGATAATGCTAATAAGTGTCCAGGAGATATACTTCTCACTCCCGATGCTGAAAGGCAAGTATACTGCATGCCCAGAGTGTTAAGGATTTTGGCGCAGAAACTACAGGCATAGTCTTGACAGTCTGATAAACTGCCTCACTTTCCAAAAGCATCCTAAGGACAATTCAGGCCACGATACCCACAAAAGATACTTCCAGCATGCATCCACCATGCCTAAGTGCCCTCACTCTCTCACTTAAGAGATGCTTCGGCTTACTTACTGCTCTTGAGATCTTTGCACCGATACTCTGCACCAACATTAAAACAGCATCTGACTGCATCCAGCAGATCTCCTCGGCAACACAAGTCTTACCTGGGAACCCCCCGTGGACCATGCTGCAGGAGTGTTCCCGTTAGGGCTTCTGACAGTCGATGCTGAAAGCAGCTCCACTCTCCACACTGATTCTGCCCTCTCTCTTCTCACGACCTTGGGCCTATTTTCTTTTCTTTTCTTCAGATTTTATTCTCTTTAAGGGCAACCTATCAGTCTGTTTCTAACACGAGAAACAATTAATTAAGCTATTTTCAATTTCTCCCTCAAGCTAACAGTCACATCTGCCAGTAGGAGAAAGCTGCCTGGAGAAGCCTGCCGGGGAGATGCAAAAAAATCCTTGGTTCTCCAGTCAGATCCTCAGATGCTGCATGCTGCTGGCTGTGACACTGGGTCACCCTGCTCACATAAGGACTGCATACTGCAGGCTGTGATACTAGTCACCCTGCTCACACGGAGAAGATAGCTCTATTTCAGAGCAGGAGGCAATATGAATGTACCTGCTTATTTTGTGGACAACTTCAACCGATAACAAGTTAATGTCCAGTTTTCCTGCTGAGAAGCAGCACTTTGGGGGGCAGTATCTTTCCAAGGCAAATTGAAAGGCGCAGTGATGTGAGCCTGCCTCCAGTTCACAACAGTCACCACCTCTCTTTTCTTTATCTTCTTTGCTGCTTCCAGCACAAACCAGGTTTAGCACAAGGCAATCAACCAAACTATGACACTCTAATTAGATTCATTAGTTGTCTCTGACACTTTAAATACAAGATAGCTTTGGGGACAAAACTTAAGGGGGAAAGAAGTAACTTACAGAAACTGTTAAATAAACCAAAAAACAGAAGCTGCCTCATTCACCCGACTTTGCCCAGCCCAGGCCAGCACACAAAACAGCATATAGCAAACTGCTAAGATTTCTGCCATTTACATTACACTCCAAATCTGTCCATCACTTCCGTGTTGTGCAAACTATAGATACAAAATTTTCTTTGTAAACTGTAGATAAAAAAATAGTTATTGTGATTACTGAGCTGTATATCAACTGAGGAAAAGTCGAGAACACATAGGACACTCTAAATGCAGCTCAAAGGGCATTTAACAATGCCCTTTCTAAATTTCCACTTTTATTAAATTCACCTGAACTACACTGAGGGCTGAAGCTTAGAACATTTCAAAAAAGCTAAAACAGGAAAGCAGTTATTACCAGCCTCTAATCCCATAGCTAGGATAAAAATACTACTTATTATAAATAGGAAAAGTCCATAAAAGGAAATAAACTATACAGGAAATAGGGAAAATCATTTCTATAAAACTAAAATGTTTAATCTTAACCCGTACTCTTATATTTACCCTCCATTTTGCATTATCAACAATCAAAAGGGGAGCATAACAAGCAGAGAACATGAGCCGATGTATTTAGCAAAAGCCAGCAGAAGCTCTTCATGCTGCTTGTCAATTGGCAGTGAGCATTCTCAAAGTTCTTTACAGGCTCTGTTAGCAGCTCCTGTTGACTGGAGTGACATCTATTGGTAAGGCAGAGATCAACTAGAGTCCACATTGGCACTGACAAGGCTACTGGCTGCTCCATAGACCTTTGCTGGCCACATGTTTGCTCCATGTTAAAAACAGAGGCATGCACTGAGGGCAGAGTCTACAAGTAAGACCTGGGTCTAACCTTGCCTCATTAATACTCCATTGTTTGGGGGGCAAATTAATGACAGTTGGTCTCAGTATTCTCAGCCACAAAATTTGACAAACCTCAGGTGCACTTTACCTCCATTACAGAAGACACTGACTTCCATTCCCTTCTTTAAGGCTCCAATCTACTTAAATTCTCCTCCTCCTTTAATAGAGACCAGTTACAATTTCACTATTCCTTGCGTGTGAACATTTAATTAATAACTTAAGTTGTAATGATTTGAACATCTGTAGGAAGTAGAGCTGTACATTATAAATGCACAACTCTATGATTTTAATAAACTTAAAAAACTGTGATGGTTTAAATGAGGTGTCCCCATAGGCTCAGGAATTGGTTCTCAGTTGGAGGTGCTGTCTGGGGGAGATTATGGAACATTTTGCTAGAGGAGGCCAGTCACTGGGGGCACAGGCTCTACATCTCTGATAGAATAAGCAAAGTCACTGAGCATACCCTGTATGGGATCCACAGTGCATTATATGAGTTCTACTGCAGTAACTTTTAATAGTTTTATCTTCCACACTTACAAATACTTGAGTTCCCAGGACCAGTTTCATTAACAAACTTTATGTGCCATAGTCTCAGCACTCAAGAAGCTGCAACAAGGGAATAATAAGCAACAAGGCTATTCCCAAAAAACAAAAAACAAAAACAAATAAAAAACAAGAATTAAATAAAAACTCAGAGCTATAATCTAGGTTTTATAATCCGCATAAGCCAGGTAACCATGTAAGGTTACCATTATGCTTCATAAATGAAAGACAGTGCTAGTATCCTACCAATAACACATGACTGCAGGACAGAGAGACTAGAAAAGACACACACAAATATATTATAGCTCATAATCAACCCAGAAAAAGAGGAGGAAAGAAGGAAAAGCAAAACATAAAGATAATTTTCTATTCTGGAATTAATGTACCAGGGTGGGAAGGGGGCTGCATAATATTTCTGTTCTCCACTTGAAAGCTAGGTAACAACAAACCACAAGACTAGTTGGTTTGTGTGGTTCTAGTTGCTTCATTAAAAAAATACTTATTTGTGAATGTGTGTACATACACATATGTGCATTCATGAACAGGCAAAGGGAGAATGTTGGGTGTCTTCCTTTATTACTCTCTGCCTTATCCCCTTCAAACAAGGATTCTCTCTGAACCTGAAGCTTGCTGTCTCAGTCCAGTTGGCTGGTCGATGAGCACCCAGGCTATGCCTATCTGTGCTCAAATGCTGGACTTATGGGGCACATGCAGCCATGCCCAGCCTTTTCACATTGGTGGTGGAGATTCAAACTCAGGTTCTCATGTTTGCACAGCAAGCACTCAATCCACTAATCTATATCCCTATTTCTTTGTCCTTTTATTGACCATATTCTTGTTTTTAAAACTCACATAAAATTTCTTATTTGGTGGTTTCAAAAATGTAGCAGACTGTCTGTCAAAAAATTGTCAAAAACATGGCCATTGTAAAGCCAACCAGCAGCTAGGCTGGCCTTTCTAGACCGCAGCTGAGGTGGGTTTGTGCAAACAAAAAAGAGGCATCAGGCTTGCTTCTGGGAGAGGCTCTGACACTGGAGGGCTCTACCCCTAGACAAAGAAACAAAGACTGCTGAGATGGGGACAGTTACTTTTCCCCAGAGCGAGACTGGGAATGAAAATGCATTGGAATTGCTTGTCAAGAAGGGAAACGATAAACAACAGAAGTTTCCAGTTGGGAAGAGGAGATGGGAAACAGTAAGTTTTTAAACCAAAACTGGGAATAGAAAATAAAAGGTTGGCGTTGGGCAGAACTTTATGTTTCATTTTGTTGAGAGGATTTAGAGGGCTAATGGAAAATTTCTGGGCATCTTTCTCATAGACAAATGCAACTCTGAGTGGGAGACAGAGATTAGAAACAGATCCAGAAGTCACTGTAGAACATGGGAGGTCCCCATGCCCTTGGTGACCCTGAAATCCTGACAAAACAGGGTTTTCGATTTTGTATGCAAAGTTATCCCATACTGTTCGAGCTTGCTTTCTGCTGCTGTGGAAAGGATTTCTTTGGCCTATACTTCCAGGGTACAGCGCACCAACTAAGGTCAGGAACCAAGCAGGAACCTGAAGCAGAAACAATGGGAGACTTACTTACTTAATGCTGACTTACTTGCAAGCCTCATGTTTAGCTAACTTTAGTACACAGCTCAGAATCATCTGACCAGTAGAGCAGGCCCTTCTACATCAATTAATATTTAAGACCCCCCTCCCCAGGCATGCCCACAGGCCAATCTGATCTGTCCCTTCATTGAGGGCAGTCCCTCAGATGAGAATCCCTTTTCCATGACTCTAGGCTTTTTTAAGTTTCTAGCTAAAGCTAACTCATGAGTTTCACAATATCAATGCATGTCATGTGTTGATTCTGCAATCTTTGATGACAGGAGTATTGTCAATAGCTAAACGCTAATTGGATATATCACACCTCAATTCTTGTTTCATAAATTTTAATTAAAACTCAAGCAACTTTGATGGATTTAAATTGGATTTTTTTTTTACAACTGGTCTCTAGTTTGTCATGAAGTGTGTTCAACAAGGCAAGATAAGCCATCTAAAATCTAATGCCTCCTATATTATGCAATGGGTACTGGGTATGGTATTTAATTATCCCAACAATCTAAGTAGTATTTATGAAAGTTATGCTAGTAAACATCCTCTTTCTCTTCTCCCATATCAATCACTTGATGCTAAACTCTACGGCTGCCTGTCTCTAGCATCCTTACCTCCACAGGGGCATGGTCATGATTAGCCACTGAAGCTGATAATGATAGACACCTTGAAACACTACCTCAGAAGCTCATGGAAGTGTTTCCTGGAGACTGCCTTGCTGGGTCACCAGGCAGGTACTATCCCCATATCATTATTTGTAAGATTAATTTTTAATTATGTCTATGTGTGGATATATGCATTTGAGTGCAGGTGCTCACAGAGAGGAGGGGGCATTGAATCCCGCAGTAGCTGTAGCTACAGGTGACTGTGAACTTTTTTTTTGTGTCTCCATCAAAAGTTTTCAGAAGGTAGTTTTTGGGTCAGAAGTAGTAGAGTCAGCAGATAATTGTTTAGAGATATTAATTTTTAGGCCCTCTTACATCTACATTGAGTCTGTGGGTAGGACTATTAATCCTATTAATCAATGCCTTAACCATGCTCCTTCTCAAGAGTTTATGATGAACCCTGAAACTTGAAAGATAATAAGTCTAGATTAGTATTTCTTATAATGTAGGCTAATCAATAAATTGAATTACAGCTAGCACTTAAAAACAATAGAAAGGTATAAAAAAAGAACAAGATTCATCACAAAGTAAAGTAGTATTTGTACAACTTTTTTTTTCTCAAATATACATGCATATTTCTACACATAATATACACTGGTTGTCATGACTTAGATATTACATGTCTCTCAAAATTCTATTTGAGATGGATGGAAAGGTGGCTCGGTGGTTAAGAGTGCTTGCTGCCTTTTCAGAGGACGGTGTTCAGATCCCAGCACCCACATGCTGGCTCATTAACATCTATAACTCCATTTCTAAGAGACCTTCTGAGTTCTGTGGATACCAGGCACGTATACAGTGCAGTGTAGACATACATACATACATACATCTAAAATTGAATAAATCAATCTAAAAAACGAAGGCTCCATTTGTTAAAGGCATGGCAGCTGGTCTATGGACCTTTGGAGGCTCTCTATACTGGGACCCAAGCTCTCCTCTCTCTCTTCCTCCACACCCGTCAAGTGTCTCTCATTTCCTCACCCTGGCCTCCTCTCTCTCCTGTCCTCTAAGATTTGAAGAGCTCTTTAATCAAACGCTCCTAAGTGACGTGCCGCACAGACATGCCCTCGGATCACCAGGGTGATGTGAGCTAATCAGAAACTTTTAAAGCTGAATGAAAAGAAAACTCTTCCTCCTCAAAGTGGGTTTTCCCAGGCATTTTCTCACAGGGACAGCTGACTAACAGTTAAAAAGTTGTTGCATGGAAAGGTTTCAGTTGTTTTTAACTATCTGAATGAAGACTCTGTGTCTCAAGGATCCTATCTTAGTCTCTGAACCATTCTACTAATGTGTTCTCATACAATGGGCTGACTTTTCTCATACCACCTTTTGCATTTTATCTTATATTTAATTTTTACTTCCACTATATTTTACTCAATGCAACAATTATTTGCCACTTATAATTTGTCATCTTTCTCCTTCCTTAGAACATTAGCTAATGAGAGAACATTCCCAACTACTTTCCCAATATACCTCAATAGTATCTACCCACCCATAACATCCATCCAACAAACCTTACCTACATGAACTCCACGGAACAAACAAAGTCATTAGTGGGCTTTGCAGTTATATGTATATGATCTTTCTTATACATCAGCACAGCCTTGTGGGGCAACAGTTGAATTTGATTGGTTGTGAGCCTAGCCTTTAACGGCTGAGCCATCTTTCCAGCCCAACGTTGAATTTGAGATACGTACTTCTAGCACTGACCTTGGGGGAAATTATGGAATATATTTCGTAAAATGCAACCAAATGAGTCCAGGGACAGTAAAACTGAGATAAACAGTAAACTGACTTTTAGTTTAGGTCAGATGAGCAAAATATTAAATTAGCTAAGAATCACAGGATAAAGAGAACCCCTGAAATTTGTTCAAATGGGAGTTCAGGAGGCCAGAGGCTTAGGCTTTGGTGAGATGTGCGAGCCATTCAGCATTTCTGGAGGTTATCAGTGAAATCAATGGTGTGTAAGATGAGAAGGGTGTAAACACTGAGAAAGAAAAACATCATAGACAAAGAAATGGAGAGAAAAGTCTTAGACACATGGAAATGAATTTGCTGGAGAAACTGTGACACAAAAGTTTTATAGTTAAGAGAAATTACAAGTCTGTCAATATTTATTGTAAAGTGTGGTCCTTTCTGTCCTCACTGACATGTGCATGTGGGTGTATGCACACACATCTTGGGGAGGGATGCTGCCATTCCACAAATCTTATGGCAAGAAAGTGTTGTGAGCAGGAAGTCCACACCACTTAGCTCCTTGTCTAAACTGTAAGGCATTTTAAGCGGCAGCGAGGCTCTACAGTGCCTGGGTGGGAACACCATTCCTACTACTATTAGTTGAATGACTTTGGACACATTCCTTAATGTCCCTAAACTCCAGTTTCTTTGCTCTTATGACGAAGGTTGTCACAAGGAAGCACACTGTAGCTATAAGTAAGGCCTCAGAAAGATGCCCCACACATAGTAACCAGAATACATACACGGAACTGGACTGTTAAGCACTCTTCTGCCTGTTACAACAGGCCTATGGAGCAGAGTACTGTTGGGCACCCATTCCCATTGATAAGCAAACACGAGCCGCAGATGGGTCAGAATTGGCATTCTCAGCAGCTGCCTTACTATCGGAATTAGAACACGAGCGTGAGCTGCCCGTCAGCACCCGGAATGAGTGGTTCTCTAGGAGATGAGGCTGATCTCCCACTACATACTGCGTCCCCCAACTTCATATACTCTGTTATGCTGATGACTCCATCAAGGGGAAGGGAGGTGTTCACTGATTTCACAGCTGACATTGTTTCTACACAGTGGATGGCACTCAGCCAAGCTGTGCTAACTAGTGAAAATGCAGCAAGACAAAGAGCTCTGCAGAGTGTACATCAAAGTTTCATAAAGTCAACTTGACTATCAGCTACATTTTTATATTTCATTCCTACTTATTCCTGCTCATAAAAATAATAAAGTGAGATTATAGCCATGCATAGCAACAGGACGAGCAAAGCCTTTTGAAGACTCTCAATTTCTATATTAAAAATACTTGTAGTAGGGAGCATTTTTAGAGAAAGATGTAACACAAAATTCACCCTTGGAAATGCTGGTTGATAGCTTTTTGTCCATCTACAGATTGCACAGCACTGTCACTATTTACTTTTCAAACCACTTACATCCCATAAACTGCATATACAGCAGCCAGGCTTCACTGTACATAGTATACATGCAAAAAGAAAAGCAAGTTCTTTAAATAGAGTCTCTGGCAAATCTCTGCCAAATGTATAGTTCATTCAACTATTGCAAATTAAAACTGAAACAAATTCCCAAGACAAATTAAAACTATGAAACAAATTCCTAAGACCTCCATATGACACGGTGAGTCTCTGCCTTCACACAAGCATGTCAGCATTCTCTTAAAGGACAGCACCTATGCCTGACTTACATCGTTAGGGCTAGAACCCCAATACTCAGGGCTTAGCATTTTTGTTTCATAACTAACAGAAAAGCTTAGGAAATAAAAGCCACAGGAGTTTTGAAGATAAAAGCTTTATTTTTAACACATGCTCTGCACATTTCTGCAGACCTACAGTCCTATAGTTGTGATTCACAATAGTTATGGTAACATAATTTAATAAATCCTGCATCTACCCTAAATAATGCAAAGGAACTCACTGTCGATCAGGGCACTTTCTTCCTCGAACTCCTCACTGTCCACAGATGGAGCTCTGTAAGGGGGAGGCAGCTTCATTGGAGGTGGAGCTGTTCCATGTCTCTGAAGGTGCAAAATTAAAGAAAAGCATTAATGACTTTCATACAATCCTCTTCTTCAGAGCCAAAAAGCACATATATAAAAAGATAATCTGAAAGTAGTCTGGTTGCAGCTGACTTCCACCATAATACAAGGACTGTCAAACAAATGTAATTATTTCCTCCAGTTCCTGTTATTCTATGAAAGTAATTTTATGTAAATACAGCAATGCCACGAACAGGAATTTAAAAGCACAGCTTTAACGAGCACTGCCCTGCCTAGAAGAACACGCCTCTAGAACCTCCTGCGAGAAAGCAAGCCAAGTACATTCTATTTATGCCATCAAACTAATACTTTGTGTCACTAACAAAATAACTCACAGATTTTTCCAAATAAATGTAAGGATAGCAATAACACCACATATCAACTTTTCAATTATTCATGTTTTTTTCATTATAAGAATTACATGTTTTCTTTTCTTTTTTAAGTAACTGAAATATCAGATTTATAAATGGCAAAGTGCTCTTCTAGAGTTTGGAGATAGTAACACACATGTAATGTTAAAAGGGAAGTGGTTATAATGAATAATTATTCTGAATAAAGATGCTCTGAATTTACATAACAAAGTACAACAATATATGGCTCATGTAGATAATTAAAGTGAAACAAAATCCCTTGTTAAATTACCTGCACAGAACGAAGACATGTTCTTGAACGTGAGAAAAAATGAAACATGTCACACTTTCCAGAGATGCCAGCTGCTGCTGAGATGCCCAAGCCCCTTACAACACTAGATTAGGATTTGCCTTCCTACATGACTTTGATAAAGTGCATTCAATTATGTTTTATCAGGCAAAACCACTAATGCAAGAAGGCACACCTGTGCTAAGTGGACACTGGCCCATTATAACAAGGCAAAGAGTGAATTCTTCCAGAAGAGAAGGCACTATCTGGGATTCATAGAAGAAAGCACTCCCACATTTCTTGAGCACAATGTCTAACAAAAATCAGTGATTATATGTGTAGAAAATGCAAAATATTAAAAATGTGAGAGTGATGAAGAAAAAGACTTGAAACATTTATTAAGAAACAAATGAGAATGTGGCAGCTATAGTCTTCAAGTTTAAAAAAAGGTGAGATAATGGAAAGAGAAATCAAATGAGTCTGTCCCCACCTCAACCTTGCCACCCCCAAAAAATTATTTTCAGAACCAGGTCATTCAACATCAAAGATGATCCTTCAGACAAGGGCAGGGACTGAAAGTACTACTGAGAGCTAAGAATTTCAGCTTACTTGATTATATTCTGTCAACACTCTTGAGAGAAGAACACAGAGGAGTGCATTCTAATCCAGGCTGGCCTGGAACCCACCATGCCCAGTCCCCTGGGGCACACTCCTGCTGCACATTAAAGAAGGCTGTGCACACGCCAAACTCTAGTGATGGAGAAGGCTGAAGCTCCCAGCAATGAAGCAGGCCAGAAGATGACAACACCATCAAGACAGAGAACAATACTTATTGAATAGCACATTCAAGTTTAGTCCCAGGCACATGGTGACTCCCCTAAGTATTTGCTGCATGTCTAAATGACTGCCTTTATTCATACTGTTGCCTGAAAGACAAACTTTTAGAAAATGATAGTGACTCAAGCCATTCTTCTTGCTGGTATTTTTTGGAGATACAGTCCAATGTGATATAGCCCAGGCTGGCCTCTAATTCTATAAGGAGCCAAGGATGACTCTGAACTCCATCTGCAAGTTCTATGCTTTCAAGCATGTACCGCCCTAACTACTACAAACGATTCTCATTTGACAGTACTGTGTGTTGATTTTTTTGTGGCAGAGAAGCAAATAGTGTTTATGTTTATAAGGTAAATGTCTTATAAAAGTAACAAAGTTACAGCTTTCTTGTCCTGTAAAGCATGAACTAATTCTATGTCTAAATTTGAACTGTAACTACTCAGTTCTCCTCTGTTCCCTACACCAGGCTCACCATCTCTCATTGCCCTCACTAGTGAGTTAAATAAATACTCGACACCTGCACATTTTGCATACTTTCATGATTACTGTTTTTATTTTTTGACTCATTCTCTGACAGTTTTGGAAGTCCCACTGAGACAGTCAAGCAGTCTCACCTTCCACAACTAATTAAACAGATATGCAATTTATGAGCTATTTAAAGCCATTTACATGATTTTGGCTCATACAGTAAATTCTGAGAGAGACAGAACTCCACCACATTTTCCTGTTTCTCTGTGGTTTATTTACAATTCTCTGTGTGTGTGCTTTTGTTACTAGGTTAAGTCTGATCTGTTATTCACTGGGGCTGTAACTTGGTGGTAGCAGTAATGAATGGAGTTTGGTTTCTGCTGTCACCATTGGGTGGCATTTATTGGGGTGATAAGGCCCCTCCAAGCTGGCTCTATGGGTATCTACTGTCCACTGGTTGAGGGTCACAGATTTTACTGTTTGATTTCGTGCTAAAGAAATGGTTCTCTGACAAACAGACCAGGCGGTTTGCATTTCTGTGTCTCAGACACCATAAGGCTATACTGCCAGGACAGCAGCAAGGAGCTGAATCTCTGCATCTGAGGGATGTTCTTCCTGCTCATTGTGAATATGTTTTAATAAAGTGTAACAGTCCTGAAAGAAAAACAAAACAAACAAAACCCCACAAACAAAAAACAAAAAAAAATTCTCATTAGTTTAGAAACTATTATTATTTAAAATTAGTTTCTAGTTTCCAGAAAACAGTGAAATGCTATTTTTGTGATTATTTTTAAAAATTCCTTATTCAGAACCTTTAAAAGAACATAATCATCTGTGTGTGTATGGTGGGGTTGGGGGTCAGTTTAGGAGCTGTGAGGCCAGAAGCCTGGGATCCTCCAGGAGCTATATACAGCTGTAAGCAGTGGGACATGGGAACTGGGAACCGAGCTCAGACTTCCTGCAGTGGCCCCACATCTTATCAACCCTGGGGAAATGTTATAACGTGACAATCCAGATTCAAAGACACAAGTGCTGGACACACCTATAATCTCAGCATTGGGAGATGGAGGCAGGAGGATCAAGGCCTCTCTAAATTAGACAGTGAGTTCAAAGACAGCCTAGACTACACAAGTCCCTCTCAGAAAAAGATCCAGCAAACAAACAACACACACACAAACATGAGCACACACTCACACACAAACACCAAATACAAATCAAGAATCATATGATCAAAGTGACTTGAGAATTCTCTCAACAAATACCAAAACAGGAGGAGGGAAGAGGAGATTCAACATGGAGGACAGACAGAGCAGAACAACAGACCTCTCTCCGGTAAGCCAAGACCATGTGGAAACTCAGATTAATAGAAATGGGTTAATATTTAAGACAGAGATAGCCAATAAGAAGTACTAATAACAGGCCAACAGCTTTATATGTAATACAACATTTCTGTGTGTTATTTGGGGCTGGCGCGGCTTTGGGACCAGGCTGGTGGGAAAACATGCATTTAACAAAATGGCGCCGTGACGTGGCTACTAAGAACTTACACTTAAAACTTGACAAAAGCTTAAGAAAGGGCATTAGAAACAAAAGAACAGGGACAATCAAGGCTTCTTGGTAACAGCATTTTTCTTGGTTGGACTCTGTTTTGCTAGAGACAAGCAGAGATTTGTGCAGCTCCTTTAAGGGTGGTTTCTTGATTCAGCATAAGTGGAAAAAAAACCACACAACTTTTAAAAAGTGCTGCTAACAACTGAATGGTGTGTATGAGCAGCTGGAGAGAGTAGCTGGGGTATTGGGGGCACACGCCTTTAATTCCAGCACTCGGGAGGCAGAGGCAAGTGAATCTCTGTTATTTCAAAGTAAATCTGGTGTACAGAGTGAATTCCAGGGCAGCCAGAGTTACACAAACAAACCCTGTTTCAGAAAATGAAAAAATAAAAGTGGAAGAAATAAAATAATAAGCCACGTGAAGATGGAAAGCTCACAAAGAGTCTGGATACTGTATACTATGGTGTTGTCTTTAAATTGCTCAATTGCTAAGAAAGGAACAACAATTGCTACAATGCACTTGATTATCAATGCTGCTAAATTATTCCAATTTATGTATTTTAAAAATGCTTTGACTTCAAATTATAAGTCTAAGGACAGGTTACTGGAGAAAAGAATTTCTATTTTTGTTTCCACAGAAAATGAAAAGCTGTGGATTCCTTCCAGACTAACATGGTTTGATCAAGCAACACGCCCCTGCATTGTCCATGGGACAAGGCAGCCTTGCAGATCACTATAGCCAGAAGTTTTGCATCTTCTTAGGATCGCCATCATAGCGCCTCCTAGCAGCAGGAAGTAGTTTGGAAAGAACGATGCCCAAATCCCCAAATATTGTCTCCAGCAGTGGCCAGGCAGCCTTCGGAACCAAACAGGAGAGTTACAGATGTCCTTGGCTGCGCTTCACGGGCTACCTGACCTATGCTTTACCTGGTTCCTGCTTCATCCTGTCAAGAGCCAGACTCATACTGAGCAGAAATCCACAGGGCCCCTCCCAGCTCTTACCCACCACTGCTCAGCTATGCAAAAAGAAAGCAAAGCACTCTTCAGACTCAGGAGGAGCTTGCTTACCTTTGCTCTTCTTTCTGGGGTATCTTGATCCTGGTTCTTAGAAGGTGGTTTGCCTTTGTTAGGCACACTTGGGATGACCTACCACCACCAAAGAAAGGGGAACAGAAGAATGATGAGCAAGGTCAAATGTCTTTTTCTAAACTTGGTGGGATGGTACACACTCATAGTCCTAGCACTTGTGAGGCTGAGGCAGGAGGATCCCAAGCCTGAACTATGCAGTAAATTCAAGGCTTGAGAGACATGGTTTCTCAAAACAAAACAAAAGGTGGTGGACGCCTTTAATTCAGCACTCAAAAGGCAACGACATGAGGAGCTATTGAGGTCAGCCTGGTCTACATAGCAATTTCCTGGCTAACCAGGGCTACATTATACTGAGATCATATATCAGAAAGAGAGAGGGAGGGGGGGAGGGAGCGAGGGAGAGGGAGGTAGGGAGCAAGGGAGCGAGGGAGGGACAGGGAGGAAGAGATCTCCCTCTCTCTTCCCACCTTCCTGATTAGTGTGGTGTGGGTGAATTTTCTCACAGTGCAGCTCAGGTTGGTCTAGACCTTGTTTGTAGTCTAGGCTAGCCTCAACCTCATCATCTTCCCAGTTCAGGATAACAGGTGGGTACTGTGGAGGTGGGAGTCATGCATTTGGGCTTTGATATATTCCTTTTTGTCTATTTACTAGTGTGTGCCATTGCTCATGCCAGCCTTAGCACTGAGCAAGCTCCAGCCTTTGTTTCTGTGTTTTCAGACAGTAAAGACTTAATGAACCTGGTGAATTCATTTCAAGGTAAATAAAAAAAGTTCAGTTCAAGGCAATCAGTAAAATTAGGTAAAGTGAAGAAAATATGCATTGTGAAATCATGTCACCAGAACAAATAAGCTAAAGATTTGTGTTTAAGGTGATGACAGAGAAAACTACAAATGACGTAACAAGCCATGAGCCACGTGGCAGCACACAGATGAATAGAAATGGGTCACTTTAGATTTAAGAGCTAGCTAAAAACAAGCCTGAGCTATCAGCCAAGCATTTACAAATAATATAAGCCTGGGTGATAATCTGGAAGCGGCCTCCAGAATGGGAAACACCTTCTACAAACCTCACTTATTTGACCTCTGAACTTCCAGCTGAAATATGTTATTTAGCAGACTTTATAGACTTGATAATTATCTAACTATCACTGTTAAGAGAAGGATAAATTACAATTTTTTTTTTTTTTTACTATCCAATGACAGAGGGATTGGATGATATGTTTTTATAATTTCTATGGTGTGCAGACAAAGTCTGATACATAGTTGCATTCAATGAACATTTATTTAAAAATGAACGAAGTTCAGGCTTATCTTTTCTATATTTATTTTTTATTGTATGAACATTTTACCTGCACATATGTCTGTTTGCTGCATGCATACCTGGTCCCCATAGGTCAGAAGAGGGCATCAAACCCCCTGGAATAGGAGTTGTAGGTAGCTGTGAGCCACTGTATGGGCACAGGAACTGTATGTGCATCTATGCAACACCCAGTTCTCTTAACTACTGAGAGATCTCTCTAGTCCCCTGAAGTTCAAGTTTAAAGAACAATTTTAATTCCTATTGATGCTAATAGCAGAGTATTCTTATTTTGTTGGCTGATGGTTTTTTGAGACAGAACCTCAATCAATCATTACTCCAGGGCTACCTAGAACTCTGTATAGCCCAGGCTGGCCTTCAGTGTGTCATTGAGCCACCACGCTCACCTAAAGGTATACCAGGAGCTGGCTTGTCCTCCTGGTTCTTCCTCTGCAGCGGCTGCCTCTGGCATGTGGTGACTACTTCCCAAATAATGTCTGTCTGTAATGTTATCTATGAGACATCTTAGGAAAATTCAGTGATTTTAGTGATTTGTTTTTCTAGACCTTGAGATGGAACCCAGAGCCTCACCCATGTTAGGCACTCTACTGCTAAGCTAGATTCCTAACCACTAGTTATGATTTGGAGACTCTTCAAATGGCCAGCAGAAATAATTATGGCATAAAACCAGATGACCAACATGAATGTAGGGAAGTTTTGGGGTTTTGTTTTGTTTTTGGGGTTTGGTTTTCTTTTCAGAAAATTAAAGAAATTGCCTGTTTTCCATTTTGATCTAAATGCAATTGAATATGAAATTTTATTCACTTTTATTACATTAAATAAATTAATTCAGAATTATTAAGGTCTCAGAAATGTTTCATTTCAATAAAACAACTGTACTAAGTTCTTCAAAAGCCTTTTTATTCATATGTATCTCTGTGAGAGCATTCATTTCTGCGTGTCCATGTGTATGTGTGTGCACCTGTCTGTGCTCTCAAAGGCTAGAAAAGGGTGCCAGATCCCATGAAGCTGGTGTTACAGGCAGTTGTGAGGTGCCGAGCATGTGTACCAGGAACCAAACTTGGGTCCTCTGCAAGAGCAGCAAGGGCTCCCAGCTGCTCTCCAGCAATAGCTTTAATGTATAATCAGAGCCTCTGTGGCAGCGCAGAGCTCTGCACTTTTGTCTCACATACAACCTGCTCAAGTACAAAATCGTAGCCCATGGGCAGCAGATTCTTGTCAAAATCTAGAAACAAAACAATCGGGGTCTACTTCCACCCATGGCAACCAGACGGAGGGAGAGAAAAGGCCTGCAGAAGCTGATATGAGCAGTGTCAGCTGCCTCTCATGATGTCTACATTCAGAATATGGAAGATATATATGCTAATCAATGGCAAAGCTCATGTAACAGTGAAAAATGAATTTATATGGTTAACAGAGAACCTGTGCATATATTGAAGGTTCTGAACTGTTCTACGGCCATGTGATATGGAAGCACAGCCAGGGCACCAGAAGGAAGAAAACAGCCCACACACTGCTTCTAGGGGAATTAGATGGTCTAGAACACAGCAGTATTCACTAAGTGCTTGGAGATGAATGAAGTTCAGTTTTAATTTTAATTCTTAATGTTGCTTAAGGCATGGCTGAGGAGATGGCAACAATCTCCAAAAGGTTTTCTTGTTGTTGGAAGTGGCGTGGGGTGGGGATATGAAAAAATACACACAATGCTACTATCAAAGGAACTTCAATTATATGGAAAAAATTAAGCTTTGCATAGAAACTTTCCAAAGAGAAATGAGGTGTGATTGCGAATGAACAATTGCAAGGTGAGGTAAGTGCTGTAAACACAGCTGGGATTCGGAAATTCAGAAAGGCATGTGTTGGTGCTGGTTCTTACTTAGCATATGAACTACCGTGTAGTTGATGGTACTGAGAAGTCTTTAGCACAAAACACTTATACATGTTAGTCCATTGAGTGATATGGCATCAGGAAACCTTCTTTTAGGGTTTTTAAGAAAGTTAAAAATTTAATGTGAACTGATCAAAATGTTTAAGATAGCTGGGCAAGGTGGCCCACACTTGTAGTTCTAGCTAAATGGAAGGCAGGAGGATCAGGAGTCTGAGACCAACCTGGACAAATCAGTAAGACTTTGTCTCAAATAAAAATTAGGGTTGAAGGTGGAAGGTCAGGGGGAGGGTGCTTGCCTAGCATGTGAGATAATCTGGGTTTGAACCCTAGCCCTGGGGATCAATTTAATAAAATGAAATCTGGAAGGATGGGGAGGAACATAGCTCAGGAGTACAGTGCCTGTCACATGGGAAGCCTGGAGTTCTATGGTTAGTACTGCAAACTGGAGAAAGCAATGAAAGCGTGAAGGTACTCTCTCCATCTACTGCCCTCCACCTGAGGACCTGAGGCAACAACCAAGCCAAACCCCCTTAGCAAAGGCATGATGATGGGAGATGTTATTCTGTAAATATGGTTCTCATACTGGTTAATTAATAAAGCCCTGTTGGCCAATAGAAAACTAGATAGGTGGGGCTAGGAGACTAGGAGGAGGAAAGAGGAAGTGGTATGGAGGAGTCAAGATGTAGACCCGGGAGGAAGGAAGATGCTGGCCCCGGCTCCCGATAAGATGAGCCACGTGGAAATACTTAGATAAGTAGAAATGGGTTAATAATTAAGACAGAGCTAGCCCATAAACAATAATGGTAACTGGCCAACAGGATTGTATCAAATACAGAGTCTCAGCGTGTTATTTGGGGCCGGCCCACCAGACCAGTGGCGGGCAGGCTGGCGGCAGGCTGGTGGGCCGGTGGGAAAAACCTGCCTGTAAAAGCATGAAACTGGATTTGTATCACTGGCTCAGGAATTACTCTGCTGAACCAGGTAAAAAGTGAAGCAAGGCATCATAGTCACCAATACTGTCAGTAACATACACTCAAGGTTGGAGGTCAAAGGCTACAGTGGCAGCCTGCCCCGTTTCCTGGAAGAAGTGACAGGAGCATGGGAGAATGTTGAGGAGATGCTTCTGTTTTTATAGCTGACTTTATGTCATCCATGAAAAGCCTCATGTCTCGGCTCACCAGTGAAAGCTATTAGAGGCTCAACATTTTTAGTTGAATCTACTCAAATGTTCTAAGTATTTTTTCAGCAGGCCACTTAAGGTTGGCCACATAATGTATATCCTGGATGACTCATTTTCACTCCCAATTGTTTTTTGGAAGTATCATTTGGCAAGTAACAGTCTGGCTCAATTTCCTATTGAACTCAGTTCTAAAATAAAAGCATAGCCACAACTACATTCTCAATAATATAAAGTACAGTTAAAAAACTGGACTCCAAAAAGTTCAACTGAATCTCAAATCATAAGAAAATGAGAGGGGTGTAGGCAGTTCACTCTCTCAGCTAGTCTTGCTGGGGTGAGCAACACACTAAGGATTGAAGGCACAGTGGGGTACACAGCCACACAGCAGGGTTGCTGAAGAAACTGCTTTTCTGCATGCAAAGCATCCTATCCAAGCTGGGGTGCTGGGACAGCTGGTGACCCACTTGTCCTGTTTCCCATACTGTCATCTAAAGGACTACATTACAGTCCCGAGACACTAGAAATACTGTTAATTATGTAGCTTTTCTACTGTTCAGAAGTACACATTGCTTCCATTTCTAGAATTTAAGCTATTGAGAAGTCTACAACCTGCCACTGAGACCTTTGTGTCAGAGTTCCCATACCACTGAATGAATAGCTATCACTCGACAACATAGAACTGACAACGTACCTGTATACACATGATTCAAACATGCAAACACCTGATGGCTCCTCTATGAGGCTTTTATGCCCAACTCTTCAAAGTAATGAAGAAAAGTGAGGTAGTCTGTGGCTGTGTTTGCAAAGCTGGCAAGCAGGCAGGAGGAAATAGAAACTGAACTCTGTGATTCTCCGGTGTGCTTAAACTAATGTCATGAGGCCAGCACATCAAAATGGGGCCTAAAACAACAGAGACTAAAGGGAAAAGCTAAAGGTGTATTGAGTTAATACATTTTCTACTAGTAAAACCAAGCAACAATGAAAACATGGGAATACTGGGAGACAAAGGCTAGCACATGGGTGAACAGAATAATCGTGTTGAAACAGGAAGTGGAACTCACCCTGGGGGTGGATGACAGGCTCTGCACCACGAACACCACAGGGTTTCCTGCGTTCTTGATGGCCTCCACAGCTTCTGCATGTGAGGCATTCTGCAGGTCTATGCCAGACACCTAAAACACACAAGCCAGCATTCTGATTAGAAAGGCACCAGGTTGTGGACTGGTTAGCTCAAGTTCATGTGTTTCAACTTGTGGGTGAGAAAAGCCAGAAACTAATGAGTTAGACTGCAGCCAGGAATCAGAAGCAACAATATGGGAAATATTCTTTTTTTTTTTCCCCCACTGTGATTAAGGAAAATAATGTTTCCACCTGAGGGAGGGCATAGAGGGCAGTTACATTATCACAACAGTCCCATTTTCATTCAATGACCCTACACTGGGAGCTGGTAAGGCTCCATTCCACTAAGGTCTCTACAATAGCATAGGGCTGTAACAAGCCTGATTGCAAGTAGGAGTGAGGGACCTCCTGAACTTTTACCACCTCTCCATTAAACTGAGGGTTACTGAATCTGTTATTACAATTCGGAAACTGGGTATTTCTCAATTTGTGCTAACAAAAGAAGTGTCCAAACACGCACAGCATCTTGTACTAAAAAGTGTTTGTAGCTTGCTTAGTATGGAAACTCAGAAACCATGACTTATAGCATGTCCAGAGAACCAGAGTTTCAAATCAAGAACAGAACAGTCCCTTAATTGTTGGGGTGGGTTTTAGTCAGTGGTGTGGCGAGTGCTGTGCTTCAGGGGCATTTTGAGCAGGACTGAAGGATGAATGCAAGTGTTCTCTTAGCAGATCCAACAGTGACAGATGAGAATGGTTGATGGTGAAAAGCTGGGGACAAATGGAACTCTTGACACATTCATGCAGCACTCACACATACACATAAAAATAATAGATAATGAGTAAATCTTTAAAACGAGGTTAGTCTCCCATAAAACTGAACAAATGTGACCCACGGATACAAGCATACAATCAAGAACTTGCTAAAGGTTCTGGGGATGCAGGCGTCCACCTTTTCTACACGCAGCACTATGCTAAATCCTTCAGTCAGCTGGGCTCTCCCCTCACAAGCTAGAGAAGTTCATATAGTGCATAGATAATATACAAACTAAGGTGTCACACGGACATTACATGGATCCAATTATACTAAACATGAGGTTAGCCAAAGTGAGTCTTTTACTGATTCAAATGTTTCAAGTAACACATTGTTTCAACGTCACTTACCTCAAGTATTTTATCTCCAGTTTTAAGTGCATTGGTTTTTCCTGCAGGACTATCTTCTAGCACTTGTTTGATGAATATACCCTTGAGCTCCTCTCCATTCTTTAGGCGTTTTATCACGGTTTGTCCACCAACAATGCTGATTCCAAGAGACACACTAGGCTCTCTAAAAATCTCAACACTATAAATACAAAAGGGACAAAGAAAACACGCTCATGAATAAGGTAATTTAACTTGCTCTATTGTCACTGTAAGTGTTCCATTTATTTCATAGCCTGGGGCTCATGTTTTATTAAAATTTCCTAATGTACTTTCCAGGTGTTATATAAACGCGCTACCTCAAAAATGATAATACTCTACCAAAATGTATGACATGTGAAAGTTTACATTTTGAAAAGACAGATCTCTTAAATAAGAACTCCTGAGATTCCATGATGGGTTAACGAAGACTTAGCATGTACCATCAGTCACTGCATTCATATGCACAATGTTAGCAGAGACTCTGAGCAAATAACAAAGAGGGGAAGACTCAAGGAAACACTAGTCATTTTAATAAAGCCCCGCTTCTCTAGTGAGGGTTCAGGTGTGAGGTTCTTTGTAGAAGACCAACTTTAACTGCTAAAAGGGCTAGAGGGTTCCTTTGCTTTCTATATCCACATCATTGTTTGTTTTTCTTATTTGAGATAGGGTCTCACTATACAGCTATGCTGATCCTGAATCGGCATTCTTATTGTTTCAGCTTCCCAAGATAGCATGTATATGCCTTCCTGTCACCTGTACAAAGACCCAAACAAATGTTTATATTTTATCCAATCACACTTTATAAAGAGTAAGAAATGAAATTTGTTCCTATAGAAGTTTTGCTTTGACTATAGAAGCATGACTAGTAGTCAACTCAATTACCTTTAAAACGAGGTTAGTCTCCCATAAAACTGAACAAATGTGACCCACGGATACAAGCACACAATCAAGAACTTGTCATTCAGACAAAACTTGGAATTGCAAAATGAATAGGTTGGAGAGCTTGGATTTAACACAGAATAAAAACAGAGAGACGGGCTACTGAAGCACATGCTGACCATAAAATGCTGGTGGCCTGACAAGTACTTTTAGGTACAACCACATACAAGAGAAGATGAGCCCATTTTGTGAGTCCAAACCAGACACAAACTCATACTCTCCACCAGGAGGGAAAGCGGCTGTAACTGTTTCCAGACCTGTAGCTTCAGAGCACCCAAGGCAGCACCGCCTCACATGTAACAAACACATAACAAAGCTTGATGTCCATCAGTGGCTACTCTCAGAGAGAAATTTGTAGGTTGCTTTCTCTGAGACAGCATCAAAGATTTTATTGACACTGGCTAACAGTTTTAGACAAGAGAAAGGGGGAATTAGCACAAAGTATATTTCTTAAGTCTCAATTGCTGTGTGACTAAGTGCCTTAGTCATGGTTTCTATTGTTGTTATAAAACATCATGACCAAAAATGGTTTATTTGGCTTAAACTTCCATATTGCTGTTCATCTCTGAAGGAAGTCAGGACAGGAAGCTAAAAGGAGCAGGAACCTGGAGGCAGGAGCTGATGCAGAGGTCACTGGAGGGGTGCTGTTTACTGACTTGCTCCTCCAAGTTTTTCTTTCGATGTTTTCCTCTTTTTAAAAATTTTTTCTTATTTTACATATTGATCCCAGTTCCCTCTCCATCCCATCTTCCCATGATCCCCGCCTCCCACACACACACCCTGTCCCATTCCCCATCCACTCCCCAGGGAGGGTGAGGCCTTCCAGGAGGGATCATCAAAATCAATCAAGTCATTAGGGGTGGGGCCTAGGCCCCCCCCTCATATCTCTAGGCTAAGGAAGTATGCCTCCAGGGGGATTGTCTTTTCATGCACCAGGAATACATCCTGGTTCCACTGTCAGAGGTCTCATAGACTGCCCAGGCCTTCTAACTGAGACCCACATTCAGGGGGTGGGGGTGGGGTCAGCCTGCTTTCTTATAGGACCCAGGACAACCAGCCTAGGGATGGCCCCACCCATAATGGGCTGAGCACTCCTCTATCGATCAGTAAGAAAAACTCTCTACAGCTGGAGCTTATAGACGTAATTTCTCAATTGAGGATCCCTCCTTTCACACGACTCTAGCTTGTATCAAGTTGACACAAAACTAGGCAGCAGACTAAATAAGCTGAAGAAAGAACAAGGGTATGCTTGCACTAACGACAGTAATGGTATACACTCACATTCTTGGTGGACCCCAGTGGCTGAAGTTTGGCGTTTCCTCCCCTTCACCTTCCTCTCTCTCCGGTAATTCACTGTAAGGGGAAATACAACACTCATCGGGCACATTCTTATTTTTAAAGGATAAGTCATTAATTTTTAACATCTTAAAGTATTCACATCACTGAATGGTCAAAGCAGACATTCACTGCTTTAATAGTCAACACAGCAGCTCCCCACATAGCTCCATGCCACCACAGAACCATTAAAACCTGGTAAAACACGAGGCTCTTCGAAAAGATTGCCTTTAATTCGTGCAATGTTATCATTACACAACATTTTTCTGTTCTAGAGTCTCACAGGCTGGCATCGAAAACGCACCAGTCTTCCTGCTCAGCCTCCAAGTACAAGGACTACAAGTGTGAGTGCCTATGTCCAGCCTAAAACATGTTTCTTAAACCTTGTACTGACTGACCAGCTCAATCAACAGTTCAGACACCACAGTTTTATTTGGACCTCTCAAGAGAAGTCAACTTGCTGACCTGGATAGGAAGAAAGGCTGAATTATAGAGTAACTTGTTAGCACAGTAATGTGTTTGCTATCGGTCATGGTGTTAATCAGAGCAACAGCAAGCAAATTAAAAACAAACTAGAACAAGCAGGTTTTGTTAAAAAGTCTTAACTTTAGAAAAAATAGAAATCCTTGGTATTTATGAACATTTACTTTGATTTCGGATTCTTTTAGTTAAGGGATGTATCATCATTCTTATGATGATAGTGTAAATAGTTTCCCTGGCTCATTTACACTGTCTTTATAGGAGTTATGGCCCTCATCATGACCAAAAGCAATTTGGGGAGAAAGGGTGTTTTCTTATTTTACAGCTTATACTTCCATCATCTACAGAAACAAAGGCAGGAGCTCAATCAAAGACCACACAAAATGATGCAAAGCAGAGTGTTCCAGAGCTCAGGATCCACTACTTGACTTATACAGCCAAAGCAACAGCGGGCTGGGCCCTTCTACAATTATCAATCACGGAAAGGCCCCACAGGAATGTCCACAGGCCAATGTCATTCAACCGTTTCCCTCTTCGTTGGTGACTCTACGTTTGTGACAAGTTGACAATCAACACTACTAGTTCTCACAACTTCAAAGAGGGGAGGAGGCAAGACAGTGTCTATCACACTAAAAAAAAAAAAAAAAGGTTTTCTTTGATAATGATGTAACACTGGGATTCTCCATTTGGAAGAGGCTCACTAAATTGTCACTGCCTATTATCATTTTTCGAGGAGTTGGTATACACATACTATAATCAGATTATTTCATAGAAAACAACGTCTGAAACTTGTTAAGGTTATGCAAACTGAACAGTAAGTTTCAGAATGTCAGAAGGGATATACAAACGAACAAATAGTCACTTTATCATGACTGTATATAACATTTCATCTAAATTAGACTCCAATAGAGCAAGCCAAATACTTTTATTGTACATACTGATATGTAAATTGCACAAATACACTTAAAACATCAAGGAGATTTTAATTTTTCTGATTGTTTCATTACTATTTTCTAGTTACTATACACAGTAGTGGATTTCATAGTGACACTGTCACACATGACATTATACTTTGCTCTTATTTACCTCCCTGTCGCCCTCCTTAGCGCCCTCTTAGTGGTCCTACACACATACACAAACAGCTTTTCCAATAGTGTTCACTTCACTTATACTTTTATCCTGTTCTGGGTCCCTTCTCCTCACTTTGGACCTCTACCTCCCGTCACAGTCATCCTTTTAGTTTGGGCTCTCTCTCTCTCTCTCTCTCTCTCTCTCTCTCTCTCTCTCTCTCTCTCTCTCTCTCTCTCTCTCTCTCTTGTGTGTGTGTGTGTGTGTCACATGCACACAATGAAATGCAGACAAACACACCAATCTAATCCTAAGCTCCATGTGAGAGAGAAAACATGCAGTACTCATCTTTCTAAGTCTAGCTTATTTCACTTTGTACAAAACCTCCAGTGAATCTTTTGTCCTGAAAGTGTCACAACTTTATTCTTTACAGCTGAACAAAATCTCTTGTATGTTTGTGTCACATTTCCCTTACCAGTCTGCTCTTGTTGGACACTTAGGCTAGCTCTGTAACTTAGCTGCTAGGAATAGTACAGCAATGAACATGGATGTGCAAATGTCTCTGATTCAGAACATACAACATATACACAAGATGCAACATACTGTAGTTCTGATTTTGTTTTTTTCAGGAACCTCCATACTGATTTCCACAGTTGCTGGACCAGAGTAAATACCCACCACAGAGTACAAGGGTTTCTCTTTTCCCACATTCTCACTAGAATTTTGGTATTTTTCTTCATGACAGATGTGCTGACTAGATGAGACAGACTCTCAATGTAATTTTACTCTGAAATTTCCTCATGGTGAAGAATATTGAAGAACATATTTTCAAGTGCTTATTGAACAGCCTATGTATTCCGTTGAGAAATATATATTCCATATATTAGAATTTTTGGAGTTCTTTATAGACTCGAGAATCCTGTAGGACAAAGAGTTGGAAAAGCTATCCTCCCAACCAGTAGATGCCTATTCCCTCTGCTGAATGCTTCCTTTTCTGTGAAGACTTAATTTCATACAGTATTATATGTGAATTCTTAGGGTGCTTACTTGAGGAGGAAAAGCCATAGTAGCAGAGTGCATCTTCCCTGGGTGAGACTTGGAAAATTAAGTAGTACACACACATGTCCACTCCTCTCTGTGTAAAAGAAATGGGCTTGACCTGTGTTTAGATCTCTTCCATTTCTTTAGTTAACAAATTCTAGTTTAAACACTCCACTTCTAACAGATTCAATTAGCAACACTAAGTACAAGGCAAACTAAAACAACCAAAGGTGCTTCACTGACACCTAATTAGACCACGTAAAACATGCTCTCAACCCTTCGCTCTGAGGTATGACTCTAGGAAAAGAAACTATTGCTGACTTATTCCTATGCTCCCCACTGCATGCAGACCCGCACCAGCATTTATATATTTATATGTACATATCATCATATATAATAAAAGTGTGTGTGCGCGCGTGCAGGAGCCCTGCTTGCCTTGAATTATCTGTGCAATATGCATTTTACTAGCCTCTACCCATGACCAAGAGTCTCAACATTACCCTGTTCCTACCATGTTCAACTTCTGACTGTTCTGTTCCATTCTCAACTGACTGTTTAATTTGTACTCAGCACCAAAATACAGACAAAGCTGCTCTGTGTTTATGAAGCACCATGAAAACGTTTCTCTTGGCCTTATCTTTTGCTTCTCTGTAGCAGGGACCCTGGTTTCGCATTCATCAATTTCCTTACCATTTCTTTCATCCCCTACCTCTCCTTTCCCTCAAAATCCAGGCCTAGAGCATCCTGTGGGGCTCACATTCTTCTCACTGCTCGTGTTTCCTGGGACGGTCCTTCTGAGATCCTAATCTATACTTGGCCATGTTTTCAATGGCACATCAGAATACACATTAATCTCAGATCGATATATCCAATGGATTCCATTCACTTTGTGGATTTAGGGATATTTCAATCCTCAACATGTCCCCAAATAACCTGACAATTTTCCTGCTGTGTGTAGGCCTTTATCTTGTCAAAGAATTAATGTCCCATTTTCTAGCTTCCTACTCCAGAACCATGAGTCTTATAAACTGTCATTTGTCACTACTCTCTACAGATTCTCTGATGCTTAAGTCTACACATCCCTTTGTCCTCAAGTTCACTTGCAGGCCTGTAACAGAAACTCTCAACATCCCATTCTCTAAGCAAATACTGTATGCAATCCATTTTGTGAATAAAAATACAAAATTCTGGTTGTGACCCAATTTCAAGTAATTGTCTAATACATATTTAGACAATTCTGTATTTTCTAAGTGTTATACTAAAATTTCACATTATTTTAGAAACAAAAGTCAAACCAGAAACCAGCTACAGGGGGCAGGGAACAGAGGGGAGGGTCTTCAGGGTGGGCAATGAAAATAAAGGACAAAGTCACATATGTAAGAAAAGGACATAATGAACATTATTTTATAAGACCACTTAATAATAATACATAGTAAATACACTACACTGTATAAAACAGCAGTTTTTTAAAGGAAGAAGCAAAATGAACATGTAGAGGAAGGACTCCATACCATGCAGCACTGGCATGTCTTGAAGACGCCATTCCCATGTGTGATGAAGGCTTGGAGACAGCCCGGGCGCTGGGCAGTCGGTATAATGGCAAATCTTCTTGCTCTCTTCTTTGGGCAACAGCTGGAAGATCAACAAGCATGCCAGGACCTTCGGTATCACTGGGAATCATCATGCCTGTAGAAAACAGAGGATAGGAAATCAACACACAGTAATTCACTACATTGTATAGGATGCCATATAGGTAATGCCCCTTCCAACTAGGAGATGCATGACATTAAAGTACTTAAGTGTAAGCCTTAATGCCAGATGGTGGAAAGCACCCCTGAAAAATGAAGCAAGGAAGGGGATGGAGCCGCACAGGGGAAGTAACATTTCCACTGTGTCCTCACTTCATCTATATCATTACTTTATCAAAGAACCCCCTTATGTTTTCTAATCCTATTTCAAAGCCTTCCTTTCTCACCCTAGACTATTCTGGTTATGGGTACCCAGGCATTTATTCATTTAAACGACATGACCCCATGGAATAACAACAAAGTAAGAATTCTTACAATTGGAAAAGCTTGGTTTAGAAATTTCAGAATTCTTTTATCTGTTGACTTGTCGTATTTTACAGATAATTGGAAGAAAGAAAAGGCATTATTAACTATATTTTATAAAAGGCAAAATTCAGGTTAACGAGTTGCTAATCATTAGTTTGTGCATGTATGTGCAAGGGGGGTACACACATGCCATAGAGCATGTGTAAGTCAGAAGACAACATTTAAGACTCAAATTTCCTAGATCACCGGGCTTTGCAGTGCCTTTACTGTTAGCCATCCTGCTGGCCCAGTTTTGGATATTTAAATTTTATCTTTTTTTTTTTCCTCACAAATAAGACTTTTTATTTGTCACTATTAAAAATATGGATTTTAAACAGATTCTTGGACTGGTGGTTCATACCCATCAGCTCGTTCAACTTTAGCACCTGTCTCATCACCAGTAATTTTTCCAGAACTACCACCTTCACCATGGAGTTCTATGAGTTTTCCCAATTCAAACTGAATTTCTTCAGCATTTTTACTTTTCTAACACAGACATCATGAAGAGGATAAATGGACTGGCAAGCCTTTTCTGTGTCTATCCCAATGCTGTCTGGAATTGATTTATTAACCACCTCCTTCAAGTCATTTGTCTGCATTTCTTGGGTCATGATTCCTGTCATCTTCTTGCAGATCTGGCAGACCTGCTGGTGCTGTGCAGAGGAGGTCTTGGGTTTCTGGTTGTTTTTTTTTTTTTTTTTTTTTTTAGGTGAAACCAACACAAAACAGATGGAGCAAATAACCATCAGTTGTCTTGACATCAACATGAGCTTCAATCATGGTCTGCCACTTTTTGACTATGGAACACATTTTCTCCCGGGTAAGATCCATGCATAGAAGTTAGTCAGACAGTTTTTGCCCTGAACATCTTCAGTAATTAGCTTGAGTTTTCTAAATGCAACTTCGTCATTCTGTGGATCATCAAGGCTCACTTCAAACACACGACCCTTGAGGCCATCAGATGCAGATTCGGTTCCTTAAGTCCTCGTGACTAGTATTTTCCCAATGTTTCTAATATTAAAAATGGCTGGAGCTTTCACATCATAGCAATCTTTCTTTGAAATGGATCAACCACTTTCTTCTTGGCTCTGTTCTTGCCGACCGCCACGGTGCTGCTAAGAGAGCCAAAGGGGCTCTGAACTCAAGAACATACTCGAGCTGGGTGGGGAGCTGATTTTTATCTTTTCTAGGCCAATTCCCTATTAGTATTTTAATTCACTTATGTGTGGGGTGGTATACACAAGTGTGCACTGATGTGTGCATGTGTGCACACTTGGGAAGGCAGAACAAGACATGTGCTGTCTTCCTCTACCACTTCCAGCCTGACTGTCTTGTGATGGGATTCTCACAGAATGAGAAGCTCACCACTTCATGCCCAGCTGATCCTGGAGATTTTAACTCAGCCTCTTATGCTTGCAAAGCAGGCTTTCTCTCCCAGAGGGTCCCCAATCCCTATGTGAATTCTTGTTCTTTTTTTTCCCCCTTAGACTCACAAAGAACTGTCTGCCTCTGCCTCCCAGGTGCCAGGATTAAAGGTATGTGCCACCATGCCTGGCAAAGATTCTTTTTTAAAGTTATGTGTATGTGGATGAATATGTATGCCCACAAAGGCTAGAAGATGACATAAGAATTCCTGGAGCTAGAGGCATAGGCAATTTATTACCCATTTGTGGTGGGTGCTGGAAGCCAAACTCTGGTCCTCTGTAAGAGCAGTTAGCACTCTTGGCCACTAATCCGACATTAATTATTATTCTTAATTTTTTAAATTTGTGTGTGTGTGTGTGTGTGTGTGTGTGTGTGTGGCAGTCAGAGGACTTTCAGGAGTGGGTTCTTTACTCCATCTTGTGGAAGATTTTTATGTTCCTGTTGCTGCATGAGCTTCCAGGCAATTCTCCTCTCTCTGCTTCCCACCTCAGCATAGAAATACTGGGATTACAAAGACATGCCAATACCCAAAACAATACCTTTGTTTTACTTGAGCTTTCACTTAAACTCAGGTTTTCAAGATTAAATGGCAAGTGCTTCCACCCAGTTAACCATCTTGCTGCTGTGTGCAAGTGCCCCTCCTTTATTATTATCTACGTGGTTTATTTTGCAAATGTATTTGTGTGTGTGCATGCATGTGTGCATGTTCACATGTGTGGATTCACTGAGGTTGATGTGGTGTTTGTCTTGATCACTCTCTACCTTACTTACATAGGCTGGGTCTTTTTCTGAACCTAGTGCTCTCTGCTACAGTGAGCTACTCTTGCTGCAGACTCCTGAGGACTCACTGTCTCTCTTTCCTAGCACTGGAATTAAAGGGGGGGGGTAATCACACTTACCTGGCTTTCGCTAGGCTCTGAGGATCAGAACTTTGATCCGCACATTGGCACAGCAAGCACTTTATCTGGGAACCATTCCCCCAACCCCAGCCTCTTATCCATACCTTTGGTTTCTATTGAGAAGGGCTCATAACCTTGCGGCACATTGGTAAGGGGAAGAGTAATAAACTATAGACTCCAGCTGGAGGCAGATTCCATATGGGGCTTGAGATGCAGCTCGGTTGGTAGAATGGTTGCTTGGCAAGCATGAAGCCCTGGCTTTGATCCCTCGCACCACATGAGCCAGCTGTGGGGTGCATACCAACAATCCCAGCACTCAGGAAGGAAGGCAGGAGGATAGGGAGTTCACGGCAATTCTCCACTCCATAGTTTGAGGTCACCTGGGCTACTTTCCAGAAAACAGAGTAATTACAGACTGAAAAACAGCATGGTTGAAGAGCTGACTATGAACAGTTCTGTGTAGAGTCAAGCAGGCGATGGAAAACCTAGCAAGGTCCAGCTGTGGAGAACTTTGCTATCCAGGGAGGAACGTGACCTGCTGTGACAGGAGCTTTCCTTCAGACCAGTGGGGCCACAGCCTCACAGACCCACGAACCACAAATTGAACAATCTCCCCCTATGACATCCTTCTCTGAAATTTGCATTCTTGAAGAAAATGTGAAATACTATAAATTATGAGGTGTTAGCTGAAAGCTCACAAATATGTAAGGAGATGGAATCCTACTTTATAGGGTTGCATAACAATAAATAATGAAGCGTTTATCAAAGCCATATGAAGAATGACACAGGTTTTCATCAAGATTATTAGTAGGGGCCATGGCTCAGTGGGATGTTGCTTGCCACCAAGTCTGGCAAGCTCGGTTCAACCCCTGGAACCTGTGTGATATGACAGAAAGAAAGTACAACCTGACTCCTCATAAATAAGCATGAGTAGGCACACACACAAATGTGAAAAGGAATTTGTTAAAGTTATTTGTACACTTGTTGTCTCAAAGTATTTCTTTCGGGAGTCAAGTAAGGTGTACTTTTTAAAAAGACTTAATGTTTTATTCACCCTTGTATAAAATGTGAGGAGTTATAAGTGGTTGAGACCTTACAGGCAGTTGTGGTTTTCAAACATTCCCTCATATGTGGAGCATCTTCTACTTGCCAGAAACTGATGAGAATCAAGTGCACAAAACCAACCAAGTTCCCACTGCACTTGGATGAGCTAGCATCCAAAGGGTAAGAGAAGGAATGAGCACCTAACCCACACCTTACTTTCAACTACCTTCCTAGTAAATGACCACTCCCATTGCTTTTGATCTTGTTCAGAGACTCGAGAAGACAGGTCTAATGAAGTAGCAGGGCAGCAGAGATGGGGTGAATAGCATTATCACACTCTGCTGCCTTTCCCATCTCCAGACACCTTCAGTGCCCTCTTTGCTGGAAGCTCATATCTGGGTGGCTAGCAGCTCAAGGTGTTGCCTGTGTACCTCAGCTCAATGGGTGGGAAAGCAGAGGTGGAGCAGGACCCAGGCAGCAGCTGTAAGTGCAGCAGACGTTCAACTTGCCAAGCAATTTCTCACACAGTCACTGCTCTGCTGTGCAAGTTCATGCACGTTAGTTACAACTTCTTATGCCTGCTGCACAGACCCTCTGCCCACTGTCACCTCTCTGGCCGTTTGCCAGCATGAAAATGCCCATTTCTCACCTCTCACAGTATTCGTCACATATTTTATGAGGTATTCACCACGTGCTCACAGAACCTACCAGCCCATAAAACAAATCATGTCTTGGAGCCCTACACAGTTGCCAGGCAATAGCTGTAATGGGCACAAAGGTTATAAAAACAGGGAGGTTTAAAAAAAAGGCTCCAGGAAGTTAATGCGTAGAAAAGAGGAATGACAAAAATTTTCCAAACCCTTATACTTGGTGAGGTGCAAGAACAGAATGGCATTGAGAAAAAGCAAAAAGAGTTTGAGCAGAGAAAATAGGCAGTTGCATAACTCACCAACAAGACCAAACTGATGAGCTGAACAACCACACACAAATACTACTTCTGTGTACACTGTGGGAACAGCCAGTGACAAGCCTTGCCCCTCAGGAGCTCAGCTTAACAGGAAGAGACTGGTCTGAAAGTGGGCACACAAATGGGACGACAGAAATCCCTCTGGAGTGGGCAGCAAGATGGAAAAGGGAGCTGTTTCTTCCCTGGCATCTTGGAACATTGGTACATGATTTGGAATTCTTCTTCTTTCATTACGAATCATGCTCATTGACAAGTTCGATTTCACACATCATGGAGAACGTGGGTATGTTAAACATTTTGTTGGTATGTCTTTTGCTGCTGTTTATGTTGGTGTGGAAACCACTATGGGATCTGCTACTACTGAGTCACATCTGAAGCCCAAAGTCACTATTTCTTGTTAACCATAGGATCATGAATAGCCCATTACACATGAGTTATAAATAAATACTTGTTCTAAAAATCTAAGAAGGTTTGTTATTGATGGTGTGGACAGTGAGCTACAGATTTGAACGGGGCTCCAAGACTCTCAGATTTAATCTGACTTTACAACTAAGGAAAGAGGGACTTGGAGAAGCTATGGGCAGATCCCCAGATTGGACAGAGGAGCCTGGTATCCAAATAGAGCCTGTTATTTGCTGAGCAAAGCTCTCAAGAGAAAAAGGCAAATAAGAATGGAATCAGCTCAGTATACATGCCGCTGGGATGTGTACCAGCCCACACCAATTGTCTTCTTAGGCAGCATGATGAGCACCGATTTAGTCATGCCTGTCACAGCACACTCTGATGAATGTGCTTATGAATGGTTTTGGAGCGAGGACAAGACCAAGATACATAACTTTAGCAACAATCCCCAATTGATATTGTCAAGAATATCTACCTAGGGCCTTGCAAAGTTGAATAGTATTTCCCCCAACTACTCTTCAAGAATCTATAATAATTTATAGGAGAAGAAATGTTATTTTCTTTAGCAATGTAGCACCAACAAGTTGTTCATGCTCCTATAAATAATGGCCCACCCATGTTTCTGTAAGAAACCCTAATGAATCTTAATGGGTCACTGGAGAAATAAACGTCATGAAAGCAGAAAGGGGTCAGTGGGAAAGAGGAAGAGGATCAATACAAGCAAGTGGGACAGGAGAGCAATGTAGGTGAATGACTAAAATGCATTACACATCTATTTGAAAATATAATACAACCCAGTATGTATACTTAATATGCAGTAATAAAAACCAAGACTAATATTAAATTGTATAGATCCTTTAAGAAATGAAGACCCCAAACCTATAGGGGAAAGTTTGTTTTCATGCACAGTCATGCAGAAATAGGAGGATTGCATCTAATGGTACTTAGATAGGATTAGAAGAGAGGAAGGGAAGGATAATATGGCTCCAAGCAGTACCAAGACACCTATAAAATAGCAGCAGTGATCGGGCCAGTGTGGTTTATTCATTCTTGTCATACCCCAAGAACAAATAATTACTCATTAATCAAAGATGCATGGAAATGGGGTGAACTTTAAGAAGTAGATTTTCTATAGGTTAGGGAGGATAAAAGCTCTATTTTCCTCCCAGCTATGAGTCTGAACAGATGCACATCTAATTATCGGGTTCTACAGGAACTGCCTGCTCTGCTCACTCATGGGCTAACCAGCACCATCACTGACTGTGCTCTGTGACGGCCATCAGTGCTCCATTCTGGAGATGCCACTGAACACACTCAGAACCTCACACTACGCTGTCACCCATTCTGAAGCACTCTCCCCTACGTGTCTGATACGTGAAACATCATTGCAGAGGGCTTCTCCCCAAGCAAAGTGTAACAGTGAAAGAGAGCAGAGAATCCTGAACAGCTCTGAGTCCACGGGTGAGGACAGAACAGTCTCACCCACAATGTCAACAGTATAACAACAGCCAGTATTTCACTGCTGGATCAATTCAAAAAAAAATCTTTTAAGGTCAAGGCTTCAAAAGTATATGAAAGTGGCCATTCTGGGAGGGCAAAGAGGTATAATAGTTCAGACCTCTTTAATGGAACCTAAGTTATTAATGTACTAGAATCAACCATAGTTTATGGTGAAGAAAATGCTTCATAAATGTTTAAAATATGCACCTCTTTATCAATATTTAACAGCCCCATCCCATGAGCTAGCAATTCCACTTAATGGCATTGGAGACTTTAATATATACTAGTAGAGACACAGCTCATGTAAGAGAGTAGCTTCCCCTCTCTTCCAGTCTGTGCTGTGATGCAAAGCAGAGTGAGGCAGAGACTATGCAGCCTTCTCAGTACACAGAAATTGAAAGCTAAAGTAAAAATCTCAGCCAAAAGAGACAAACAGTTTAAAAAAAAAAAAATCATAATGAGGACATGGAAGGGACTGGAAGGAAAAAAAGGAAGGGGGAAAGGATGTAATTATGTTTTAATTTCAAAAAATTAAAAACAGCATGAAGATTAATGTGACAGTATAATACACTGTATATACAGCAAAGCACAAGGACGGCAAATGATCTAACGTTGAGTATTAGAAACGACGCCCACAAACCTAAGTCCAGGCTGTTGTTTGTCAGTGAATGAAGATGTTGCATGTCATCAAATCTGCTGTGCTGACCATTAACTTCAGAGGAAGGCAGGGGTGGCCGGGAATCAAGGCCAAACGTTTCTTTCATCTTAAAAGGAAGAAAACCAGAAGTTCAGCATGACAAAAAGCAATGAAAACACCATGTTGTTCAAACCAGACAATGATAACAGAAAACTGAGGCTGCAAGTTGTTGCACATAACATACATCCCCCTCACCCAGGGGTTATTGTGTCATAAGTTGAAACAAGTGCTACATGAACCCAGACAGGAACACCTGGATAGTAAGAGTTTTGTAAGTATTAACAAACGGATATAAATGAGCATATTTGAGAGCAGACAAAAGACCTGGCCATCAATCAAGTCAATTGGTGATATACAGCATCTTAGATGTTCCTCTGACACGATGATGTCATTGCTCTCTCTCTCTCAGTCTTTGTCCTGCTTCCCTGGTACTCATTGTCCATTTTCCAGACAAGATCTCAGTGAGCAGCCCAGGCTGGCCTTGAACTCTCTCTCAGGCTTCCAACAGCTAGATTATAGGCACACACCAGATGCCTGTCATGTGTATTGGCCCAAAATAGAATCTACAGGTTGACAAGCCCTGCTGATGACTTAGTCCCCTGTCCTCCATCTTTCCTTTATGAGCACACCTTTCATGGTTTTGATTTTGTTTGTTTTTTGTTTTTCGAAACAGGGTTTCTCTATTGCTTTGGAGCCGTCCTGGCACCTGCTCTGTAGACCAGGCAGGCCTCGAACTCACAGAGATCTGCCTGCCCCTGCCTCCCGAGTGCTGGGGGCAAAGACATGTGCCAGCAATGCCAGACTAGTTTTTTTGTTTGTTTGTTTGTTTTGTTGTTTTAAGTAAATACTATGTTGGAATGGTGAAACACTTGTGCCTTCCCAAAGTCTTATGTTAAATAAAACTTCTCAAGGATTTACATAGTGAAAAACAGACTTTAAAACTGAAGGCAACTGCAACACAGCAGGTACGAAAGGATCGCTTTGACCTCCCAGCTGTTTCTTATGAGAAGACAGAATTGAAATCCCTTCATGAAAGACTTCTTCCCTGAAAGAAAATGGAAAGCAATATCTTCCTCTTCAAGTACAACTGGAAACCTTAAGCCTCTCCCTAATACTAAGTCACACTTACACAACTTTTATTTCTTGGCCATTCCATACTGAGTAACTGACTCAATAGCTTCTTTGGGTCCTCCCTTATGGGACTTCCATGCTATATGAACTTATGAAGTAAATATGCATGTTTTCTCTTGTTGATCTATCCTTATGCAATTTAATTTTAGGGCTCTGCAAGGATGGAAACAGGATTTGTCTGCCTCCACAGCTCCCAAGAAGAGATAGGAGGAGGCAAGCCTTCATCCAGGTGATCAGGTCATGAAAGCCAAGGAATTATAAAAGAAATCAGTGTCCTGAAAGAAAAGGCCCAATGAGAGATTTCTAGATAACCCCTTATAGAAGCTTCCACTTATGAACTCTAAATTGAGCCCTTCCCAGGCATGGAAGCTGACACCCTGGCCTTAGACCTCTCAGCCTCTAGAGGGTAATACAAAAATTTCTGATGTTAATAAGCCACCCCAGTTCGTTATAGCAGCTCACAGTCATAGATTTAGAACACAAATTGTCATAAATTTCTGTGAGCATGAATTAAAGTGTATGCTCACCATAAGTATATTAACTAATTTAAGAGAATAGAATTTTTTTAAAAAAATATTTGGTTTTACTTTTTGCATTCAGAGTCCAGCTCAATATGCCTGGCTAGCCTCAATTGTGATCCTCCTGCCTCCAACTCCTGACATTTGGAATTATAAAAGTGCACTACCATGTAGAATATTACCGGTTTTTATTCTTGGGATTTTGATGGTTCAAAATAAAAATAGGAAGTTTAAATTTTCCACTTTCTATAGAATTATAATCGTCAGACTTCAGTGGCAAAGAAGGCAGGCTGATGAACTGCTAGGCTAATTCCTGCCAGCTTTCCCAAACAAAACAAATCACCGTCACAGAGAAGGACATAATATCAACTACCCAGTGGAGCCGGCAATGCACCACAAAACTCAAATACTACATAGGAGTGAGAAGTACAGTGTGACTACCTATCAGACTGGACTAAAAGCAGCCATGACTTCTCAGAGAAGGGAAAAAAGGAGATAGAAGGCAGTACTTAAAAAGAAAAACATTTTGCCATATTTTTGGCTGATTGGGATAGTTCATATTGTCAGTGGCAATTCTGCTAAGAGAGACTGGAAAGCAAGAAAGAAATCACTCCAAATCTGGATTTTGGTAAAGCAGACTTGAATTTTATTATTTTTATTTTATGTATTTGCCCGCATGCTTATCTGTGCCCCTTAGTGCCTGCCTGGTATGTACTGAGTCTGAACCCAGGTCTTGTAGAAGAGCAACCAGTGCTCTTAGCTGCTGAACTTTCTCTCAAGCCCTCAGTAAAGCAAATCTGAATGGTTGGATCTTCAGAAAATTGAATTTTGGTTATTTTTTACAACTAAAGAAAAAATGAATATATTGTCAGTCTAGTAAAGAATCCTGAAGCCAAACAAAAAACAACCCACAAACAAAAAAAACAAGACATTTAAAAAATGGGCAGCTACTTGCAATGTAAGAACATATTGGATCAATGAGCACATAAAGAGATATTTAACATTACTAATCACTAACTAGCAAAAATCAAATCGAAGTCATAATGAGGTATGTGTAGTGGTGCATGTCTGTAATCTTGCTCTATATCCCAACACTCAAAGAAGTCTAAGGCAAGAGAATCTAGAACTCATAGCCAGCCAGAGTGCTTTTAAAACCTGAAATGCCCCTACAGGGATATTTTGAGTGAGTGCATATGGTGATAGTCTGAAGACTATGAGACTTTAAGAAGGCAGGGCCTGGCTTACAGCAACTGGTCACTAGGGAGCCTCTGAGGGCTCCAGTCACCTCTGGTTCCAGCCTGTGTTTCCTATAACCTGTTCACACCACCACTGAACAAGCCTGTCCCACACATTCCTGTCAACAAGAGCTGTTCACACCATTGTGCCTACCCTGCAATGCCATAGTAAACGGGTAGAAAGAACTACAAAACCATGACCCAAAGCAACCCTCTCTCCTTTAGGTTTTCTGCTGGGTGTCCATCCTCTCCTTCCCCAACAATAAGGCTACTAACTAATCTACTGGCAAGATGGCATCTCAAATCATGCAGTAGGACACACTTGCTATTTACAAACACAAATTTTAAAAACTCCAGCAAACCAGCATTAACACGGATGTGGAGGGGCAGGACACCGAACATTTCATGGTATAATGCTCAGACAAAATCTAACCATAACCCATCTGGTGACATCAATTTGAGATCACAACCAGAAAATAAGGAATTCAGACCCATGCTTGCCATAAGGCCTTATCAAGGTCTTTTTTTTTTTTTCCTGTTGGATTTATAAGACAGGGTCTAACACTGCACTAATTTCAAATTTACTATGCGGCAAAGGTTGATCCTGAACTCAGGATCCTCCTTTCTTCGCCTCCCAAATGATGGGATTACAAGCACCTGGCTCATACACCCCATGTCCTACCATGATCAGCTATTCCCAATACATTCCTAAGGTCACTTCCATCCACACCATGCTTACATGCACCACAAACATGCAGATTTCATTTACAATGTTTAGCATTTGTTAGTTCTGCAATAATCCAGACAGGGCACTTCCAACAGAATACTGGCCTAATAAACATTTCCACTAATAAGCTGGACTACTCTTGCTTTAGGACTTCAAGACCAGGAACTTCATATTCAATAGACTGTAATAGTAATTTCTCTCTTTTAAAACCTTGCCTTAGAGCCCTCGAAGATGCTTACTGGTCATTCCCAAATAAACCCCATGATCCTTTGCAACTGACAATTATGATTTAGGCTGGCACCCTAAGTGAACTGAAAACAAGACTTGTTACAACAATATTTTTAGCAACATTACCCAAGAACAGTAAAGGTGGAGGACTGGAGACATGGCTCTATTGAGGGCTAGACTGATCAACCTAAGCTTTCCCTGAGGCCAATATATAGAGAAGAAAGTTCCTTCTCTAAAACCATGAATATGATGGGCAAAGCTGGTAATGGCCTGAGGCCAGGGCCTTGGGGGAAGTAAGGCTTCAGATCCCAAAAACCCAATCAACCTACCATATTTGGCTCTGATTATCAGTCCCAAAATTTCCATGTGCTCAACGTACAATGCACTTGAGATACACTGCGTGCAACATTGTTTAATTAGCTTCCTGCTGATTTAGTCCCATTGTATGGCAGACTGCTTTCTCTGTCCCTTTTCTCCCCTAGAAATGTTATATAACAAACATGCCATACTTAGTAATAAACTAGTTTGGCCTAAGATACAGCCTGTACAAGACTTCCCAGTCCCAGACTTTATCTTCTCTTCTATCATTATCTTCTGTTCCCATGGTCCTCTCTCTCAGGACCCTGTCACTGGAGAACAATCTGCTGGCCCCAGTCATGGCTTGGTAGCTCAAAGCACTCACAGCCCTTATAGTGGACCGGGGGTCAGTACCCAACACGTATGTGGAAAGCCAAAATGTGGTACACGTGAGAACATTCTCTGGAACTAAGAGTTGCTACAAAGATGACTTTAAGCTAAAGATATCACGTATTTTGAAGACAAAGAAAAGAAGCCCTTCTTAGAAACTTTCCTCACGTGACCGAAAGCAGCAGCTTTGGCTGTCCAATGACACTTGCCTATGAGCTCAGCACCTAAGAACCTGAGGCAAGTTGATTCAAGGCTGATGACAGCCTGGTCTACACAGCAAGACCCTGCCTCAAAAAATGCAAAGGTGTGTGTCAGGGCAAGGGGGGCAAGAAGACACTTGTGGAAAACAAGCTGTCACATGTCAAGGCAGCTGGGCCTACTCCCGGAAATAACAGTAGGCCTAATATGCACACACGGACATCTGAAGAAGGTAGCACCTCTGACACCCAAAGAAATAAATACTGCCACATCTCAGGATTGCCCCCTAAAGGTTCATTTGGGTTTCCTACACGAACCTATTTGTTCTACCCACACAATCCTTTTCTCGTCCTCTGCTAATGCCTTCTCTCCCTTTAAATGATATTCTCCTCGGTCTGAGCGCAAAGAGGCAGAAGAAAAAATTTCCCATTGAGACATACAGGGTGTCTGACATACACTGCAATGTGAATGGATCTTGAAGAGCTTATGCTAAGTAAAATAAGTCAGACACATAAGGATAATGTTCACAACGTCCCTTCTATGAAGTAGTCAGTTCTTAAAACAGGAGACAGAATTTCAGTGAGTGCCAGGGAATGCCGGGTAAGGGGAGGGTGCTTCCTGTTTACTGGTCTCCCTGTTTCTGTGTAGGAAGATAGGGTCCTGCAATGAACAGACGGTGGCCACACAACAGTGTGACTGTATTTAATGCCAACAAAATATATGCCCAAAAAGTATCTAATACAGACATTAACACAATGTTTGGGGTAGGGGGTGGAACTTTCGTGGTTCACCTATTAACCAAGAATATGTGGGTGGTGGAGGATGGACATTTGAGCTTCTCGTGTATTATTTATATATCACAAATACAGCCTTACAAAGACAGAAGCAGCAATGTCCCTGAACACTCCAGAGGGCAGTCCTAAATAGGTGCTGGGAACGACATGCTCATAAGTCATCTGAATATACCTTTAAATCATCTCAGGGATTATAATGTATAGGTTAAACACCGAAGCTTAATCCTAAATCTGAAATTTGTAAGTAACAACATTACACAGGTAGGAAATTCCATTAAGTGACTTCATATGACAGAATATAGGCCACTAAAAATACTGTATAAAGTATTTTTATTTTTATTTGAAGTATTTATAAATTTCAGGCTATACAAGTACATATGAGCAAACAAATTCTGGTTTTGGACTTAGTTCTCACTCCTATCATATACTTCATTGCATAATGCTAATCTGGTACCAAAAGTTTCAGATCAGGGACACTCAACCCAAACTGGATCATGGGTTTCATGAGTAAGCTATGGTTCCTGAATTCATCAGTACTGAGAAGCAAATAAAGACCCAAGCCTACCCCACCATCACTGAATAAGGGAATTAATGCCAAGTAAGAAGGTGTAATAATTGGAAAAAAATCAAGTGATAGTTGTTCAGACTATATTAGAGCTGAAACAACCTTCATCAATATATCCTATAACATTAAATCGTATAATTCAATGTGAGAAGAAGAAAAATTTAACATCTTGCAGATTCTGAAATGCAAATGGTTAAGTGTAAATACTATGAACACATATTTGGCTATTTTAATCTAAAGCCTTAACAGTTTATGTGTAAAAACAGACCAGTTCTTCAGGCAGAATTTTATTTGGAGGTCTAAGTTACTCTTTCTACATAAGAAAGTGTTCATAACAAGCAAGAATGACTGAATTAGTGAGGGACACAAAACGGGAGTCAGACACTGTGCTGGTTTCAGTGAGGACATGCCAATGGCTGGGATGGTTGAATATTTGATCCCTTTTTGGTAGTGCTGTTTGGGTAGGTTTAGGACATAATGACCTTGCTGGGGGAGAGCTCTGAGGTTTCAACGCTGGGTGCCACTCCTAGTGCGTTCTCTCTCTTAGTCTAAGATCTAAGCCCTCAGCTCTCCCGTCAGATGGGCCTGAGCTGAGTATGAGACCAAGAGCAAGCCAACAAAGCAGTTAGGTATTTCTGCATCAGTTCTTGCTTGAGTTCCTGCCTTGACTTCATCAATGATGGACAGTGACCTGGAAGTACAAGCTGAAACAAACCTTTCCTGCCCTAGGCAGTGTGTTTTATCACAGCATCCAAAAGCAAACTAACAAGTTTAAATAAAACAACTGCTGTATCTCAAATGAGCAAGATAAAAATGAAGATGATGTACTTGGGAAAGTGTTGAATGATCTGAAAGGGATTGTTGTGAACAGAGATACAGACATTAAATATGCACTGAAATAATTTAAATGATATTATAACTAAAGGCACATATATACAAAAATTATCAGGATACAACTTTAAGATATGTTTGACTAGATGTAGTGAGTAAACATTCTGACTTATATTTCACCTCTCACCTTAAAATTTTAAGTAGAAAACTGGAAACTGGACCAATATTTCAAATTGTTTTTTATTTAGATGAATATAAATTTTCTTTTTATGGGAAAAAGCAGCCACAGCAAGAATGTGTGCACATGTTCAGTAGTCTGATTGTAGTATGCTTATGTAAGTGAATATTCAGTGTGAAACTGAGCACTTAGGATCCAGGGAAGGGCTGGCAAAGAATGAAAGCCATTGTCACTGGAGTAAACCAGGCAATTCTGTGTCACTTTCCCATATCCAAGATCATTTACAAATTGAAAACATCTGTTCCTTCGTAGGCTGCCCAGAACCTTCTGCTGGGGGCAATCTTGAGGCTCCATCAACACAGCTTGGAGAGCACCTTGCCCAGCAGAGGGACCCAGAGGATTTGCAGGAGTCAAAGAGACTAAATGTCCAAGGATGGCAAGGGAGAAGGCACACCTCCACTTACTTTGCTCATCGCATAGAAAGGGATCAGACTGAGCTCGGGGAACAGGGGCCTATGTGTGAGTCCAACACCAGACACCTGCAAAAGACACCCTTTATCTAGGGCAGGCAAGGTGGCTCGGTTGTTAAGAGCACTTGATGATCTTGCAGAAGATCCTGGTTTGATTCCCAGAGTCCATATGGCAGCTCACAAGAATCTGTAACTCCAGTTTCAGGGGATCTGACATGCTGTCCTAGCCTCTCCAGGTACCATTCATGGACATGGTACACATATACACATGTAGGATAAATACCTATACACATGATAAAACTAAAACTAAAATAAGTAAATAAACACCAACCTTAATAGCTCTCTTTTCATTTGTCTGAAAATTAATTCAGACCAGAAAATACATTTAAAAAATAAAAACATTAAAAAATTCAACAGGCAACTGATTAAGTACAATTTTATTTAAAAATCAAGTTTAGTGGTAGTTTAATACTAAGGATAAACCTATTAAAAGGTTAATGCTTCCTGCCAAGTTGTAAACAGGCATAATCTCAAATCTGAACATAATTCTCTGGTTTCCACTACTGATGCACCACATAGAAGCAGGGAGATAATAAAAAATAATACACTTTGTGTTAATTTTGCCTTGATTTACCCTGACAAATATACTATACAAGAAACACATAGCCATGTTCCCCTAAGGGAATTTAAAAGAAAATCTTAATGACTAAAAAAACTCTTTATTGAACTTAGAAATTAGAAGAGAAATGTCATACACACACACACACACACACACACACACACAGAGAGAGAGAGAGAGAGAGAGAGAGAGAGAGAGAGAGAGAGAGAGGAGAGAGAGAGAGAGAGAGAGAGAGAGAGAGAGAGAGAGAGAGAGAGAGAGGGAGAGAGAGAGAGCACGCATAGAGAAAACCACTCAACCAGGAAGGTAACCACAGCTCACAGATGTAACAGGAAAAGGATGACACTGCTAGCAGTGCATCTTGTAAGCCATCCTAACTGGGAAAAGCCCATTTCGTTTCTGCTCTCTCTGTAGAAGTAACATGAGTGAGGGAGGGCCAGAGCGGGGAGGAGACAGAGGCTGTGTAGGAAAGCCATACCATGTCTGCGGTGCTGTAGCTATACTGTTGCATCTCCTGGGAATATGCACTCCTCATGGACTCTGCATCATGACACTCAGGTGCTTCCCCTCCTGAGAGGTTAGCAGGCAGCCACTGTGTGCCAACCTGGAGTTCCTGCCTGGAAGGTGCATGTGTAGCCTCCTGAATGTGTGGTGGTGGGTGTAACTCCATGGCCCGGAGGCGATCTTGATAGAGTTCATATTCCTCATCAACAAGCATCTCTCTTTCCTCACCCCCTCCCTCCAGTGGAGGGCTCAGAAATTCATGCATTTCCCAGGCTTCTGAGCTGGTGTCCATTTCTTTTTGCTGGAACTGTAAAGACTTTCCCAGATCTAGAAATGGTTCATCCACAAGTTCTTCAAGATATGGCTCATCTCTAAATCCCTGCAAATAAAAGTTTATAAAAAATGTTAAGCTCCACTTGTCTTAAAACTGCACTATACACCACAACCCAAAAAAGTGCAGTACACAGCCTCAGTCAATGCATGATCAGAGTCAACTGCTCCTCTGCATCACCAAACAAGAAGACGCCACAGCTCATTTTACACAGCCCAGAAATTGGGCATGGAGTAAAGAGGAGCAGCCCCTAAGTACCCGACAACTCTCGACCACCAGGAGAGATTGATTAAAATGCTGCAACAATATGCAACTTGTACCTAACATAAAATGTAGTTTGTAAGGACAAAATCACTTCATACTTAAGACAGCAAAGACTGAAAAGTTCAATGTGGTCAAGTCTGAGTAACTCAAAAGAAGTCAACACTATCTGAATGTTCAAAACACATTCTCTTTTATTTTTTTTTATTTTATTTATTTATTTATTTATTTTTTGGTAGGACTGAGGATTGAACCTAAGGTCTTGCACATGGCAGACAACATTCTACCACTGAGCTATACCTCTATCCCTTAAAAAAACAACCAACTAACCAACCAACCAAACAAAAACTCTCATAAATTAAAGACATAGCTATATGCCTCAAGTACTTTGTATAATTTGCTTTTACTAAGTCATGTAGAAGAAACAAGATTTTTCACCGACACTGAGAATATGATAAAGAGGAATGAATGTAGCAAGGTTTTTGCTGAGCCTCTGCCCTAACTCTGGGAAGCCTGTGTCTGTTGAGCACAGAGGCCTAATCTCCTACAGATCAACACTCCTCCTTACTGTGAGCCCCGCCCATTAAGCACTACCTAGTGTAAATTCCAACAATCAAGCTGCCCCTCTGCTTTCTCTTTAAGACTCAACACCACATGGTGAGGCTTCACACTGAAACAGTGAACTAATACTGTAACCTGATTTAAAAGAATCAGAGGATATATTTGAAAATAATATAATTATAAAATTTTAACACAAAGTGTCTAAACTTTTAAAAGTGTGATGAACATTGTAAGAATGCTTATCAGCATGAGACACTGCATATATATCAGGAATGTTACTAAACATCTGTTAACAAGTAAAACAAAGAATACAGTAGACTTTGGGAATAAAAGGGGAAGCTCAACATATACTGTCTATGACTACAGCATCAAAGGGGTTTGAGTAAATAATCTTCTTTGAAAGTATTCAATTATGACACTGCATGTTTAGCTCCATTTTCTATAGCATTTTACATGGATGTCTGTTTTCCATTATATGTTCTTTCTTGCAAATTTTAGGTTTATATTAGTGCTTAAAAATGTTTATTCTTCCAGGATAAGACCGAACTACACACCCTTAATATAGGTGACAATGGTGTGACTGGGACAATATGAGGCCACTGTCAGTGGGTCCAAGATCTAAACTCTAATGCACAAACCGACTTAGTGGAACTCATTCTATATGGAGAGATACCTTGCCCAGCCTAGACACGAGTGTGGGGGTGGAAAGATGCTTTGGTCCTGCATCAACAAGATGATGGGACAGACTCAGTAGACTTCCTATTGGAGGCCTTACCCTCTCCATGGAGCACATGAGAAGAGAGGGGTAGTGGAGGGAGTGTGAGGAAAGGAGGGAGGGGGAACTGCAATTGGATGTAAAAAAAAAAAAAAAAAAATTAAAAAAAAAAAGCAAAAAAACAAATTTGTTCTTTTACACATATTTTCATATTTTTACATTTATTTATTAATTTGGGGGTGGAGGAAGATGTTTGCCCTAGCAGATATATGGAGATCAAAGGATAACTTATGGGAGTCAGCTTTCTCCTTCCACCTTGTAGGCTCCAGGACTGAACTCAGGGCCATAACTGAGCCATTCTGCTAACCACAGTGTTTGTTTTTTTGAAAATGTTTTACATCTTGTGTTATTTAAAGGAACAATGTAATACTAAATGGAAAAAAAAATTAAAGGAAAAAGAGAGGGAAGCTGGGGCTTGAGAAATGGCTCAGCAGTTAAGAGCAGTGGCTGCTCTTCTAGAGATTCTGAGTTCAATTCCCACCAACCACATGGTGGCTCACAACCATCTGTAGTGGGATCTGTTGCCCTCTTCTGGCGTGCCTGAAGACAGGTCACTCACACATAAAATTTAAAAAAAATAAATATTAAAATAAAGAGAGAGGGAAGCTGATAGGACATACCTGTGATTGCAGAGGTGTGGGCGGGAGTTATTTAATTTGTAACTTAATCTGAGTGAGTGGGGACAAGTATATGTTTTTATTGTAACTTTAACTTACAACAACAACAACAACAAAAAAAAAAATCGTTCAAATGGCAAACAATTTTACCAAATACCTTGGGTGCCTCAAGGATTAAAGATGACTGTATGTCATGAACAGTTTCTGAAGGCTCATTGATGTCTTCATTGTTCTTTGAATGTAAAATAAAACTTTCTTCCTTCTCATCTTCCTAAAAATAAAAACCAATTTATGATCAAAAAAATCCTTCAGCTTCAACTTCTCTTATTCCGATAGTTCTCACCAGTGCAATCATTCAATAAAATCCATACAAATGTGAACAAAGCAAACTTTCACCCACACCAGAAAGAAAATGAACCTTAGGCCAAAATGGATCAACTCTAAGTATTCTTTAAGAAAATCCAGTCACCCAGGGAAAGGTCTTGCAGATACAGCTAGGATGTGATCTCTGCACCAAGCACGGGCTTAGGAACTTTAACACTCATGTGCTAGTTATTAACAGGCACTCTAAAAAAAGGTCGCCTTACTGATGAGGAAAGGGCTCTCCATTAGCACTAGTCACTCAATGGCTACATGACCAGAATCTGACTCCAGAGCCCCAGTTCTCAGTTACCACTTACAGCTTGGTAAAGTGGATGGTGGGGTGAAAAGGCCTCATGGTGCACAACCTTGCAACCACAGAGTAAGCTGTGGCTCTACAGCCAAGGGCTCCAGGGCCCTTGATTACATAGTGTTGTGGCTAAGAAAGGATACAAGACTGAAACCATCCAGCCATGCTCTTATTTTGATCCCACTCCCTACTAATTATAAAACTTAGGAAAAGTTACTCACATCTCTGTGTCTCCATTGGCTCATTTGTAATGACAATGACAAGAGGAGGATTCTCAAACTTGCTTTGAAGATAATATTAAACAATATATGTGATAGGCTTAAAATATGTAGTAATGTATAATAAATGTTCATTTAAAACTAAATAAAAATAATCAAGTATTTGTTTTGCACTGAGAACCTCAACAACATAATTTTAAGGAACCAACAGTTAAGAGCAGTAGCATGACAGCACATCAAACCATAAGACAACCTCAAGACACCTGGGCCACAGAAAGGCCGTCAGTACTAGAGGCCACCACACATGCTGATGACAGGAATGTATAAAAATGCCATTCCCATATGGACAAAAAGAATACAGTTTATGAATTTCAGCTCACTGTACCTAACATCATTGTAAAACAGGAGTTCCTAACATGTGGGTTGCTAAATGACTGTTTCACAGGAGTCACATAGAGATATCCTGCCCATCAGATATTTACATTATGATTCATAACTGTAGCAAGATTACAGTTGTTAAGTAGCAACAAAATAATGTAAGGTTGGGGTCACCACTACATAAGGATTGTGTTAAACAACCACAGCATTGGGAGTTGAGAACCACTGCTCTAAAATAAAAATCAAAATTATTTAGTTTAATTTACATATAAGGAATATGAATAGAACATAGGAGTCTGCTTTAGAAACCTGAAGGTACTCTATAATACAAGTGGCAGAACCAAGATTAGAAATGCCAGTAGTGAACAATCACTCAGTGTGTCACATCTAATGATGCTGCCTTTATTCCTCAAAATTGCTCTGACGATGTAAGTCAAGGACAGAAGGAACAACTTGCTTACTGCTCTTACATAACAAGAGTATGGGTCCTAGAGCCTACTGAGTGAGGGTGGCTTACAATCACCTCTAACTACAGCCACAAGGATTATGATGCCCTCTTCTGGCCTCTTGGGGCACTGCACTCATATGCGAAAACCTCAGACACCTATACTCTGAAATAAAGTAAATCTGAGTTAAGTTTCCCCTGGCCCATGTTCTTTACTGTACTAGCTTTATTTGCCTTATTGACATAATTCAAACCTTATAGGAGAGGCATATTTGTCTCCCAAATTCATGTTGCTAACTACTGCACTGTTACAACTACCTATATAAACTCAGTTAAAAACTTACCACCAAAGGCTTGCAGATGCCAAGATGTACAGCACCTGGGGGCACAGCCTTCAACACTTCCACGGCCTCAGCAAGTGTGGCATTGTCCAACGAGAACTCATTGACTGAGACTAGACGGTCTCCAGGTAAAAGTTCCCCACTTCTTTCTGCCACTCCATCTGCTACCAAGGAGCGAATCACAATAACTGACCTTGTGGGATCCAAGGGGTCCTACAAATTAAATGAAAGAAAGTCAGGTCCTTGAAAATAACCACGCAAGTTTAAGAAGGCTTATCTAACACTCTGTAGGGGCTTAAATCAATGAAAACATCATTCTATATCCCTTATAATACCAGCTTATATCATGGTGAAGATGTAAGCTTAACAGCTTCATCTGCATGTCTGAGTATTCAATTCAGGTATATTTGCCCTTTAAACATTTGGTGACTGACCACAAGAAATCTGAGAACAGAAAGGCAAGGGTCTCTGACACTTTCAAACCATAATTGTGGGACAAAGACGTGGCCACCTATGACTCCCCCACGGTCCACACATAGATAGGCTCTAAGAGGAAACTTACAATGGGAAACAAAACTTCAACATTCATCTGACATATGACAGAAAGTGATGCTGAGAAAGTAAAGGAGACTGGAAACCACTAGTCGCTGTTTAGGGGTAGAGGCAGACTTCTCTGGGCCATCCTTACACTTGACCATCAAGCTCTGCTGTTTCCTCTGCATCGTGACAACTGTCAGGAAGAACTCTGAATGAAGGAATGTCACCTTGCTGCTGATATCCCAGGCCCAACAAAGCCTTACTGGTATGGATATAATGTGGCTCTGTTGCCAAGCCTTCTACATTAAGGAGCCATAGCACATTTGCTCCTGCTGTGCTGTCTTGCTTGTACCATTCTGCACAGGGCACAGTAGCGAAACAGGGTTCTACTCCTGCTGCTGCTTCTATTAGATTCTTCCTGGGAAGGAAAAGGGAACTGCCATATTTTATAGTACAACTGTAACACTTTGAATTAACAAAGTAAAAATTTGCCAAAATGCATTTGTGAGAAGTGCTGGGGGCTCTTCTGGCTGTGGTCTCCACACCTGTGCTTTGACAACAACATCCTTTTCAAAGCACTGCATGGGATTGCAGCGAAGTACACTACTGACATCCACAAAGGCTACATAGCTAAATCTTTGAATAATGCTTCCAAATACAATTCTTGCTTCTTTTTTTCTTTTTTCTTCAACTGACTTTGTCCTAAGAGACCAGACCTTTGGCGTAATCTGATATTTAACCCCACATATTCAAGAAGAGAACTCAAATACAGAAACAAACAAAAACCAAGGGGTTTTAGTAATAAGGTATGAAGTGTTAAACTGTGTTTACACTGATAATTTCAAGTAGAGGGAGCTATTGTATAGGAAGAGAGCAGAGGTATTCAGAAAACCTAGTATGTACCTACAGGCAATCTGAGCAGCAATATGAAAAAGTTGTTCATTTTGTCACCAGCAACCATGAATCACAGCATGCTTTCATTTTGATGTATGAAACCATTACATTTTAAGTTTGACACACTAATAAATATGATGTACAATTATGTCCTTCATTTAGGAACTAAGTTTTTGACAAAAGGCTTTTTTATTGGGGGGGAGGAAGAACTACATGAAACCCACAGGCGGCTGGCATTAATGGTCACTAAACATTACTGGAAAGGCTCTAACAGTAAAATATACCAAAAATAAAATGTTCGTCTATGTTCATTGTGAATACTCGATACCATTTCACTGAGTCAAAAACAAAGAGTTGAATGAGCATGTTCTAATGGTAGCTGACAGAAACAACTTTTAGAAAGATCATTATATAATGAGGAAGATTCATTGAGAAACAATGAAAGTAGTTCTGCTATGGAAAGACAATGATTTTCATTTATTACAGAAAAGTCATGTTAGTACTTATTTACATGGAACACAGTCTCCTTGAGAACACAAACTAGTGCCAAGTGTTCTTGCTTACTAAAATGCAATCAGGCTTAGTGTCCTAGTTATTCACAGCATCTTAAGCCTTTTTCCTGGAAGCCAGAACCCAAAGATAGCTTCTTTGTGGCTTATAGAAAGAAAATTGAAGTGTGTGTGTGTACACATGCTCGTGAGTGTGCGTGTACATGCATGCACACATACATACATACATACATACATACATACATACATACATACATACATACATGCATACCACACAGTGAAGATGCCCATCATGTCTAATTGCCACTGTGCTCTTGGGATGATGTTCCTGACTGCACGGTTTGCCACATCTACCATGAACTAGTGATTCCTGCATGACCATTAAGGCAGCAGTGGCTCTTGCCTACTGGGCTGGCTGCATTGTGAGACTTTCCTCAATGAAAAGTGTTCAAACACCATCCTGACTCAAGCTACTTCCCTACATGTCCACTTTATAAAAAGTCTGTAATATCATACATGTGACATATCAAACCACATAAAGATAGTAAAGATATTTTTCAAGATTACCACTGAATCTTGACGCCCTGCAAGCAAGCATACTTTAATGTTCTCATTATCAACTTTCAGCATATCTGTGTGTATGTGTGTGTGTGCATGTGTGTGTATGTGTGTACCTGTGCGTGTGTATGTGTGTGCATGCATGTGCATATGCATGTGTGTATGTGTGTGTGGGGGGGGCACCACAGCATCAGAGAACAACTTGCTAGAGTTGGTTCCCCCTTACTCTGGTCATCATGCTGACCAGCATGTGGCTTTACCCACTAATCATCTCTCATGTTTCCACTTTTGATAAAGAAAACTGAGATGCTGTCTTAGAGCGAAAAGCCAAGAGAGGGCACTAAAGGCCAATCATAGAGTGCGAGAAACACTGGCCTCTTTATTCAAAACTGTTGTGTCATTAGGCATTCTACAGCATGTGCCCCATATGATTATTTTAATTCAACCATTTATGGAAAAGATGTTTCATGAGAGAGTTAAGCTTTTTAAAAGCCAGGACTCCTGTAACCAACTAAGAAGAACAAGTGTTCAGGGTACACTACACAGAAGCCAGGAGAGGAGTATGCACTTCTCACTCGTCACTCAGCAAACTGTCTCACACACCAATCAAGCCACCTGCCTGAAGAAAGGCCATCAGGAAAATTTTACAACTCTTAAGGTGATGCTTGGGTTTGAAATTTATTAGAAATACTGGATTTCTCAATGTTTGGGAAATCCAACCCTGAGTGGCAACAGCACACCGCAAGCATGTGCGTGCCCTCTGGCCCTTGCCCTGATGCATCTATCACAAGTCAATCTATTATCTTTTCCATCTCTTCTACCAGCTCACCACTCTCCCCTGCACCCCAGTGCCTTGTTTAGCTCACACTATTGCCTGCATGGGTGGAGGCTACAATCTGACAGCATGCCTGCAGTCTCTAATTTAGTCCTCATCAGTACACTTCCTACAGAAAGAATGGAACTGACTGCAAGAGGCAGAGATCAGGAAGGACCAGGCTGAACCAATGTCTCCACACTCATGAACTCACAGCAGCCATGGGGCCTGAACAAGATGAGGCCAGCCGCCATTCTAGCACAGAGAAAGGAGGGGCTCCCACGCTCCCCACCCCGCGTTCATGAGGAGCGAATGACTGCTGATGGCTTCTGGGGTGAAAGTCAGTTTTCTTTAAGGGTGAAGCCTACAGTGGCTAGCCCCACACTCATTAGTTTGGGCAGCACAAACTGAACTTGACACGTCATTAAAAAGAGAAAGAAAACTGAGGCAGTGGGGAAGTAGGAAGGATCTGGGAGGAACTAGGGGTAATGTTGTGGGGGTGAACAGGATCAAAATATACTGCATGAACTTCTCAAAGAATTAATAAAGGTATGCTTAAAAATAAAACAAAACCTAAAAAAGTAAAATAACAATGTAATCTGAATCCTTCCTCTGCTTAAGGTGACACCACCTTAGGATTAAGTCCTAACTCCTTTAACTTTTATGCAGAGAAATGCCTGTGGGTCTACCACACCTTGTCACAACAACACAATTACTGAAAAGTGTGACACTGTGTAAGCTGTGCAGGGATGCTATCCCTGATCACTATGTCTTTGTCAGGGTTTCATCTAGTGGCACACCCTTCCAGTTCCTCTGAAACTGAATTTTTTTTTTTTTTTTTTAACTTAGTGAGGTCAATTTTAGCACTTCTCATAATACATTTCCCATGCTATTATTTATTTCCAAACTATATAAATATATTAAATATATTTTCATACTATAGAGTTAATTAGGTGCATCAGTTAAATATACCCAGACTATTCTGTGTTGCCTTATTATGTGATTTCTATAATTTTACTAGAGTCATTACAACTGCCTTATTAAGAACAAACAAAAAGGAAAAAGTAAGCCAAGAACTGTCACTCATCACCCCGTTTTGTGACTGAGGATGCGCTTTAACTAGCTGGTTTCTCACTCCTACTATCACCATGCCTTCCCTGCCCTTGAACTGTAAGCCAGAATAAAACTCTCCCTTTCTTTCTTAAGTTACATTTTGTTAGGTTATTTGGTCACAGCAATGAGAAAAGCAACCAATACAATAATTTTTTTAAAGTTAATCAAAGCTGCTAAGAGAGAAGGAAAACACAGTCATAAGCTGTCAGAACAAAGAGTACAGCACAGTGTCTTAATGTCCAAATGAATTACAAAATATGGGGCTAGGGGTATGGCTAGGCTAGTAAAAGATATCCCTGTAAACCCAAATTTGATGCCCAGAACCAATACAGTGGAAGAAAAGAACCAAAAGAAGAAAATTGACTTCTGTAAGCTGTCCTATGATCTCCACATACAGACCACAACAATCACATGCACACAGACACATGTAGGCAACTCAATCAGGAGACAAACTCAGCATTTAAGAGTACATACTGTTCTTGAAGAGGAGCCACAAACAGTTCCCACTACTAACATCCATCAGTTCACAACTACATGTAACTCCAGCTCAAGGAACTGGACGCTCTCCTCTGGCCTCTACAGGCACCTGCACTCATATGCACACACCCACATACAGACACACAAGTACATAATTCTTTAAGAGAGAATAAAAATCTAAAGGAAAAAAGTACAAGGAAGAGTATGTCTGCTACATACTAAGCACTAACTATCAAAACAAAATCCTTGCTGGACTATAAACATACCCAAAGCAAGCTACTCCCCATATGTAAATAACCACAACCGCCATACTTCCCCAGCTCTTACAGCCCGGAAAGTCTCACTGATTTGAACTTGTTTAATCCTCACACCACAGCAAAGTGGATGGGGAAATGACCACAGAAAATCTGAAGAGTTCATCAAAGACAAATTCGGCAAATGCAGAGTCAAAATTCAAAGCAGTTAAATTCCAGTATATGCAATTTAGATACTAAACTTCTTCTCAGCCTGAAACAAACTTTTGTGAAAGGAACAAAGGCTGAAAGAACACAGACATGGCAGGAGATATGCTATCACCTCTCCGTGCACAGCTGAATCCCTTACAGATCATGCTTGGTTGTTAAGGGTTTTTACTTCAAGACCTGGATAATGATACCAGAGAGTACAGGAAACAGCATATCTCTAGACATCTTAACTCAGCCACTTCTTTGCCACATTTTAATTTATGTTTAGTTTCTCAAGAATCCAATCGTCTGTTGAGCCTAAGAACACATTTATAGCAGTAGAAGTGAACATATGACAGTCATTATGTCCAAATGGATGGGTTTCCAAGTTTCTGAACTGCCTATAAAATGCATTATATGAACTTTTGTGTCCATTCCCAGATCAAAGAACCAGATTCCATGTAAGCTAGAGCAGAGCACAGCACATCACCTGAGGGGTGGAGGAGGCTCCCCAAACACAGGTTTTGCCGGTGACAGACATGAACAAAATGTGCAGAGTCCCATGCTTGTTCCAAAATCTAGATGAGAAATACAACCAAGGAGGCCTGGTAACACTACCAGAGAACATGAAGCTGGGGTACACAAGGAGAACACACAGGTCAGTGAGACAGCTAGTCAGTTTAATAACATGGCAAAGATTTTGGGAAGAAGCCTTTGTTGAAGAAAACAGGGGTGTAATTATCTCCATGTTTTGCAGTACTGTCCCCAAAAAGAAAATCAAACTCAAAGTGCAACAATTTACTCATGGTCATAATATAAAATAGCCTCTGTGGGTTTTTTATTGAATCTATTTTGTATCAATACTCGAACACTGACAGGTAAGAGATTCATAGCCACACTGCAGGATGGTCAAGAGACAGTCCCCAGTTAATTTCAGGTAAACATGCGTCCAGAAGGCTCTTTGCCTTGGTAATATTTTAAGATATGTTTTATATCTTACTAGTGTTTTGCCTGAATGTATGTCTGTACCTCATGTGTGGCTGGTGACCATAGGAGACAAAAGAGAATACCAGATCCTTAGAAATAGAATTACAAACAGTTGTAAGCTGTCATGTGGGAACTAGGACCTGAACCTGGATCTTCTCTGACTGAGCAATCTTCCATTCCACCTGAGAATGTTTTAAATAGTATTTTATTTTTATTCATTTGGCGGGGGGGATGAGAGTGCATGCACATGCATGCCACACCATGCATGTGGAAGTCAGAGGACAACCTACAGGAGTCTATTCTCTCCTTCTAGCATGTGGGTTCTAGAAATCAAAACTCAGGACTTCAGCTTGATGGTAAGTAACTGCCTTTACCTGCTGAGCTATCTTGAAGGCCCCATTACTAACCTTGACACTGATTGTCAACTGAGAAAGTTATGGACTATTGCTCACATGAAGGAGAACATGGGTACTTGGATGCAAGTTTTGGGCTGTGTGGTACAGCAGTTTACTATGCCAAACCTACTCCCCAGTTGGAGTACAGAGTCCTTTACAGACTAGGAAGTGATTGCAAGACTAGGCTGGCAGAACAATGCCAGGCAACACTGAATTAGAAAGCCATTTACAAATGGGAGGAGGAGGAGGAGGAGGAGGAGGAGGAGGAGGAGGAGGAGGAGGAGGAGGAGGAGGAGGAGGAGGAGGAGGAGGAGGAGGAGGAGGAGGAGGAGGAGGAGGAGGAGGAGGAGGAGGAGGAGGAGGAGGAGGAGGAGGAGGAGGAGGAGGAGGAGGAGGAGGAGGAGGAGGAGGAGGAGGAGGAGGAGGAGGAGGAGGAGGAGGAGGAGGAGGAGGAGAAGAAAAGAGGAGGAGAAGAAGAAAAGAGAAGAAGAAGAAGAAGAAGAAGAAGAAGAAGAAGAAGAAGAAGAAGAAGAAGAAGAAGAAGAAGAAGAAGAAGAAGAAGAAGAAGAAGAAGAAGAAGAAGAAACAACCTAGCAACCAAGGGAGCCAAGGCTGTGGCACAATTACTATAAAATTAAGTTTGAGCTTCATTCTACACATATCTCCTTATTTACGTGTGTGAAAGTACATCTGAAAGATAATTTTTAAAGATGTATACATATACTTACTTCTGAACAATAACAATGTAGTATTTCACACGGGGTCATTCTAAATAAAAAAATAAACAAACCAAACTAGGAAACAAGCAAGGCACCAAACAGTAACTTATTAAAATGTAAACTATCAGCATTATTCATTGAACTAAGGAATATTAAATTAGATGCTAACTCAATTAATGGCTAAATAAATTTTCAAAAGACTATCCCAAGGAAGTTGACAAAATAAGGGGCATAGGAAGTTCAAAAGATAGGCAGCTGCCTATTTCATTCTGAAGGTATACAAATGGAAAGATCTAGTGGGGGGTGGGGTGTCGCAGAAATGAGAGGCACCCACTGAACTGTGTAGCCTCAGGGACAGTTACTCTGGCATGTAGCGGTCCCAGCACACAGCCAGCAGACATGTGATTTTCACTGGGAACAAAGTCACTCAAAGTAGGAAGTCAAGATTTTAAAATGGAGAAAAGGAGTATGGCGACATCTGATCCTCTAGTAGGGGGAGTGTGGCCTCTAAGTCATAGTTCTGAGCCCCAGCTTGGTCCACACCTGACTATGTACAGTTATACAAATGTCTTCATTTCTTCTCTGAGTCAGTTTCCTCAAATGTGAAATGAGCAATTGGATGGGTACATGAGCCATCTTCTCCAAACTCTAAAATCCTACACCTAAATGACAGTATTGAGTATAATTTATACAAGTCACAAAGCTACTACTCACCCCGCCCTCAAAAAAAAAAAAATAGGGAAGCAGGGTGTGGTACATACCTATAAGGCTATCAAATAAGAAAGCTAAGACAGGGAGATTATGAGTTCAAGGTCAGTCTTGATTACATAAAGAATTCTAGACCAGTCGGGGTTTCATATTAGCAAGATAGTTTCATGGGCCAGGTGGTGATAGCACATGCCTTTAGTCCTAGCACTCAGGAGGCAGAGGCAGGTAGATCTCTGTAAGTTCAAGGCCAGCCTGGTCTATGGATTGAGTTCCAGGACAGGCTCCAAAGCTACAGAGAAACCCTGTCTCGAAAAACTGAAAAGACCTTCTTCTCACCTGACCAATATGCTAAGCATTTACTTTTAGGAAAGACGAATATAAGGTAATGAATAAGGAACAGACATGTTCTCTGACTCTAACCTCATTTTTAAATATTTTATAATATAAAAAAATCTTACATCAGTGAAACCAATTACCACAATACCATAATATTCAAAGTGTGTGCCCACAAAACACACTCGATCCACTCAATACAAACAAACTGGTCTGATTTCTAGTTCCTCGTGTTGTAGTGCTTCCTAAATATATTCAGGTATTGAGAACAGATTTTTCTATGTAGCATACACAGAACAAGGCAGTCCCTGAACAGCAAAGCACAGGAGTCAATCAAAGATAGCAGACAAGGAGTGGGCAGGGAAGCATGCTAAAAACACAAATATATTCAAAGTAGAAAACAAACTGTTTAAGTTCACCCATAATCGTAGCTCATGGCTGTAAAAGCCAGCATCTCAAACACGCTGCACAGCGTTCATTTCCAGCCTAAAGAGCTAATCAACGTTATTCCCCCAGGAATTCCATGCAATCATGTCTTGAAGAGGATTACTTTCTTTCCCTATCTCCATCCCCTCTTCTTAGATGTTATCCTTGGACATTAATGTGCCCTTTAGTTGTTTCATCTTTTGATGTAATATTGAAAGATTTTTGTTTGCAGAGCAAGGATGTAGGAAAGGATAAGGAAAATAGTTCTTACAAGCAGAATATAGAAAATCATAAAAAATGGACATTGACATGGGAGGAAAGAACAGATATGAGAACAAGAAAGTTACTATGGTGATGGGGCTAGTGGTTAAGCTAGGCTGATCTTGTTAAATAGGGCTAGTTCAGCCAAGAGAAAGCCACAGTATGAAAGAAGTTTCTCACAGGTCTTGGCCCACAACAAGGAAAGAGACCCTCAACCCTGGAACAAATGATTCCAGGTGACCAGCCCTGTTTGGGTCACTCCTGGCCAACTGACAGTCTGGGAACTTTCCAAGTCATTCTATGGTTTATCCTTTGAATAAGAACAGGTCATACCTGGGTGATCTCTCAAACATGAGATTATACTTTGTAATCAATCACCTTGTGCCCCATGCATGTATGCTGATTTGTGGCTGGTCTCTATAAAAAGGAGCCTAAACCCTTTGGGGGGGGTGCAGCTTTCCCCGAGATTGCTGTCACCCGAGTGCACTCGTTTAATAAACACCTCTTGCTTGTTACATCTCCTGGTTTTGGTGTTTGTGTCGAGGGGCTCTCCAACTGGCCCATCAGGACCCCGGAATTAGGGCCCAACAATATCAAAAGATATAATTATTCACCAATCAGGCACTCCTGGACTAGAACTTTTGCTGGTTGCATGGGGTGGTGCCAAATAAAATAAAGTAAGGCAATATCCATTATCTAAAAGTCCCATCATTCATTTGAAATGCCTGAGTTTCCATCAGGCAGACGGTGTATTGAAGTACAACTAAAAATACACTTGAAATGTGGATATACTTAACATTACTGAACCGTGCATGTTTAAAATATAAAAAGTGGATTTATAAGTGAGAAATATCCTAGTATCTTGTGGGGGGCATAGTAGTTGAAGGACATTATGGATGTATGAAAAGTTATGGATGTATGGAAATTCCAGACATATGAAACTGTCTTTATATCACTCAGGAGTTGAGAGCCTAAGGGGCCTGGAGAGGACTGTTTCCAGTTCCCACATGGGGCCACAGGGCATCTGCCTGCAACTCCAGCCCCACCCAAAGGATTCAACACTTTCTTCTGGACTTTGAGCAACACAAAAACTTCATGATTAACAGACACACAGTTTAAAAAAAAAAAAAGGCTTAAGCAAATCTCTCAAACATTTGTTTTGGAATTTATTCTACTTTTCCAAGCAAACTACTCTTAATTTAAACACAAATACTGAGTGATGTTGGCCATGTTGTTTTCTCTGAGACTGTCCCATATCAAAGAGATCACAGTAGACTTCAGAGAGCTCTCAAAGCATGAACTGATAGTGCATGCACAGCACCCAGTAAGCTCCAGCAATCATTATAAGCACCGCTACCCTTACTACTGTGAAACTGTGAAGTTAGTGAAACACGTGGACCTGAGGAGGACCTGAGGAGGAACCAATTTCTACAAACTTACTTCTTTACCTCCAACTGAGAACATGTCACGTAGGCCAATCGTGCTAGCATTTGCTGAACCATTTGTCACACCTGAGTCATAGCACATGAAAATTTACAGTACTCTGTGTTCTTTGGAAAGGCAGACCTGAATGTCCAAAGGCACACAAAGGAGGCCTGCGGCAAACAGCATGACAGCCTCAGCCCACCACCTATTCTCTCAGCAAACAAGAGGCACCTATAGGCTGCGAGTCGTGTGATAACCACAGAAGTACTACCCAGCAGTGTCCATCTACTTCTGAAATACTCACCAAAGGTAATACAACATCCAGATCACTTCAGGCTCTTCTCCTCAGCAGTTTACCAGGGTGGAGCAAAATTCATAAGAACATTTTAGTTAAGGGAAAGTTGTCCCACAAAAAAGTAGAAGCCAGCATTTGTTGCATGCCAGCTATTCTCTTTTGTCCCCAATAGACCAGAAAGATTTCTTCCCAAATTCATATTCCAAGTCCATGACACACAGCCTCTCTGATCTCTTATTAAGAGGTTCTAGTCTCCTGATGCCTTTGACCTGCTGCACTGAGAGCTTTGGAGTTTGGCCATCATCCCGGGCACAGTGCAGGCACACACTAGGAGCAGAGCTCCCTCTACTCACCCACTCCACAGGCTTGAAAAACAGTGCTTTAGTCATGAAAGAACTCTCCTGCAGCCACAATCAGCTCATTGCATGAACACGGTTCCACATGAAGCTTAAATGACTTAAAGTCTAAGCATCAGAAAGAAACTACATAACTTGCCATATAACAATAACCTCTGCATTTTATACTCTAGAAAAAGGAAAGTTTTGCACCTGACATTTATATTACTATGTGTTAAAATTATGTGAATACTTATCAAATCTATAAGCTAGGTCCTGTACACTTATCATCTAGAATGTACATAAAGATATTAGGCTTCTAGGAACTAAGACAATCAACTGACAGCACTATTTACTCAAATTGTCAAATCACTTGAAAAAAGCAATGTCCTAACAAGCCACCTCATTTTAGAGCTCAATTCTTGATGAAGAAGATTCAGATTGGTGGGAGACTTAGGAACAGAGTGATGAGCATTGATAGCAGAGTGAATATTAATACCCCACTCTCTTAGCTACAAAGGCAATAAATTACTGCCATAATTAAAGTTCAAACTAAATTAATAGTTATATATTGCTATCACTTAGTCTTTCCACACCATGAAAGACCATTAATTTCATGAATTACACACCTGCTTATATTTTCTAGGAGAACCATCTCCATACTCCACATGAGAAGTCAATTGTAATTCATCTAAATACATGTGTCTCAAAATGGCATTCCATCAATTTGGTAAAAATGTATCAAAATTGAAAATGTATATGATCCTTTGATTAGCAAGTCCATCTTCTAGAAATTTGCCATTAGCTTAACTGACACAGTTTTACAAAAGAACATAGCAACAACCCACCAGTCTTATTTAGTCATTTAACCTGCGCCACTTGGGTACAGAAAGCTAGTTGAGTAAATTATTATCTATCTATAATAATGTATTATACAGTCATTAAAAAGAACTAGGTAGCTCTATAAATGCTAAAATGAAAGAAGATGTAATTGGTTATAATAAGCAAAGTACTTAATCTATCTTATGTGTGAAAATGTAAAATTTATATAAGAAAGCTAATATTTATATAAGCCTATGTTTATAAAACACATCTTGGAGGAAAGACATGAAATACAATAGTTCTTCCTGGAAAAGTCTCAAGTAACTGTCACAAAAGGCCTGCATGTGCTTTTGAATTTTTATGGCATGTGCATAAATTACCAACTTAAAAAAAAAAACTGTAATGTGATCAAAAATCCAAAGATAATTTTAAGTTATAAATGAAATTTTTATAAGCCTCCCTTTAACTTTTAAAAGTCTTTTATAAAGAGAATTTGTGGGCTAGGAATATAGCACACTTCAGACTCCGGGTCTGCTCTCCAGGCCTGCAAAATAAGCAGAAGGAGCCTCTGAGTTAAGAGCTGAAACTGCATGAATTCCTCACAGATTCAAAGGCAGGCTGTTTCAGGGTCAGCAGCAGCTTCTGCTCATACTGTCCTGTTTTCACAACTCATTTCATGACAACTATTTCCCCTAAATGTTTAAGGTCATCATCTGTCTGTGGCCCTTCACAGGTTTATAACATGACCAAGAATATGCACATGTCACTCAGATGTTTGGAAGGCTTTTGGCCTTCCAAAAAGGCATACAGCAAGACCAACACTGTTCACATGTGATTCAGCTATTTAACAACGCTACCTGCCTATGACTTTCCAGACAGGCTTACAGCAGGACCAATAGTCCTCATATGGGACATAGCTCTCTCTGAGACAAACTCAAAGTCTTTCAAAAACATCTGCTTTGGCAAAGATTGAGTTGTTCAAGGAGAAAAATGAAGAATAGGATGTAGGTGTGTTGGGGGGAGAATTATTGGTTAATAAATTTTGCCTTCTAAATCACTGAAATTTAAAAGTACCGAGGATGGCAACGCCGTGGCTAATGTCAAACATTTTCAGTGAATTATAATCATGAGGGGTTATTCAAAGTTCAGCATAAATCAAAACACCAGAAAATATCCACTTGCTCCATTTAATTTATAGGGTCAACTGAAGGTAAAATCCATATAGTTCAATCTTTGCAAGCTTTTTGGCAAAAATCAGAAGTTACAGACTCTCAGGCTATCAAACTGCTGGATTAAGAAATGTTAACCCATAGAACAGGCTTTCAAACTAGCTGTCCCTTTCTTTTGAAGCAGTAAGCACTATTTCTTACATGGTGCATATGTGCACACTGCATTAATTAATTCTTGGTATTTATTGAATTTTCAGGTACCACTAAAGGAGAATGCTATCTGGTAGCTCATTTTTTTGAAAAACACTTCAAATTAGAAAAGCAAAAAGAATTACTGTAATCAATTCACTATAGTGATGCCTTATTTTAAAAATGTACACAAAACCCTCATAAAGAAATAACATCATATTGTGATTAACTACATAAGGTCAAATTTCATTTCTATCATATGTCTATTATATGAGCTTAGACTTGACACCTAACTTATCTGTCCTCAGTCTCCTTACTTGTTAAATGGGAATCACATGGTTCTTGTGAGAAATATATAAGCTAATATATACATACATACATATATACATACATACATACATACATAATAAGTAAAATGGGACCTAGCACATAATTAAAAATAACTGCCACATACTACTGTTATATTCATATTAATGCTGATATTAATGAGTATTAAAAATATTCCATGGAAATAATATCCAAATGAATGGTGACACTACACATTAAAAACAGAGAAAAACAAAGCTAACTAAAGTACAATATGGAACCCTCACCAATAAATTAGTTAAAATGCTATGAAAACTTACAGCTAGAGCCAGAAGATGGCTCAGGAGGCAAAAGTGCTCGCTGTACAAGCCTCACCTAATTTCCATCCTAGGCTCCACAGTAAGGAGAGAACCTACTCTAGAAAGTTCTCTGGCTGCCATACATTTACTGTGGCATTAATGTACCTGGGAACACACTCAAACACAAGCACATGTGTGGGCTCACAAATTTCCCAGTGCTCTACGGCTTTGAAGAGCTGATCATAAAGCTGAAATGCACTGTGTCCACCACCCAATCTTACAAGACATGAAGGTACGCATGCCAAACACACAAGACAGAATTTCAGGCAACATCTGTGGGGAACAGACTTGATCTTAAATCATAACTGATTCTAAAATCTAACCTATATTTACTGTTTGTCTTTGTCCTTGTCTGAGTCTAGTATAAAAATCCATGGACATGAATTCCCACATTTTCTCTTTGGCCATATGACTGCCCTCCAGAACTTTGTATAGGGCTCAGCTCCTTGATTCCAGAGCAGGCACCTTCGGTATAAAACTTCCATCAATCCTAGGGACCACTGACCTGCTGCTGAGACAGCCACTCACCCCATCATTCCATGGATCAATACAAGATCTTTATCTGTTCACTCATACGTTCCTAAAATTTAGCTAAAGTATGTAAAGTATGTAAAACTTATTTCTGACCACTAACCCACAAATAACCCACATATGGCTCTCTTCGAGTTGCTAGCATGACTGAATACAATTTCATGGCTAAATTTAAACTCTACTAAAATAGGGTATCTACTGATCAATTGTAAAATGTATACAGTTTAAACACATTCCAACATGGCACTAGATCGAAAGAAGGCATTAACAACTGTTGTGCTGATTTTCTAAACTGAATGATGGTTAACAATGCTCACATTTCCACGGTAACAGAAGATTTTCTTTCCCCTACACACAAATTCATTTAATCCATATGATCCTTTGCATATGGCATTAGTATCCTCATCCTATGAGAAACTACATCAAGGACACAGATGAATTTTCAGTTCTTGGGGAAGAGGGAAATTCATTAATTAGAAAAAAAATTTAACTGAAATGAATACTCAAAAGTAAAAGCACACTCTTCAATACTACTCTTCAATACTGAGAATGCAGGCCTGAAGGGGGATGTCCTTCTGTATTTTTGTTTCTCTTACTGGTTTATGAATAAAACACTGATTGGCCAGTAGCCAGGCAGGAAGTATAGGCTACCAGAAGAGGCAATCTTTCAATTTTCCTGCTTCTGAGTGAGATGGTCTGTCAGATACTCTAGGCCTTAGGCATTGTTAGTTGCCCCAACGTTACTGTGAGACCTTGGGTCCAGGTAGCTTGCTGTTTTTGTCTTCATTTGCACCTTTAGGAAGTCACATGCTTGCACTTCCTGCCTACCCTAGTAATGTTATTTTCCTTCTCAGGTCTTTGAAAGGTTTGAAGACTATCTATCCATCTCAAATGCAGGCCCTTACCATGTAGAAACTACCCCATGCTCCTAAGACTAAAAAAGCTGGGGATAAAACATTACTACAGTGCTTAGTGTAGATATGCTAAACTTAGGAGGGCAACAATCTGCCTCACTCCTACTCAGCCACCTAATAAATTTATGCAAAACGGCATCACACAGGGAATTGCCAGGAACATGGCTTTCATAGCATCTGCTACACCTCTACTTAGTTTTGTAAAAACTATTTTTAAACTTTAGAAATTGTTACCTGTTTACAAGGCCACACAATTAAATTAATGAACTTAACACAAATAAGAGTTTAAATTGTATTTTCATATCTGAACACTTTAGTGGGAAAGTATTTCATATCCCTGACAAACTATAAATGTACTGTACACAACTGTGAGAGCATGTAACATTTGACTGAGGAAAAATACCCAACATGAATGTGGGTGTTTTCCTTTCCAAAGTTGGGCTACAGAAGAAAAGGAGCTGACCCCTTTTATCCGAATTAAAATAACTTTTAGGAAATTAAGGATTTTTCTATCAGCTCTCCAAAAAACACAAAGACAAAAGAATTATCTAGTATTAATTTTTTGCAGCAAAATTACATCATACAACCTGAACAAAAATCAATGCCTATTTGCACAGATTGTAAGAAAAAGAATGCTGGGGGGGGGGGGGGAGGGCGGCAGTGGTGGTGGTGACAAAAAAATTCAAAACAAAAAAAAAACCTACCCTTTTATGAATGACATTATTCATAAAAGAAAACAACTGAGTCAAGAACACACACCTCTGAGAACACACTGAGAAAACAGGATCCACATTAGGACAGCTGTTTTGAAAAGTGCAAAGCTCTCTCCAATAGGAATTAAACTGAAAGAGGCTGACAAGTTTTTTTCTTTCACATCTCTATTGAGCTCAGAGACAATTTTCTGCTTTAAGATGTACAATACAAAAACATGAAGCTCGGGGCTGTAACTGTTGGAAAGTATGGATGAAACTCTGAGTTAGACACACCCTAGCAATGCAAAATTACATATCAATACATATTCAAAGTCTGAGCTGTGGCCCAAAAACCCAATAAATATTTATTAGTTAACAATGAAAATACAGAGAGCTCACTAAGATGATAGAAAGGTAGCTGAACACCAAGATTGCATTTAAAGTGTTTGTAAATTACACACGCCTTTAATCCCAGCACTCTGGAGGCAGAGGCAGGCAGAGCTCTGTGAGTTTGAGGCCAGCCTGGTCTACAAGGGCAAGTTCCACAACAGCTTCCAAATCCACAGAGAAACCCTATCTTGAAAAATCAAAACAAAAACAACAACAACAACAACAACAAAAACAAAAGCAAAACAAACAAAAAGTGTTTGTAAATTAAAGCTCATCATCAAAACAGTTAATAAATCTCACTGACTTTTTTTTTCATTTAATTACAGTGAATTCTGTCTAACCTAAATTTTATTGAATCCTTTATTAGCAGCATACTAGGGGCTGGGGGACAGTTCTATGATAGGTAGGGAACCAAGAGTTCTTACCAGAATCTTATTAATTTGATACTTCCTGATGACACTAGTTCCCAAAATGCTCATTCAAATCAACAACTTATAATTCAATAATATTCTAGAGGCAATTCTAAGAGCAGAGGCCTATCTGGCACAGAAATATGCCAGCAAAAATGAAGTAGTATATTACAGGAATTTTAAATCAGCAATTTAAATCCTATATGATGTTGAAAGTATTTTTCTTATAATCTATTCTCTATCACCTAATTATATTAAAAAATGATTTCAGGGATGAAGAGATGCATTAACAGTCAAAAGCACTTGTTGCTTTTGCAAAGGGACCAAGTTAACTTCCCGGTACTCACATGACACCTCACAACTATCTGTGAGCCCAGTGCCCTCTTCCAACCCTTGTGGGTACCAAAAACACACATGGTGTACATAGATCTTGCAGGTAAAACATTTATAACCATAAAACATATAAGCTTTAAAGAAAAAAAGTTCAAGGTGTACTCTGGCTCTGTGGATAAAGCACTAACTGCCAAGTCTGATTGCCTCAGTTTTATCTCCAGGGCCAATGTAGTGCATGGAAACCTGACTCTCACAGCTGCTTTCTGATTTCCACATGGGTGCTATGGCATGAGCATGCACTCATACCCACACGACTGTATGAATGAATGAATGAGTGGATAAATACATGCAATTTTTAAATCTGGTTTTATATATTTTTGCATTTTATACGCTTTGACAGAGGACATGAACATTGTATTTAGGGCACACTAGTTTTAAAGTGAGCATCTTAGTAGCAAAGGGATTTGTTGTCTAACAGCTTTAATTTTCCACAGTAACCAGAGGTCCAATAGCAGGTCAGCAGGTGGTAAGCTGCTATAAAATGCAGGTGTTCTAGGGCTGGAGGGATGGTTAAGAGCACTGGCTGCTCTTCCAGAGGTCATGAATTCAATTCCCAGCAACCACATGGTGGCTCACAACCATCTGTAATGAGATCTTAGAGCTTGCAGGAAGAATACTGTATATGCAATAAACAAATAAATCATTTTTTAAAATGCAGGTGTCATACTATGCAATCCAATACTCCTACTATGTGCTCCAATGCTCCCAACCCTTATCAATAGCCTTACTCTAGCTAAAACTTGGTATTACTATTTAACTACAAAAGTGTTACACACCTATTAGCAGATGATTTCACCAAGAATATTTCTACTTATGTTCATTGAGACTGACAGATAAGCAGATCCACAAAAGCCTTCACATGCAGGAAGGACAGAAACATGAGAGTTGGAAATGTTGCTAATGGGTATAGAGTTTGTTTTTTGCTTCTGCTTTTGGAGACAGGGTATCATTACCATTGGCACTCAAGTCCAAACTTACTTTCTTGAATTTATGTTCCTCCCACCTCAGCTTCCCAAAGTTTCTAATTGGAACTTATTGTGAAAGTGTTAATGATTGTTCAACTCATAACACTAAAAACAACCTAAGTGAATGCTCTAAATAGGTGTATTTCATTGTTCATGAAATATATTTCAACAAAGCTGGGGTGAAATCATTGTTAAACGTTATGAAAGCAAAACAAAACAAAACTTCAAACCTAAGCCAAAACCCCTCTCAAGGGTTCCTATACCTGATAATCCAAAATGCTGAATCCCAAGCCTTTACCGTCTTTCACCAGCTCTACAATCCTGACTTCAGGAGACCACAGGGCTAACTCCCCATCATCATCGTCTTCGGTGCTGACATCTACACTGCGGTCAACCTGAAAGAACAAAGAACGTAAATGCTGGAGCTGCTGTCCTTTCAGTTCTGACGAGAACTCGGTTTCTTTTCAAACCGGGAAGTCTCTGTGGCATGCTGGGTTAGCTTTTGATCTTTTTAAAGGGGGCATGCACTGGGTACTCACAATCAAGGATCAAAGCTTCAGAAAACATTCAGGCATTCAGAACTGCAGGTCTCTCACACATTTCTCAAATGGTTTCATTGCAAGTGTTAACACTGACCTCTTATACTTCAATGAGTTCTGTCATCCCATTAGAAGCATAAAAGGAAAAATAGGTAATTTAAGTAAAAATGTAAACTTCACATGAAGTAGAGGCACATAGATATTTTAAAGGCAACACTGTAGTCATAATTTTAGTTAGAGACAGAAAGGCCAGCCAGGACACAGAGAAACCAGTCCTGGTGGCTCCCAGAAGATTTCAGGGAAGTTTTCCTAGAAAAGTACAGGAAGAATGAAGAAGAGAGGAGGCCATGGCTAGGGCAGGAGAGGTATGGCAGCACCAGCAGCTGCCACCAGCAACTCCTTGAGCACGGTGTAATTCTCCGAGTAGAAACAGGAATAATCTGGCGTTAGAGGAAACGAGTTATCACAAGCACCCAGCACACTGCCATACTCTGATGTCCCTCAGGAAGCCAGGGAAGTTAAATGAGACAAATCTGCTAGATGGGACATTACTTGCTTCAAACCCCTTCAGTTTTATTCATAACACTGTATTGATTTGTGCTGATTACTCTCTCCAAAAGTATTTTGTCCTTCCACAGACTATTAACAACTTAGTTGTTTTGAAGCAGGGTCTTACTCTGTAGTTCAGGCTAGCTTGGGATTCACTGGGTAGCCCAAGGTGGCCTTAAATTCACAGCAATCCTGTCTTGGTCTGTGGAGTACTGGGATTGCAGGCATGAACCACACATATGACCAAATAATTTTTCAAAGAAGAATTCTTAAAATTTTGGTGAAATGAACATGTATTGTTTCTATAAACAGAAGTAACTGGTATAAGGAAATCCCCTTAATGGTATCAATGGGAGGACTCTATAATGGGAAGAATAACAAAACCACTTTCAAAATTAGAACGGTTCAGACCTTAAATTGTTGTTGCAGGATATGGACCACCTAATCTAAGCTGGACAGAACCTAAACACAGAAACAATTTCTTAGTTCTTGACAGGCCAAACCTGAAGTGAGGGAATGTTCTCCGTTGCTAATCTCCACATATTTCAGTTTGGCATGAGGAATTATTTGTTTTATTACTTAAAACATGATTATGATATGTGTGGGTACATGTGCTACGGCATCTGTGTGGAGGTTAAATGACAATTCAGCAGACTCACTTCTCTCCTACCTTTCACAGGTTCTGGGATTAAAACCTGATGAGACATTTCACCCACCTGGGAAGGGATATTTTAAAAAATACTTCCACCTTCCAACAAAATGTTCCAAAGATTCATATGATTGGTATAATATTGGTGTATACTTACTGATGAGTGAGAATTAGAACTGTTGCTATGCCGCTAACCAGACACTTTAACAACATAAGATGGCACTGGAGAGATGTGTTGGCAGTTAAAAAAGGCACTTGCTGCTCTAGCACCTATACTGGGCAGCTCACATCTGCCTGTAACTCTAGCACCAGTAGATATAATACCCTTTTTTGACCCAAAGGGCACATACTTGGCATGTGCTCACAAAGACACACATATGTACACATAAAAATAATTTTTTTATAGAAAGAATATGATAGCTTCAGGATAAATGAAAAACAGAATTCACGTGAAAAGGAGACCACATTTCAAGAGATCACATATAACCTCAAAGCCCAAGTTTATCAAAAGGTCATGACACCCTAGGTACACATTCCACAGCAACCTGGGCTCTGTCACTCTGATACATCAATTCTGCATAACTCCAGTCTACAGAACAGAAAGCAATCAGCTAACAGGCAGCACTGTTGACATTTGGCATGCTGCAGGCTATTGTTCACCACTGTGCAGTATGACGGATGGCAGCACAGAGTCAGCAAGCTGGGCTGATGATTTACACCTGAAAGATTAAACTAAAGACATTTTCCTCCAGCTTCATAAGGAAGCCACCACACACACACACACACACACTTCAGTTTACTAAATACAGTAAGGTCACAAAGTATCTCGGTTCCTTTCCTTGAAAATTGTTATTTTCTTTCAAGATAGGACCTTAATATATAGAGTTCCTGGATGGCCTGGAACTTCATATGTAAACTAGGCTGGCCTTGAACTCCCAAGGCTGAGATTAAAAGGCATATGCCATGTCAATTTTTCTTCTTCTTCTTCTTTTACATTAAAACAGGAATCAACCAGACACAGAGGCACAAATCTATAATGTCAACACTGAAGAGACAAAGGCAGAATTATGAGTTCAATTCAAAGCCAGAGAGGGGTCTAAAGACGGCTCAGTGATTAAGAGCACTGGCTGCTCTTCTAAAGGACGAGGGTTCAATTCCCAGCACCCATATGGCAGCTCACAACTATCTGTAATTCCAGTTCCAGATGATCTGACACTCTCACAGACATACATTCAGGCAAAACACCAATGTACATAAAATAAATAAAAAGATCAAAGCCAGACTTGGGATAAAAGCCAGGCTAACCTGGGGTACACAGTGAACCTAGTCTGAAGCAGGGGTGGGGGATGGGGTGAGGGGATGGGGAGGTGGGGGTGGAGGCTGTCAATCAAGAATAGTTCTTAGGTGTAGTACAGAATAAGGGCAACATGAGATTACAAAAAAATTTTAAGAAATGACCTGTGTTCCAAAAAGAGTTGACCACTTTCTTGAAAAAGCAAGATATATCCACACTAAAGGATAGCTATAAGACAGTTCTAGATTTTTCTGTAATTTAGGCAATCAGAAACAAAAACATTAGACAGGAGGCATCAGGAATACACCACTGACATTCATGGAACTCTCCACATGCAAGCATGATGCTAAGAGCTTGGCACATGTTACTTTATTTCCTTCTCACACAAGTTCCCTGAGTGTTTAAGTTCTGAGAACAGTATCATTTGTGTTTGTTACTTCTCTACCACTTTGATGGAGACATCAAGACCAAAACAATTTATAAAAGAAGAGTTCATTTGGGTCTTACAATTTCAGAAGATGAATCCATGGCCATCATGGCGGGGAACAGTAGACAAGGAACTGGGGCAGCAGCTGAGAGTTTACATCTTAATCCACAAGTGTACGGCACAGGAAGAGAGGGAGCTAATTGACATTAGCATGGGCTTTCAAATCCTCTAACCCTGCACCCAGTTACATACCTCTACTAACAAAAAAAGTTCTACCAACTGTGGGCCAAGCATTCAAACAAATGAGCCTATCTGGGTCCATTCTCATTCAAACCACCACAGCAAATTCATCCTAGTAGAAACAGAAGTCAAGGGCATCTGGTCAAAGATGCACAAAGTATGTAGGAAGTTCCCACAACTTCAAAGATGAACTCAGTTTAATTATAAGTAAAAGCATGGGAAAATAAAAGGAAAGGCCCTTCAGTAAACTGCTTATGTCTGGAAAGGAGGAAATGTGGCATAAAGACGAAGCTCCAAAGGTCATGTGACGACAGCACGTGCCTTCACAGTTCCTTCCCAGATCACAGCACTCCTGAAACAACTATACATATAACAGCAGAGGAGTGCCAGTCCATATTCTGACACTTTTGCATTTATGGTAGCTTCTAAACTACATATACATACACATATGCATATACATGTATATGTGTGTATGTGTGTTCGTTGTTATTGTTTTTTCGGGGGGGGGTTATGGGTTTTGTTTGTTTGTTTGTTTGTTTGTTTTTTTGAGACAGGGTTTCTCTGTAGCTTTGGAGCCTGTCCTGGAACTGGCTCTGTAGACCAGGCTAGACTTGAACTCACAGAGATCCACCTGCCTCTGCCTCACAAGTGCTGGGATTAAAGACATGATACACCAACGCCTGGCCAGAATTCTTCATATGTTTAAGGTTTTCAGAAAGGGAAGATTAAGATAGTCAATACTCACCAACACCAAGACTTTATTAGGATGAAATAAGTTGAAATAGAAGTGAAAAGCCATAAGTCCAGGCAATTTATTTTAAAAATAATTTTTGTTTTGTTTTTAAAGAGTTTTAAAAATCAGATTAATATACATCAGTGTCTTAACATTTTCAGGGAGTTCTAGAAATTCAAATGTAGATGTAAATGTAAAAATGAAATCCAAAACAGAATTTGAAATATTCTACACTGTTGCTTAGTCAAAAAAAAAAAAAAAAAAAAAAAAAGAGCAGGGTGGAGTGGGGGCCCCTCTTTATATTTGAACACTCTCTCATAATGAGTACATAGCTACTGCATGGGAAATAAGATTCTGGGACACAATATGGGCTGATGGATGTTTATTCAGGGAGAAATCACTTATACCAGAAACAGATGACCACCACAGCTTCCCACTCCAAGCATGACCTCCCCCCCCCCATGCTTTCTCTCTCTGACCAGGGAGAGAGTGAGCTGGGCTCCAGGTTCCCAGACCTAGTACCCCACAGTCACATCCACACCCCAATGGGTGTGGTCAGTGCAAGAAGTGCAGGCGGGGTAGATATCTCACTACAATTACCCTTTTAATCTAAAGACAACACTTAGGCTTTATACAAAACTATATACAAAGACAGCAAACATCAAGTATGCTCTAGGAGAAGGAGAAGTAAGAACATTCACACTTAAGACCTATTGCCAGTGAGGTAACAAGAGCAAGTGGCAAGAACTACACACAGCCCTTCATACCTCTGCCTGGAGAAGTGAATTTTCCACGGTTCTTGGCTCATCAACTGAGGCCTCATCATCAAACAGTCGGCGACAGCAAACCAAGGTAAATGGTGGAGGCACTTCTTTAAGAAAGGAGACTGCTTCTCGGCGAGACTTCCCATAAAACTGTACACCATTGACCTAGGATGACAAGTACTGTCAGCTATGGACAGGTGAAAAATTTAAAAGCACCAAAAAGAAGACATTTCATTGTTCTTGTAAACAAAGGGCCTAAAATTAATCATATTATTTTACTAAGAACTTAAACCATCTAAATTAAGGCTGAATCTTGATTTAAAAGTAAGGCTGAATCTCCACTCAAATGGGGAGAATAAAGTATAAAATGTATGCCAGGCAGCACTATTCCTGGATAAGAGAGCTAATGCCTTACATCCCTGAGGTTTCTCCTTCATATAATCCAGTACTGTATTCTCCTGGCTTCCCTTCACTCCTTAAATGACTGTCCCTGCCAGCCTCCTTAGACCCATTCCTTTCTGTGTTGTTACTATGTCTGTTCACCTTCAACATGTGACCCTATCTAGGATCTCAGCAGCTGGAGTTTACTGTCAGTCAGAGCACTCTTTCTCAGTCCACATCAACAGCATCACCTTAGCAAACGCTTCTACAAGGAAAAATAGGTGCCACTGGGACCACTTTCATTCTGAGCTAGTTCAGCATCACAGTAGTGTGTGGTTTAGTTAGTTCATGTGTGTGCTCACTACTGTTCAAAAAGAAAATTTTTCCTTGTTAATAATTAATCCCTACCACCAAACATCACATATATTTTGATAAATACTAATACTTCGGATCAAAGATGATTTAGACATCTAGATTTTAGTGTACTGAGATTTTCACATGTGGGTTTTAGCTCAAATTTCTCTCAGTTCTGTCTACAAGTCACTGAGAGTAACCTGACTATATTCCTAAAAGCTGAAGAATAAGGAACACAGTCCAGCCAACAATAATCTCTTTGGATCTCTTCTGCTTTCCTAAGAATGGTTAGCACCAATTTAATATTAGTGGTGCATCTACTGAGGCATCAGTCTCTCAAAGGTATGGCACTAATGCTCACAAAGCAGGCAGGAGTGTCTACACTATCCCCTTCCACAGAGCAGCCACTGTAGTAGGGAGAAACACCCCATCAGCAGTGAACAATGCCTGGAGTCAGCTGTCTCTAGGAACCACCCTCAAGTCATCCAGCACGTAGACCCCTCAAACAGGACATACATACCATCCTGTCCCGTTATTATTCAGACACATGTTAAACACAAAAATCAGAGAGAATCTCAGTCTGTTTCCCTCTCCCCGCCTCTCTCAAGTCATCATGACTATGAAGGAGTGTGGACAAAGCCCAGGAGAAAGCTTCCTTGGAAGAATTCAACTCAACCTGTACACAGAAGGGGTAGGGAGCTACCACTGCTCATATCGTATCTCACAGGAAGTTCTAGCGTCAAGTGGACAGTAATCTCTACTAAATACAAAAGGAGTACAATGGAAATAGAAACTACCTATACAATTAGTAGTTTGCGCTTCAACAAATTAGAAAGTCACTTTTCAGGTTTCTATCTTAAGAGTACCTTTAAATATTTATTTGGTTCATTACTTATTTATTTGAATTGTCTCCACTTATTATGGCAGTGCCTGGTAGTCCTCTTCACTACCTACTGCTAAAAAGATTGGTCACATTTCCCATTACCAACTCCTAGCTAAGGGGATTTATGGTTGCTGTAAATAGCTGTTCTGGGCTGAGACTTGGCATGGTTCTCTAACCCCAAAGCATATTTGTGTTCCTGGTTTTAAGCTCTAAGAAGTACATTAAACAAATAGGGGGTGGGAGGAACAAAAATGAGGAGGGAGAGAAGAAAAAAGTAGGAGACGGGTAGAGAGGGAGAGGCGATGGGAAAAACCAACCAAAAGTTTATGTGGCAAACTTCAAAGATTTCTATTTCTACATTCACTTACTCAGAGACCTATTTTATTTTAGAATTCACAGTATTTCTCACAGTCCTTCGATGTGAGACTGTCTTTTAAATACCATCTAGTCCTAATTCTGTGGATTTGTTGATTAGAAATGCACAAATGAGTAGAGGCTTCCAGAGTACTGACTTTACACATGAGCTCATTAACATGTCTGCCAAATTGATAACAGCCAATCCTCCTTTTAACAGAAGCATCACAGATCACATGGCTGGCAGCTTTTTAGACCCTCATAACCATACAGTGGAGGAAGATGAAGAAATCAATATCACAGATGTCATGGCCAGGGCACATGTAGGGCTGAGGCAAATCCAGAATCTAAGGCATTTCTCTGCTCTTCAATCTAGGCTTCTTTCTATATCAAAAAAAAAATTTTTTTTTAAACTAGAAATCTATACTTTAGATGTCAAACTATTGAGACCATGAACAACACTCAGAGCAGAACACTTCCCTCCATGCACAAGAGTAGGTTAAAAAAAGAATGAAAACAAGAAAGAGAACATGTTTATGAAATTGTGTAACTTTGTGTTAATAAAAAAGTCACCACACACCCCACCCCCAAAATCTTTACACTCCTTTTATAGCACTTTGTTTTTCAATGTACAGGCCCAGAGTATTCTAACCTTAGCTGGGGAACAGAGAAGTCTGTTGTCAGGGGAGGGGAGTAGGGGGTGAGGGTGGTTACATTATGCTTGATCTAATTTAACCCATTCAACACTGCTCTCATATCCACCATATATCAAGTGCTTTATACTCTGGGTCACTGAATTTCACACGAAAGAGTATTCATTAGTAAACTCGGCTGCATACACCTTACACCTAGAACAATACTAAATTAACTAAATTGATTTTATTCCCTCTGCATCTCTCAATATATCTTATTTCTCAATAGCTAATAGTTACATATCACAGCAATGTTCTCCACTCCAGATTATTGCCTCAAAGCTAGGATCATGCCTTGCCATTCAGGAAAGACATGACCTTAGAACCAGAAACAGAGTCTCAGTTATCCACTAAAAATTAAACAGAAATCTTCCATATGTAGTTCAAAGTCACTCCCTTCAGTGATCTAAAAATAACTACCTTCCCCATAAAGAATGATGAATATTTGAGGAGATGGATATGTTCAACCTGACTTAAATGATACGGAACAAACACTCTTATCAAAACATAATGCTATCCCATTAATAGGTATAGCCCACTCAACAAATGGTGCTGGCAAAACTGCATTTCTACCCACAAAAGAATTAAATTAGACTCTTATTTTTCACATTGTACAAAAATCAATTCAAAATGATCTAAGTCCATAATTACAATTATGAAACACAGAAATGTCTAGAAGAAAACATAGAAGACACTCTTAAAGATACTGCATTGGTGAAGAACTTTTGAATAGAACACTGATAACATAGGAACTAAACTCAAGTGTCAGCAAAAGGTATGGCATCAAAATAAAAGGCTTATGTAAAGCAAAGGAAATAAATAACAATGCAAATAGAGACTAGAGAACGGGAGAACATCTGTGCCAGCTATACTTAAGACAAGTAGCTCATATACAGAATTTACAAGGAATTATAGAAATTAAATGCCAAGGAAACTGCTAATCAACAGAAATGAACTGAACAGATACTTTTCAAAAAAAAAAAAGAAAGAAACACAATGGCCAATTGATGGGAGATGTGATTCTGTATATATGTTTCTCATACTGTTAATAAAGCCCTGTGGCCAATAGAAAACTAGATAGGTGGGGCTAGTTGACTAGGAGGAGGAAGAGGAAGTAGTAGGTGGAGTCGAGATGTAGCCCGGGAAGAAGCAGGAAGCCTGCCGCGCGGCTCCCCATAAGACGACCACGTGGAAATACTTAGATAAGTAGAAATGGGTTAATAATTAAGGCAGAGCTAGCCCATTAACAATAATGGTAACTGGCCAACAGGATTGTATCAAATACAGAGTCTCTGAGTGTTATTTGGGGCTGGCGCGGCTGTGGGCCCAGACTGGCGGGCTGGCGGAAACTTACATGCTATAAATGGCGCCCAACATGGCTATAAGAACTTTCACTTAAAACTAATAAGAGCTTAAGAAATGTTTTAGAAACAAAGGAACAGAGACTAGCAAGACTTCTTAGTAGCAGCATTTTCTCCGTTGGATTTGTTTTGTTGTAGACAGAGATTTGCGCGGCTCCTTTAAGAGATGTTTCCAAAATTAGCATAAGCGGCAAAAACCGCCTTGCTTTTAAAGAGCTCTGCTAACAATTCATTGGTGTGTACAAGAGCTGCAATGAAGGTTTACACTGTGTTTTAAAAAATACGCTGGCTTGGGAGAGAAAAAGAAACGGGATACAATGGTTTAAAAAGAAAAAAGGAATTAAATGGATGGATGTAATGGCACACGCCATTAATCCCAGCACTCGGCAGACAGAGGCAAGCAGATCTCTGTGATTTCAAAGTAAACCTAGTATGCAATGAATTCCAGGACAGATAAAAGTTACACAGAGAAACCCTGTCTCAAAATATGTAAAAATAGAAATAGAATAAATAGAGTAATAAAAAAGCCACATAAAGATGGAAAACACAGAGAAATTTTGGATACTATACGTGCTTCTGTTGTCTTTAAATTATTTGATTGCTGAGAAAACAACTACTAATAAAAGAAATGCTGCTAGATTAATTCAATTTATATATTTTAAAAATGCTTTGACTCAAAAATTCAAGCCTAAGGACAAGTTACTGGGGAAAAGGATTTCTATTTTTGTTTCCACAGAAAATGAAAAGCTATGGATTTTTTCCAGACTTATGTGGTTTGATCAAGCCAGACCCCCTGAAACAGCTCCCCAATGATCCAACATTCAAAGCAGTTGAGACAAAGCCTTGCAGACTACTGCCAAAATTTCTGCGTCTTCTTTGGACCCCTATGACAGCGCCCTCTACCAGCAGGAAGTAGTTTGGAAAGAACGACGCCCAAATTCCCAAATATTGTTTATAAATGTTTGTTTTCATTTATATGGGCTTGGTTATAAATGGTTAATGACACAAGCAATCCTTGTAAAGGTAAAAAAGGGAATTAAGGTATAGATATGAATACCTTGCTTTGAAATGGATTTTCTTTTATTGATACAATTTAAGGTCAATTTTGTGATATGTATATTTCTCCTCTTGTTTAGGTATTGTGTTTATATAGCTCATTTAGAAATGTAATTTATAATTTAGTACAGATTAGAGAGTTACCTATGATAGTCAAGCTTGGAGTTAATTAGGATTTCTAGATATGCAGAGATGTATTTGAGATGAATAGGCATTCTTCAAACCTTTCAAAGACCTACAGAATATGGCATTTAAAATGGTTTAGGGATTTTCTTGACAGTGAGGCACAACTGCTCCTGGTAACACCACCTGCATCAAAAAGGAAGATGGACATTGAAGAAACTCGTTACGAAGTTTGCTTCTAATATGGCAAGACTAGCCATTTGGGCAAGGTACTGTTCTTCTGGACTGTTTGACTTTAGGTTGTAGAAACTGGACATGCAGGACCCACAAAAAGGTGACTGCTGATTCAAGATGGACATTGCTACAGGATTCTTGCTTCATGGAAGAGGCTGCCAGACAGCCAGACAGTCTACAGGACACAGAGAAAAGTTTCCTGCCTTGTTGAGGAATCTGGACACACACTATGGCCTATGGGCTGAAGATGGAACATTACAGAAGAACTTCGGGTGACTGACCAGGCAATGAGTTGTCTCTGTCATTTCTAGAGTTTATATATTCTAGAGTTTTATCTATATCCTTCTGTGGTCTTTGAAGGAGTTGAAGACAGTTATGATTATAGTTTTCCTTAGTTAGGATTAAAGATAAGTTACATATAGGACTTTAGACTGACAAAGATAGGATAGATGATATTTTCTTTAAGTCTTACAAAATGTTAATGGACTAAATATTGTTAACTGTGATTCTTATTTGATAACTGTTGTATGGTATATTTTGCTATGTTAAGGTTAAACCCCTTCTTTTACTTTAGACAGAAAAGAGGAGATGATGGGAGATGTGATTCTGTATATATGTTTCTCATACTGTTAATAAAGCCCTGTGGCCAATAGAAAACTAGATAGGTGGGGCTAGTTGACTAGGAGGAGGAAGAGGAAGTAGTAGGTGGAGTCGAGATGTAGCCCGGGAAGAAGCAGGAAGCCTGCCGCACGGCTCCCCATAAGACGACCACGTGGAAATACTTAGATAAGTAGAAATGGGTTAATAATTAAGGCAGAGCTAGCCCATTAACAATAATGGTAACTGGCCAACAGGATTGTATCAAATACAGAGTCTCTGAGTGTTATTTGGGGCACACGTGGTTGCAGGACAATGGCGGCAGAACCGGCGGCAGCCGGCGGGGAAACCTGCTGTAACAGCCAATAACTGCTTTTAAAAGCATTCAATATCCCTAGTCATCAGGAAAATGCAAATTCATACTACAGAAAGACAACAACTGTTGAAGGATGAGGGTTATTAACTTTGGTGGGGGAACAAATTAATACAGCCATTGTGTAAATCAGTTTGGAGGTTTCTCAAAATTAAAAACATAACTACCATATCACCCCACTATTTCACTCCTGGGCAGATACCCAGAGAATTGCATACTCTACCAAAGAGATATTTGTACTTCCATCCCCGCTGCTACTTTATTCACTATGGCAGGAAAACAACATAATCGTCCTACAATAGGTGGATGGGCAAAAATACAGGTGTATATATAAGATGAACTACTATTCAGCTCTAAACAGAAAATTTAATCATAAAATTTGCAGCAAAGTGGGTGGATTTAGAATGTATAATATTAAATAATATCACACAATCTCAGAAAGAAAAAAAAATTTATGTTCTCCCCTATAAACAAAAATGGCTATGTATTAGGGCATGAGAAAGAACCAAATGGAGGTGACAGACATGAGTTATAAAAGAGAATATAAAGCTAATTGTTTTTCTGATTCTAACTCTGCCATGGGTTCTAGCTTATGGTAATGGATAACTGCATAAAAATGCATTCAATAGGGAAACTGTAAAATTCAATATGAAGCTATATAGCTTCACTTCCAAATAGCCATTCTAACTGTATAAGAATTGCTGAAATATATAGACCTTAGGTCTATATATTCTGTGTATGATTCTTAATTTGCAAGTTATTTTAAATAATAAAATTTTAAATAAAAAAACAAAAATAAATATATTAATAAAGTAAAAGCTGGTACTAAAAAATAAGTTCACTAGTAGAGTACATGCCTAGCATACACAAGGCTCTGAGTTCAATCAGCAGGCAAGCAGTTTACTACATCGTACAACAGTATTCTAAAACCTGTCCTGTATTTAACACAGACGTTTATAACTATTAATATCATTCAAAAATTCAACTCAGCATTTCTCACAGCATACTGCTTTAGGTAGGCGACAACTACTAATTAACCGCAGGTGCTTACAACCTGTTTGTCAACCTTACCATTTCACTTTGAGCAAACAAAAATTTGAGAAATTTCTAAAATTAGGAATCATGACTACTAGGTCAGTTTATTAAATCCAACCTGTTGTTTGAATGTGAAATATTCCCCATAGGCTCCTATGTTTCAGTACTTGGCCTCTAGGTGGTAGGGGTGTTTGGGAAAGTTCTAGAACCTTTAAGGGGTGGGAACTTTTCAGAAGGAGTGAGTCATTAGTTATGAACTTTTGAGGTGTTGTAGCCTGGCTTCTTTTCCTGTTCAATCTATGCTTCCTTGACTGCAAGTGCCAAGTGACCAGCTGTCTCATGCTCCTGTTATCACAGCTGTCCACCATAATGGACCGCAAACCCTCAAACCATAATAAACCTTATTCCCTAAAAACGCTTCTTGTTGGAGAATTTATCATGATGATGAGAAAAAGAATTAACACAGTATGGCTTCTTTTGGATCCTAATTCTAAAAATCCTCTGGTTCCCTGAGACAGCACTTTCACACACAGCTCAGACTGGATTTAAACGGCCATTCTCCTTATCTCTTTGAGGGACTGAGGAAGCACAAGGAAATGAGAGGGAACATGAACAAAGGTATTCTGCTACTAGTTCAGTATAAAGCTGGGAAAGTCAGTGTCACATTTTCTTATTTCTAAGAAATGTTGTTAGTTTTGTGTGCTATGTTAGTGGTAGACCCACCACTAACAATTAATTAAATCTCTCAAGAATGTCACTTCAAGACAGAGTTGCTTAGAAGCTAGATTTTTAAACTGTAGATCATAACCCCGCATGTGTAATAGATGTATTTACATAAAAATATCAATAGTAAAGAGTTTCAGAATGTACAATAAGCACAAATTAATTTAAAATCAAACCTACAATTAATCCAAGATTGTTTTTCTGGCAGTATTTGCCCATCCTGTATTACATGAGCTCACTGCAGCCTTGGTTGTGAACACACAACATACACTGGACCATGAATGCCACCATGACACACAATACTACCAAACACTGCCTAAAACAGTGGCTCGGAATGAAAACTAGGCTCTTATCACAGTGTTTTTAATTACAGAAATGTAAAGTTTTGGCTGTGGCTATAGCTCAGTAGGTTGAACATACTAAAGGCCCCTATTTCACTCCCCAGCGCCACCTAAAATGGGGACTGGAGATAACAGGTCTAAAATATAGTAGCTTAATTATTTCCCTGCTATCATTCTTTAGTCAGTAAATGTCAAATTAGTACTGACATCACATTACATTAAAATGTTTTATTTTTAAAATTACTGTTTGGGCTGTTGACTTAAGCACTAAAAACTTGTTAAATTTTGGCTAGGAAGAGGACAGAATTTTTAACAATTTCTGAAATAGTCCTAAACATCTGCCATTTTGTACTATGTGTTTAGCCAAAACAACATACTCAGTATTGACAACTATAAAATCCAAATATTGATCAGATCTAGAAAACCCTGAAGATGCTCTGCTGCAGCCATACCGAAGACAGCCAAGACTTAGCTCTTTCTACGAAAGCCAATGAGCATGTCCATTTCAGTATGCAAACTAGCTTGCCAGCTTCCATCTTTAGTAAGTGGCAAAAATATATGTATGCCAAAGAATTATTTTAAAATAGTTATGATTTATTATCAATAACCTACATACACAGAGTTATGTAAAAATTGCTCTGGTGACAAAGAGTTCTGCCCTAAAAATGTTCTGGGCTGACAAGAGAATTGGTAGTCTGAAAGAGCCCATTGGAGTCAGCCTTACTAAGGTGACAATCTTAAAGCCACACAAAAGCCTGAAGTTGTTCAGCTGTAATCCTTACAGAAATAACCAACAGAACCTGGGACCGGGGGACTGGAAAGGTGGCAAACAGTTAAGAACATCTGATGCTTTTGAAAAGGACTCCCAGGTTCAGTTCCCAGCACCTAAACGCCTCTTCTGACATTCAAAGGCACTAGATAGGCAGGTACACACTACACATAAATACATGCAGGTAAAACACTTGCATATTTATCAAACTTTTATGTCAATTATTTAGACTAACATTCAAAATGATGCTCAAAGGCCTTAACAACTAGTGAAGAATACATTTAAAATGTATTATCTACTTACTTATTGTATAACCTAGTAAGCTGCTGGTATTTCTCATTATAAATGACTCACATTATATTAGTATTGATGACATTGCTAATTGGTGAACGTATTTCCCTAGAACTTAAATTCTTGCCATGTATTTTTCTTCCCCTTTATGTATTACCTCAAGAAGCTCATCTTCTGGCTGTAAGAGGTTCAGGGTATCCACAGGACCACCAGGAACAACTGAAGAGATATAATGGTGCCCATCAAAGGAATCCACTTCTACACCAAGTCTCAGAGTGTGGATAGGCAGCAGCTGCAGGAGACACAGAGTAAGGACATCAAACACAATGGGTACAGGAAGGACAGCTGTTAATCAACCTCCCACTAGGTATCATTTAGACATTGAAGCTTCACCTCGTAGAAACAATAACTACAATCCCAAAAGACAATTCAGGTGGAATACAGGGTCCCATGCAGCATAGGACGGCTTCAATTCACAATCTCTGGCCTTTACCTCTCAATTGCTACAGGTGGGCACTAGCACACCCGAATGCAATCCTGTTCTCCTGACTAGCCAGAACAGTGCCAGGGACTGAAGATGATGCACTAAATGCTATGTGAACTAGTTTCTAACAGACACTGTTTGTTTTGAAGGACTCTTATGAGCAATAGCATAAGTCAATGTTGAACACAATTCTTTTTTATGAGTTATTGTTGAAAGACTTCATGTCAGAAAGATGAGTATCTTAGCTGCATTTATCTTTGTCAATTATAAAATTTTGGGACAATCACCAAGCCAGCTTTCAAGCTGGAATCAATGATTTTCACCATAGCTGCCTAAATTCAAATGTGGTAAACACTGTATGATGTTTTACATTCGATGTATCAAAAGTCTCCTTATCTATATACCAGGACCACCTGAATTATTCTAGATAAGGAGATAATCCTCTACAGGTAACAGTGCACGTTCAGAACGGCTTTTCCATATTGTCTATGTTCCCTTCATCCCTGAACTACTGCTTGCCTTTACTCATCTAGTCCTAGCACCCAGAGTTGCATAGGGCTTGTTCCAGTCTCTCTACCGGGGGCCCACTTCCATCCAATGACAGTCATGCAGACAGATGGAAAGTGGCAAGTAGTTCAGCTAAGAGTTTACAATGGGCCTTACAAGGGACTTTTGGCCCCAGGCTAGCTTTCTGAAAAAGAATTACTCTTAAACACCAAGAACTCCACGCTCTTCTAGCACCCTCTGTGAAGAGTTGGATTGTTTTCATTACTTTACCTCCTGTTGATTTATTTATCATTGCTGACATCCACTCGCTTGAGTAGTCACTATCAAATTACATCTACTAAGGTAAAAGCTGGATCACTTCCTTGGTAGTTCATTCAGCAGAGGTGAGCCAAGACCCTCAAGGTAAATGTTTCTGTAATAAGTTTCCCAACCAATCTGTAGGCCCTGCCTTCCCTTCCTTTGTGAGCCACACACCATGATACAGAATTGTGTCTCTTAGAGACCATCTAAGGTGCTGGAGCTATCTTGCACAGGATTATAAAAGCAGACTGTTCAATTTCCAGAAATTCTGAAAGCAAGCTGTCAAATGTGGCTTTGAAATTAAGTTGTAGAAAATTACAATGAAATCATATTAAAAATAAATGTAATAAGTACTCAAAGTCATAACTTCCTAATTATTTATTATATTTTATTATTTTATCTTCCTGAAGTGATGTATATCTGTAAGGCATAAATATTTCAACACCTCAGAGAATGCTAATCAGGTGAACAACCGAGGCAAAATAGAAGATGAAATGGTTGATTTGTTTGGTTGCCAAATACAGCTGGGACAGGTCTGGACATGCAAAGGAGCCTGTGTGTGAAAATAAAGTAAAACTTGTGAGATGCTTTCCAATTTAGTCATTAATGATGCTATTTTAGCAGCTTAGAGCTAGTCAGGACAGAGTATGTATGCCACAGATACCAGTAAATGCTGCAAATGAGCATGTTCTCATTCTCTTCCTGGGAGCTAGAAATTGTTACATCTCTGATCACCACAGATCTAGGTTCAGGCTGCATAGTGCATGTAAGACATTGAGTAACAAGATATGCAAGGTGGATGAAAGGGAACAGCCTTAGCCTTCAGAACCAACATCCACTGTAGCAGAAAGAAAGCAATGTCTAAGTGAACAGTCAACAGGTAGCATGATTGGAACAAGCCTATACAGTAAAGATGCCAAGAATGAAGCCAACTATGATTGTTAGTGATAAGCAACTATGTCCTAATCCCAGGAAGTGCTGTCAAGGAGATGCTCTGGGTGTTAACACAGAAACACAACTGGAGAAGGTCGGTTTGTAAAACTGACCAAATAGTCTCGGAGAGAATGAAACCGAGGGATGATGCTTTAAAGATAAAACAAGTTAGCTCTATGAATAGTCTTCTGAGAGCTCATGTAGACAGGGAACAAGAGTTAACTGAAATCTTGTATGTGTGTAATGAGTAGGTGGTATGATTATTTCTATGTGGAAATAACTACCCAAATTATGCTACATATATGAAAAAAAAAACTTGTCCAAACGCAAAGACCTTCACTACATACCCCATAAAAGGTAAAAAAGGATAAAAAAGATAAAACAAGGGAGGTGTCACTAATCTCCCTTCCAGTCCCCTCCAATTACTGATCTACTCAACTGGTAAATTCCAGCCCCCACCTCAATGGGACACTGAAGACAAGAACAGTAGAGGACAGACTTGCTCATGTCATCTTTGATTCTCCACATACAGGACTGAACCCTTTAAGGCTATTTTTTCAGGTATCTGTAAATGCCATATTCTCGCTAGAAAACTTAATCTGCAAACAAAATACATACTTCATCTCCAATCACGATGAACCAGAAATTATGTTTATGAAATCTGTCAGTCTGGGGGAAGCCCACCTAATATTAGCTCTGAATCTAAATGGAGTGCAGCTGGGTTTCTGGGATGTCATTTCCATTGCTGTAGTCTTCTCTGCAGGAGCATAGCTGTTTAATTACCTGTCCCATCTGCATTTAGCAGCCAAACAAATCAACCATTTCATCTGTCTTTTAGTTGTCCACCCCATCAGTACGCTGTTTTTAGGCAGAGCAGAAAGTACTAAAAATGACAGGAGCGGGTGCAGCAGATGATTGATGGCTTCACACACACTCCTTACCATGCTTTTTGATGCTCGCTCAATATGCATTTCCTGGGTCCTGCTGAAAGTGACAAAGCTGATGAGCAATGGAGTTTTCTTGATACCACCATGACAGGTATGGGGTAAGAATAAGAAAATATATCTGAGAAAGGTGTGACCAATGGGTGTTCTGTCAATATTAAAATGATGAAGAAAAATGAGATTGAGCGAGCTGGAGTCTTCAATCAAAGTATAGAACCCTGTCACGAAGCAAACTACAGTACATGCACTTGGTAAAAGCTCAACTTCTAGTATCCTAAAACATGACATCAAAACGGTCAGTTGGAAATATATATGCTATTGCTCCAAGGAAGAAAAATGTCTGGAAAGGACTACTCCAAGGAGGTGTAAATGAATGGGGGAGGATATTAAAAAAAAAAAAAAAAAAAAAAAAACTAAAAATAAAACAGAAGGAAGCCCAGGGTTGGTTCTCATTGTATGCATAAACACACTAAATGAAAGTATTAAATACCCATTGATGTTCAAAAGTAAGAAGTTACTAGATTCCAAAATGAAGGACTACATGTCTTCAGGAAGGAAGATGAGCTTCATTGCCTTGGAAGTCATGCAAACAATCAACTGATCCAATAAAACACCACTTACACATCACTTCCCTTGTAAAATTTTAATTTTGAATATTCAGAAATATGTACTATATTAAAAATATTGACAATTCTTTTCAACTTATTCATACAAAGGTGCCATCTGTTACTGTAGGTGTCACCAGGGTTACCTGCCTAGCCCACATGATGTCTGAGTTTTAATTCCTGACATAACATTGTACTTGGTTCTCTCCTACCTTTGATCACAAAATTTCTTTTGCCTAGAATAACCAGTTTATTTTTTCAAAATCCATTCTTCAAATGGCATCCTCTCAATAAGAATTTTCCATCTGCCCTAAGGAAGTTCCATCTCCTTCCTTAAGCAAGCAGTAAGCATTTTAGCATTTTTAGCAATACTTTCAGAGTCATTCTCAACTCAGAAAGAAAAAGAAAAAAAAAAAAAATTAAAATTCCTTCCAGGAGGGTTGAGAGGGATGCTCCGTAAATAATAACACAGACTGTTCTTACAGAGGATCCAGGTTTGGTTTCAAGAACGCACATGGTGGCTAACAAGCTTCTATAACTCCTGTTCCAAGGGCTCCAATGCCCTCTTATGACCTCTATGAGGACTCTAGGCATATGGTGCACAGACATATATGCAGGAAAAACACTCAAACAAAATAAAATATAAGCTTAATTTTTTGTAAGTTTTGAAAAACTCTATAATCTCATAGACTTGGAAGGCAGAAGCAGGAGGATCACAAGTTTGAGGCCCGTCTGGAACACAGGAACACACAGAGTTTAAGACCAACCTGAATTACATACACGGGGGTGGCTGTACAAGGAGATGAGGGAGGGGTGAATATGATTAAAATGCATCCATTGTATGAAATTTCCAAAGAATCAATAAAAATTTTGATTTTAAAAACTGAAAAAAGAGAATGTAATATGATAACCCATGATATGTTTACTAATTCTTCTACTCCCTAGTTACATACACTTTTTAGAGGTTTTTGGTAGTGACGGTCTTGTTTTATTTTTGAGAAAGGGTATCATGTATCCTGAGCTGATCTCTGACTCCTATCTCTACCTCCTACGTGCTGGAATTTCAGGCATGCACCACCACAGCCTGTGCATGTGGTGCTAGGAACAGAATCTACAGCTTTATAAATGGTAGGCAAACAGCTGTCCAGCAGAGCTATACCCCTGCATCTTGTTTTGTCAGGGTTTTACTTTATTTTATTTTACTTTCTGAGCCAAGGTCTTACCATGTAATCCAGGATAGCCTAACTCCTAATTCTCCTTCCTCTGTTTCCCAAGTAAGGATATTATATGTGTGTGCCAGTCCAACTGGCTTGCATACCAACTTTAGAAAGATACTCTGCATATCAGATGCTTAATCTCCCATATGAAATCTGAGAAAAGCATGCTGCAGACCAGGAAGAGAAACAATTTTTAGAGACCTGACAGTGTGGTGGTGCTACTGCAGCCCCTAAAGAGCCCAGAATATCCACCACCTTAAAAAAAAAAATCACTTTTGTGTTTGCTGGCTCAGGAAATATATCAAGAGAGAATAAAGGGAATCTGATCTGTCCTGTCCAAATTGGAGAACAGGGCCTACTCTCCCTGTTTCTCATACCCAAAGTATTACTCGTTCTCATTCGTATTACACTGAACAGCCAGCAGAAAGTCATGATGAGGCTAATGTTTTTTCTTACAGCACTGTGATCATCTTAATAGTAAACACTTGCCAAGAAAGCCATTGCTAAAAGTGCAGTATCCTCAGATGCGGGAAAACCACGCTGGTGTCATGATTTACAGCTTCCTAGAATTAGAGTAGCTAATGTTCAAGCTACTGCAAAGAGCTTCTGCCTCACAGGAAAGCCTTATCTATTTATCACAAACTGTCACATGTAAAAATCTTGAATCTCCAAGGTTGGCTATAGGGAGGTAATCACCTAAAGAAAGCCATAGGCTGGTAACACTTTCTTACAGCCTTGACCTGATCCTCCTGACGAAACTGCTGCAGGGTAGAAAACCTGAACCCCTGCCTCAAAACTTCTACCTCTGCCCCCTAGTATCTTGGACAAAGCCCACGCCTGCCACACTGCAGTCCTCAAAAACCTCAGTTAACATTTTTCCGTTACCTAACTGGACCCAGATTCTTCAAAACAACCGTTGCTCAGTCCTCAGCCGGCCACATTCTTCTTTCCAATACTGAGTGCAAGTACGGGGGCATTCCCTGACTCCGTCTAAAAAGCGGCCTTTTTGAAACTGGATGATCACATGGAGAAAACTGAATAGATGTCACTAAAGAGCATAAATAATGGGTGCTAATGAGAGGTCAAGGAAGCTCCACCACACTAGGGTAACAGGAGTATATAATATATGACACACTTTAAAAAGCCACTAGAGGGACGGGAGAGATGTCATTTACTGCTCTTGTAGAGGGTTGGGGTCCAGTTCCCAGCACCCACATGGTTGGTGACAACCACCTGTCCCAGGGGCACCAACACCCTCTACAAGTCTATCCAGGCTCCAGCACAGACATGATGCACAGAAAGCCCTCCAGACATATACACACACATACACATGTAAAAATAAATGTAAAAAATAGCAATAGGAGAGCTGGAGAGGTAGCTCAGAGGTTAAGAGCTCTGGCTGCTCTTCCAGAGATCCTTGGTTCAATTTCCAGCAACCACATTGTGGCTCACAATCATCCATAATGAGATCTGGTGTGTAGGTATACATGCAGGCAAATATTTAAAAAAACATAAAAAAAAAAAAAAAAACAGCTACAGGAAAGGAGTGAAGATTTCTAACACAGAGAAATGAAAACACTTGAGAAAATGAAAATGTCAATTATTTTGATTGGATCATTATACATTGTGTACATAAACATCCCAGAAATACAAATAGTACACATGAATGTAAAATTGGTACATATGTAATAAAAATTGAAAAAAGAATACAATGTGGAAAGTAAAAACAAATTATTCTTGTAAAAAACAAAGACAATAATTGCTTTTGCAAAGAAAGACGAGCAAGAGGACATTGGAAAACTGTTCATATTATTTCAATTTCCCTAACCCTGCTGTTTATGCAGAGTCTAAGGATATATGTTGCATAGAAGAAATTAAGCTTTTTCATTAAAATACAAATGGCAGAGCGGCATCGGCAATTGGAAACCGACAGGGAAGTAGTTCTAAGATGCCTCCCTCGCACATGTTCCCCATGCTGCGCAACGCATATCTGGCTACTAGAGCTCCTCTGATTCCTGACAGACTGGTCATCTCCCTCATTGGTTTATTTAACCGAGTATACAAAGCAATGTGTTTTCTTACAGCATTGGCTTTCTTCTTTTCTTCTGTCTCCCTGCATATCCCAGCTTGGCCTAGAACTTGAGGCAATCTTCTTGCCTCAGTCTCCCAGTGCTGTCACCCTCCCCAGCTCATATTATTTTCAAACATACAGCACAGCACTGTCTTCCTGCTTAGCTCATCCTTCAGATGCCCTTTAAAATTCAATGAATGACATCTTAGAATAATGTCACAGGTGGTCTTTCCCAGGTGTGCTCACAATTCCTCACTTCAGCCATTCTCTGGACTCATGAAGCCCTGCCCACTCCAGTGCCTCCGTCCAAGCCCAGACTCTGAGCTCCATGGGATCAGAGACCTAATTCATATCCCCCATAAATGGTAACGGGATTCCAGCAAACAGTGAAGATGCTACTGTAGATGTTTCAGGAATGAGTGACGACACACCAAGTTGAAGGCTGTCTCTGCCATTCTCTAGCTGTATAAACTGTCATTCAACATATAGGGCCTCCCATGACCTCACCTGTGGGATGGGTTTTGATTGGCTCATTAAAATCTTCGTTATATATTGAAGAGAGAAAAATAGAAAGGAGCCGACTTATGACTTAAACATCCAATTATAAGTAGATTTTTGTTTTGTTTTGTTTTTTGAAACAGTTTCTCTGCGTAGACCTAGATGTCATAAAACTAGCTCTGTAGACCAGCCTGGCGTTGAACTCAGAGACTGCCTGCCTCTGCCTCTTTAATGCTGGGATTAAAGGCAAGCACCAACACAGGCCGCTTATAAGTGCATTTTTAAAAAGCTATGGTGGGGGCTGGCGTGATGGCTCACTGGTTAGCAGTACTTGCTGCTCTTCTACAGAGGCTAAGTTCAGTTCTCAGGACCCTCAGCAGGTGGGTCACAACTACCTCTAACTCCAGCTCCAAGGATCCAATGCCTCTTCCTGCTCCTACAAGCACTGAATACGTGTGTGTGTGTGTGTGTGTGTGTGTGTGTGTTACGCAAACAAAAACAATCTTAAAAGTTATAGTGCTTAGGTCATAAGCCAGTAACTTAAAGAGAAATATCCTTTGGACCTTCATAATTTAAAAACCGGTATAAATACACAAATGGAAATGTTAGGTGGAAAAGTACACATCTTTTTGTCTCATACATATTAAACAAACAAATGGGTATACTGAATGCAGCCATACACAAGAAACAGAAAAAATGTGAAGAGACTGATGCAATCTGGGCTGCCTCTTGTTTTCCACCATGGTGGGGGGGAGGGGGAGGAATGCTACTGCAAAAACAATCCCAAATTAATAATTAAATGCTTTAAAAACAGCATATAACAACATCAACAACAAATCAGCCAGGTGGTGATGGTGCACGTCTTTAATCCCAGCACTCGAGAGGCAGAGGCAGAGGCAGGCAGATCTCTGAGTTTGAGGCAAGTCTGGTCTACAAGTGCCAGGACAGGTTCCAAAGCTACACAGAGAAACCCTGTCTCAAAAACAAAATAAAGAAACAACAACAACAAAAAAAGCCAACATATAAGGGAATGAGTTTTTGAAAGATTATATTCTAAAATTTCTGGATGCATGCACCTAAAAGAGAAAACCATCAATTATCTATCACTAAGCTTCACTAACAAAGACATATGTTAAATTTATTTACATTCCACCCCTAGCACCCTATGTCTCAGTATTCTAGTATTCATATTATGTTGCAAGAAAAATTAGGATGGTTAATTCATGTCCTAAATTATCCGCTAAAATGTCATCGCCTAAACACAGAATGTGCATGCGTGAAATCTGGGCTACTTAGGAAGCAGAAGCAGGAAAGCACAGAATTCCACACCAGCCCTGGCAACATGGCAGGGGGTGTGAGGGATGAGAAGCCTTTCCTGTCTAAAGTTGCTACCCATTTTTTCTCCTGGATTCCAAACCTAGCTTCCCTGCCTAATGGTCTCAAGTCAAATGTTATTGTTAGTAAATAACTAAAGGATCATTTTCGGGTCTGTTCTCTTCTAGAACCGCAGTGTACTCCACTGCATATGGCAGAGTAGATGTCAACATCTGATGAGTGAAGAAGAGCTGAATGCATGGACAGCATTTTAGAACATGGTTCTCAAGGTCTCTATCTTTTTATACCAGTCACTGGACACAGTTCCACATGGCACAGAGGCTGAGCAGGAAAGAAGGTAGAGTTAGTGGTAGCAGGAAACCTGGGAATGAGGACATGAGAATACAATCTGCCTGCCGAATCAGGTTCTTTAAGATGTACATAGAACATGCTTTGTGTCCCCTTTTGTTTGTTAGGAAGTATGATGCTGACCTAATGCTTTCATCATGGGAACAGAAAACAAAAGGAAAGCTGTATGATGAAATAAGCCTGGTCCAAGGCATGCTTGAAAACCAAAGGGGTCTCCAAAACTTTTCCACTATAGGACAAAGGAGGCTTAATGCTACTTAGAATTATCAAAAGTAATTATTGAATTTAGATGGGTTATTACAATTTTATTCACCTTCTGGATGAAATATGTCCCAACTCATTTTGATAAATTGATTAATCAACACTACTGTCAGAAAGATGGCACTGTAAATAATTTACAACTGATTTTTACATTTTTAGATCTGAGACCTTGGTCAGCCGGCCAACATGGCCTCCAAGAGGAAGTTGCTTAAAATGTGGCTGAGTTGGGAAGGAAAGAAATATTCCCCACTATCAGTCCTGAGAACCCAACCCTATAAAGCAAGGGCCAGCAAGACAGCTCAGAGAAAGGTGCTTGCTCACAGGACATGTTGACTTGAGTTTCAATCCTCAGTCCCCACAAGATGGCAGGAGAGAACCACATCTGGAAAGTCATCCTCTGATCTCCATACCATGGCATGAGGTGTGTGCTTGCGCGCGCGAGACACACAAACACACACACACACACACACACACACACACACACACACACGAAAGAAAATCTAAAACAACAGCACACATGGTATACTATTATGGAAGCAAAATATCACATAATCAAAGGAGGAAATATCTGAACAGATATTTAACTTAGGAAATCCACATGAGACATATAAACTCATTCTTCCTACAGACTGACTTTCATGTGTGTGTATGCGAGTATGCATGTATGAGCATATACCCCTGCATAACCACAGAAGACACAGGAAACTTTGGGTCCTCTAGAGATGCAGTTACAAGCACCAACCTGGGTGCTAGAAATAGAACTCAGGTGTTCTGGAACAGCAGCAAGTTTTCTTTGAAAATGATCCAGTTCTCCAGTCTGCAAAGAACTCACTCTGAACACAGCATCTAAACACAGAGTCTGAGCTGGGCTCAGTCTCTGAGTTCATGTGTTTTTGAAACTCCCTGGGAAAGAAAAGCTTTCCTTTTCATTATTTATTGAGAAAACCACTTAGTAGGCTTCTCTACATTTTAATTGCCTTGTGTTCTGATTATCTAGAATAGAAACTACAAATTAATCTGTAAGAAAATACAGTAAGAGTGTGTGGGGGGGGGAAATCTGTCTAAGTTACGTGACTGCATGTTCTCGACAGCAATAAAATTAACTCAAACAGTTTAAGAATAACAAACCAAGAAGGTCAATCTGTTTTCTATCCTTGAACATCCAAACATGCATTTCAAAACCTATCCCTGGTCCTGATTGCAGAAAATCTCTCCCAAAACAATCCATACAATACGCAAAGAGCTGACACACTCACCTGTCACCTTCACCGTGCCTGTGGCAATGTCAAACCAGGGTTTTTAACTCCTGGTAATTGCATACAGGTTCCATTCTTCCCAACCTTATCTAACCAATTGTATATGAGAGCCTACCTCACTTCTGGAAAACATCTCTGACTAAATTCTGGAGACTTTAGGTCAGGGCACTCAGTGTCTGCATCAAGAGTGCAGAGGAAGCTCATCATAACTATAAAACACAGCAGCATCTCAAAGCCAACAGCTTACCTTTGAATACTTCTGTAGCTCCTCATCATCTGCAATCTGTGTGTCCAAAGTAGCTACCTGCATTTACAAGGAAAATGGTTCTTTATTTGTATGAGCATATTTCCTGCTTTCTGAAATATCAGCAAACGAAGCACACTGATAACTCATCTGAAAACCTCTATGCAGTATTTCTGAAATCTGTAAGTATAGCACACACTAACACATTTGCCCTTCTGTTATTCTATAAACCAACCTTTTCATCCTAAATTATCCAGAAGTTGAACTGAAGGTGACATTTAACTTGATTTCTTGCCCTCCCTCTGCATGGACTGTATTTTATTATCAACTTACAAGTAATCAGTAAAGTACTAGTCCTTTTTACAAATTCATTTCTGGGGGCTGGAGAGATGGCCCAGTGGTTAAGAGCACTAACTGCTCTTTCAGAGGAAACTGGGTTCAGTTCCCAGCACCCACAGGGCAGCTCACAACTGTCTTTAATTCCAGCTCCACGGGACCTGATACCCATGGCAAAGCACCACTGCATTTAAAATAAAAATTAATAAATTAAAAAAAAAGAAATTCCTACAGATGTCTACCAACAAAAGTCAGACTAATATCTAAACAACACACACACACACACACACACACACACACATCCATCTTTTGATATTGAGAAATTGCTCAAGTTTTCATGAAGGTGTAATTTGTTTTTTAACTGACATCAGCTCTAAATTACTTACGATACCTAATAAGGAAAAATGCTACATAAATATGTCACAGTATATTGTTTAGAAATAATGATGTGGGGCTGGAGGGATAGCTCAGTCGTTAAAGGCTAGGCTCACAACCATAAATATAAGAAACAATGATGTGAAAACAAAAGTTTGTACCTGTTCAGTTCTGATGAAAATTCCTCCCCAAATGTGTTTAAATTACAGTGACAATGTGGAATCTATGAACATGGAGCCAAATAGGAAGGCCTGACTGACTATACCAACTTTCAAGTCTATGATCCTCCAAATTTTAATAAAATCCTCATTATATTAGATCTGTAAAATTGTACTCTTGGTGCATCAAGATGGCTCAGCAGGGGGAACACTGGCTACTTCTCCAGAATACCAGGGTTTGATTTCCACACCCACAGTGGCTCACAGCCATCTGTAACCCCAGTTCCAAGGAATCTGACACTGTCTTCTGGCCTCTGTAGGCACCAAGCACAAAGGTGGTACACACGCATATACACTCAGTCAGGCACTTACACAGAAAATTCAGTTTTTGAAATGGCTCAGCAGGTAAAAGTTCTTTGTTGTGCAAGCCTAATGACCTGAGCTTGATCTTTAAAACAAATGGAAAAACAGAAGAAAACTGACTCCTGAAAGAGACTCCTCTGACCTCCACATTCACACCAGGCCGCAGTCATACCCATACTCATATGCACATTCGCAAAAAATATTTTAAAAAATTATCCCAGCACTCAGGAGGCAAAGGCAGGTTGATCTCAAGAGTTTGATGTCAGCCTGGTCTACAAAATGAGTTCCAGGACAGCCAGAGCTACACAGAGAAACCATGTCTCAAAAAAAAAACAAAGCAAAAAAATTTTCCTCTTAGCCAAGCATAGTGGCACACACCTTTAATCCCAGCACTCAGGAAGCTGAAGCAGGCAGGTCTCTGTGGGTTCAAGACCAGCCTAGTTTACACTGTGAATTCTAGCGCAGCCAGAACTACATGCTGAGACACTGTCTCAGGGAAAGAAGGAAGAAAGGAAAAAAGAAACTTTTTTTTTTTTCTCTTGACAAAACAGAGAGCATTAATGTTTCAAAATTTCAAATTCAGGTCTTAAATTCTGTAAGTTAGCTGCATATGGTGATAAGAGAATCAGGAGTTCAAAGTTGACCTCAACAACAGAGTTTTAGGCTAACCAGAGCAACAAAAGACCCAGTCTCAAATCAGTACCCACTTCTCCACAGAAAACAAACTAGCAAAAAACCAGATTAGTAGGACTCTGGAAGAACATACAATAAGTAACAGTAGAATGTATAGACACATTCACTCATCTGTCTTGCCAGGCTTTCCCTTGGTATCCCTATAACTTTAAAGGAATGACAACATAGATCCAACTTAAAATCTCTCTCCTGTTTCTAGCCTCGACTTCACTATTTGATGTACAAAACTCTGATATATACAGAATAAAACTTTCACGCAGACACATACGCGCGTGCGTGCACGCATGCACACGCATACACACACACACACACAAACACACACACACACACACACACACACACCCCTCCATCACAGAGTTTTATTCCCCAACAGGGCTGTCAGTGAATAGCACAAAGCCCTGAGTTTGAGCTATCATATCAGGCTTGATAGTTCATGACTATAATCCTTCAGCTGAGGAGGTGAAAGAAGAAAGACCACAAGTTCCAGGTCATTCTTAGCTACATAGCAAGCTTGAGGGCAACTTAAGCTGCATGAGACCCTGTTTCCTAACAGTGAAAACAAAAATCCAACCATACAACTGGTTAGCCACATACTCTCTGATCATACATACATATGAAAATACGTGACTTAGGTAGCAGCCCAGTGACAATGCTTCGGAGCCAGAGACCCCGAAGTTACAAGAACATGCAGGCTCAGAATGAGCAAGAAAGTGACCATGTGACTCATCTTAATGACATTTAGGCTGCTCTGGTTATCAGTGGCCAGAGATTCCAAACACAAAATTAAGTGTTCAACATTAATGACAACCCCATATTAAATATATATATGAATGAATGTGTCAGGATACATAACAAGACCTTGTCTCAAAGAAGGAAATCTGAAAGACTACAGATACTTTATTGCCATGTTTGATGAACACCGATAAGAGTTTTCTAATGCAGCTTTCTCCTCTCATGTGGCTTCACTGGGGAAATGTAACCAATCCTTTACTGGCCAAATCTAATAACAGGTGAAAGGAAGCCTAATGGCCTGCTGGCTCCATAAACTCATACCTCGCCTAAATTACTTCCTGTTCTTCTAAATACATTTCATAATCATTCTTTCATTTTTCTCATAAAACTGTAAGATTCTTTGTGAAACATAGGACTAATATCCACAGCCCTTTCAATGTACAATAAAACAAACAGATCATAAAAGCAATCATAAAGATGCCAGCCATTTTAAGCAGCTCATTCAAGTTATAAATTCAAAGGCAAGCTTTCAACCTCCTAATGTTCTGCTGCCTATTGTTGACCTAAACGGCTTCAACATGCACTGAGTGTCTGTTAATTGTAACTGAAGTTTGTGTACAGCCCTTAATTGTTCTTATAGCTTAAAACACTTTAAAAATTGATTGATTGCTCTAATAGGAAAGAAAGACAGGTCGAGAACAATTGAAGCAACCTATGTCTTCTCTGACTCTCTCATGTCATTTTAAATTATAGTGTTAGGAGTGTAATGTGAAATGAAGCTTTCTATTAATTTTTTTTTTTTTTTAACATACCATTACTTCATAATCTGGGCCCAGTAGATTTTCCCATCTGGATTTCAGTTCATTTTCTGGAGAGCCTGGGACTTTCTCTGGATGTACATCTATGAGAAAAAGAACGTCGAAGCTGCTATGAGCCAAACATATTTAATTAACAAATTCTTTAATAACTTCTGAGCTTCAGTAGGAAAAGGAGAAATGAGTAAAGTGAAATGTATTAATTTAAATGTAACTGGTAATGTAAATCAAGGAGACTTATGAGAATAATACACAATGTAAAATGACCTGTGGCAAACTTGTGAAGGGGCTTTTGTTCAGGAATGTTTTAAAGGGAGGAGGAAGTGATGAGTTACAAGGGAAATTTGAATATGTAGTGTCTAAGTAGTAAACCTCCATATCTGTCTTAGTTTTATTTGTAGGTCTTATGCAGACTTATTTAAATGGTAATCTTTTCAAAGCAGTACCATTCCACCTCTACCCTGGGAACATAAATGTTTATGGAGCTAGCACTGTAATCAACAATCAGTGACACAACCTGAGTACCATCAGATAGAAACTTTAATTTTATACCAGTCTTTTGTTGTTGCTTAACTATTAGGATATTTATAGCTTTTCAATCTCTCCATTTAATGGTGCCATTATTGCACAAGTGAGATCATTTTAAAAGCAGAGACATATATGAAGAGCCAGGCCTATCCTCCCTTAGAATCCTCCCCAGCCTCTCTGAGTATTGAGCAGTCTGAAGACTGCCTAACAGATAAAAGTCAAAGTACTAAACTATCATTTGCACTTACATCCATACTAATAGCAGAGGATAAAAAGGTTCCACGTTTTTTAAGTCCCTCATTTCTGCTGTAAGATTGGACATGTCACAGAACACTTATCACAAGTGACATAACCATCTGCTTACCGTCAAATGTAACACGCAGCATCAGCTCTTTTTATCCATACAGAAGCTCACTTCGGCTGCAAAGAACGCTTAATTACACACTACAAATCATTAAGTTAAATCGGCTAACTCCAGAATCAGAGACTAAGACTAATGAATACTAAAGAACTTAAATCACTCCACTTACAAAAGAACATCCAGGAAATAACTATATTAACTGATATGCTAGATTACATTTAGGGGCAGCCAATCAAAGATCCTATTAAAACAAGTATCAAAATCATTTGGGTGGCATGAACTCCTGGGAATATTTCCTTAAGAAATTCTGAGTTCCTACAATGTCTCCTGCTCCTCCTCCTCCTCCTCCTCCTCCTCCTCTTCCTCCTCCTCCTCGTCCTCTTCTTCTTCTTCATTATTTATGTATTTAATTTATTTTTATTTATTTGTGTGGGGTAGGGAGCAGAAGGGAGAACCTACAAGCCACAGCACACATGTGGACATCACAGAACAACCTTGTGTGGGTTCTGGGAATTGACCTTGGGTTTTCAAGCTTACTGCAAGTACCTTTACCCACTGAACCACCTTTCCAGCCCCTTTCCAAAATTCTTTAAAAGCTTCAACAATTTGCCGTTTGGCATCTTCCAGGTACAGTTTCATATTTGCTATATGAATCTGAACAAAATCTACAATGTGTTGAGAGAACTCTAAGCTTACAAACATGGTAATCAGATGACACAAAGTTCAACTCAGTAAAAGATGCTGATGATTCAAGTCCCTTGGGGCTGTTTTTGCCTTCCAGGTACACAATGAAAGCACACACAGCTATGTGTTTTAAAGCACAGCTCAGGGGACAAAGGGCTAGACAAAGGTCATTAACCTACTAGCAGTAGCAATAGCAACAAAAAAACCTGCACAGAGAATGAAACAATAGCGTAAAGCAACCATCCTGCAGGTGAGACAGAGACTGATGTTACAGCAGCCAGTAGAGGCAGGCATGCTGGCAAACTGAAATTATACCTATGCACAGAGTGAAATTCATTTTTAGAACATTCATTTTTAGAGCACAATGCTGGGTGTGGTGGTATACACCTTTAACCCCAACACTTAGAAGGCAGCTGCAGGCAGATCTCTGTGAGGTTGAAGCCAGCCTGTGGTCTGCATAGCAAATTCTAGTCTGCCAGGGCTACATAGTGAGACCCTATCTCAAAATAAAAACAATAAAAATTTTTAAAAATTATCAACAACAACAAAAAAGCATGGGTACAGCATAGGGAAATGAAGACAGGAGCACTCTGAGTTCTGGGCTAGCCTGAGCTACACACTAATAACTTTTCTCAAAAACAAAGACAATAATGACAATAGCAATGAGACACCATATTTCTAAAACTATTTCTAATTTCAGGTTTACTTGATTTTTACCTAGTTCTTTGATATTCATCTGAGACCAACTAAATTAAAATAGTAACAATTAATTACACTCTAGTTGGATCCAAAAGGGGATGGGAGTGGTTCCTAAAACCTTTACCTTGAGTGAGACATTATTAATACCTTTCTTTGGGCTACCTTTTCTGACATTAAAAAAAAAAAAAAAAAGCCAAACACCAGCTTCTCTGAAACATGGATGGCGGTAAATCTTTTAGGAAGTTTCCCTTAGCTGGCAAAGCTTTCCTGAGAACCACTGTAGAAGTGGGAACAATTCAAAAAATTTAAACATATAAGCCTGCCATTTGACGCAACATATAAAAAAGTTCATTCATGTTAACTTTTATAAAAAAGAAACACTCCTACATATAAACAGGTAATTACAATATTTAGATATACAACCATAACACAAGAATCCATAGTAATTAAAATATGTAATTATTGCGCACTAATAAATATGCATCTGAAACATAAACAAAAATATACTTGGTACTCTACTGACAAGTGTGTTAATAGTCAAAACACCCCATTTTATGAAAATGTAGGGGGTTTGTGAGGTTGGTGGCAGTAATAGGGATTGAACTTAGGGCCTCATACATGCATTCTACCATGGTGGTACATCCCTAGCAAAATATCCTGCCTTACATCTCTAAGATGTCTCTACAGCATGAGCTTCTACCAGATAGAGACTGTTTTTATACAGGTCTTTAGTTGCTACCTGGTTATTAAGATATTTGTTAATGGGGGCAATCCTTCTGTATGCTGTGAATACACATTTTTTTCTTATTAGTTGATGAATAAAACTGTTTCAGCCAATGGACAGGCAGGATGTAGCCAGGCAGGAAGTATGGGCAGGCCTACCAGAATTCTGGGAAGAGAAACACAGAGTCACCAGAGAGACTCCATGTAGCCACTGAGGGAGTAACATGTCAGAGCATTATGGGTAAGCCACAGCCTGGTGGCAATACATAGTTTAATAGAAATGGGTTAATAATTAAAAGAGAGCTAGCCAATAAGAAACCTAAGCCACTGGCCAAACAGTTTATAATTAATATAAGCCTCTATGTGTCTAGTTGGACCTAAACAGCTGTGGGACCAGACAGGACAGAAACTCTGTAATTTGTAGCTTTATAAAGCTCCTGGTTAATACTGATTCTACAGATGTGGCACCAAATTAACTATCCAGAAGAAATGTTTAACAAACAAAAAGGTTAAGAACTCCAAAGAAAAGGCTTTGGGCCTACCTGGTTTTTCTAATGCTTGTATGTTGTCCTTTTTTAGACTATCCAGTCTCTCACCAATTTCCTCTGCTTCAGTACCCAAATTAGTTTCTGCTTTCTGGGATCCTGTTAGGGCTGGTACTTTAGGTAGTTCTGCAACAGTTCCTAAAATGAGAATTGCTGGCTTGAATCACTAGTCCTGTGGGGAAATGGGGTGGCGCGTTCAAATAAACTTAAAAGTTTCATTATTATTCACCTTTCTAAAGTTTTCTGTGGGGTAGGTAACTAATTAATTTAAAAAACAGCTAGATAGTATTCAAAGAATGACGAAATATAAAAAATGAAAAACAAGGTTAGGTCCATGACAAAAAAGGGATGGATGTTTTTGTAATATAGCTCTAGAAAAAAAGAAGAAAAGAAAACCAACAACAATGAGAAAGAAGGCTGTATTCTCTTGCTGTTGTGGACAGGAACTGAGCAACATATGCAAATAGGTTGGACCAACCATCAAGCACATGTGGAAAGCCAAACAAACAACCTCAGAAACAGGGGGTGCGAGAGCTCCCTTGGGTGCAGATAGCTCCCCTCCTTTTCCTCAGACAAGACATGAGACAAAGTTATAGGTACCAGCAAGTCACTAACAGAAGAAAAGCAGCACAAGGGATACTTTAGAAGTTTCATTTTGCTAAAAATAATTCCCCATCATCTTTTAAATTTTTAATGATCTTTTAAATGGGTGTGAGCATTTTGCCTTCATGTACATATACACATCAAGTGTATTCTGGTAACTGCAGGACAGAACAGTGTGTCAGATCCCTTCAAACCAGTGTTACAGACCGTTATGAGCCTTCATGTGTGCTGCATGCTGAATCTGGGTCCTCTGCAAGAGCAGCAAGTGTTCTTAACCACCACTGGGCCATGGCTCCAGCTCTTTGAAAAAGAATTTTTTACTAAAAGTATAAAGATGCAAAGAAATAATCAAAATCCAGGTTGTGGTATTTCTGTGTCTAATAGATGAATCCTTTCAGGAGCAACAAAAAAAAAAAAAAAAAAAAAAAAAAGATCATGAATGAAGGACTTGTATATTCAGAAACTATAGTCAACATACATGGGATTCCATGATTTAGAAAGCACTATAAGGGAAGAGTCAGAAGGAGTAGGAAAAGAAAATACAAGACATGTTAGGGTAACTGGGAAATGTGTCTGTGTGTCTGATGATGTGCGTTGGCATGCATAAACACAAGTACACAGAGAATTGAGGAGGAGTTCAAGTGTCCACTCGTCATTCTCCACTTTATTCCTTTGAGATGGGTTCTCTCTGAACCTGGAGCTAGGCTGGCAGGCAGCAAACCCCAGAAATCCTCCTGTTTCCATCCCTCACAGTGCTGGGTTTACAGAACCATGCATAGCCATGCTCAGCTCTTTAAATAGATTTTGGGCATTTGAATTCAGGTCTTCATGCTTATATAGCAAGCATTCTTACCCTTTTATGTGGTGATATATTATTTATAACCTAATAAAGCCACTGAAGATCAGAATGCAAAGCTGGCCACAGCCATAGAAGCTGGGCAGTGGTGACACACACTTAAATCCAGGACTAAAGAGACAGAGGCAGATGGATCTCTGTGAATTCAAGGCCACCCTGGGCTAACATGAGAGTAATTCACTCTAAAAGAAAAAACAGAGCTCATCCCTCTAGTCCCAGCACTTGAGAGGTATGTAGGAGGAAGCAAAGGGACTCATGTGAGATTCATTTTCCAGTCACAGGGAAGACAGGATCTCCATTTCAGCCTTGGTAAAGGTAAGAGCTACTGGCTGGCTGCTTTGCTTTTCTGATCTTCAGCTTGAACCCCAATATCTGACTCTGGGTTTTTATTATTCATGCTACACTTTTACCCATAGAGCAATCTCCCTGGCATTACCTAATGAGAAATTGTGTATGTACAAAGTATTTGATATTAGATATTACTATTACTTCTTTTTTATTAATAATAGCATTATTGTTTAAGAAAATAACTATATTTTCATGATGCCTACACAACTCACTCTAAAATGGTTCAGAAGAAATATGGGGAGATGGCGACTATCAGATATAAGTGGAAGGTGACTGGGTGTTCTGTTCTGTTTGTTTTTCTATATGCCCCAAATGTTTTAACAGCAGAGAACTCAGACATACAACCAACTAAACTCCTATGACTGTAACATGAAACTTTAAAACCACTCACAGAGTAATTTTTAGACCATTAATCAACTAATGCCATAAATAAATGCATACATAGTACTAAGATAAGAAATGTCAATCATTAATTGAAGCATTATTTATTTATAATAACCAAGACAAAGAAACAGCTTCAGTGAACACAGCATAAATACATAAATAAAATGTATATATAAAAAATAAATAGTATTGATCCTTTAAAAAAAAGAATCAATTCTTAGAGCCTGGATGAGCCTGGAGGACACTATTTGAAGTAAAATTAGCTCAGAATAGAAGAACAAATACTGCATATGGTTCTACCCATAGTCAAATTCAAAGAAAGAGTAAAATGGCAGCTGCCAAGGAGGGGTAACTGAAGTTAATGACATGAAGTCTCCATCACAGAAGATGGGGAAGATCTATGGCTAAGCCAGTCAATAATGTGCACAAAGTTAACAACAGAGAATCTTTTTATTTTTAAGACAGCATCTCACTATATAGCCCTTGCTGGTCTAAAACTTGCTATATAAGTTAGGCTGGCCTTGAAGTCACAGCAATCCACCTGCCTTTCTGAGAGTTGAGACAGAAGGTGTGATCCCCACACCCAGTATGAAGGTGAATCAAGCGTCAAATTGATGAGATTTAGAACTAATTAGAAAGGAATTACTCGTCATTCCTGTGACAGATCATTTAAATTAGGGTGACTGAGGGTGACCCCATTCCATCTGATGAGATCCTGAGGAAAAGGAGAAAGTGAGTCAGACACTGGCACTCCTCACTCTGTTTCCTGACTAGAGATGCCCTGTGACCAGCTAGTGTCTCACCCCAGTGACCACACCTTCCCCATCATGATGGACAGTGTCCTTTGAACTGCGAGCCAGAACTAACCCTTCCTTTCTAAAATATTTCTTGGTATTTGGTCATAGCAATGAGAAAAACAACTAATTCTTTTAGATTTGTTTTATTTTATGTGTGTTTTGACCATGAGCATGCCCGATGCCTGGAGAGATCAGAGAAGAACATTTTGATCCCTTGGAACTTAAGTTTATTCATTTATTATGTTTGTTTGTTTGTTTGTTTGTTTTGGGTTTTTTGCTTTTTTGTGTTTTTTTGGGGGGGAGTTGTTTTTGTTTTTAAAGAAGGCCTCACTATTTAATCCTCACTGGTCTGGAATTTACTGCGTAGATCAGGGTGGACTTGAACTCACAGAGACTTGCCTGCCTCTATCTCCTTAGTATTGGGATTAAAGATAATGCATTCCCATGCCTGGTGCAACTGGAGTTAATAATAGTTTCTTTCTTTAAATTTCAGAGGAACTGGAAAGATGCTAAGCAGTTTAGAGCACTGACTGTTCTTCCAGAGGATGTGGTTTCTATCCTGAGCACCCACATGGCAGCTAAAAACTGTCTATAACTCCACTTCCAAGGGATCAGATGCACTTCTGGCCTCCATAGGCACCAGGAACATGAGTGGTGCACAGACATGCATGCAGACAAACACCCATAGAAAGTAACAGAATAATTTTTTAAATTATAAAATGCCAATCAGAGCTCCTGAAGAAGCAGGGGAATACAGTAATGTACAATGAGAACTTTAATAGCACAGCACAATGTGATTGTGTGTCACAAAGACCCAAATACTGGCCAGCAAGATGGCTCAACCAGCAAAGGGACTTGTTAGCAAGACAGATAACCTTAGTTCAGCCTTCAGAACCCATGATAGAGAAAACTGTCCCCCAAAATAAGTCCTCTGGCATCCAAAAAAGTGTGTATTTTTCCACAATGAAGACTTGCTATTTTATAACCTTATTGGCAAATTATATTTTTTTAATAAAAATGTTCTTGGTAAAAATTTCTATTTTATTTTTTCAACTTACTTCAAAAGACAAATGAAGAGATAACTAGAGGAGAACGAGAACATTAATTACCTCTGCCTGAAAGATGTTCAAATGGAGAATCAGATGAAGATGTTTTCCTGCGAACTAGGGTTAGGTGCACCACCTGCCCTGCATTTCGTAATACTTCAACAACATCCTGGTTGGCAAAACCCTGAATATTCACACCGTCCACCTATGACATCAAGAGACAGAACACAGTATCGAGTAAAATACCACCATCTGTATTTTGGTTTTTGAAAGAAGGTCTTAATATGCAGTGCAGAGAGACCAACTCAGAACACAGACTAAGCTGGCCTCAGATTCAGTGTTCCTCTTGCCTCAGCCTCCTGAGTGCTGGGACTAGAGGCATTTGAGTCATAGTGCCTATCAACTACTCCCATTTTAATCTGGCAATACTGAATAAAATAGGGTAGCTAATTTTTCTTCCCAAATACTTCATATTATACCAGGTTTGCTGACAAATTTACATGCAAATAAGAAAATAACCTCAAACTTATATTCTTAAGTCACGCATTTTAACTGTCAGCCTGACAGAGGCAAAAGGCCTCTCTAAAAATGATCAAAATTTTTAAAAATTAAAAAGTTATAAAATCTTGTTAATTGTTACACAGTTATCAAATGTACCTATAAAATTCATTACGAACACTGAAGAGTTATAGCCATGTGGCATCACTATGTGATAGTTTCCACAGAAACACACTGATTTCACACCATTGGGTCTTCTAGTGTTCTGAAAAACATATGTACTTGAAGCCTGGCAGGCCAAACCATGGCTTTCTATTTCCTCCTAACTTCTCAAATCATGCAATGCTCCTACTGGCCTCCAGACCCTGCAACCATCAAAAGACATCTGATAAGCCCATTAAGGTAAAAGCCAATATTCACGAACAATGCTTTCTTAGATGGACTCTAATCACATCACCCACCATCTGGTTCTATGTAATTCAGTGTGTGCAACAGACAGCAAAGCATATAGATATAAATTTGCCTCTAGTAAATGGGGAGGCTAGCAAAGCAGTGGTAATGCAGAACTTTAATTGCAGAGCTCAGGAGACGGAGGCAGATGGATCATAGGCCATACTGATCTACAGCATGAGTTCCAGGACAGCCAGAGCAACAGAAGCAGGGGGTGGGGGAGCGACACAGAACAGGACACCTAATTTTAACTAGCAGAAGGTTATATCCTCAAATATATAAAGTATTTCCATTTTTGATGTACTCAAAGTAATTTAGAAAGAAGCAAAAGAAGAATTGGTAAATGAAATATTCACTGTATAAAATGGGTGAATAGAGCTGAGCGTTGGTAGATCACACCTTTAATCCCAGCACTCGGGAGGCAGGTGAATCTCTGTGAGTTCAAGGCCAGCCAACTCTATCAAGCTAGGTCCAGGACAAAGCAATACAGAGTAACTCTGTCTCAAAAAGCGAAAATAATAATAATAATAATAATAATAATAATAATAATAATAATAATAACAATAAATAATAATAATAATACAAAAAAAATAGGTGAATATATAGACATTTGGGGAGGGGGTTGGTTTTTCAAGACATGGTTTCTGTGTAACCCTGGCTATCCTGGAACTTGCCCTGTAGACCAGGCTGTCCTTCCTTGAACTCAAAGAGATCTGTGCTGAGATTAAAGACACTACCACCAGGCAGCACACAGAGACTCTTACAGAGCATTTCCTAGAGAACATAAAAACATCCTTCAGATACATTTCTATGCATACATTTACTTATTTAAGTAAATGTGTAACTTTTTCTACCAAAATATTTAGTGGAACATTTCCTCTTTGGCTGGAATAAATTATATTTAGAGCCTAGAATCATGTAAGAGCATAAATCAATGTGATTTCACTGTACTAATAAAGCTAATTTTTAAAAACTCTATGAGATGGACATGGTGGCACCCCTTTAATCACAGCACTTGAGAGGCAGAGGCAGGTAGATCTCTAAATTCAAGGACAGCCTGGCTTACAAAATGAACTCCAGTACAGCCAAGGTTATATAGTGAGCCCATGAAACAAAAAACAAACAACAAAAATCCGTAAAGGTAATATAAAACTAAAATTACAAAATTAAACTAAGCAATCTTCTCCTGCATATCACAGAAAAACCAACCTTTCTCCAACTTGATTACGTTGTACAAAAGAAAGCCATTACTTACAGCCACTATTTTGTCATTCACTTGAATTTGGCCATTGTGGTACGCAGCACTGCCCGGTATTATACTTTTCACATAAATCCCTGAAGCTTCTCCTGAAAGTACACAGACATACAGAAAAAAAGGAAGAAAGCTAAAATTAGGGCTTGATTGCAAAATTCTTATCAAGAGGTTAATTAGCTAAGGAGGCTGACTTGAGACTTCATAAATACTATTTTGAACACATGCAGGATAACTGATGGATTATTTCAAACTGTCACCATCATAAGTGACCTGAATTCAAAATGATTTGACTGATGACTACCCTTCTGGAAAAATAATCAGTAACGGAAGCTTGATGAATGCATTTCTCTCTAAAGTGGAATTCTGGAGGGCCAGGATGAACCCTGGTCTATGGCATCTTGAACTGCTGACTCAGCGCAACCTCTCACCATTTTTCACTAGCATCAAGACAAAAGTTACACATATCCCTGCCGATATTTAGTTGTGTGTGCCATCCAGATACAGAGAAAGCACATGTGGTCTTTCTGAAAGCTAGAATGGGGGCCAGCAAGATGACCTGACCTGACAATCTGAGTTCAATCCCAGGAATACACAGAGTAATGGAAAAACTCAACTCCACAAAGTAGCCCTCTGACCTCTACATGGACAAGCATACACATCCCTAAATGCATACAATAATAATTTTTAAAAATAGAATAAGTTCAACAGCATGAAATAATCTTTATACTATAAAATTAAATACTTGACTACAAACAGTTATAAAAAAATTATACTCATATAAAAAGTACATTCCCAAGAGAAAGAACTACAAGAGAAATTGAAAAACTGTCAAGTTTCCACTGCCAGCATAATAATACATAAACTTCACTGAATCACAACCCAGGTCTTCCATATCAGGAAAAATAACTTGCTTTTCAATATCATCTTTCACATTATTCCTTCTACAAGACCTGACACCCAGACTGACATTGCCATAGCTTTCCTGACTCTACAAGTTTGCTTCTTCCCTACCTAACCCTCCTCCCTCGTTTCCACAAAGGCTTCTCTCTCAATTCTCCTCTGGACTTCAATCCTTCATCTGCCATGCTGAAACAGCTGCTTGCCCCTCTACTAAAATAGTATTTCCGGCTATCTTCAAACATTTAAAGGGTTTTACACTTTAATTACACATCCTGGTAGACTTTTGTTTTGGTTTCGAGGATGAAGTTTCTCTGTGTTTTCCAGGCTGGCCTCAAACAAAGTTCGAGTGGCCCTTCCTTCCTACTCAGCTGCTGAAGTGACTGAGATTACAGGAGCATACACCATGCTTGTCCAAACACCAGCAGCAGCAACAACAAAAGAAAAAAAAAAAAAAAAAAACCAAGGGAATAAAGTGCAAGTTTTTTCTATACATGTCTTTAAAAGCTGTTGACATTTCAAATGTCTCATTTTTTTTTTTTTTTGACTCACTTGCTCATCCTCTCAAAACCACCCAAGTACACACGTTTTGAGAGTAAATAAGTAAAAAGATTCTTTTCTGTACTAGTGACACAAAACCACCCAATTGTCTCTCATTTATAATTCTCTGTTGAGGCACTGAGGTGTAAGTTTAGGAACTCAGCTACAACTCAACTCTAACTAAGATAGTGAGCCAGGCAGTTGTGGTACATTCCTTTAATCCCAGCACTTGGGAGGCAGAGGCAGGCAGATCTCTGAGTCTGAGGCCAGCCTGGGCTACGGAGCTACACAGAGAAACCCTGTCTCAAAAAATTTAAAAAAAAAAAAAATTATTATATATATCATCTCAGTATGTTTTCTGGAACATTTTATTTTATTTTATTTTATTTATTTTTACCAATACTTAGCTTTTAAGGGACTTATTTAAATTCTGAACCTAAAAAGGATGGTGCATAGAAGAATCAGAAGTTTTGAAATTAGATATTTCGTTAGGCTACAATAGCAAAGTGGTCTGACATGAATTTCATTCAAGCCTGTGAATACATCAGCACTCTAACTCCACCTGCTCCAATGCATGATGACAACTTTTTTTAAGCAGTTAATATTCTTTTAGAATATTTTTTCAGAAAAACTAAAATACTTCATAACTAAATTTTCATGTAACTATCAAATATTTCTAAAAGATTTATTTTTTACTTAACCTAGTAATTCTTCAATAACCAAAGGAAAAATAACAGTGAAAGTTACTGCTAACTTTCAGGTAACATTTGAAAAACATTTTATTCAGATACTTGAATCATGTATTCTCACAATGCACTCCCTTTATATGAAAGAAAAAATAGTTTTAATGAAATACTTTTTATCTTATTTTTTTCATAATTAAACAAACATATTTTGGACATTCACAACATACAACATATTCAGTGATCAATTTACTTTATTCCAGACATAATACTATATAATATTATGTGACATTAACAGTCACACAATATTCAAAACAGAACTATTTTAGAAGCAAAGGAAAGTGAAATCCCAGTGTTACAAAATGTACTGTACATTACATTCCTTTGTTACTCACTATAACATCAGCTATTAAACTACTGGGGCAAAATATGACTCTAATCACTGAAAAGTAACTGCTTGCTATTATAAATTCACAGTTTTATTGTTTGAGTTTTAAATTAAAGTCTGTGGGTACTTAATTTTATTATCTAGAAACCTTAACATCCTTTGTAATTATCCAAAATATGAAGAAATGATTCATTTACCTGGATGAGATGTTCCAACATAGCCAACAATTCTAATCCCAAGACTCTGTCCATCTTTTTTAACAAGTTCAACATTATAAGTTTCAAAAGGAGAACAGTCCTGCAGGGAAATAACACACCCATTGTTAGATTTTTAGTTGATAACTATATACATAGTTAATCTGTGCACCCAGTTTGCCCAGTTTTTTCTGTGACAAACCGAATTTTAGGATGGTCCCGATGATTCCCATCCCTAGACCTGCTCCCATGCTTGTAAAATCACATGGCAAAGGAGTGATTATTCAAGTGTGCCTAATCTAATCAAAGTAGCCCCTTAAGAACAGAGTTTTCTCCTGTTGGTAATAGAAAGGGCAAGGAAATAGATTTTAAACATACAAGATCAGCGTGTGGTTTGAAGTTGGAGGGGTCATACAAGAAAGATGGGAACAAGGGGACCTAAGGGTTTAAAAGATGTTGTGGCTGGAGGCCAACAAAGAAAAGGGCCTGAAGGAGCTCCTGAGCCCAGTATGTCAAGAACAGAGCCCAGATGAACCAATACCTTCACTGACCCTTATAAGAATCTAGGTAGAAAACCCAGCCAAGCCTACTCTGAATTCTGACCCACAGAACTGCAAATGTGCCAAAGTTGGTTTTCTTCAGCTGCTAAATATGTAACAACTTAGAACATAACAGAAAATTAATACAGCCATTTAGAAAAAAACCTCAGGCTATATTTTCTGAAAAGAATCACAAGCCTAACAAAAAATTTAGAAGCCAAGGGGAAGCTAGTTGTTGTATATAATATTTTTTTAAACTGGCTTTAAAACTTTAATACATCAGTGCCAGAAACTAACCCCACACATCACAAAGCCTTGTGGACTGGATGAGAAAACCTCCGTGAGCTTGAATAACGAAGAGAACTGAAATCAATTAGCGCCTCGACCTGGAGAAACTAAGCAAAGCAACTGCTAATATCACAGATGTAAAACTCTTGTTCATATGGTTTCCAGTGAGTGACGTCTCTGAAGATGAGTGCTAACCTTCCACTTGTTCTAACAGAGTCGATTTCTCTTCCTGCCTCTTCATGCTTTTATTCATAGGGAGGAGAAATGGGGAGACGGTTCACTCAGCAAAGCACTATGCAAGCGTGAAGAACAAAGTTCAAAACTGTAGGGCCAGGCGTTAAAAGCCAGGCATGGTAGCATGTATCAGTACTCTCAATACTGAGGCGTACTCTCAAGATAGGATCCAGAGGCCTGCTGGCCATCCAGTCTGACTGAAATGGCAAGCTCAATGGCAATCTCGACTTCGTGAGACACTGTTTCAAAAGTAAGTAGAGAACAATATCAGAAAACAATGACTTCTACTTCAAGGCATATGTGTGTATATGTACTTGCACACATGCACACACCCACACATACCACACCAAAAAAGAGGAAATGAGAGAAACAGACATGTCTAATATTCATCATGAGTTCTCATCTGCTTCAAATATGAGCACTGAAGTGTAACTTTTCCTAGTGTGGTCATCCAGCCAAGGGAATTTCTTATTAGGTTTGTATCTCAGACAGCATGTGATGTTAGAAGAATGGCTTTTATACTCACAGAACCAAGGGTCCTGTTGGCTACAGCAGGCAGGGCAACAGGTAGGGACACAGGGGTAGGAGGTGTTACAGCAATTTCACCAACAGGGTCTCTGGCCACAAGCATCCTCACTGAATTCCCACAGTTCCTTAGCACCTGAGCAACTTGTTCACTGGTCATCCCTTGCACATTTGTACCACCGATCTTCAAGATATGGTCCCCTGTCTGTAGTCTCCCATCCTTTGATCAAAGAAAGAAAAACAAAATTATTCAGAGAAATCAACGATTTAGCTTAACCGCTTAACAAAAATACATCAGTCTTTCAATTCTGGCAAAATGACTGACAAAGCCACTTCAAATGCTGGACATATATAACATTTCTAATGATCTACTCAGCTGACAAGTTGAAGCAATTCCTTGTAGAACACAAAAGATGGAAGAGTCCAAAATGAAATAAGGAACCAGAATTCTAAAACGGGCCTTTGCTCAAAGGTTTTACTTTATGTCTAACAACTTAGAGCCAAAGTATAATGACCATGCAGGGAAGGAAGAGATCAAAAGCTGGGGACTTCAGAAAGGACGGTCAGAATGAAAGGACGCAGCATGAAGCTGAGGACCCCCTAAGGCCAAAATGCTAAGCATCATGGCTGGGCAAATACAAAGCTATCAGCATGGCTAGAAGAAGCAGAGAAAAGTGAGCAGTAATGAGCAGCTAGCAGGACAGACGGATGGAAAGAGCAAAGTTGGCAAAGGAATGACATCATGACTGGTTAAGTTTTCTAAGATCTTGTCAACTTCTGTGCTTAAAATAGACTGAGGAGGAAAGAAACTGAACAAAGACAGCAGCTGGGAGGCTCCAACAATGACCTCACGGTGGTGTGGACAAGCTAACACGTTTTCCAAGCTGCCAACAAAATGACTGATAACTTCTACATGGGCTGTCAAGGAAAGGGAGAAGGACCAGAACCCCAACGTTTTAGCCTATACAACTTAAAGATATACTTATCATAAACTATGCTAAAGAAGGCTAAAGAATAACAGATGAGTGGGAATAGAAAATGTACATCCATGTGCATATTATGTATATACTGCATCACAGAAAACTTTAAGATATAATTCATGAAAATATAATCAGATAAAATTATTTAGAGTGCCCTCTGAAAATTCTGATCCATTTGCATTTTGCCTGTTTTTCCAACTGAAAACCTCAATCCTATAAAATTACCTTTAGTGCTGCATATTAAAGATATCAAAGTGTCAACAATGATGGTCTAAGACATATACATGCCTACAAAGTATCTTACAGATTAAAATAATTCATATGGCGAGCTATGGCAGCATATGGCTATGATCTCAGCATATGAAGGCAGGAAAACTGAGGCCATCCTGAACCACATAAAGAATTTGAAAACAGCCTAGACTATATAGTGAGATATTGTCTCAAAAGACCAAAAAGAAAGCTTGCTGGGGAGGGGTGGGGAAAGGGAAATGCCTTTTAATAACAGCATATGAACCTCAGTGAGTTCAAGGCCAACCTGATCTACATTAAGTGGCATGCACCACTATGCCTGGCCAGTCAACCTTTTAAACCTAAATTTTGTCACTTTAAATTAAAATTACTCTTCCAACAAGATTGAATTAATTAATTCTCTCTCATTTATTTTTGGTTTTCTTTCTTTTGAAATAGAATCTCATTATGTAGCTCTTGCTGTTTGAAATTCGTTCTCTTTTCTTTGTTTTTCTTTTCTTTCTGCTCCTCTTCTCCTCTTTTCTCCTCACCTCTCCCCTCCTTTTTGTCTCACTATGTAGCTCTGGCTGTCCTGCCACTTAATGTAGATCAGGCTGGCCTTGAAAATGGGCAAAGCCGCCTGGGAGCTGGACCATCAGGAACAGAGAATGTTAGCTTAGCAAACACAGAATACTTCAACATCAAGTATATATTTAGTCACTCTCAGAAACTATTTTTTCCCTATTTTACTTCAACTCTTAATTTAAAATCATGTAGATAATTTGCATCTGTCACTGAGAGTCAAACATTATCTTCTTGCAGAAAAGCAGGTGTTCTAAGGAATTAGTAAGTGCAAAAATATCTATCAGATTGATAGGAAATGGCAGCTGCCTTGTCTGAGTCCAGCAGCCCCAAACCTGTATTTCACTGATACCCTCACCAGTCTCTTCCCATAAAGTATCTATAGATAATCTAGTCCTTTAAACCACAAATGATTGAAAGCTGATGAAGAACTGTGTAACACCTGGGCACACAATATGTTGTGTTGTAGCCAGCAAGGCCTTTAAGTTAAGATCCTCCTGCCTCAGCCACTGAATAGCTCTATTTAAAGAACAAAAACAAAACAACTAGCTACTGAAATGCTTTAATGCTTTTGCAAAAGTAGAATAAAATGCTCTAAAGGATAGTGTAGTGGTGCACACCTTTGATCCCAGCACTCAGGAGGCAGAGGCAGGTGGATCTCTGTGAGTTCGAGGGTAGCTGATCTACACAGTGAGTTCCAGGTCAATGAGGGCTACACAGTAAAACCTTGTTTACTAATTTAAAAACAAACAAAAAAAGTGAGTGCTGCATGCCTTTAATTCCAACACTTGGAAAGCAGAGGCAGGCAGATCTCTGTGAGTTCAAGGCCAGTCTGGTTTACAGAGTGAGTTTAGGACAGCCAGGGCTACTCAGAAACCATGTCTCAAGAGCAATGTTGCACACATCTTTAATCCCAGCACTTGGAAGGCAGAGACAGGTCAATCTCTGAAGCCAGCCTGGTCTACAGAGTGAGTTCCAGGGTTACAGAGAAACCCTGCCTCGAAGAAAAACATAAAAGTAAACAAAAAAATCTCTAAAGATGTGTCAGATGCTGTGAATACTAGAGAATACCTGAGAATTACTGAAAGACAGGCCTTTTCTCTCTTTTAGCCTGAGTATGTATTTCCCTATCCATAGAATTCCAGCACTGAGAATGCTGAGACAAAAATTGCATGGCCAGCCTATCCTAAAGAGTAACACCCTGTCATTTAAAAAAAAAAAAAAAAAAAGACTTTTTATCAAGCTTTGGAAAACATTAAATAGGGCTGAAGAGATGACTCATATCCACATGGTGGCTCACAACATTCACTAACTCCAGTTCAAGGGAATCAGATGCCCTCTTTTGGCTTCTGCTGGGTACCACATATAGGAGGTGCACAGATACACAGGCAGCACCAAAACACATAAAAATAAATCTTAAAAAAACATATTTTCTCAATTTTCTCATTCTTATCACCAAATACCTCATGCGGTATGAGTATGGTCCATCATGATGGGAAAAGGAATGGCAGAGCTCATGGCATTTATGGGCATTTAGCTAAGACTCCTTATATCTGGGTACACCAGAAATTATACATGCATATATATTGTTTACTTTCTACAATAAACTGGACAAGAAAGAGCTTTGGAGACAGATAAAACCCATGTTGCTCAGATGTTCATCATACCTAAATCTTAAATCCCTCTTACACAAAAGTGAGAATACATTTCTCTCTTGTGGAATTCTGAGCATTACATTTAGTATAATTTGGATAAGGATCCCTGGCGGCAATTGCTTGCTGGACCTATAGTCTTCGTACAAACAATATGCTCTCTTTGGATGACACTTCCCTCAGAGGAAACAATTTGGTATATGCTGAAAAGTGCATAAGTGACCAACATTCTAAGCCTCAGATGCTATCAACTTTCATGGGATACACACTTCAAATGTGTTGTCCTCAAGGTAGTCTCAGATCTATTAGAAGCAGTTTGACCAGGAATAATAGCAGATCCAAGACTTAAGGTTTTTATCTGTCTTGTTTCATCTTATTATTCTTAAAGATTTATTTTATTTCTGGGTGAGAGAGAATATATACAATTATACATGTGTAGGTGCCCAAGGAGGCTAGAAGGGGTTGGTTATCTAATCCCTTGGAGCTGGAGCTACAGGCATTTGTAAACTGTCCAATGTGATGCTGGATTCTGAAGTCTGGTCTTCACGATTTCCATCTCTTCAGTATACTCCCACCCAGTATACCTTGCAGTATACTCTTTTCCCTTTTAGAAAGGATCTCTGGAATGTTTCATCTTCCTTGCCAATTTGACTTAATTTGGAATTACCTATGAGACATACTTCTGGGAATGTCTGTGAGGGTATTTCCAGAGAGAGAAGGAAGACCCACTGGACATAAATGACACTATCCCATAGCTAAGGTTCTGCGCTGAATAACCTGAAGAAAGTGAACTGAGCAATAGCATTCCCTGCTCTTTGCTTTCTGATCTACCCAGATGTAAGGAGTCCTAGCTAAATGTCCAAACCACCATGAATTCTGCCAAACCTTCTTCCACTGTGATGGACCATACGCTTACCCCATGAAATGAGAAAAGTAGCTAATGCACTAGGTTAGGATGTAGGAGTATTGAGAGAACTCACTCAAGCCTAGATAATAGGACTGGATGCTAGGGAGCTACATAATGGTTACAGCAAGAGGACTTAGAGGATTTTATCCAGCATTGGCAGAAAGAAGAGCATCTCTGTCACTCTCCAGCTATATAAACTTGGACAATTTCTTAGAGTTTCCATACCTATAATTTGGAAATAAAACATAAAGACTGTTTTGAGGATTACATTAAAATGATGTATATTAGGCAGATGACAATATTTGGCACCAGCTCCTGCTTCTCCATTACAAATCTGTGATGGGCAGGCCCCTAGCCCCTCCTAGATGATCTGAAACAGTGACGATCCCTTCCAGGAAAGGGTGAGAATCAGACTTGGGCTTTTCCCAACAGTGCCTCAATGGGATTAATCTGGGAAACTCTGCACATCACGGTGTCCTTGTGAAAACTCATAATGCACATTAGTATATTAAAAAGCTCAGAAAATTCTTACAGTAAAGGAACTTATTTGATTTCATTTAAATTTATTTGGTTCTTTGTTTTTCAAAATAACTGCTGCACTTTGCAAATGTCATCCTATCCAGCAAAGAAGCCTGTTAAAAATCGCTAGGGGGAAGGAGACAAGGAGAGAGAAACATAAGAATATTCTACAATGTCTCACTCCTTTCTAGGTTACAAAAAAAAAAAAAAAAACCACTTTTTAAGATTTACTTTATTCCATAGATGGAAAAAGTGGTTCAGCAATTGAGAATACTTACTGAACGTTCATGAGAACTGGCATTCAAGTCCCAGAACCCATGCAAAAAAAGCCCAGTATCCTACCAATGCCTGTTACCCCAGCTTCTGAAGCACCATACCCTCTTCTGTCTTCTATGATCACACTTGTACACAAACTATGCTTGCACAGCAAACACACAACACAACACACACACACACACACACTTTGTTTAATATCTTCTATTTTATGAGTGTTTTGCCTACATGTATGTATGTGCACCACATGCACATCTGGTGTCTCCAGAATTCAAAAGAAGGTGTTGGATACCCAGTGCTCTTAACAACTGAGTCATTTCTTCCACATCCACTATAAGTATGTTTTAAAAACACACACGATGATCATTCCCATTCTAGTCACAAACGTGGGTTGTATGTCGCATATACGTGTACTGTATGTATACATACATCCAAGTACACATATCTTTGCATGTGTGCGGAGAGCAGAAGAGGACACTGGATACCCTGCTTTACCATTCTTTACTTTCCTACCCTGAGACACGGTCTCTCACTTAACCTGGCTATAGACTGGCAGGCAGCAAGCCCAGCAATCCTCTCATTTCCTCCACCATAGCACAGCTTCAGGCAAAGGAAGCCACACCTGCCCGGCTTTTTATGTGGGTTCTGGGGATTTGAATATAGGTCAATGCATAGCAAGCATTCTTACCCACTAAGCCATCTCTCTAGACCTCAAAGCACCTTTATATTCCAAACAAATTTTAAAGACAGGGAGGACATACAAAACGTTTAAGATGAGGGAAATAGTCACTCTTTCTGTTGGTTATTTCTAATTCTTGACTAATTCATATTTAAGATATTTTTAGATTTATTTTACTTTAGGTGTATGGGCAGTTTCCCTGCATGTATGTATGTGTAATACATGTGCTTATGGAGTTAGAAGAGGATGCTGAATTCCCTGGAATTGAAGTTAGAGATGGTTATGAACCATCTGCTGAGAGCTGAACTAGGGTTCTCTGCAACAAGTGCTCTTAACCAATGAGCCATCGCTGCCACACCCCATACTTTTTTAATGGCTAATTCACTCAAATGCTTTAAGTCAATCAAGAAAGATTGTATCCTTACACATACACCGAAAGGTCAAAGTTCACTGACATCGCTTTTAACCATACCATAGAGAATTTACTTAAGTGAATTTGACAGCAGTCCAAGCCTGGGGCCCCTGACTTATTCCATATTAATCTCCAGTTTCCCTCTGCTTCTGTGCCACTGGTACACAAAAACTTGATGAAGAAGAACTGTTGCTGCTGCTGCTACTACTACTACTACAAGAATTGCTTTGATCTCAAAGATATATGAAAGGCATGAGACCCCAAGGTACACATAGACCAAACATTAAGAACATCTACAAATAAATATACTTGGATGCAAAAAGGACAGAAAGGAGGGTGAGGCTAAACAATTCCATGAGTGTCCACCATCCCTGTGAGAAGTAAGGAGCCAAGGACCCTGTCTGCCTCAAAGCTGAATCTGCACAACAATCCTTCATGTATACTTAGGTGTTTATTAGGAGGGATATGCTTATAAGGAGACAGATATAATCAGTGAAATTTTCTGTTTTCTGGTTATAAAATTAAAGTTCTGTCTGAATTATCATTCTACACAACATGAGCTCTAAATCAAATTTCTACAACAATTTCTAAAATCTAATTATGGGAGGCTGGGGAGATGGCTAGTTCTTAGACTCACAGCTCTTCCAGAGGATTCAGTCTGGTTCCCAGCACCTACACAGAAGGCTTACAAATGCTTGTAACTCCTATCCAGGATATCACACACTCTCTTCTGGTTTTCATGTGACATACACAGAGACATACAAATATTGATAAGTAAGTAAACAAACAAAAACAAATGCAGTGTTTAACATTCTCCTCCATGTAAAATTAAGCAGAAAAGAAAGTTACCAAGCTCTTTATGGGGCCTACTTGAGACACTGCTAAGCAACAAAGGTGCACACTTGACTTACATATAATACCAGGTAATAACCAAGTGAAATCTCACATGTGCGACAGTGGAACAAATGTTCTTTTGTTTCCATTATTGTTAACAGGGGAGAGTGTGTCACAGTGTATTGTGGAGTCAGAAGATGATGCCATGGAGTCAGCTCTCCCCTTCTATCGGTACACTGCATCCAGACTCAAGCTCAGGCTGCCAAGCTTTGCAGCACCTTTACAGGCTGAGCCATATCACCTATCCCAGGACATATGCATATGCTCACTGAATCTTCTGATTCTAACACTGAGTCCTTGAAAGATAAACTGAAGGATAACACATGGTCAAAATGCAAATATTCAGCAATAATCCATTAACAATTTTTTACTATTAACAATTGTTAATTCATTGACAATTTTTATTCAAAAAATAAAAATATCTTTTCATATGTAACCAAAACCCTGTTAACTAGAGGTCAGAAAAATTGAATTAGAAATTGTTTAAATAAAGCAAATTGATGACATAAAGTGTTATAAGTTATATTTAAACTCTCATTATTGAGTCACACATCCTAGCAACTCATGCTATAAAATTGATTTCAAATCAGACAAGTCAAATTTTATAAAAGCAAAATGATTTAAAAAAAAAAAAAAAAAGTCAACTCACTCGGTCTGCCAGTCCTCCAGGAACAATAGTCCTCACGACCACGCCACTTGACTTTCCTCCAACTATCCCAAAACCTAATCCAGAGCCATCATTAATGAGTTCAACATCTTCAGTGTGGCCCCAACACACCTACAAATGAATGGCAGGTTAGAGCCAGTGTTGGTAAACCACAGATTCTTAGATTTCCTATATGGTAATATAAGAAACTGAAAATTCACACAACTAATGGAGACAACTATGAAGAGAGATATCCATATATAAGTAAGTAGATAGAGGATAGATAGACAGATGAGTAGATTGTTAGAGCAAGGAAGAGAGCCCCACCAATAAAGGTATTATAATTCAACAGAGGAAATAAGCATAAATAACCAAAATACACAGATCACACAACAGTACAACTCAAAAAGGACAAAAAAAGTTTCCCAATCTGTGCCTACAGCCAAGCACAGGGCAGGTAGGAAACCAATGAATATACATTTGTTGAAAGACTAGCACAATGTTAAGAAGATTTCAGGGACCTAGGGAAAAAAAAGGTTCATAAAAAGTAAATACCAAAGAAGAATCATAAATTTTTAAAATTTAGATCTGTTTTTCTTTTTAAACTTATATGAAAAAAGTGACTGCAATTATTTTATAAAATCATTAATCTAGTCATAAACTCCCAATATAATTTGTAAATATGAGATTTTTAAAATAAATGACCACATCTTCGTTACGACAGTCAAAAGTAAACTTCTAATAAAACCTCTGAGACTCATGGGTAAAGTGGCACACAGCCATACTACTAGAACTCAGGAGGCTGAAGGCTGATCCAAGGGATTGTAAATTCAAGGCCAGCCTGGGCTACATAGCAGGTTTCCCTCCTCCCGATACACACACATTAACTCACTATGTCATCAAAGAACACAAGACATCTTATCACCAAATAAGTTAAATATAATACTTAATTTGGCCTTTATGTTAAATAATAATCTTAGTAAGGTAACCAACCAGACACTAGAAAGACAAAAATAAATCAAATTCCTCTGCCAGGCAGCTATGGGGAACACCTTAAATCCCAGCACTCGGAAGCAGAAACAGACAGATCTCTATTTCAAAGGCCAGCCTGGTCTACAGAGTTAATTCCAGGACAGCCAGAGCTGTTAAGCAGGCAAACCCTGTCTTGAAAAACCATCCAATAAATATTTTGTAATGTTGCCATATAGAAATATGATCACCTTTCTTGACCTAGAATAATGGAAAGGACTTCCAATGACTATCAACTATTCTTTTTGGAGTTTGTTTTTTGGTTGTTTGTTTGTCTGGAGACAGGGTTTCTCTGTGTAACAGCCCTGGCTATCCTGGAACTCAACCTGTCTACCAGGCTGGCCTTGAACTCACAGAGATTCACCTGTCTCTACCTCCTAAGTATTGGGATTATACTTAGGAGAGAGAGACCGGCCCAACTATTCTTAGAGTGAATAACATAACTTAGAATGAATATGTTCCCAAGCTTATGACCCACCGTTTCAGGCAGAGATGTATCAGCTGAGCTGGTGGAAGTACGGCTCTGTGTGGGGCCCACATCTCTGGCCACAACCAGGCGAAGAGACCCAGTAGCTTGTTGTAGTAATGCAATCGCCTGCTGATGGGAAACATTCTCATCCAATGGGGTGTCATTAATGGCCAAAATCTGGTCATTTTCCTTGAGTCTTTGATCCCTGGTCATACCAGAAAAGAAGAATGTTGTTTTAGGTACTAACACCATGAACGTGCACATGGAACTGGCTCTGGCATTCTTATACAAATCAGGAATTCTGCTAGCACGTGCTTCTCTTACACCATCCTACCTCACGTTAACACTGCCAATTTACACAACACTGGAACCTGAATATTACATCACTTGAGCAGGACTACACAGATGGAGAGAAATAGCAACATCTGGCCTCAAACTACAATACTTCCTTGACTAATGAACCCGTAAAAATAGACCCTGCCCCAAGTAATTTGTCTCAGAGGGACTGGTATTACTTTTGCTGTATGCCTTCAATTTCAGTTTCACATGAGTAAACATTTTGGATGACATGATGTCAACAGGGTATTTAGAAAGTTTTCTGCTATGGTTTCAGTGCCTCTGAACTCATGTGGAAATTTTAATTTTGATTATAAAGTATCAAGATGTGAAACTTCTAATGGATGACCAGGGACTATCCAATCATGGATCAATGGGAGATGTTATTCTGTATATGTTTCTCTTATTTGTTGATGAATAAAACACTGATTGATCAGGAAGGAAGACAGGTGGGGCTAGGAGATGCGAATTTTGGAAAGTTGTATACAGAAAGGAATCAACATGTAGCCCGAGAAGAGAGGAAATGAGTTGGGAATTCTCCCATAAGACAAGACCACATAGAAATACATAGATTAATAGTTATGGGTTAATAATTAAGACAGAGCTAGCCAATAAGAAGCCCAAGCCACCAGCCAGCAGTCTCATAATTAATGAAAGTCTTTGTGTGTTCATTTGGGGCAAGGCGGCTACAGAACCAGGCAGGATATCCCGTAACATTAGATAAGAATGGCATTTTCACAAAAGCTAAGATTAGTTCCTCATTGCCCCACTTCATCTTGCCTTCCACCACTCAATGAAACAGCAAGAAGCCCAAGCCAGTTGTGAATACCTTGACATGGACTTCTCAGCTCCAGAGCAGTAAGCTGGTAAATCTGTTCATCACAAGTTCTAAAAACCTCAGGCACTCTGTTATATCAAAATGAACTAAGACTGAGCCTTACAATCATCTTTTAAAGGAACTGAGAAGTAAATGCTGAATTTAGGGACACATTTATGCACTGATGGAGGCTCACTGACAACACAGCAGAAGGTCGGGCCACAAGGAAGACCTTCACAGACAGACAAGAGCATCATGCATCAGACCATCAAATAAATAGTCGGAAAGAATAACCAATATATTATAGCAGCACTTCCCACAGTATTCCAGAACTTTGTGGATAGATGCTGTTTTAAAAAAGCCAAGTTGCCGCCAGAAGATGGAAGGGGGAAGAAGTTGAGAGTGACTGACAACATATACAACAGGGTAGGGGCTACTTTCCTACTTGATGAAATATCTAGAATTTTTACTATTTCTAGAATAATGGAAATGATTGTAAACACTGGGTATTATATTAAACATCACTTCAAAATCGTGTGCTTCAAAATGGTAAAATTATACTATCTATATTATAACCCAGTAGATATATTACTTTAAACTGAGTTAAAGAGACTAGAAGTAATCATGTATAAACAGAGAAAATAAATACTAAAAAAATTATTGACAGAATTTTGTAATCATAGCCTGCCACTACTGCTATTATTCTACCAGGGACATCTGAATAGTGAACTTAGGAAATGAGTCATAAACCAAAGACTAGAAACCAATGAGAAAAAGACTTTGTGCAGAACCTTCCAAACACAGCAGGTACATGTGGGGATGGTGGGGCTGAGGAACCTCTAGAAAGCTAACCAGCACTAGGTCTTATTGCTACTGTTTTTATTGCTAGTTTCTTATTCTCTTTATGACAACATTTTCAGAGCTGACAGAAAAAACAGAAACCAAATAAAAAATGAACTTCCTCACCTGTCTGCTACACTCCCCGGATGGACTTCCTTCACAAAGATGTCAATTAATCCCAAGTTTTGGCTTCTCAGGGCCACCACACTGAACCCAAGGCCTCCAGTTGAAGGACGTTCTATATCTATATATTCAACATGCCGGCCCTAATGAAGGGGGAAAGTCAGAAAGGAAAAGAAACATGATGTGAATTTAAATATCACCTTTCCACAGAACCGAACCTGTTCAGCACACAGCAGCCTCTCCTAGGTTATCACTATCAGTCTAAACATGCTCAGTGTTCTGTTAATACGCTGGTTCTGGAAATTCTTTACAGAGTCCAGCATTAAGAAGAATTTTATAATTCATCCACATTAGGACATAGATTCTTGGCTGGACACAAACTGAAAACAAACATCCTTTCCTGCAATAAACTTTCAATTATTTTGTACGTAAATTTCTTTAAATTCTCTTGCTGCAAAACATGTTTTTAAAAGGCAAAGTAAATCAGTTATGCCAGAAGCATGCTTATATTCAGCCCAGTCAACCAGTAATTGTTTTAAATCTATAGCAATGAGTTAATGTGCCATTCACTTGATCATTTCAAAAGGCTACTATGTCCCAAGACTAGTATACTTAAATTCATTTTCATTCTCAAGCCCAAATTTATTCATGTATTTATTTGTTTGGTTACTGACTGACTGATGAACTTATTTTCCTCTCTTTTGTTTTTTTGAAACAGAGTTCTTTATAGAGTCTACCCACTCTGTAGACCATGCTGGCCTCAAACTCACAGAGCTCTTCCTCCCTCTGCCTTCTAGTGCTGGAATTAAAGGGTGTGCACCTCCAAACATAATTTCTTATTTTTAAAGTAGGCTTTATTTTGAATTATGTGTATGGGTATGTGCACATGAACTGCCTACTGAGGCCAGAAAGGGCTTGGATCCTTGGAGCTGGAGTTACAGCATTTGTGAGTGCTGGGAACCAAACTCAAGTTTTGAACAAGAAATTCTCTTTTTAAAGAGATTTTTTAAAAATCCAAAAACTTTAGTTGTCTATCATTTACTTCTTGGTAGGTATTAGGGGTTACAGTTAAATTATCCATTCTAATGTTTTCCTAGATTTTCCAAATTAAATGTAATTCACAAATTCTGTTTTGATATAAAATTATGGTATTCTGTTTGTTTTCCTCTTTCTTTTCCTTTCTTTCCTTTTTTTTTTTTTTTTTTTTTCAGATAGGGCATCACTATGCAGCTCAAATTGGAGATCCCCTGCCTCAGCATACAGGATCTGGGCTACAGGATTTGCCAGCATACCCTACTCTCCTGTAATTTAATGAAAAGTCCTAACACATAGGTTAGGAATAGGGTTAATCCTCCTTCCAATATAAAAATATAAACAAACAAAATGCATAGGAACACATTTTAAGACAAAAGGAGTAAGCATAAGACTCCTTTTTAAAATATAACAGAAGAAAAAACAACAAAGCTAAATATTCAGTGACATGATATGACCTTACCTGAGCCATCTGCTGAATGACTGAGTTAAAGTCTTCACTTCCTGACATTGGAGTCCAAGGCAATAATCCAGATGCAGTTAAATTACTACAATGTCTGTGGGCATTCCCATTTGTAATGGAACCATCAGTGAACACTAGCAAACCCTTCCGAGAGAAGTCAAAGTTGGCTGAACAATCTGAGGGGATATGGCTAAGCTGTTGGAGAGAAAGATATGAAAACCATCAGCAGAAATCTAGAGAAAAGATTAGTCATTATCTATTGATTACATGTATAATTTATATACATATTAAAGAACCAAAGGGCCAGCATGATGGCACATGACTTTAAGCCCAGTATTCGAATGTAGAGGCAGGAGGACCTACGGGAGTACAAAGTCAACCTGCTCTATATTTAGCAAGGTACAGGCAACCAGGGCTACAGAATGTAACTCTGTCTCAAGAAGAAAGGCAGGCAGGGAGAGGGGAGAAAGAAAAAGTGAGAGGTAAATGTGTGTTGGGGGGGGGGCACACGCACGCACACACATGCGTGGCTAATACAAATGCCAACACAATAGAATAAAGTAACGTTAATAACTAATGTCAACGGGGATGGAGAGGTGGCTCATTGGTTAAGAGCACTTGCTGCTTTTCCAAAAGATCTGGGTTCAATTTGCAGCACACACATGGTGGTTCACAACCGTGTGTGTGTGTGTGTGTGTGTGTGTGTGTGTGTGTGTGTGCGCGCGTGCGCACATATATTTAAAGAGACAAAGGGCAAGCAGGAAGAAAAGAAATGAGAGGTGGGGGTGTGTGTGGCGGTATGTGGAGAAAAAGATGGCTCAGCAGTTACACTGCTATTCCAAGGGCAGTAGCACTCATGCCAGTCAGTTCAGAACCACCCATAACTCCAGCTCCAGAAAATCAGACACTTCTGCCCACCCCACACACTCACGTGCACATAATTAAAATAAAACAATGCTTTCCTGTCTTGTTTTTTGTTTGTTTGTTTTGTTTTTGAGAAAGGGTTTCTTTGTGTAACCCTGGCTGTCCTAGATATAGCTCTGTAGACCAGGTTGGCCTCAAACTCACAGAGACCCACCTGCCTCTGTCCCTCTGCCTCCCAAGTACCAGGATTAAAAGTATATGCCACCGAGACCTAGCAAAATAAAATAAAATTTAAAAGAAAGAAAACAAAGTACCTATCAACAAATCAGTATGTTCTTAAGGCTAGAGCTTATAATATTACATAAGGAGTTTAGTTTTAAAATTTCCTCTTATGCACCTAAGTATGCAGGATACTGGACCTTTTTGCATTCATCCACATATCTCCATGGAGGAGCCACAAGAGATGCACAATAGGCAAACAATGGTACTCACAGCAACAGTGTTTAATCAATGTCTCTAAGAGTCAGGTACTAGGCCATCATTCCTGCATGGTTATTATCTCCTTGAATCTTTGTGATAGCCAACTGATGTCATTCATTATCCCAGTTGGTGAATATGAAAATTGAGGCACTCAGAATCCTTGTGTAATATTAATGGCAAGTAAATCACAAGGCCACTTAAACATTCTAAAGAACTTTCTAGCATTACAAGAAGCAGTTTTTGTGAAGTACTGGATGATTCAAGTATCCACACAATAGAATAAAAGCAAAATTAATAACAAATGCTAAAGAGGGGTGGAGAGATGGCTCAGTAGTTAAGAGCATTTGCTACTCTTCCAATAGATTTTGGTTCAATTCCCAGATTACACATGGAAGCTCACAACCATCTCTTACTCTAATCTAGGGGATCCAACACCCTCATATAGCCTCTGTAGTTACTGGGCACACATAACATGCACAGATCAATAATATATAAGTAAATCCATACACATTAAAAAAAAATAATAAGTTTAAAGATAGTAACTTATGTGTGACAACATGCTGCACCCATGGAATCCTTATAAAATAGTCACCTAAACAAGACTTACAAAATGACAGTGCCAGATGACATCTGAACATGGATAGGGAAAATCTAAGAAGGCCCCACCCTAGGTGAATTAGAGCTGATTAATGGCTGCTGAGAGAGAGAGAGAGAGAGAGAGAGAGAGAGAGAGACAGAGACAGAGACAGAGAGACAGAGACAGAGACAGAGACAGAGAGAGACAGAGAGAGACAGAGAGAGACAGAGAGAGAGAGAGAGCCACTCTTCTTCAGGGATAATCCCAATAGATTAAAAGTCCCAAAAGGTCATCCCTCAACACATATACATATGAACATTCAAATATATGTGAATAATTAAAGTAAATAATAATTAAAGAAGAGGTCCTAAAGTTTAGTGGGAGTTGGAGGGGGAGGGAGACACGGGAGGTTAGAAGTGTGAGAGTATAAGGTAGAAATGTTATAAATTGAGTCTTATATAAGAAACCCTAAAAGAATAATAAGAGGCTGGCACAGTGACCCAAGTCTTTTAATCCCAGCACTTTGCAGGTATGGGCAAGTGGATCTCTGAGTTCCAGGACAGCCAGGGCATAGTAAGACACTGTCTCAAATAAACAAAGTTGATAATAAAATTAATATTTTTAAAAAGCATAAATGTCAAACACAAACAAGATTATTTTAAGAAGACCAGTTAACATTGTAACAGGCAGCATTAATTGGACTCAGTGAGTTTTTTTTTAAAAAGTGGATAAAGCAGCATAAAGGGCATATTGGAGGTACCTGGGGAAAGGGGCAGAAGCTGGGGGAAATGTGTTCAAGATTTACTGTTTACTTGCGCGAAGTTGTCAAAGACTTTTACTCAGGAGAGGATTCTGAGTAAAAATGCTAGCTATGCAATCCCGATGGCCTGAGTTCAGACTTCTGAAACCCATGTTCAAGTGCAAGGTCAGCAACTATGCCTCACAATGTCCTCAGGACTCCAAATGTACCCTTCCACACAAACGTACATACATCATGTACACAAGCAAATCAACTAATCAATACACGTGTTCACTAGAGAGACAGAGTAGGCAAGAGGGCTCAGACGATACAGGCACCTGCTGCCAGGCCTGAGGATGACCTGAGTGGGGACCTCTGGGACCCTCACTGCATAAGGAGGGAACTGACTCATGTAAGCTGTCACACACTGACTGCCACACATCCCTATATACATACTACACACATACATATACACACTCACACAAAATAAAACATAATGAAAATGTAAATAAATAGATGATACATGTCAAGAGCTGAGAAAGGAATGCAGTGATAGAGTTCCAGCATACACGAGGCCCTGAGCTCAATCTCAACACCATATAGCAAAAACTGTATAGTTTTGAAGAAAATATTGAGATCCTGAAGCACTTGATCTTCCCTTAATTATCACACTCCAAAGCCCAACATAAACTTCATCGGCATTTGCAGCAGCCACCAATGCTGTCCATAGCCTGCAGGCCCCATGTGCCTTTGCTAAACTAAGAGTTGCAGTCCTCCTGTACTCCTCCGCTGATCTGAAGCCATCAAGGTGAGGCCCAAGAAGTACTTACTTGTCCCTTTAGCTGCTTGATGGACTGCTGGAGAGTAAGGATCTGGTTGAAGAGAGGACTCTTCAGGGTCTCATAAAACGCAGACAGCTTCTCATTCTGTGTGGTGTCACCCTTCTCCTGCAACTTCATTCTCAGGCGGTCGAGGACCTGCAGGACCTGCATTTTCTCTTGATTGGAGAAAGGTGATCAGAGCTCAAGTTAGATACCATCTCACAACCCACTTTTGAGTAAAGTAATATAACAATAAAAACATATAGCTTCTGTACCTGTAGCCGGATTTTCAGGCATTTTGAATTATCCTTCTCAATCACTTTCAAAAGGCCTAAAAGAAAAAAAAATAATAAATTTAATTATAAAAGTATGTCTTTAGTCCTACAGAGGAAACTAAAGCAAATTTCAAGAACACTCTTTGTTAAAACTGTACTTAGTGAAATTCAAATTAAAACCACATAAAGACATCAATGCATGCCCACTCAGACGGGGAGAATTTAAAAAGATCAGAGTACGTATTGGCAAGGCTGCAAAGCAGCTAGAACTATCACACACTGTTAGTAGGGAAGTCAAATGCCACATCACTTCGGAAAATTGTAGTTTAATTTATTAAATTTTTATAGTTGAAATCATAAGTAGTTTCTTATAAAGTTAAACATGTACTAATTACATAATCTACCCCCTTCTGCTCATGAACATTTACCCATGAGAAATAAAAATATGACCTGTATTGTATGCAAAAGTATATATGATTTATAAAAGGTCCCAACTAGCCAACTAGGAATACCAAGATGCCCAATCATAGACAAGTGGATAAACAAAATGTTATATTCAGGGAAAAAAGTTGCTGACACATACAATAAGGATGAATTCCAAAAATAGTATGCTGGGGAATGGGGCTGTGGGGGGTAGGGATATGGTTCAGGTAGTAGAATCCTTAACTAGTATGCAGGAAGCTCCAGGTTCCATCCCCAGCACCACATAAGACAGATTACAAGTGATATATAACTAATCCCAATACTTGGAAGAAGGAAAAGGACTTCAAAACTAGATTGGGCTACAAGAGATGATGTGTCAACAGCAAAACCAATAAGGCTGTCATCAGCATTGGTAAAGGCCCAAGCAGTCTACACAAGTGTCCCTCCCCAGTGTGAATTCCCCAAAGACCTGTGAACAGAGTGTCTCAGAAACGCTCATGTACTCAGTACCACAACTACACAACCCTCACAATTATGAACAGGCAGCTGTGAGAACAGGAGAGCCAGGATGGCACCATCGTTTTCTAGATGAACACAGAGCCCAAAAACAGTATGAAGGCCCTTAATCAACCAATATTGATAAAGCCAAGAATGCAAACTCAAAACTGTAAGATGCCACTGTTATAGCTGAATATAAACTTGACAAGTTCATTAGAGAACATAAGAGCCTGTGCCCAGATGTCTCTGAAAAGCAGGCAAGAGGACAGAATGCACATTCTTTTAGAAAGACAATTTAGTGCCTACAAATGGAGAAGTATACATATAATTTGCATTCTCTTTTCCCAGAATTTCAATTTCTGGGCCTCTCTCTCAAAGGGCACAACGATGTACACACATACATGAGTAGTTTTTATATTCTTGTTACATAGAAAAACTCCGGCAAAAGTCAATTATCACCAGTCATTGAAATGATAGAGTAAGCCTAAATAATCTCAAGAGTGCAGAAGCATTGTCACAGCATGTGGCTCTCTCCTTCCCAGGCCATAGACTGCTTTGCGAACATACTTTAACAGAGAGTTTATTAAATGTCAGGTACAGTCTGAAAATCCATGGATTCCTGGGGCATGGATGGCTGGGAAACAGGAAACAGGCATTTTTTGTTTGCATAAGTAAAGAAAGGCTTATGGAAATAAAGGTTTCCAAGACAGAAAAGGTTGCCTTCAGTTCCAGCCCACAAGACCCAATCCGAAAGTAAATGCATAAAAATAAAATCATGTAAAAAAAAAAAGTGTTTAAAGCCTTCCTTTTAGAAGTGTTTCTGTATATAGTTCTCAAATTTTTCCAGACCTTTTTAATGTTTTTTTTTTTATTTTTATGCACATTGGTGTTTTGTCTGCATACATGTCTCTATGAGTGTGTCAAACCCCTAAAACTGAAGTTGCAGACAGTTGTGAGCTGCCATGTGGATGCTAAGAATTGAACCCTGGTCCTCTGGAAAAGCAGCCAAGTGCTCTTTTAACCTCTAAGGCATCTCTCCAGCCCTGGTTTTTATGTGTATGGTTTGCTTATGTTTTTTTTGGGGGGGGGTTGGGTTTTTTTTTATTTTTTTGTTTGTTTGTTTAACTATGCCACTTTAGAAAAGAAGTATCTCCAAGGAAATGAAAAACAAATATTTACAAAGAAATGATTGGGTTAGACACAATGATCACCATCAGTTTACTACTTCCTGCCACCCAAGCGTGTGGACCACAGTCTTACACACACTAGTACTAGGCAAGCACAGAGCAGTCAACCTACACTGCCCAGCCCTATCCTTAATAGCCGTAATCATATCTGGGCATTGGTAGTGCACACCTTTAGTTCCAATACTCAGGAGGCACAGGCAGGCAGATCTCTGAGTTCCAGGCCAGCCTGGTCTACAGAGTGAGTTCCAGGACAGGCTCCAAAGCAATACAGAGAAACCCTGTCTCAAAACAAACAAACAAACAAACAAAAAAGGCTGTAATTATGTGCCAATAGGTAATGTTTGATTACCATGTGATTAAACTATCTAATTCTACAGGGCAGACTGTGTGATTCTGACCACAATAAACCAGTAGGGGTATAAACCTCTTAAATTTGAAAGATTTCCCATTCTACATGACTTCCCTAACACCCAGCAAGTTATCTATTATTTGAGCTTCACTAGTCTCTCCTGTTCAAGAGAACATATTACTGGCATCAAAACCATCTGCTTCAACAAATCACTTGCTATTCAAAATTAACTCGTTCTGAGACTGAATTTTACTTCAGTGTCAAACTAAGAATTAATAAGAGACTGCTCTCTGAGATGACTGCTCCTGAGGTGATTTCCTAGGGACTCATCAAACAGAGGACTTGTGTGCGGGCAATGTGCCGTCAAGTGCAGGGAAGTGACATTCTTGGAGTTTCAAGTACTGGCTGGGGCTCTTCTAGAACAGACAGCTATCTGTGTCTGGCATCTGCTGTACAATTGGAATTGAGTTAGATCTCTAATTTACATAAGACCTGAGCGTGCTGAAAAATCCACCCTTTGTATAAAACAGAAAAGTTGTACAGCATGCCCAAATAATAGAAAAAGCATCATTTGGGGGGATATTTGTGTTATACTTTTTACTTCTGTAAGACAAAAAGTGTGTATTGGGGAATTTTCTGGAAAAAAAAATTAGGAAGTAGTAATTATTGCTTCCAGAAAAGAGGAATTTAAAAGTTAGCCTTTGGAGGATGAGGATATAATTCAGTGGTAGAACATATGTTCAGCATGCAGGAAGACTCTGGATTCAATCTCCAACACCACAGAAAAATAATAAAACAAAAATTAGCCTCTTTTACTTTATAGATTTCAGGGTTGTTTAAATTTTTATTCAAAAAATATGGATTAAGAATGTAGCTCAGTGGTACAATATTTATCTAGCATATGTGAGACTCTACGTTTGATTCTCCACTACTACAATAAAAATAAATAAGAGCAATACTAATTTTCCAGTTTTCAAACAGTAGTGAAAGGGACAGGCGTGATACCACACAGCTGCAATCCCAGCAATCAGGAGATAGTGCCAGGAGGATTCAAGTCTAAGAGGAGCCTGGGCTACACAATGAGACAGACCTCTTCTCAAAAACTGACCACAGCAACATATATGCCTATAACCCCAGGACACAGGAGACTGAGGCAGAAGGATCTTGAACTTGAAGTCAGTCTAGGCTATAAAATAGACCCAACCTCAACAAATAGTAAAGGTAAGTAAATATATATAGTAAAAGTAATAAAAGATAATGGGGGTTGGGGTTCTAACAAGAACAAGATACTTAGCAAGATAAGAACAATGTAATGGGATCATCACATTGTGTACCTTGTATAAGAGAAAAGACTAACCACTTAGGACGTCTGGGGATACTATGTTTTTCCCTTCCACAAGCCTGGTAATGATGGAGCATCCCATTAATCCGGCACTCAAGAGATAGAAGCAGGTGTGTCTTTGTGAGTTAAAGGCCAGCCTGGTCTACAAAGTGAGTTCCAGACAGTTCTTTGTATGTATAACAGCCAGGACTGTTACACATAGAAACCTTGCCTTGAAAAAGGAAAGAGAGAGAGAGGGAGGGAGAAGGGGAGGGGATGGGAAGCGGGAGGGAGGAGAGAGAGGAAGAGAGGGAGAGAGGAAGTGAAAAGGAAGGAAGGAAGAAAGGAAGGAAGGAAGGAAGAAAGGAAGGAGGGAGGGAGGGAGGGAGGGAGGGAGGGAGGGAGGGAGGGAGGGAGGGAGGGAGGGAGGGAGGTAAGGAAGGAAGAAAGGAAGGGAGGAAGGAAGGAAGGGAGAGAAGAAAGGAAGATCCTTTCCCTGTAAAAGAAAAGGGGTGGGTAGAAAAGTGAGAATAAAGTGACCATTTTTATTTATGTGCATAGGGTAAACTCAAGTCTCAGTCACTACTAAAATATATAAGGCAGGGTCAGTGAGTCTCAAACTTTGCTCTTCCTGTTAATCCCCAAGTTACTGAACCTTGCTTAGTGCTTTTTGCAGCAGGTCTGATGGGTTCATGCTCACAAGCTTTCATGTGAGCCTGGCGCTACCAGCACAGAACCCGCATGCAGGTGTAGGGTCTGCACAACATACCTAGTTATGCTGATTGATATGAGGAGTATCTAGATCAGTGGTTTTCAACCTTCCTAATGCTGTCACTCTTTAATTCAGTTCCTTATGTTATGGCGACCCCTACCATATTTTCTTTGCTACTTCATAACTGTAATTTTGCCAATGTTATAAATCATAATATAAATATCTATGTTTTCTGGTGATCTTAGATGACCTGTGTGAATGGGTCATTAGACCCCCAAAGGAGATGCGACCCACAGGTTGAGAACTACTGCTCTAGAGGATGCAAAAAAAAGAGAAAAGGATAGTTTAGACTATCTTACTACAAGTGTGGGCTGTAAAAAGGTGGTGGGCTGACAAAGAGGTAAGTGTCAAGACTGGAAATGAGCAACCAGATACCCTCCTGGGACACCGTAAGGTATGGCCAGCATATCTACTAATTAAAAAGACCCCTGGGCTGGAAAGATGGCTCAGTGGTTAAGAGCACTGTTTACTCTTCCAGAGGTCCTGAGCTCAATTCCCAGCAACCACATGGTAGCTCATAAACCATCTATAATGAGATCTGATGCCCTCTTCTGGTGTGCAGGCAGACCAGTGTATAAAGTAATTGATTAAATTAAAAAATATAAAATTAAAAACCCTGAACTTATGGTTTGCATATTTTCTGAATTCCTTTCCTTAAGCTATGCATGAATACACATGTTCATAGGAAGTGGGAGTGGGAGCCAGGAGGATCAGGAGTTAGATGTCAATCTGTTCTATACAGCAAACCTTGTCTCTAAAATGAACATTTTCATTTTTATATATGTATTTTTAAAGAATCTGTCTCTGAAAGACTGGTGAGACTGCACCCTGCTCTTACAGTTGATGAATTTTTAGCATGGAGTCAACACAAAGTGGTCAGACTAAATCAAGAAGTATTGGGCCCATATCTATCTTAAATAGAAATGTACCAGTCAAGTGTGGAGGTGCATGTCTTTAACTGAAGTACCTGGAGGGCTGAGACAAGAGGGCTGCCATGGGTTGAAAGCAACTTAGGATACACAGTGAGTTCCAGGCTAGCCTGAGCTACAGCTCAAAGTACATACATACATATATACATACATGCATGCATGCATGCATACAATCATATGGGCATACATGTGTGCATATACACACAAAAAGGGGTAAACAATATGCTTCAGTGGTATTCAAACCTTCTGAGCATACATTCCCATCATTAAGAATATGTCGAGTTGGGTCAGAGTATGTGCCTTCATACAGAAGTCCTGGGTTCAAGCCACACTGCTAATAAATAAAACATGTTGGACATAGATTTAAGGTTCTTTGTCTGCTTTTTAACAATTATAAAAATATACTACTGAGGCTGGGGAAAGCACTCAGTAGATAAGGTGATGCCATCAAATGTGAGGATAACATTGGATCCTTAGCAGCAACACAAATGCAGGGCAGCTGTGGAAGTTCACTTGTAATCCTAGCACATAAGAGACAAAGACTGGGGATCCCCAGGGCAAGATGACTAAAGCCTGACCACTAGCAGCCAGCCAGGTGCAGTGAGACACCTGGCCTAAGTAAATAAAATGGAAAGCAATCAAGATGTCAACCTCTGACCTCCACACATGTGTAGCACCTGCATACATGTGCACCTACACACATGTAGGTACACCACACACACAAAATAAATTAATAAAACAAAAATAAATACTACTCACTATTTACAATATTCATACAATGGCGGAAAACAACTCGTAACATATGGTGCCGAAATGTGGCTAATAAGAACGTCCACATAAAACTAAGAAAAGCTAAAGAAATAGTTTTAGAAACAGAAGAACAAAGACAAGCAAGGCTTCTTGCTAACAGCATTTTTCTGGGTTGGACTGTTTTGCGAGAGACAAGCAGAGACTTGCTCGGAGGTTTCCTGACTCAGCATAAGCGGCACAAAACTGCATGGCTTTTAAGAAGCTCTGCTGACAATTTATTGGTGTGTCCGAGAGCTGGCAATGGCAGTGACCACATCTCCAAGCCGGCAGCATGCTGCTGGATGGCAGCGTAGACCAAGACAGTGAGCACAGCTCACAGTTCTGACAGTAAAATAGCCGCTGCCATCTTGGATAGACCGCGGCTAAAACAGCTGTGACTTTCATTTTAGCAATGTTGTTGTTTACCAGATAAAAGACTTGTGGCCACAAAAAGACAAAAGATTTGCAGATTCACATTAAGACAAACTGCTAAAGGTTTACAGTGTGTTTTAAAATATACGTAGGCTTGGGAGAGAAAAAGAATAAAGACAGAGAGGAGCTGGGTGTGGTGGCACACACCTTTAATTCCAGCACTCAGGAAATAGAGGCCAGCAGATCTCTGTGATTACAAAGTAAACCTGGTATGCAGAGTGAATTCCAGGACAGATAAAAGTTACACAGAGAAACCCTGTCTCAAAAAAAATGAAAAAATAGAAGTAGAAAAAATAGAGTAATAAAAAAGCCATGTAAAGATGGAGAGAATCTGGATACTGTACAGTATTATATTGTCTTTGTATTGTTTGACTGCTGAGGAAATAACAACAACTGTTAAACGATATACTGCTGGATTAATTCAATTTATGTATTTTTAAAATGCTTTAACTTCAAAATTTAAGTGCAAGGACAGGTTACTGGGGAAAAGGATTTCTATTTTTGTTTCCACAGAAAATGAAAAGCTGTGGATTCCTTCCAGACTAACATGGCTTGATCAAGCAAGACCTCCTGAAACAGAGTCCCAGGTGATACAACATTCAAAATAGTTGAGACAAGGCAGCCTTGCAGGCTACAGCTAAGATTTCTGTGTTTTCTTAGGATCCCCATGACAGCGCCCCCTACCAGCAGGAAGCAGTTTGGAAGGAACAACACCCAAACTCACAAATATTGTTTATAAATGTTTGTTTTCATTTACATGGGGTTGGTTATAAATGGCTAATGATCACAGCCAATATTTTTTAAAGAGAAAAAGGGGATTATGGTATAGATATGAATACTTTGTTTTGGAATGGATTTTCATTTATTGATACAAATTTAAGATCAATTTTGTGATAAGTATATTTCTCTGCTTATTTAGGTACTGTGTTTATATAGCTCATTTAAAAATGTATAACTTAGTGCAGATTATAGATAGTTACCCATAATAGTCAAAACTTACAGTTAAGTTACTTGGGATTTCTAGATATACAGAGATGTATTTGAGATAAATAGGCATTCTTCAAACCTTTCAAAGACCTACAGAATATGGCATTTAAAATGGTTAAAATTAAAATGGCTTTCTTGACAGTGAGGCACAACTGCTCCTGGCAACACCACCTGAGTCAGAAAGGAATATGGACATCGAAGAAACTCGTTATGAAGTTTACTTCCAAAATGGCAAGACTAGGACAAGATACTACTCTTGTCTAGACTGTTTGACTTTATGCTGTGTAAACTGGACATGCAGGACCCACAGGAAAGTGACTGCTGATTCAAGATGAACATTGCTACAGAGTTCCTGCTTCATGAAAGAGTCTGCCAGACATTCTGCAGGACACAGAGAAAAGTGACTGACAAATGGCCAATACAGGCAGACAGTTTAAAGTTTCCTGCTTTACTGAGGAGTCTGCCAGACACACTATGGCCTATGGGCTGAAGATGGAACATTACAGAAGAACTCCGGGTGACTGACCAGGCAGTGAGTTGTCTCTGTCATTTCTAGAGTTTATATATTATCCTTCTGTGGTCTTTGATGGAGTTGAAGACTGATAGTTATGGTTATAGTTTTCCTTAGTTAGAATTAAAGATAAGTTAATAAGACTTTAGACTCACAAAGATAGGATTGATGTGAAATATTTCCTTTAAATCTTGCTAAATGTTAACGGACTAAATATTGTTAACTGTGAGTCTTATTTAATAAGTGTTGTGTTATATATTTTGCTTTGTTAAGGTTAATCCTTTTTATTTAGACAGAAAAGAGGAAATGATGGGCGATGTCATTCTGTAAATATGTTTCTCTTGTTGGTTAATGAATAAAGCACTGTTGGCCAATAGGAAAGGAAGATAGGAGGGACTAGGGGACAAGGAGGAAAAAGTAAGTAGTAGGGAGGAGTCAGCATGGAGAGACTGGAGAGAGCAGAACACCGGCCCCTCTCTCCGGTAAGATGAGACCATGTGGAAATACTTAATTAATAGAAATGGGTTAATAATTAATACAGAGCGGATAAGGAACTAGTAACAGGCCAACAGAAATATATCTAATACAGTGTCTCTGTGTATTATCTGGGGCTACCACGGCTGTGGTCCCAGGCTGGTGGGAAAAACTACTCCTAACACATAACAAAGACTTCAAAAGGATAAAAAGTTAGCAATTAAAATCTATTATCACGACTGAAAAGATGGCCCAGCAGTTAAGAGTGCTTATTATTTTTGCAGAACACCAGAATTTGATTCCCAGAACTACTGCTCACACCAAGCTGCTCACAAACACCTGCAACTCTAGCTCAAGGAGGATCTAATGCCCTTTTCTGGTCACTGCAGGCAGTTACACTCACATGCACATATCCCCACACAGAAACATGCATGCACATAACTATAAAATACATCTTCAAAATAATTTAATTGTACTGTCATCTTCCTCCAAATAGATGAAATTGGAGACCTCTTGGAAACTACTAGAACAGAGGCCAGCTCAGTAAGGGTTAGGTAAAAAGCAGATGGCCATTCAATCCTCTGACTTGTATTTAACATAACAGATCTAGGAAATTACTACAATTCTGGAGCTGCAGAGAGGGCTCCACAGTTAAAAGAATTCACTGTTTTTCCAGATGACCCAGATTTGGTACCCACCTCCCACAGACTAGCTCATAAGGATCCATAACTCCAGTTCCAGGAAACCCTACACCCACAGGCACCAAGCACACACATGGTGAGAATAATTAAAGAAATCTGTAAATGAAAAGGAGAATTTGATGTTTCAAGCAATATCTAGGGAAGGGGACTAAAACTCAAAAGGTACATGGCAAATGAAGGAAAGAACACAATGACTCTACAGCAGAGTACAGTCAAACATATCTGACATACTTAGTAAGAAATTAACAGGCTGGCCCTGGGGGAATAGCTGAATGCACTACTTAACTGAATATTAACAAGGCACTAGCTTCAATGCTTAGCACCTCCAAAGGAAAAAAATAAAACACAGGTATGATATTGGCTTAATTGTCAACTGGACACAACTGAGTCACCTGGAAAGAGGGTCTCAACGAGGAACTCTCTACATTGAATTGGCCTTTGGGCATGTCTGTGAGGAATTGTCTTAAATCATGTGGGGAAACCAGCCCACTGTGGGTGGCACCATTCCCTAGGCAGAGACCCCTGCGGAAGAGCGATGAAACTAGCTGATCGCATGCAAAGAAGATGCACTCATTTTCTTTCTCTCTCTCTCTCTCTCCTCTTCACTATGGATATGATGGGATAGTTTGAAGTTCCTGTCTTGACTTCCCTCCAATAATGGATTGTGCCCCTGAAATTATAAGCTGGATATACCTCTTCTCCACTAAGTTGCTTTCTGTCAGGGAATTTTGTCACAGCCCAAGGTGGTGGCACATGCCCTTAATCCTAGCACTTGGGTGGCAGAGACTGGCAGATCTCTGTGAATTTGAGGCCAGCGTGGTCTACAGAGTGAGTTCCAGGACAGGCTAAAAGCTACAAGAAACCTGTCTCAAGACCTACCCACTCACCCCCCCCCCCGAAAAAAAAAAATTGTCACAGTAACCAAAATGAAACTAGAGCCCTGGGCTTATAGTTTGAGTGTGTTTAAACTGATTACAATTTGTCACAGATAGGCTACCTACAACCAGCATAGTTAGAAACTAAAACACTAGGATACAGCACTAAAGAACCCAACAGGGCCAGGGAGATAGCCAAATGGGTAAAGCACTTTCAAAGAAGTGTGAGGGCTAGAATTCAAGGTTACACTTCAAATCCTCACAGATATGGAAGGCACCTGAAATCCCAGAACTAGGAAGGCAGGGATGGGGAGTCCCCTAGACAAGCTAGCAGGCTAGACTAGCAATTATGTGAGTTCTGGGCTGAGAGAGATCCTGCCTCATTAAATAAAATGGAGAGCAACCAAAGAAGAGACCCAATGTCAACTTCAGGTCTCCACATGCATGCCACAGATCCACATACCTGTGAGCCGGCATACATGCATGCACAGACCATGCAGTTATGTACATGTCAGACACACACATACACACAAAACACACAGAAAACAAGAAGTTTATTACGCTCAGTAGTTGCTACTCCATCACTGAACAAGAGAGATTAGGTCACGAATTTTTCATATCAGCTGTAGTATTGACTGAAGAAAATTACAATATTTTGGCTATTTAAAAATCTATGCCCTCCTATGCTAATACCAACTGATGAAAAATTTGGGGTAGTGGGAGTGATTCAGAAAAAGAATTTGGATTTAATCTGCATTTCTGGTTGAAGGCAATTTACTGGGATTAAAAAAATAAAATCTGTTAACTCCTCAAATCACGAATCCAAACAGCCAGATGTGATGGTGAACATCTTCAATTCCAGCACTCTCATGAGGCGGAGGCAGGCTGATCTCTGTGTGCTCTTGAAAGACTTTAATCTGTAGAGTTGAGATGTGGGAAAGGAGCAGGAGAATAATTCTTGCAAGCAGAATATAGAAAATCATAAAAAAATGGACATTAACATGGGAGGGAAGAACAGATATGACAACAAGAAAGTTACTATGGTGATGAGGCTAGTAGTTAAGCTAGGCTGATCTTGTTAAACCTGTGTGGAATAACTGAAGGCTCTAAATGTATAGCCAAGAGAAAGCCAGAGTATGAAAGAAGTTTCTCACAGGTCTTGGCCCACAACAAGGAAATGGGCTCCAACTCTGGAACAAATGATTCCAGATGAACAGCCCTGTTTGGGCTCCTGGCCAACGGACAGTCTGGGGACTTTTCAAGTCATTCTATGGTTTATCCTTTGAATAAAAATAGGTCACACCTGGGTGATCTCTCAAACATGAGATTATACTTTGTAATCAATCACCCTGTACCCCATGCATGTATGCTGATTTGCGGTTTGTCTCTATAAAAAGGAGCCTGAACACCTTTGGGGGGTGTGCAGCTTTCCCCGAGATTGCTGTTACCCAAGTGCACTCGTTCAATAAACACCTCTTGCTTGTTACATCTCCTGGTTTTGGTATTTGTGTCGTGGGGCTTTCCCACTGGCCCATCAGGACCCCGAAATTAGGGCCCAAAACTCAAGGCCACCCTGGTCTATATATGGAGTTCCAGGACAGACTGGGCTACATAATAAGACCTGATCTCAGGGAAAGAAAAAAAAATTCAAGACAAATTAAGGACCAAAGAAACATGCTTTACAGACTTTCAATAGCTTATGAGAATTCAACTTCCTACATCTGATCATCTATTTGAAAAACTTGGAAAATAAGGTCACAGTCTACCTTGCTCTGGCACTCACTAAAATACACGTCTGTCAACTGGATCATTACAACTGGGTGGTTCATAACTCCATAGCTCACTGAACCAGCAAGCTTGAAAAATCCATGAGTTTAATATTAAGTGTAAAGTTGTGATGAAGTTATTTAAACACTGAAGTCCATGAATAGCTCCATCTTCCTTTGTCCTCAAAGATTAACATTTACTAGGTACTCATTAAATATCAAACAGAAATCAAACCAAAGAGTGGTGGTAGCCATCAAGACTCTAAATAACTGTATGAGTTGCCATGCAATACAAACTCAAGTGTTAATAGCCATTAAGGGAAAGCTATTTCCCTCTGGTCAGGAGAATGGAATCTCTGGCCTGGAAGGAAACTTAACATTCCAGTTGGGCAGGTCAATCATCTGGCTAAGGGACCAGCCTCATGAAGGCTTGATCTTCCTTATGCCACGATAAAAAGATAGGAAAAATAATTATCCCCTTAATGCCACAAAGCCATTAGGTCTGCCCTCCCAAGTCCTGACTCAGAAAGGCATAATTCTTCCTTATCTCCCCCTTCTTTTTCCTTTGGATGCTGGCCAGAGCCTAAGAATACTTTGCTGTTATTCTGAGCTTCTTGCTCTTTCTCTGGAGCTCCTCCCTTTCTTGTTGTGAGGCTGTGTGTCTGACCTCTGTGACTCAGTCAAATAGCATGAATTTTTCTCTTCCTCTGCTCTATCTGCCTCCTCTGGGCAGCTACCTAGATTTACAGTTGGTCCTCCCTGGGGTTTTTCTTTTAAACTCTAATAAAATTGTCTTCAAGCTTCCTTTTAAGCCAGTTCTTAAATTCTTTTAATAACAATACTAACAACTCCAAGAAGGAAGTATACTAATTTCCCAGGTAACATGTAGAACTCCACCAGGATTTCCCCAAAATTTTGAGCAACACACAGTTTTCCCCCTATAATCAACATCAGCACACATCTGACCAATTTTCTTCACATTTTTTGGTGGGGGGGGGGGTTCAAGACAGGGTTTCTCTGTATTGTTTTGGAGCCTTTCCTGGAACTAGCTCTTGTAGACCAGGCCGGCCTTGAACTCACAGAGATCCGCCTGCCTCTGCCTCCAGAGTGCTGGGTTTAAAGGTGTGCGCAACCAACGCCTGGCTTCTGATCATGTCCTTAATGGATGCCACATCCACAGTCCTCACTAAAAGGACCTGAATGTTCAGAATCCACTAACAATTAGCTCCTGCCTCAACATTGGTCTATTTCCCCCATATGCAGGCTGTGTCTTCACAGTCATAACATGTTTTAGAATTCAAAACAACCTAGTAAATTGACAAGGAAGGCCATGCTACCCACCAATACTCATTCTCCTTTTCCCAATGCATACTCCTCTGCTGTTGGGTGTGTAGCTCACACCTGTGATGCAAACATGTGTAGGCTGATGTGGAAGGGCTGTTGATAAGTTCAGGCTAACCTAGATTGCACAGTGAGTTCCAGGTGAGCCCAAGCTACAGAGGAAGACCTTATCTCAACCTCTTTCTAGAAAAGAAGGTGGAGAGGAGCATATTTGTCTGCCACTAAATGACTATTTTAGGATCTACTATTTTATTTAATGCTAAGCCATTCTGCATAACATTATCTGATGTTCTCAATGTCTTATCTGTATTTCATAAATCCTTAAAACACAAGGGTACACTGCTATTAAAAAAAAAAAAACATGAAAACAGGAGGAAACATAGATGCCACTGAGGCATTAATTAACTTCATGGGGGGGAGGGAACTATCAAATGATCAAGATTTTCTTGGTAAATAACTAAAAATAACTTAAAAATAAAAGAAATTTCAAACTGAATTGGCCAAGTACATTCATTCACATCCATTTTGAGAATAGAGAATAAAAAGAATTCAGCAAAGAATCTTTTTTTTTTTTTTTTTTTTTTTTTTTGGTGTGTGTGTGACAAGGTTTCTCTGTATAGCCAACTGTCCTACAACTTACTCTATAGACCAAGCTGACCTCGAACTCAGAGAGATCCACCTACCTCTGCCTCCCAAGTACTGTTATAAAAGGCATGTGCCACCACCACCTGGCCCATTAAAGAATATTTTCAAATATCTAATTGTTGAGACTACTAAATTTGGCATAGCACATGGCACTCAACAAACCACCAACAAACGGATAGCTATTACTGTTGTTGGCATCTCTTTTCAATCAAAATTACATGACATTCTGGAATTTCAAAGAAGTCAATACGTCAATTGAGGTGTTGCTATGTAATCAATACTGAGAAGATTGAACAATAAAACTTTTCATCGGTGCAATTAATACAAAACAAGAGACCAAGGAGAAGCCTATATATTGGAGTGTTGTCTTAATTTTGGGATTTCCTTTTTCTTTTTGGTGTTTTTTGAGACAGGGTCTCACTATATAGCCCTGATTGGTCCAGAACTTGCTATATATACCAAACTAGTTTGAAACTCACAGAGATCTATCTGCCTCTGCCTAGCAAGTGCTGGGATTAAAAGCATGCACTACCATGTAGAGAAAAAATTAGAATCATTGTATATAGGGTAAACATTAGAATGTAATAGCTATTTGTTCAAGATAACATTGTAGAAAACATGTAGGTGGAAGCCCCTCCTCCGCCCCCTCTCTTTCTCCAGACTCTGCCCCTGAGAGAGCAGAGCCCACCAAGCAGTGGCTCCTCCCCTATAGGGTATTTAAGGCCCCCTCCTTGGGAAAAGCCTCATGTTTCCCTTCTTTCCCCAGAACACCCCAGAATGCTTTGAGCAATTTAAAACCTGTGGGCATGATTGGCTTATTGCATTGGTGGAGTTACCCACTACCAGGAGATATTTTTACTTATCGGAAAACAGTGCTTGTTTCCTGTGATTTATAGAGTTGTTTTTCTGTAGGAGCGTTACAGTCTTTGCCTAACTTTGGTCACAAGACAATCCTGACCCACCTGGAACATCTTGCATTATTGGGTACTGCAAAAAGTACACAATAAAGACTAAACTTGAAAGGGTGTGATGAAACACAGATTAGATCCAGGCTTTGGTTTAGGAACTTGTTTCACTCCAAAAACAACTTCTGCATAAGAACCAATAAATATGCTTCTGCAGTTCACTTTCTCCTAGCTGCCTCGGAGCCTGAATTACATTCTGAAGTGACCCTCTTTCTTTCATTGCCCCTCTTAACTCAGAACACCCTACACCACCAAGTCAGTTTAAAGCCTTTAAAGTCAGCACGATGGTACCTCTGTAATCCCAGTATTTCAAAGGCAAGAGGAGGGTGAGTTTGAGGCCATTGTGTCAAACACAAGTCAACTTATATTGGAATGTTAATCATTCCTCCTCAAGGGTAAATACACACACAATCCTTATCTAGTGTATTCCCATAGAATGTGAGCCAAAAATTAATTTTAAAATTTCGGCAAGGGCTAGAGAGATGGCTGAACAATCAAGTGTGTACACTGCTCTTACAGAGGATACAAATTCAGTTCCCAGAAGCCATGTCAGGGCACTAACTTGGCCTCCCTCTACAGGCACTTGCATTCACTTGCATTCACTTGCACATAACCACACATACATGTAATTTTAGAAATAATAAAAATAGCCATTGAGATGGCTCAGTGGTTAAGAGCACTGGCTGTTCTTCCAGAGGACCTGGGTTTAATTCCTAGCACCTCCATGGCATCTCACAACTGTCAGTAACTCCAGCTCCAGGGGATCCAATACCCTCACATAGACATACATGCAGGAAAAACATAATTCATTAAAAAAAAAAAAAAAAAAAAAAGCAAGGCAGTAGTGGCACACACCTTTTAATCCCAGAGGAGGCAGAGACTAGCCAGCCTGGTCTACAGAGTGAGTTCCAAGACAACCAAGGCTACACAGAGAAACTGTCTCAAAAAAAAAAAAAACAAAAACTAAAAATAGAAAATAAAAACAATAATAAGTCCTAAAGATTTCTGATAGTGTAATATCAAAAGACAAAATTTCTTTAATATTTCCTTAATCCAGTATATACAAAGCATCATTTAAATAAGCATGCAATGTAAAAATAAAATATTCTATACTTTTTTACACTGTCCTCAGAAAGCTAGTGTGCATTTCATATGTATGATGCATCTTGGTCTCAAAGAGTCCCACTTCACTTGTGCCAGTGGTTTTCTGTGTTCACAACAAAGTCCTGACCTATTAACCTAGACCTTTTCAGAAAAAATTCTTTGCAATGTTTTTAGCAGACATTTGCTTCTCAACTCAATCTCTGACTATTCAGGTAAGAATGCTTACAGGCTTGAGTTCTTCCTCACATCTGACCAGAGATGAAAGTGGAGAAAAAAATGGCTTGCTGCCACAAGACACATTCTAGACCTGTTTCCTTCCAACCTCTCCAATTCTCAGTGAGGCAGATCATTTCCTAATAGGGGACCAGCACAAATCACTTGCCAAAAGCTACAAGTAGGATCAAAGCTCGTCATTAAACTCTACTAGGTCCTCAGCACCTATCTATTCATCTCACTAAAAAGAAAGTATTATCTGTTGGTAGAGCAAGCTCTCAGCATGTACAAGCCCTGGGTTCCCATCCCCCCTCAGCACCAATAAATACAAATAAAGCAAGGAACTTGCAAGCACTAAAATTCCTTCCATTTGCAACAAAATGTACACTGGGGGCTCTAAAAGATGTCTAAATCTATACAAAAATCCAGGATTTAAAAAAAAAGTAGCAATGGTTATATATACTCAAATATTAAGACAGCTCATCCCTGCTTTCTCCAGAAACTTAGCTCTCCTACCAATATGAGCACAGACAGCAGCAAACTAAACCCCTTTTGTGACTTCCCCAAGCTAATACATTTTGTTAAACTTTAACAAACCAAGCAAGCTCAGACTACTTGGCTGTTTGATGTAAAGATAATTATTAAACCCTAGTGTAAAGAATGGGAAATGCTGCGCTACTGTCGAAAAATCCAAAATTTTAAAAGTGAATTCATTACAAGAAAACACAGATGTCCCTATCTTTAAAAATACAAAGTGTACCCCAAAAAAGTACAAAGTGAGCCCAGCAGTGGTGGCACACACCTCTAATTCCAGCGCTTGGGTGGCAGGAGGATCTCTGTGAGTTCTAGGACAGCCTGGTCTACAGATTGTTCCAGGACAGTAGGACACAGAGAAACAGAGTGAAAGAAAAGAGTCCTGTTATTTATTGCCTTTTTCTCAATGGTGAAAGGGGTTTCTGGTGCTGCTAACTACCTTTTCTTCTTTTAATTCTTTAACAATTTCATTCAAGTATACAATGTGGTTTGTCACTTCCATAAACAAACCACCCCATTACTCTTCTCTCATCATCCTCCTTTTCCCACCTTCTCCACAGAAAGTCCCCTCCTAAGTCTATATTTTGTTTTGTCCCCTTTCTGGAAAACTCTTGTCTTCCCTACAATGAATTTATGCTTACTTCATACAAACACAACAGCTGCAGAAGGAACTAAGGATTGGAGCACCTACTCAGTATGTGTGTGGTCCTACATGCAAAGCCCTCACCACTGGACCAATCATGACTCAGAACTGGAGATTAGATTAAGACTAGATTCAATGTGAGTTGACAATTTAGGACAATCCAACTTGAGATCAAATCATTCTTCTGATGACAAGCCCATTATATGCATCTAAACTAGTAAGGGTATAATCGCTTTGCAATTAGTTTGCAAATTCTAGCATTAGAAAACAAACCTTCCACATCTGTATTAACTTTCAAATTATCTTAAATTTTAACAGTCTTTATAAAGACCATTAGGGTCCTAGGAACAGCAAAAGGTCATGACTTTCCATTTTCTAATTCTGCAAAGTAAACAGATTTCAGTTTATCCAACATCTCCCTAGCTTTCTCTAGAAATGGTGAATCCGAAGCCAGAGTGAGGTTAGTCCGCCTGGAATGTGGTCCAGCAGTTTCAAGGAACCGAGATTGTTCTGGTTGGACACCTACCGCTGATAAAACCATAGGTCAGATGCAGGTAAGAGGCAAGCTAGAGAAACCAGGCAAAGTAAAGGTGTGGCCTCTGAACCGCAGAGACAAGCCCGTCAACAAGGCATTGGAATCCGAAGTGATAAGAGCCAAAGGGACAAAGTGCAAGGGGAAGATTCGGCCTTTGGGGAGGGCAGGGACATTCGAAAGTTAGCAAAGACCTGGAAATACTTTTCCAGACCGTGTTGGCAGCCAGGAATCCGGTAACTTTCCGAAAGACTGAGATCCACCACTCCAGCTATTCCGAGAGAAGCCCAAGGGGCGCGAGGACCACCCGAGGCCAGCTCGCTCGGTCCCTCCGCTGCCCCCGCTCCCTCCCGCCATCTGCGGGGAGCTCCGCCCCGCTCCCAGAGGCCGCGGGCACGCGCGACCGCTGAGATCCCAGGCCCGGAGGCCTGGAAGTCGGCGCGGGGCAGATTAGCCGAGCCGCGGCCCGCCGTGGGGCCTGCGAGCTGCCCGGAGCACCGTCCGCAGGCGCGGGTCACGGCTCCCCCGAGGCCCCCGCTCGGGGCGCCGCAAGCGTTACCTGGTCAGGCGACAGCGCTGTGGGAGCCGCAGGGCTGCGCGGGCGCGGCCCCCACACCTGGCGGAAGTTGGGCGGCTGCCCTCACCTGGGCGGAAGTGCGTTGGCCTGCTCACCTGGACGGAAGTGCAGCGGCGGCCTCCTCACCTGGTCCCCTCTGGACCTCGGCCGGGGCCGGGCGGGGCGGGGCGGGGCGGGGCGAGCGGGAGCCCGTGGGCTTCTATTAGCCCAAGTTCCGCGGCTGAATCGGGTTACAGAGCAGAGGAGACAAGGGGCGTGCGGGCAGGTGCGGAGGTGTGGGCCGCCGGCGCAGATCGCAGAGAGAGACCCCACACAAGACCTTGCAGGGCGGTATGCTTGCAACTGCTGGGTGATGTCCACTTAGCCCAAGCACCAAGCACCTCGGTTCCAGTCTTCTTGTGCCCTTTATATTTTCTAGATGTGCTGACTCGACACGAAATTTCATAAATGTCGATCTCTGTGTCCTCATCGTCCTAAATGTAATTATTGGTGTTTTTTATTTAGAAGTTTGATGATAAGCATCTACTTTATCAAATACAGTCCACTCAATGCTAAAGAGAATCAATCATAAGCTATCTTACTGAATAAATGAACTATTAAGTACTGTGATTGACGGGATGACAGAAAAAAAAATGGTATCCTCGAAAACTAAATATATACAAACAACTGCAACTGGCTAGGCATTTGATAATTTATGGCTGCGTGCTTATTTTAAAGGAGATAACATTTGTTAGGCTTCGTAAGAAGGTATGCAATTTTTCTCTAATGTAAGGAATGAAATAAAGGTGACCATTTTCACCTGTCCTATTCCACATATTATTGGAAATCTCAACCGGAGTAATAGTCAAGGAAAAATCTTGTTTGTGGACATCATAATTTTAAGTATAAAAAAACCTGTGAAATAGTAGGATACAAAATCAATGAACAAAAATTAAAGTTGAGTGGGCAAGATGGCTCAGAAGGTGAAGGTGCTTACTGTCCAAGCCTGACCACCTGCATTCAAGTTCTATCCCAGGAATCCAAATATTAAAAAGGTCAAACCAACTCCAGCAAGTTGTTTTCTGACCTTCATATACTCCCAATGCCAATGGACCATGGACCATGCCCTGTCTCACACACACAAATGTGGAAAAGGAAAGAAAGAAAAACATACTTGTAATCCCAGCATCCCCTTGGTTAAAACAAGAAGATGTGCCACAAGTTCAGAGTCAGCCTAAGCTACATAATGAATTCAGGCCAGCCTGGACTATCCCAGTGCATAATGAGACTGAGCTCTCAAAAAATAAATGAGTAAAAATTTAAAAATCAATAGCTTTCTTGATACCAAATAATGGACTTGCTAAGAATGAAATCAAGAAAGCAACCTTGGTATCTTAGTTCCTTCTCCTACTTGTGCTAGTTAGTTTTAAGTCAGCTTGACACACTAGAGTTATCTGAAAGGTAGAAACCTCAGTTGAGAAGATACCTCCATAAAATCTAGCTGTAGGACATATTGTTATTTAGTGATTAATGAGGGGAGGGTCCAACTCATTATGAGTGGTGCCATCCCTGGGATGGTGGTCCTGGGTTCTATAATAAAAGCCAAGTAAGTCATGAAGATCAAGCCATTAACTGGTCTCCACCATGGCCTCTGCATCAGCCCCTGCCTCCGGGTTTCTGTCCTGTTTGACTTCCTGATGTGACTTCCTTCAATGATGTACTACCGTATAGAATTTGAAGCAAAATAAATCTTTGCTCCTCAACTTGCTTTGGGTCATGGTGCTTCATTGCAGCAATAGAAACCCCATACCAGAAGTGGAATATTGCTGTGAAAGACCCAACCATGTTTCAGGAATGATTGTGAAAGAACTTTGGAACTTGGTGCAAAAAAAAAAAAAAAAAAAAAAAAGAAAGAAAGGAAAGAAAGAAAGAAAGAAAGAAAGAAAATGAAAAGTCATTGAATGTTTAATGTTTGGTGAGCTGTTCTGTAGGAGCTTGGAAGATAACAATGCTGAAGGCAATATAGAAGATGGAAGCCTAGCTTGTGAATTTTTAGAAGAAGTTTAAAAACTCTAACAGGTCATGTGTTATTTTGAATTAAGAGTCTGTGGTTCTAGTTAGATGGAGCTGAAGAACCAGCTGTGATTAACAATATACCAGACCGGGCAGTGGAACACATCTTTAATCCCAGTATTCCGGAGGCAGAGACAGATGGATCTTTGAGAGTTCAAGGCCATCTTAGTCTACAGAGCCAGTTCCAGGACAGGCACCAAAACAATACAAAGAAACCCTGCCTTGAAAAACAAAACAATTCGCACATGCGTGCACACACACACACACATACACACACACACACACACACACACACACGTACATACATGTATATGTTTATATATATATATCAGAACTATTAAAAGTGGAACCTTTGCTGATAAGATATTCAAAGCTAGTCGGCTGGAGCTGAGAGATTAGCAGTGATTGAGAGCTGGGACTAGAAAGGTTGCTCAGCAGTTAAGAGCACCGGCTGCTCTTCCAGAGGACTCGGGGTCAATTCCCAGCACCCATAAGGCAGTTCACAGCTGTCTTTACTTCGAAGATCTAACACCTTCACAAAGACATAACATGCAAATAAAACACCAGTGCACATTAAAAAAACAAACAAAAGGCCAGCATTATTAAGGTGAACTCTTCTGGGAACTGTCTTTAGCATCAGCACACAGAAGCTGTGTTTCAGTGACAGTGACAGCCAAGATTATACTTCAAACTGGCAGCTTAATGTGAGAGTGTTACAGTTGCCCAGTTCTGTTTTTGAAGGCATGAGGTAGTCATGGAGAACAGCTGAGGCTGACATTGTGAGAGGCCAGGAGAGGCTATTAGTGAAGACACAGCCCCAGTGGCAGTTGAAGGCCCAGGACTGAAAGGGTCATGCAGAGAAGTTGAGTTTTGACACCATTAAGAGAACCTGTGAGAGGTTATTGGTGAAAGTACAGCCCAGAAGTAGCAGACCCCAGCATTTTGGAGATTCCAGTATCGTGAGATGACCACCAAGAGCAGCAGCAGCGCAGGAATGGAGCCAGCCCAAGCTTAGAAACAAGCCGTGTCTGCTGCAGAGGGCAGAGGCAGAGAAGTGACCAAGCACTTGGAGGAGCCCAGAAGATCATGAGTGAATCCCAGACATGGGATGTTATTTATACAGTTGGAGTTTGGTGTTGCTTTGTTTAGATGGTGATTGTGCCTTGGTTTTTCCCTCTTGAAGTGTGTATTTAACTTATTTTATTATTTCAGGAGCCCACAGTCATGAGACTAAACTTTTAAAGAGATTTCAGGTTTTAAAAAATTTTTGGATTTTTGTAGAGATTGAGTTTTAAAGTGTTTGAATTTGTAACGACTGGGAAATTTCAAGTTTTTAAGTTTGTAAGTATTTTATATTGTGCTGTTATTAATATGTGCTCTTTAAGATGAGCAAGAAAGTAAAGGTAGAAGCCTAACAGTGTTTCTGTGTCAAGTTGGCAAGGAGTCAGCACACTACCGCTATAATGTTTGGTTTTTTGTTTGTTTGTTTGTTTAGAGACAGGGTTTCTCTGTGGCCTCAGAGGCTGTCCTGGAACTAGCTCCTGTAGACCAGGCTGGTCTCAAACTCACAGAGATCCGCCTGCCTCTGCCTCCCGAGTGCTGGGACTAAAGGTGTGTACCACCACCAACTGGCTACTGCTATAATGTTAAATGTTGTTTTTTATCTAAGTTGTTCTGTTTACCAATAAATGTTGTGCAGTGTTTTACTCTTTTGTCGTTTTGGGGGGAGTCTTTTGAAGGGCCAGCCATCCAGCTCCCAAATAAATCACACACAAGACTAATTCTTAGTTATGAATACCCGGCCTTAGCTTGGCTATTTTCTAGCCAGCTTTTCTTAAATTAACCCATTTATTTTTCTTACTTTTATATATCTTACTTTCCTTCTTACTCTTTGGCTGGCTGGGTGGCTAGGTAGCTGGCTGGCCCCTGACATTGTCCTCTCCTTGTTCTCCTATTGCTCTCCTGCTGCTCCTTGTTTCTCCTATTTATCCTCTCTGCCTGCCACCCCTGCCTATCCTTGCTCCTCCCTTGCTATTGGCTGTTCAGCTCTTTATTAGGTGTTTTAGACAGGCAAAGAGTCACAACTTCACAGAATTATGCAGCATAAACAAAAGTCACAACCTTAAAATAATATTCTGCCACAAATAAAGACTTGGGAATTAGATATTGCGGTGAAAGCCTGCTATATCAAAGAAGCCAAGGAGCAACCAGCTGACCTCCCTTTCTGGCTCGAGACCCAGCAAGAGAGTATTTCTCCTACCATCCCAAACCAAAAAGGCTGAAAATCTCTTGAGTCTTTCCTGTGTGTCTCTCTTTCCATCTTCCCAGGTCGTCTGTACTCTCTATAGCTAATTCTTATCAACTGGTCTCTGGCTCTGTCCCCTGATTCAAGGTTAATTTTATTAATACAGCCTCAAAGTTTCACAGTGTAATCAAATGTCCTACAACATTGTAATAAAATACTCTAACCCAAGCAACTTAGGAGGCAGATATAGGAAAATCTCTGTGAGATCAATACTAATCAGGTCTCTATAGGGGGTTTCAGCTCAGCCAGAGCTACATAGTGTTTGTTTGTTTGTTTGTTTGTTTGTTTGTTTAAAAACAATATAGGAGAAAGATTATTTAGCTCATCATTCCAGGTTACAGCTTATCAATGTGGGGAAGTCAAGGTGGCAGGAACATGAAACAATTCCATTCACACATAGTCAAGAAACAGCAAAGAAGGCTTACACACACACACACACACACACACACACACACACACACACACACAGAGTTAAAAACCCCCTATTTAGGGAATGGTACCACCCACAGTGTGCTGATCATCTCCATCTCACTGTAATCATGGTAGTTCCACAAAGACCTGCCCACAGACCAACCTGACTGGAAAGACCTTCACTGAGACTCTTCCCAGGTGATTCTAGACTGTATCAAGTTGACAAATAAAACCATAACACTTGGAAATAAATTTAATAGTGGAAATAAATGTTCTGCCATGGTATGGAACACTAATGAAAGTAGATGAAAAGAACACAAACACAATGCTCACAGGTTGGGAGAATTAATACTGTTAAGCTGTTGATACCACACAGAGCTGCTGTAGAATAATCCTTTTGTACACTGTAAAGATTTGACACTTGGGTTGCTTTAATAAAGAACTGACTGTTGGTAGCCAGGCAGGAAGTATAGGTGAGACCACAAGGCTAAGGATTTTGGGAAAAAGAAGGTAAGAGTCAGAGGAGACACCAGCAGAAGCAGAGGAAGCAGGACATGTAGGAAATGATGTAATAAGAGGAGTCATGTGGCAGAGGGTAGATAAAAAATATGGGCTGGGCTGCAGAAATGATTCAGAGGTTAAGAGCATTGGCTGCTCTGAGTTTAATTCCCAGCAACTACATGGAGGTGCACAACCATCTAGAATGAGATCTGGTGCCCTTTTCTAGCATGCAGGCATAGACGCAGGCTGAACACTATAACAATTAAATAACACATAACAATTCAATAAATCTTTTTTAAAAAAATAAATACGAGTTAATTTAAAACGAGAATTAAGCTGGGCAGTGGTGGTGGCGCACCCCTATAATTGCAGCACTTGAGAGGCAGAAGCAGGAGGCTCTCTGTGAGTCCAAGGCCAGCCTGGTCTATAAAGCAAGTTCTAGGACAGCCTGAACTTGTTCAGGATAGCTTAGGCTTGCTACTAACTAGCTCTTACAACTTAAATTAACCCATACCTTACCTACTCTCTACCACATGCTGTAATGTTTTTTCAGCAAGGCATATTCATCTCCTGCTTCCTCTGCATCTGAATGGAAACTCCATGTCTTTTTCTTCCCAGCACTGTGTCAGTCTTGGTCTCCTGCTCAACTTCTTTCTACCTAGCCATTCCAGTTGGCTTTTTATTAGCCCAAATGAGAGCAAAACATCTTCACAGTGTACAGTATACACTGCACACTAGCCCAGGCATGGCACCACCCACAATGGGCTGAGCCCTCTCCTTATCAATCGCTAGTTAAGAAAATGCCCTCCAGGACAGTCTACAGAGGGATCTAATGGAAGCATTTTCATACTCTAGGTTCCCTTCTCTCAGAATACTAATGTATATCAAGTCGACACAAAGCTAACCAGTATAACAGATTTATGCCACTTCATTCATCCCTGAAAACTTTTAATAGAATTTTAAATATGGTAGAGACTTTTTTTTTTTAATGAGAGATTCGTCTAGAAACTGTGTAAAACTGGATTGAGGCCCTTGGAGAGAGGGGGGCTTATATAAAAGCAGTCACTATAGCAAAGGATATAGGAAACAAAGATAACATGAATTAGGGTGGAAATACAGGTTCGATAGCCATGCGGTGGTGGTTGCAGCACACCTTTAATCCCAGCACCCAGGAGGCAGAGCTAGGTGGATGTGTGTCAGGTGTGGTGGTTCCCTCACCCAGGAGACAGACTGAAGTATCCCCTCATTAAGTTCCAGGCCAGCATGGCTACATAGCAAGATCCTGCTTCACCCTTCTGCCTACCCAGTTGAAACACAAACAATTTTATTGGTTGTTTAATGATTAGACCAAGATACTGCAAAACATGGAGAAAATTGAAGATTAAAAAAATGTCCCCAAATTTTATGTATAATGTATACATATGTAGTTAATATAGACATGTGTCTAAAGTATTGGCCAGAGGTGAATGTCAGGGGTGTATTCCTTTATTACTTCTATACCTCATTTTTGAGACCAGTTCTTTCGGTTCTCCTGGAACTCACAGATTTAGCTAGACTAATAGGCTAAGAAACCCAACCCAGGGGCCCACCTCTTTCTTCCACCCCAGCACAAGGGTTACAATGTATATTACTTTGCCCAGTTTTTTACTTGGGTACTAGATCCTCATGCTTGCTTAACAGCCTTTTACTGCCTGAGCCATCTCCTCAGTACCTGGTTCCAGGTACTGAATCTGATAGAAGGAATTATTGGTAGTGAAATGTAGAAGAGATGGTTTATTTTGATTTATGAGATGGTCTCTGATAAAATTAGTTTTAGATCTTCCATATGGCATTCAAGATGAAATATAGTTAGCAAGTAAGAGTAGGTCTTGGATCTGAAAAGATGGCTCCTTGGTTAAGAGTACTTGTGTTCTTGCAGAGGTCTGAGGTTCCAGTCCAAACACTCATAAAGTGACTCACAGCCACCCATAACTCCAGTTCCAATGGGAACAAAAGGCATGCATATGGTACACACTTAAGCATCCAGGCAAAACATTCATATGCAGGACATAAAAATGAACCTAAAGAACAGTCTAAAAATAAAAGAGTTGGCTTTATTTTGTATGTGTGGGTGGGGGTGGAGGAGGGGGGATGTATATGCCAGAACTCGTGGATCAGTCTGCATGTGGAGGTCAGAAATGAACCTTGGGTTTACTCCTCAGGAGCCATCCACTTTGGTTTTTTTGAGCTAGAATCTCTCAATGAACCGGGAGCCAATTAGACTAGGCTAGCATGCTCCAAGGATCAGGAATTAACCTGTCAATTTTCTGTTCAAATGATGCTGAAGGCTAAGTCCACATGCTAGGCAACTCCACCACCTTCCCAGCACAAGAGCCAAACGTTTCCGTTTCATTGCTGTCTTATAGAAACCTTTTAATTCTTTAAAATTCACATATCTTAGAAGAGGATTAAGATAATCATTAAAACCATAAAAATAGATTCTGTAATGGGATCAATCAGCAAAGCATCAGCAGTTCCAAGTAATTGTTTTAAATCTGCACTAAAATTGATACACAGATCAGCAGTATTCTTGCATTCAGCAGGAAACCATCTAATTTTGTCATAATTTCAATAAAACTGAAGCAGAAAACTGTTTCCTTTAGTCCTTTGGTCTTCTTTATGTTGTATCTTAAAAATCAACCAGAACATTACAAGTACTTAAATAGGAAGTTGCTTTTTTTTAAATCATCTTGTAAGATGTGTAACTGATTCTGATTCATTTTTTAAGATTTATTTTTATTTTATTTGTGTGTGTGTGTGTGTGTGTGTTACTTCTACCATGTGGGAACCAGGGATTGAATTTAGCTTGAAAGGCATGGCAGCAAGGGTCTTTACCCACTGAGCCTCATGCTCGAGGAGGCCACAAGAGGGCCCTGCATCCCCTGGAACTGGAATTACAGGAGTTCTTTAGCCACCACATGGGTGATAGGAACCTAACCCAGTCCTCTAAAAGAACAGAAAATGCTCTAAACTCCTGAGCATCTCTCCAGTCCTAATATTCTAATTTGTTTGCTTATTTGTTTTTGTTTTTGTTTTGAGATAGGGTTTCTCTGTGTAGGTTTGGTTGTCCTGGAACTCTGTAGACCAAACTGGCCTCAAATTCACAGATATCTGCCAGATTGCCTCCCAAGAGCTGAGATTAAAGGTGTGTACCACAACTGCCCCACTGATATTCTGATTATATTGTATTATATCTAGTCTTTGGACTCCAGTCCTTTATGTTGTTACAGTATAACGTGTGTATATATATATATATATATATATATATCAACGTAATTGATCTTCAAAGGTGAATGTGCTTTCAGCAACTTCTAAATAATCTAAATCCAAATTCTTCCAACCATAGGGAAACTCCCTTCCTTTGGGGCCTCCGGGATCAAAGGTGGTGTCCACTAAAGAGTTGGGACAAGTCTGCATGAACTCTGGGTCTGTCTCCCAGCACTTAAGTGCCAGTTGTGGCTCATTACAAGGAATTTTCAGGGACTTATACCCGAGGAGGCCCCTAATTGAGTATTGTCTTACTATACTCATTTTATGTGTGTGTGGCATAGCACACTTGTGGAGGTCAGGGGACAACTTATGTGAGTTGGTTTGCTCTAGGTGTAGGTCCTAGAGATTGAATCTAGAAAGTCAAGCTCAGGAACAAGTGTCTTTACCCACTGAGCCATCTCCTGGCCTGGGTTTTTTTGTTTTGTTTTTTGTCTTTTGTTTGTTTGTTTTTAATTCCCATGCTTGTTTTGGCAGTATATACTGTAATTGAAACGATGCAGAAATTAGCATGGTCCCTGCGCAAGTATGACAAGAAAACATATTCCAAAAAAAAAAAAAAAAAAAAATTCTCGCAGTTTTACCCCAGGGAGCTGCTTCCCGAAGCCCTGTGCTGCCCCATTGAAGCCGGGCCCCTTTAAGACCTTTCCTCATCTCCCAGGCGGAACCGGAAGCGCGAGGACGCGGAGCCCAACATGGCGGCCGCCTGGCCCGCGGGTCAGGCTTCGCCCCCGGCGGGGCCTCCGGGCCTCCTCCGCACTCTGTGGCTCGTGACGGTCGCCGCGGGACACTGGGGCGCCGCTGCCTCTGGCGCCGTCGGGAGCGAGGAGACGCCCAAGTGTGAGGACCTCAGAGTGGGACAATATCCTCCGGAAAGCCGCCGGCCTCAAGCGCTCAGCAGGACCCGGGGCTGGGGCTGGGGACCGTGGCGTCTGCTGCGGCTCCAGTGACCAATGGACCCCGGGAGGTGAGGAGGGAGGGCTGTGGGGACGGAGGGCCGAGCACCGCGTGCTTTCCCCTGGACCGACCAGAGCTTGGCACTTCCTTTGCTGGTTAACCCGTGTTTTATTCAAACAGACACATCCAGCCGGCTCTGCCCCAGACACTAGACATGCTAACAGCGACAGAGGCTTCCCTTTAAGTCCGCAGGTGTTGAAGGAGACAAATGTTAATAGTGAGCCAGCGCATATTTGCCTTTTGTCATTAACGTTATGTACGTCACCTCCAGCCATCCTCAGACGGACTGCCAGGCAATTGACTGCTTTACTTTGTGCTCTTAGACAAACGATTATTATGTGTTTTAAAATAAGAGATCACCTTAAATATTTTAAAATGTAATATTTGAATTAATACCTTGTAAGAATTTCATCCAGTGGATTTCCAGTATATTCACCGTGACTTTTTAAACCCTAACTCCTTCCAGAAATGCTTTGACCCTCTCATTTCCTCTTAACCTCGCCTCTCCCTCCAAAAACAAAACAAAACCCCTAGGGAGTCAGTGTGTGGCTTTCCACTGAGGCATGGTTGACTTACCTGGAACCACACCCTTGAAACTATGGTTCTGTGACTTAGAAGCCATCAACTAGCAATAGCTCCCCAGTTAGGGATGGAGGCTCTTGAATGAGCAAATTATGTCTGTTTTCTTACGAATAAAACATGTAGGTATCAGCGACACAGCAATTGTGTTAGTTGTTATTTACAGATGACCAGTCTGAAATAAGAGTAGGTGAATTGTCTTATTACAACAGCATTGAAATAGAGGAACAAGGTGAAATGTGAGTTATACTCAAATCACTGGGTTTGAGTAAATCTTTGGAGTACTGACACAATGCCTCAAACATTTGTATACAGATACTCAAACCTGCAGAAGCAAGAAAGATAAAAATAAATAAATAAATAGATAGATAGAAATGTTAAAATTAAGAAAATTCTGTAACATCTGTATGCACATTGAGGAGAGGTGTCCATTAGATTTTCACAGAGTACCTCATAATTTGCTAATCTGGATATACATGGAGTTTCTGACATAAGTTTAGCATTGTCTTTGGAAAAACTCAAGTGTTCTTCTAAGAAGTAACTGAGCAAATTGTGAACTGTTGAACCCTGGTGAGAAGCCTATAGAACTCTGAGATGGTGATAACTGCACGTTGTCTTAATGGCCTAACTAAAGATAAAATTTCCAGCAGTGATTTAGAAGTTCTAAATGAGTGTCACGCTGTGACTAGAGACATCTTGTGTGTACCATAACTACTCTATTGGGATGTGAATCATAAAATCTTAAGAAAATAAACCTTTAAAATATTCTTACAGTTTTAGCATCTATTAGAGGGGTTTTTAGAAACTTAAAAATCCTCCTGGAATCATTGATAACATAGAAAACAACCACCTTTCTATAGTCACATGCAAAGTTCCCAAGGCTTGGAATCAGGACACCTGATTTTGCTGCCTGTCATTTACATAACTGAAAGTTTGAACCTCAGCTGTGCTTTTGTGGCATAGGAATAACAAATAGTATCTTCCTTGAAACTTTGTGTTACATGAAATTAAGTGTGAATTAGTTGAATCCAGAACTCTGGGACTGGATTTGTTTTTAAACTTAAAATAATTTGGTAAAGATTTTCAAGTTTTCCCTGGCTATCCTGGAACTCACAGAGATCCACCTGCCTCTGCCTCTCCGAGTGATGAGATTAAAGAAAGACATGAGCCCCCCACCGATGGGCAAGATTTTTAATTTGATTGTTGCTTTTTGCTTATTCTTTAATTGATGTTCTTTGAAGATGGCATCATCTGCTAGAACTTTTGATGTAAATTTATTTTATAGGACTTCCTGTAATTTAATTTTCAACTATTATCTAAGCAACACTAAAGGTGTATTTAGGTTTGGTTTTGGTTTGGTTTAAAGCAGAGTCTCCCTACATACCCCTGGCTGTCCTGGAACTCACTCTGTAGACCATGTTGGCCTTGAGCTCACAGAGATCCATATGCCTTTGCCTCCCAAATGCTGTGCTTAAAGGCATGTACCACCACACCAAGTTTAACAGTGTATTTGTATCTGAATTTATTGACTAGTACAAACTCAGAGTCTCTCTGTACATGTGAATCAACAAGAGTTATAAGGCATTTAAAACATAGTATTTTATGCTAGAAATATAATTCAAATTTCCTTAACTTTTTAAACATATATTTGTAAAGAACCATTAATAAATGATGCTACTCAAGAACCAGTTAACTGTACAAACTACACAGCTCATGGTAAGATTTCCAGAATCTTGTCTTTAAAATATTTTGTAAGATTTTAACTATTTCAAGGAACAATGCATAATCCCTAAGAGTAATTAATAAATGTGTTTTATGTTGTGTTAGACATGATTGTTGAGTTTTTAGAACAATTTAGATTTGGAAACTAATTAAAAATTGTAAACATTCAATTGATTGGTTAATAAACTAACTTTAGTGCTTGGTATTGAAGCCAGGGATCCCTGTGTGCTCTTCCAGAGTTATACCCAGTGTCACTCTTTAAGTTAAGAAGCAGTTTTTCTTAATTACATAAATGGGATGTTTTCTGTTATTTTATACTTATTTATTTTAAAACCTTAGCATCCACTCATATAGCTCATGTTTTTTAAGTTTTACTTAAGTTTATATTTGACTGATGCATATTGTATGATGAAATGTTGTGTGTGTGTGTGTGTGTGTGTGTGTGTGTGTGTGTGTGTGTGTGTAATACTAAAGTCAGGATAAATATATCTATCTCTTTAAATATTTCTAGTCTTTTACCTGCCAAGCTTTGTGACAGAAATATAAATGTAGTTCTTTAGTCAGTGTTTTGTTTCCATCTCTATTTAAGACAAGCTCTCATTATGTAAGCCTCAGTCTCACAGATCTTCCTGCCTCTGCCTCCCTGTGCTGGGATCAAAGGTGTGCACCACCACACTGTCTGTCACTGTTTTGTTGCTATGAAGAGACACCATGACCAAGGCAACTCTTACTGGGAGATGGCTTACAGAAGGTTTAGTCCATTATTGTCATGACAAGGAACATTGTAGCACACATGGTACTGAAGCAGTAGCTGAGAGCTACATTTAGATCACAGGCACAGAGCAAGACATTGGGCCTAGTGTGGCTTCTGAAACCTCAGATCCAACCCCTGTGATATTTCTTCCCGACAAGGCCACGTCTAATCCTTTTCAAATATATGAGCCCATGGCGGGGGGCATTTTTATTCAAAGTACTGCAAGTACCCAGCTAGTTAAGACTTTTATATGTTTCATTTTCTTATTTGAAATTAAAAAAAAATTATGTGTATGTGTCTGAGTATCTGTATATGTACTGTTTGCATACAAGCAGCTGTAGCAGTCAAAAGAGAGTATTGGATCTCCTGGGGTTGGAGTTACCAGTTGATGCAGGTGCTGGTAATATGTAATACACATGTGTATAGGTCAGGAGACCTTGCAGTAGTCAGGCCTTGCCTTTTACCCTGTTCCCAGTTATCAAGTTCAGGCTGACAGGCTTGGCAGCAAGTGTGCCTACTCACTGAGCCATCGGCCTACCCTCAGACATGAGTTTTTAATTACTGGAAAAGAACTCAAAGCTGGATATGGCAATACAAAACTGTAACCCCAGCACCAGGGAGGCTGAGACAGAAAGATCACGAGCTTCAGACCATCATGGTCTATATAGTGAATTTGAAGGGAGCCTGTGTTCTGTAGTGGGAGAGGAGCATGAAACCCTTCAATAATTTACACAGACTGTATTGTCCATATTATGTACTTGAAACATGGACTTTAGTATATAAAAACAATATGGTAAAGATTTTATATGTGTACCACTTATCAAAAAGTGTCAGAGAAGTGTTTTTTGATAGTGAGTAGCACCTTATTCTAGTGATTTAGGGGAGCCTCTCATTCTAAATATGTGTAAAGCTAGGGGGATTTTATAGAGTGCCTCCTGTTTTAGTCACTTGTCTATTGCTTCAAGGGACACCTTGAGCATTGCAACTCTTGGAAAGAAAGCATTTAATTGGGAGTGAGCTTGCATTTTCAGAGGCTTAGTCCATCATCATGATGATGGAAACATGGTGACACACAATCACATGGTGCTGGAGAAGAAGCTGAGGGTTCTACTTGTGATCAGCAGCAGAAAGAGAGCTGGGCCTAGTGGGGATCTTGAAACCTCACAGCCTAACCCCAGCACTCTGGAGGCAGAGGCAGGTGGATTTTTGAGTTTGAGGTCAGCCTGTTCTATAGACCAAATTCCAAGACAGCCATGTATACACAGAGAAACTCTGTCTCAAAAGAACAGAAAAGAGAGAAAAGTGCCATAATTAGAATAAAAAATACTGTTTTGTCTCTTGACCTGATTTTACAGACAGAGCTAACAAGGCCGTATAATAAGGAAACGTTTCTCATGTTGTGTTTTCTGTTACTGTGATAAAATACCCGAGAGGAAAAATTGAAAGGAGGAAGGTTTCTTTCTGGCTCATGGTTTTGGAAGTATCAGTCCATGCCTGGCTGGCTGTATTGCTTTCAGTCTTGTGGTAAGACAGAAACACTATGATGGAAAGGCTTGCTGGAGGAAAATTGCTAGTATTTTGACAGCCAGGAAGCAAAGAGAAAGGACAGGACAGCCTGGAGATAAGGATAGTCAAAGCATGCCCTGCAACCTACGTCCTCTACCAAGTCCCACGCCTTGGAGGTTTATCAGAAATCTGACACTGAGCTTTACATTAAACTGTTGGACTTTAGTTTTCCTTAGATTTGATTGTGACTGTGCCCTGATTCTTTCCTCTTGGAGTAAAACAGTAACTTATGTTTGATTTCATTGGCACTTAAAGTTGATATATTTTGGGTGTTTTAGATAGATTATCTTTTAGAGATGGAATATTTGACACAAGCTAGAGTCATATTTGAAGAGGGGATCTCAGTTGAGATCCAGATTGGTCTGTGGTAGATTTTCTTGACTGTTGATGAGTGTAGGAAGGCCCAGTTCCCTGTGGACCATGCAGGGTGAGCAAGCCATTAGGAACATCAGTAAACAGCACTCCTCCAGGTTGCTTCCCTGCTTGAGTTCCTGTCCTGACTTCCCTCGGTGGATGGTGCTATGGAACTGTAAGCTGAAATAAACACTTTCCTCCCGTGTTGACTTTTTTTCAAGGCGTTTTGTCACAACAGTAGAAACTCTAAGTCAGGTGCACTCATGCCACAGCTATGTGGAGATCATAGGACAGTTTTGTAGCATTGGTTCTAACCTTTTGCCTTTATGTGGGCTCTTGAGGCTGGGAATCTGACATCTGGATCAAAGTATTTGCAGAGCCCTGCTCCTTTTAGAGCTCAGGCTCTAGAGCAGTCCTTTTTCCATTTCCTTCTTCCACAGTTCTGATGGTACCAGTGTGGTAGTTTGAAAGAAAATGCTCCACTAAAGGAAGTGGCACCATTAGGAAGGGTGGCCTTGTTGGAGTAGGTGTGGTCTTGGTGGAAGTGTGTCATTGTGGAGGCGGGCTTTGAGGTCTCATGCATGCTCAACTCATACCCAATGAGACAGACCACTTCCTGTTGCCTGGAAGACTTAGAACTCAGAGCTCCTTCTCCAGCACCATGTCTGCCAACACACCACCATGTCCCATCATGATGATAATGCATTGAACCTCTGAACTGCAAGACAGCTGCTCCAATTAAATGTTTTTCATTATAAGAATTGCCATGAGCTGGCACTCAGGAGGCAGAAGCCAGCTAAACAAAACAAAACAAAAACAAAAAAAACAAAAAAAAAAAAAAAAAAAACAAAAAAAAAAAAAAGAAGGAGAAAGAAAGAAAAGAAAATGGAAAAAGAATTGCCATGGTCATGGTGTCTATTTGCAGCAATAGAAGCCCTAACTAAGACAGGCAGTGATCTTGTTACTCCTTGTCTCACAATTGCATCAACTCAGTCTTTCCCTCCCTCTCCAGGCAGCATTCTCCCTGTGTGCTTTCACACCTCCCTTTGTGTTGTTCAGGTTGTTGTTTTATCTTGTTTTTTGAGACAGGATCTCACTATGTAGGCGTGGCTAGCCAAGTCCTTATCATGTAGACCAGACTGGTCTTGAATTTACAAAAACCTACCTGCCTCTGCCTCTCTGCCTCTGCTTCCCCAGTGCTGGGATTAAAGGTATGTGCCACCATGCCTGCCATTTTCCTTTTTTACATAAAAAGTTAGTACTTACTCTAATAATGTTGTCTTAACTTGATAAATCTGCCAAGAACCTATTTTCAAATAAGGCCCCATTTTTAAGGCATAACTTAATCTATAACAAATGCTTTTAGATGTGTGTTTTTTCCTAAAATGGAAATAAGTTTTTTTTGTTTTGTTTTTCAAGACAGGGTCCCTCTATGTAGCCTTGGCTGTCCTGGAACTCACTTTGTAGACCAGGCTGGCCCTGATCTCACAGAAATCTACTTGCCTCTGCCTCCTAACTGCTAGGCTTAAGGCACCTTACAAAACAGCCTTTTCAAAGATGATAGTGACCATCGAACTTTGAATTTTAAAGAATACTATAGCATTGTAATTTTAATGCAGAATTTAGTATGCTAGAAACTGCATTTTTACAGCTACTTAAATTCATGATGAAAATTTTCAAGTGTCAGATATGTGAAGCTTTAAAAAATTATTTAGGAATGAATGGTGAGAGCAAAACTTTTAAGTTTCTCTGTGCAACAGTCCTGCTGTTCTGGAACTCATTTTGTAGACCAGGCTGGTCTCTGGCTCAGAATTCCACCTGCCTCTGACTCCCCAGTGTTGGGATTTAAGGCATGTACCACCACTGCCCAACTGAGTGAAACTTTTTGAAGACTATCAATCCCAAAAGGGCTTCTAAATCTGAGAAGAGATCCATGTAGAGACCACTCTTGAGTTTGCTGTGTAGCCTAGAGGATGACTTTGAACTTCTGGTCCTCCTGCCTCTACTTTCTGGATGCTGGAGTTGCAGGAATTTACTTACCACATTGATTTTGTTATCATTGATTGGATACTTCATTGTTACGGGACCATCTTTTGCATTGTGGGATGTCAGTAGTGTCTGTGACTACAGTCCCCACCATAGCCCTCCTGTGCTAATAACCAAAGTACCTCCAAGAATTACCCGATGTCTTCTGGGGGACAAAATCACCCTAATTAAAAATTATTAATCTAAGCCAGACATGGCAGCTCACACTCACAATCCTAACACTTGGAGCCTGAGGCAGGAGGATTATGAATTTTGTTGCAAATTGATGTCCTGCCTCAAAAAAACAAAAAGCAAAAGACATATAGTTACTGATCTATCCATGTGTAGTGCCCCTACCTCTAATTCTAACACTCAAAGGCTGATGCGGTAGGATTGTTTGAGGCCAGCCTGTGCTACATACAAAGTTCTAGTGTTTTCTCTTACTCTTGCTCACTCTTTACGTTGGCTATATTCTTTGTATACCTGCCCTGTGTATACCTGGCTGTGTATCTGGAGTTAGAGTGGAAATAGCTATATGGAAAAACAATTGCTTAATAAATGTTTTTATTGAAAGCTTTCTCTGTTATACTCTGTGTCCTTTGAATTGTGATTCAGAGTAAGTCACTGCAATAGTCTACAGGTGAATTGATGTGTTTTCTTTCAGTTGTACCACAATAATTTTAAAGCTTTGGCCTTAACTACAAGAAGTCTCAATTGCAGTCTCTTAACATAATATCCTAATATGATTGCTTCTTTACTCTCTTTCTTCTCCTTCATTTTATGCAATAGTTTTCAATTAAATTGAATCTGTCTTTTAAGTGCCACCTTGTTTTAGATTTTTAAAGTGCATTAAATAAATAAGTTTATAGATTGTGTGGTTTGAACTGTGAGGATTCCAAGAGATAGGGAAGTGTCCTAGAGTTTTCTTATGACACTGTTTTCATGTACTATTCTGGCCTGAAAAGAAAACAAAACAAAATCTGATTTGTTGGAAACCTTAACAAATTACAAACCAAATAGAAAATATTTTCCTTTCATAATAAAACCACACGGTCTCTGTGTATTTTACTTTACAAAATTCTGTTTTTGGCATTTAAAAAAAATAAACAAAAAAAACCCAGCAAACCATGATTATTGGTGGTAGATATAGAGGTAAACATTTTCTAAAACTATTCTAAAATATTAGTACTTATAATATTCATTGAGAGGATATATCTCAGTTGAGTGCATGCCTACCATGCATTAGGCCCCAGATTCAATCCTTAGTAACACACACATGCACAAGCACGCAGATGTTGAAGAAGAAAATGTTTCTTAAGCTAGTCATGGTGTCATGTGTCTTTAATCCCAGCTTTTGGGATTGGGAAGTGGGGAAATGAAGGCTTCAAGGTAAACCTTGGCCACTTGCAAGTAGCTTGAGACCAGTCTGGGCTTCATGAGATTTGGTCTCAAACAGACAAATGTATTGAGTACCTACTATAAGCTATATACTTTATGGTACATAGTTTTATATATTTAACCACAGTGGTTCTGTGATGTAGGTAATCTTAGTGTTATTTTTACCTACAAGAAGTCCAAAGGCTGAAAGAGGCAAACATAACCAAGATGAGGTCATCCTTACCAAAGATCTTTACAGCATTAGGCTGTAATACTTTTTGAACAGTATTTGCCTGGCACAAAGTAACATCTGTACTAATTGTTTATATTATGTCTTGAGTTATGAATGTGGATTGATATTGCTAAATACTGAAATAACACTGTATCAAGACCTAGGAGGAGTCAAGATAGAAATATACTTATGGAGGCCATTGTCTATGGTACAGTAGTGTCATCAGTTACTTGCCTTGTTGCTGTGTCAAAATGCATGATGAAAATAGATAAAGGAAGAGGTTATTTTCCCTCACAGTGTCAGGAGACACAGTCCATGGTGTCAGGAAAGCTATGACAGCAGGAGCAGATCACATTATATCCTTAGTGAGGAAATAGCAATGCTGGTATTCAGCTCACTTTTTCCTTTGTAGTTTAGTCTACAATCCCAGTCTAAGGAATGATATTGCTCCCATTTAGGATGTGTCTTCCCTAATGAAGTTAGCCTTAATTCATAGAATTCCTCTGATATGCACAGAGGTTTGTTATATTCCCATCCAAGTTGGCAGTCAAGATTAGCCATCACAAATAATTAATATATACTTAATACAAACCACAGATTATGTTTAAATAACTTGATAATTACCAAATGGATTGCCAACAAAAACTCAACTATCTTATGGATGAAATTTTCAAAAACCAGTAATATTTTACAGTTCTTCTTTTGTCATCAAAGGCAAGAAACTGAAGTAGATGGGCCATGCACACAACTAAAACTGTATGGTGATATTTATGTTATTATATGAAGAAACCACTATCATATTTATCTTCCACAAAAATGTATTTCATGCATATATAAAACAATTCTTTAACTTCCAGCCTAAATTAAAGCCTTCTGGTTACAATGGGAGGTAGTTTGTTATAATGTTAATGGATTCTTTTGTGCTTTGACAATCTTGGGAAAAAATTCACTTTTTCTATCTTTAGTTCAGTGTTTTCCAGCACCCAACATAATTTGTAAGGATTACAGCGGCAATGAAACACATTTTACTGGAAATGAAGTTGGTTTTTACAAGCCCATATCTTGCCGAAATGTGTAAGTACATTACTGAAAATCAAAATGTTGCATCTTAATTTTGTGGAGTGAAAGATAAAAGAGTCATGTTAAGGGAAGTCCTGCCAGTTTAAGTTATACCCATTACTTAGGTTGGCATCCCTCTATTTTAGCTTATACAATTCACCAGCCAGGAGCTGGGTCAGCTTATGAGATTGTAAAGGATTGAAGTTGACTCAGACCTTGTTAAGTGAGTTTGTGCCATCAAGTGTGTTATAGTTAGGTTCTGTTTTAAAAATTGTAGTGCAAATAGGCATTTACTTATTGTAGCAGAAAAATAATATTGTTGATTGCTTATACACTGTGTTACTTTTCTCAGTGCTGTGACAAAAGCAACTTAAACAAGAATTTATTTTAGCCAACAGCATGAAGGGAACAGGTCAGTATTGCAAGGCTAGCACAGTGACAGGAACTGGAGGCAGCTGGTCTCACTGTGTTCATAGTCAGGAAGCAGAGAGAGGTGAATGTTGGGTTCAGTTTACCTTTTTATTCAGTCCAGGACCCCAGTTCATCGAATGTGCTGTTCACATTAGGGTGGGTTTTCTTACTCCAACCCAGCCTAGAAGGTCCTTTATAGACATGGCCAGAGGTTTGTCCCCTAGGTAATTCTATAGCCTGTCAAGTTGATAGTATTAGCCATCACACATTGGTTTCACTTTCTGTAATAGATGAATAGTAGCATTAGGCTGACAGAATTTAGAAGCTCTGGGTGAGTGTAGGTTAGTAAAGGAATGGTTGCAATTTAGAGAATCTTTTATTTTTATTTTTTAATTTATTGTCCTATTAGAAAGCTTACATTCAATTTTTTTGCTATGAACTAATGACATGATTTACTTTTTCCACCTTCTTCATTCCTGGCATCATATTTATATATTAGAACTGTAAATGGTTGCATTTTATTTGATGGGACATATTTGCAGTCATGTTAAGAAATAATTCATGTTTGGATTTTTCTACAACTTTTTTCAGAATCCTTAGAAAGGATTAGCAAAATAAAAATTGTTGAAAGGAATTGTTTCCTAGCATGTAGGTATCATTTATTCGATTTTTAAATTACATGTTGGTATTTTTACCTTACTTATTCTAAATAACAGAACAGATTATATACTAAGTGAGAAAAATATGATGGCCCTTAATACAACTAACAAATTCATCTCTTGAAAAACCCAGCTTGCTCAGATTGGACCTTGTAGTTATGGCTTGTCATGGTAACTATGCTCTGTTACTTAATTTCCAAGTTAGTCTGAATTTTCTTTAGTGTCTCAGGTTAGATTATGTTGAGAGAGGCTGAGATGTGCTAAATATGATTATAACACATTGATGTCAGTTTTGATAACGAATATAATCATTAGGAAAAACAGACACTCCAAAGTCTACCAGCTAATTTATTCCCTTTACATAGTAAAATCAACAGATTCCAAAGATAACTTTTTGATGAGCATTGAGTCAGAACATAGGATTCCATTAGTGGATAGTTTTACACACTTAGCATGTCCTGCTATATCATATTTCTTTCATCAGAATACACAGTATGTGTGCAGCAAGAGGCCAGCTGTGAATAGACTCACTGGCAACTCTATTTGCTGGATATTCCCTTTCCATTGACTTTTTTTTTCTATTTTTGCTAGCATAATTTTGAAAATATATAATGTTAATACTCAATTAAATTCCATTTCTGTATTTACAGACTCCAGAAACTGGAGCCTGGTAACCACATCTGTTGATTACTATTCCATTCAACTATTTATACTGGTCATTATATTAATTGGAGCAGGCTAAATTGCTGTAAATTTCAGTAGTTTAGCACAGTAAGACTTACTTTTTATTTATGATATGGTCTAGTTTGTGTTGCCTTAAGAGTTCTGTGTTGTGATATAAGTAAGTGTTGTGGTCCCATACAGCCATCAGGACTCAGCTTTTCCATGGCTTTGCTTCTTCTAGAGCCCTTTTCATTCAGATAAAAGATGAGAGAGAAGAGAGGGAATCCTTTTAAATATATTTTAAGCATGAAATCCAGAAATAGCACATACTTCAGCCTTCTTTTCATTGACCTAAACACAGTTCTGTCTGCACTCAGTTGCAAGACCAGCTAGGAAATATAACTGCTGAAATGGTTTGGTGAATATCTAGACCATCTCTGCCCTACCAGGTTGTTTTTCAACATGGTTTACATATATAGCCAATTGCTTTTGTATTTCATTCCCTTTACCCTCAAAACTAGATTAGGCTCAGGCTTCTTGAGAGAGTCCCTATTTTTGTCTTTGATCTATCCACCATTTACATGTAATCATCTTTATTATGATACCTAAAACAGAACATGATGTTTTTTCCCTCTGATACTTGTCTCAATGAATGACACCTAGCTTACCCAGTTTTATAATCATAAACATTATTCTAGTACTTGGTGAGTAGAAGTAGGAGGTTCATAAGTTTGAGGCTAGCCTGGGCCTATCTGAAAACAAACAAACAAAACAAAACCCAAAACCCCATAAAACAGAAAAGCCAACCAGAACTTTAGAGTCGTTCTTCATTCTTTCATTTCCCCTTAATTTCCATGTTGAGGCTGATTGCTTCTGCTTTCTTAATGTCTACTGTTTTTTTTTTTTTCCCCTCCTGGTCTCATACTCTGTGTTGTAGCCAAGGTTGATTTTTGGATCTTGATCTCCTTCCATCTTCCAAATGCTGGGATTATTGCAGTGTATTACTACATGCACCCTTACCCTCATGATGCTCAGTATTTCCTGTATGTTTGTATCTATCTGTTTAATTTCTGTTTGTATCCTAGACTTATTTCCATAGATCCACACTGTAGTCACTCTCTCTTTGAACTTCTTTTGGCCCATCAGTCCCCATATAATTACACAGAGACTTATTAATTATGAAAGCTTGCCTTTAGCTTAGGCTTGCTCCCAACTAGCTCTTATAACTTAAATCAGCCTGTTTCTATTAATCTAGGTTCTGCCACACGTCTTTTTACCTCTCCTCCATTCTGTATGTCCGACTGCGTCAGTGTCTCGCTGCTGTTTCCTGTGTGCCTAGATTCTAACCCTGAGTTCCTCTCTCAGAATAAGTGCCTGGAAGTCCCACTTATTCTCTCCTGCGTAGCTATTGGCCATTCAACTCTTTATTAAACCAATCAGGAGGTGCCTTAGGTAGAGACACATCTGACAGTATACAAAAAGATTATCCTACCACATCACACATTCAGCTGAATTTTATTCATCACTGTTTGAGTATCTTGTGGACACCTCAAACTCACATGTCCAAACTAAATTTTGACTTCCCTTTCAGGAACCATTAGTCTTTCCCAACTCTTCAACTTCCTAATGTTTAGTATAAAATTTGAAGTGCTATTATTGCCCCCTCTCCTCCCCTCCCCTCTCCTCCCCCCTTTTCCTTTCCATTCCTTTCCTTCCCCTCCCTTTCCTTTCCTTCTTTCCTTTCCACCCTAAATTTAACAGATAAGACAATTGAACATACTTTTGATCATGTGCAGAATCTGATGATTCTCCGCACTTTTGCTATTACTCAGTATAGCCATTGTTAATTATCACCTGAGTATTGAAAAGCATTCAGACATTTTGTCCTTGTGCGCATATTTGAATTTGTTAGCAGATACTCAGTTCTCAATCCCTATTAACAGAAGCGTGTGTATTTCTCATACCACTGTTTTGGGGCTTGGCTGTATTGCTTAATTTGGTTTACGGTTAATAGGTGAGAAACATATAGAGGCTTAAGTGTGTTGTAAGATTTATTTTCCTTTTGTATTTTGATGAAATAATCCTGAAAAGAACTTGCCCCAGGTGTCTGCCTTAGAAGTCTCAGTTTCAGCTTGAGACTGAAAGTGAATCTATAGCCCATAATCAAGTTCAGGGCGTCTTAGCCCAGGTGCAGTCTGCTGATCCACAGCCAGTCTGCTGTGAATAGTGTGAGACTAATAGCTTATTGCTGTAGGCCACTGGCTTTGGGGGTTTGTTTTCAGTAGGCTTGTGACATTAGTGACAAATACTCCATTACAATGTTTTTAGCGGAACAACCACAGTATTTGAAAGTGTAAAGCAGGTCCTGTCACAGCTTAGAATCCTTTGGTAGCTTCCCTTGTCTCTCGGAGTGGGAGATGGAGTGTTGGTGGTGCACAGGTGCTCCTGTCCCTGCCCCCTTGCTCTCTCTTCCTAAATCTGCATCTGCTAAACTGGCCTTAACCCATCCCAGTCCATACTGTGTGCTGCCTCGCACTAGCTGCTGCTTCCGGAAGACTCACAAGGCTTAACTGAGCCTTAGGTCATTGCTCACATATCACTGTCTTATCCCCCAGATTAAATACCCCCAGCATTCTGGACTGTCTGCATACCCTGGCATTCTGGATTCGATAAACATCTGCTGCACCTTTTTTGTTGTTGTTGTTTCGTAATAACAGACTGTACAATTAGATTTTTAAAAATGTTTGGGGTTTTGTTTACTGCCAGGAAAATGTAAGTCTCTGAGGGACAAACATCTGTGTTACTTTTATTCATTAATATATACCATAAGCTTAGAATAGTTTTAGTTACCCAACCTCCAAAAGACAAATGAGTGAATGAATGAGCAAGCCACTAAATAAATAGGTAATAATGTACGGACTTGTTTTCTAAAATGTTCATATGTTGACATTGCATGGCTGTGACACTCTTGTTTTAATTCCATGCAGAAATGGCTATTCGTACAAAGTGGCAGTTGCATTATCTCTTTTTTTGGGATGGCTGGGAGCAGATCGATTTTACCTCGGATACCCTGCCTTAGGTGAGTATGTTTCATTCAAAAATGTAAGGAAGAATGAAAATCCTTGTTTAGATGTCTCCATGTTTAAGATTCATGTGAGTTGAATGGGTACATTTTTCTCTAGGTTGAGAGTGTTCAGTTCTGCAGTTCAACTAATGCAGTCAATGTTGGCCTTTCCTGTGCAGTCACCTTTTGGGTGAAAGCTAATCACATGACTGGAACTGTTGTGCTATGCTAAGCACAGTGTTTGTGAGTGTGTGTTCTTTTTCGCCAAAAGAGTGTCCTTTACCAGAGTCGTCATCACTATTGCCCTGAGAATAGAAACAACTGCTGTCAGGACAGGTTGATGTTTTGGTGATCACCGCGAGCTGGGATGAGTCTGACTTCATCAACTGCTAAGACCCTGTCCATCTCGCTGTCCTAGCTGTACATTTCCCTTTTGCCGTGGTTTTACTAATGCTTCAGGAATCATTTATGTTTGACCATAAGTTTTGATAAATAACACTTCCATATGCTTACCTATATTTAAGCCTTATAACTCTGGGACTATACTTGGCTACTTAAAGCATTTTTAGCATTAAAAATTTCTTAGGCATTTATATTTATTTATTTTGTGTACATTTATATTTGTGTGTGTATGTTACCAACATGCCACAGTATGTGTATTTACAGTACAGTGCTAATGTCAGAACCTAGAAGAATTATTCTGTGAAATACTGGATAAAATTACTGAGATCTTTAGAAACTGGGAATGGGAGATTTATCCATTTATTTAACAAATAATAACCATCTATTAAGTTCAGGCAGTGCTATATGCACTTAGGATGAAGGAATAAACAAGACACACAGAAGCCCTGTCATAAGCTTCCATCATACAGATATAAAAAAGGAAGCTAGGAGGTGCTTGGGAGAAAATTAAAAGCAATGTTTGTTTACACATGAAGCTCTACCCCAGGCCTGGGTGTGGGGAGATGTAAACATTTATTTTTTTTTAAGAAGTTTTATAGAGTATATTGTTTTTTATTTAATTACTTTTTTGTTATATGAGTTACTAAATTGTTTTGTGGTTTTTCTGTATGAGAGGTTTCTTTAAAATACTCTTGTACTTTTAGGTGAAGATTTGATTTTTTTAAGAGTCTACTTTTTATCATCATACTGCAGAGTATATAATAGCTTGGTGGAAAACTAGAAACATTTTAAGTATTTACAAAACTTTCTAGATTGTAAATTACTTTCCTTTGTGCTTTCCTAGGCTTGCTAAAGTTTTGCACAGTAGGATTTTGTGGAATTGGAAGCCTAATTGATTTCGTTCTTATTTCAATGCAGGTAAGTTAGTTTCAGCCTGGGACCTAAACCTTTATAGTCACTGTGGTGTTTGGTTAGCACATGTGACATTTCAGATGCATTAGGAAACAAAGGAGAATGCTTTACAACTTTTCTGCAGATGCTGGGCCTTAGGGATCTGGTTGCAGTTTTAGTAAACATTTCTCAGACTGTAGGTCTAAAAGCCATAGGATACTTACTTCAAAAAGGACTGCATGTCCAAAAGTGACTGTAGATATGGGTTCAAATGAATTAGAGATTTCTTTGTAATTTTATAATATGTTTTGTAATGAGTCTTTAAGACAGATTACAATTATATCTCTGATGCAGAATTGATTTGCCTGATAATCATGATCATCTTGTCAGTTACTAGAATAAGATACATTGATGGGACTCTGGCACACATACGACCATTTTGGAGGTAGAAGTAAGATTTTCTTTCAAAGTGCATAGGCATGCTCTATAGATTGCACTCTGTGTAAATGCCAGAAATGGTAATCTAGCTAACTTACTGGATAAACAAAGGAGGGAGTGGGTACTCCGCATGATCTCCAGTAGTAGGGATAGCCGCAAGCAAGATCAAGTCCATAAGAGTTTATGTTCTTTACTCTTGAGATTTCTTTTGTTTCTCTCTGACAGCCTCACCTTCTCATGCTACAGTGGGTTTGGTGACTGACACAGTTTATGAGATGCTATCCTTAAGCACTTAAAAGTGCCACCAGATGTTCTCCGTTAAATACTAAACTGCTTGTAATTACTTGGGAAGCTTCTTACATTAGAGGCAAGGATGAATATTGTCAGACAACACTTGGACAAGCATTTACAGAGCACCTAGTGTCCTCAGTGAGAGTCAGTGTGCATTTAAATCATTATGTTTGTTCTGCCTTCTTGTTCAGCATTGTCGATCTTCATTTCTGGCTCCTGGTGTTATTGTCATGCTTTAAAGCCAGTTACTCTAAGTGATTTTAACTCTATTCTGTGAGGAGGGAGGCACCAAATGGACAACTAAGATACAAGAATTAAGTGAGAAAAATATTTGGGATTTTTGTTGTTGTTTTTATTTTTGTTTTTTGATGTAGGGGTTCTCAGAGTTCTAGCCCTGGCCATACTGGAACTTGCTTGGTAGACCAGGCTGGCCTTGAACTCAAAATTCATCTGCCTCTGCCTCTGCCTCTGCCTCTGCCTCTGCCTCTGCCTCTGCCTCTGCCTCTGCCTCTGCCTCTGCCTCTGCCTCTGCCTCTGCCTCTGCCTCTGCCTCTGCCTCTGCCTCTGCCTCTGCCTCTGCCTCTGCCTCTGCCTCTGCCTCTGCCTCTGCCTCTGCCTCTGCCTCTGCCTCTGCCTCTGCCTCTGCCTCTGCCTCTGCCTCTGCCTCTGCCTCTGCCTCTGCCTCTGCCTCTGCCTCTGCCTCTGCCTCTGCCTCTGCCTCTGCCTCTGCCTCTGCCTCTGCCTCTGCCTCTGCCTCTGCCTCTGCCTCTGCCTCCTGAGTGCTAGGATTAAAAATGTGTGCCACCACTGTCCAGCAAATGTTTGGTTTTAAAATTGTACTTTTCCTGCTTTTACACACAAATCACAAGCCTAGCTGGATATCCTGGAACACAAAACAGGTACAGGCAAGCAGAGTCTAAGGCTCCTATGCATGTAGGTGTTAGGATGGACTTCTTATTTTATATAAAGATGCAATGAAGTTATATTTTATTGATATTGTTCAAATTAAGATATTCAAAATTCAATATACCTTGTTTGTTTTTATTTTGAGACATAATGTCACATAGCATAGGCTGGCTAGCCTTGAACTCCTGATCTTCCTGCCTCTATCTCTAGAGTGCTGGGATAGATTAGGCAATGGTAGATTTTTTTTGTTTTGTTTTTTAGAAAAAAAATACTTCGATTGTATTGAAACCTCTTCCATTTGTATGTAATCAGAGAGTTTCAAACCAGCATCACTAATGTGTACTTTGGCAAACCTGCGAGACAGAATAATTATAGATCCAAACAAGGAGAAAAGCTATAAGTAGTAGTTTATTAAGCAGTGTTTGTCTCCCTTTAGGGACTTAATGTATTGGACTGCTAGAACAAAACACCTTAGAATGGGTCATTTATTTTATTATTATTATTATTTTTTTTTTTTTTAATATTGTGTGTGAGAGGGGCATGGCCTTCATTCAGAGGATAACTCCATGTAGTTGGTTCTCTCTGTCCACCTTCACATTGATTCTTGTGATCAAACCTTACCTGCTTGCTTGCTGAGCCATCTTGCTCACCCTTTTTGGTGTTTTGTTGGAGATTGGTCTTGCTATGTAGGCCATACAGTCCTGGAGCATCCCAGTCATGTCAAAGCCCCTACGTCTTAAATCCAACACTTTGGGGATTAGACCTGAAGGGCACATACATGTTGTAATAGGTCCTTAGGTAAAAATTTCAAAGTTCATAGGTTTATGAGGACCAATAAATAAAAATGAGATCTGAATGATAAACTGCAGAGTGGGCAAGATGGCTCATCAGGTAAAAATACTTACTGTTAAGCTTGAGACCCTGTGTTTAATTCCTGGAACCCACGTAAAGGTGGGAGCAGAGAAACAACTTCCACACGTTATCTTCTGATTTCAACACATGTGCTATGGTATATACACCCAAACCTGCTACCCAGCCCTACCAACACAAAGTAAGTGTGATTAAGTCAGTAGGTATGGTGCTGTTATATAGACAGATTTAGTAAGAAACTACTCAGGGATAATGAGTTTGAGTCCTTGCCCTGAAGGCCTTTACAGTCTTAACTATCCCAAGAAAAGCTTGATAGTAGATTCTGCATTGTAACAGAAATATTTCCTTAGGAACCAAGGCTTTAAATAAGAAGAGCATTATTTTGAGCCAGCAACGGTGGCTTATGCCTGCAATCCTGGCACTTGGGAGATTGAGGCAGGAGTTTAAAGCCAGCCTGGGCTACACAGTAAGTTCAGGACAATTGTCTCCAAACAAAGCAATGTTGATTTCATCTTGAATGATGTTTCAAATCTGCGAAAATGTTGAAGATCCTAGGTTTTCCAGTTTATAGACTGGAGGATTCGGAGTTCTAGGTCAGTCTGGACCACATGAGACCCTGCCTCCAAAAAAAAAAAAAAAGAAAGAAAGAAAGAAAAGGAAGATGATTAATACTGATCTATGCATGTGTTGTGGTTCTCAAGACCAAGCCCAGAATCTTGCACATGATTACTTATAAATGCTCTGCCACTGACCTACATCCTCAGCCCTTCTTTTTATCTCCGAATCCATTTATGACATTTTAAATTTACAGAATAGTTGGGTTGTCTAAGAAGCCTGGTATCAACAACAGTGCAGTCCATTAAGTAAGGGCCATATATATGTCTAAAATTTAGGTAATAAAGTGTTTACTGGTAGCTACATTTTCCTCATTTAATTTATTTGTATTGATATGGCCCCTGAATATGTACAAAGGAAAATTCATTTTACAGTAATAAAATCAAGTGCTTATATATTGCAGACACAAACAAAGGTCAAGTAAAGTAAGTTTTCTGTTTTCAGTAAAATACTTAACAAAATAACCCAAACTACCTCATTTAAATGCTCAGTGAAGTCATTAATTACATTGAGTAATGCTGAGCAACCATCACTATATCTATTTGCAAAGCTTTTCTGTCACCAATGAAGAGTAACTAGCACCTCCCTTCTCTCCAGTTGGTAGCCTGTAGTGTCTCAGTCATTATGAACTGCCCTAGATATTTCATTCTAAGTGGAATCAGACAATAGAGACAGTGTTTGTCCTTCTTGTGTCTGGCTTAGCATCTATCAGAACGTCAGTCTTTTTAATTTCACTATACATATATATCTGTTGGTGTGTATAATTCTATGTTCCATCACATATAATTATCTAGTGGTTCTTGGGTTGTTTTTACTTGTTTGCTTCCATAAAAAGTGCTGATACCAACATTTACACACAAGTATCTTAAGTCCTACTCCATTCTTACAATATGTATGTATGTATGTATGTATGTATGTATGTATGTATGTATGTATGTATGCATGCATGTATACATGCATGCATGTCTTGGGAAAAGGTAAACTCTGTGTGTGTGTGTGTGTGTGTGTGTGTGTGTGTGTGTGTGTGTATGTGTGTGTGTGTGTGTGTGTCCTGGAACTTGCTCTGTAGACCAGGCTGATCTTGACCTCAGAGATCTGCCTGCCTCTGCCTCCCAAGAAGTGCTGGGATTAAAGGCAAGTGCCTGGCTAGGTGATTTTTTTTTTTTTTTTTTTTTTTTAATGTATTTGAGAGTTTTGCTTGCATGCATGTCTTTGTACCAAATGCATTTCTGGTGCTCACAGAATCCAGAAGTGGTGTTGAAGCCCCTCAAACTAAAGTTACAGACAAGTTGTAAGCCACTGTGTGGGTGCTAGGAATTGAACTTGGATGCTCTGGAAGAGCAGCCACTGTTTTAATTGCTAAGTCATCTCTCCAGCCCCACTGTTAGGTAAATTTAAAGTAGATACTTATTCAAAGAATGTCACATTTCTAAGAATAAGTACTGATCCAAATCATATGTAGCTCAGTGTGTGCCTGTTTGTGTAGATACCTGTGAGTGGGAGGTTGGGTGAGAGGTAGGTATGAGTGTATGTTGGGGAGAGGCTGTTATCAAGAATTAGACCAAGGGCATCAAGGATAAAGAACAAGAAGTCCTGTCCAGATCACCTCCATGGACATTTCCATGACCAGGCCAGGCCAGGCCAGGCCAAAGGAACCTGTGAATGTTATTTCTAAGCCATGCAAGTTAAAGATATTGATATGGGGGTGGGGGATTATTTTATTGTGGTGCCCCTAACCTGGTGTTATAATTGCCAGAGAATGCAGTTGACTCCAAAAATCTTGGAGCTTGGTTTTTCCAGAACTGTAAATGTCTGCTACCCTACCAAATGTGTAGTCATATTTTATAGTGGCTTTAGGAAACTACTGGGTTAGAATTCTGTGGTTTTAAGGCTTTGTAGCAAGGAGGTCTCTCTCTCTCTCTCTCTCTCTCTCTCTCTCTCTCTTGTGTGTGTGTGTGTGTGTGTGTGTGTGTGTGTGTGTGTACATGTAGAGGTAGCAAGGAGGAGTGTGGAGGGGTACACGTAGAGGTTGTGGACAACTCTGTAGAATTGGATCTCTTCCTTCATTGTGAACTCCAAGAATTGAACTCAGACTGTCTGGCTAGACGACCAATACCTTTACTCACTGAGACATCTCATTGACCCCAAAGGTGTTTCTTAGAGTATGTTGGCCTTCTTGTTCATCTGCTTATATAACAGAGAACTTTGAAGAACTAACACAAATAGCTTAAAGGCAGTGGTGGCACACAACTTTAATCCCAGGACTCAGGAGACAAGAGGCAGGTGGATCTGTATGAATTCAAAACCAGCCTGGTCTACAGAGTGGGTTTCAGGACAGCCATGGCTACAGAGAGAAACCCTATTTCAAAAAACAAAACATAATAGCTTAAGGGAAAATGAATGCTATAATATGATTGCTACATTATATACAACATTGAGCTACATTTATGTAAAGAATAGTGAGTGCTGTCTTCAGTATAGGAAAGGGGAAGGGTACCAACACATTAACATGTAGCATTTTCTACAAGCTAGTGGCTAACATCTTATTGTAAAACATCTGTGCTTAAAATGAGCTGCAGACAGGCTTATTAGAAATGCATGCTATTAAAAAGTCACCCAATCATGTATCACCTTATTTCTAACGTTTGTATATTTTTCTTCCATGAGTAAATGTGGTTATCAAGAAAAGTAGTACAGGAAAAAAAAAGATAATAGAACAAAAGGCTCAGTTCCGGTCTGATGGCGTACTCCAGCAAAATATGTTTTTACAGGCTTATTGGGCCTCTTCCCACTGCCTGAGCTTCACTGTTTTGTTTCCTTAATAAAGTCTCAGAATATGTTTTCTTCCAATTACCCATTTTTCTCCTAGCTTAATGACCCTAGTAATTCTTCATGACCCTAGCCACAGAAAGTCACAAGATGCATTAATTCTTACTTAAACTTTTACATAGCATCCATAAATGTCAGAACAGTTAATTTACTCTTAAGGAATGAAGTCAGCATGCATAGCAGCAGCTGACATGGTGTCTGGCTATGTAAGTATTAGTTGAATGACTAGCGGAAGCTCCCGGCTGGCAGGGATGGTATCTTAGCCACTGTTACATGCAGAATATCTGGCATCTTCCTGGAATAGTCAGGAATTAGTATTTGTTGAGTTGTTTTTGTTTTCATGAGATGGCTAACCTCAAGTTCTTGTGTCCAAGCCCTGTTTTCCTGCCTCAGACTCTATCCCCAGGTATGTGTGACTACATGTGCCTACTACTGCAAGCTAGTCTTTTAGCTTTTGAGGCTAAATGAACTATTTATGTTTTTTTTTTTAAACTAAAGTTCTTTTTGTTTTTATCTTTTCAATTATTTTATTTTATGTGTAGGAGTGTTTTCCCTGCATGTATGTGCACCCCATGTATGCCTGGCACTCTCTAACATTAGAAGAGGGTGTCAGATCCCTGGGAATTGGGGTTGTGAATGGTTGTGAACCACCATATAGGTGATGGGAACCAAATCCAGGTCCTCTGCTTGAGAGACAACTGCTCTTAACAGCTGTGCCATTTCTGCAGATCCTATTTATTTATTTTTGTGAGACAGTCTTGCTGTGTAGCTCCAACTGGCCTTAAATTTGTGGGGATCTCCCTTTCAGTGTTCTCAAGTGCTGGGATTACAGGTTTACATCACAACATCCAGCTCTGAAATCACTTTTGAGCGAGTAGTGCTCATGTCAGTTTTCTTCACTCTAGTTGTATAACCCTTAGAAGGATATTTTTAAGTCTGTACCCTCTGCATATTTTTAAACTGACATTTAAGCTTTCATCATAAATTTAAATAGTTGCATAGGATGTCATTTCAAATATTGACATGTTTAAATAAAACTGTTACATCAATTTTTAAATGTACCCAACAGACTATAAGTACAAATTTTAAATGTCATTTGCTTTATAAAGAAAGAAATAAGATCTTCATAAACTATAATAATTTTGTTTTTACTTAAAATATGAAATGCCTTTATATAAAGGTTCTGGAAAATGAGGTGATTGTAACTGGCATGCAGGCTGACACAACCTTGATTGGTAGACTGGGCATTTAGAATGAAGCTCTTTCAGCATACATGGGCCCCAAGCATTTTGCCAGCCTGTGACATATCTTCCCACATGAAAACTTCCCCACTACCCCCAAGACCAATAGACTCTAACAATCTATCAGAAACATCCTTTAAACACCTTAGAAACAACCACCAACCCTAATGTACTGATCGAAACAAGGAAACTATTTTCAATGCAGTTCATTACCTCAAAGCATCTCATTGTGTACAGCTCCTTGGTAGCCCATCTTTTTATTCGACCAGACTGATCCAAAGGGATTCTATTAGTTGCATGTAGGCAACACTGAAATACCATCATCAGGCCATCCCAGCCTCACTGGCTTCAGTCAGTGGTTTTCACTCTGTTTGGAACCGAGGAAGCTGATCATTGGGACTTTAGATATAGACTCCTATGGCCTAAAGTCAGCCCAGACCAGGGATTTTGCAACTGTAGTTGAGGCCCAAGGTATAAGATAGTGACACATTGGCCCAGTGACCTCCAAGGGACTGAAATTTCTCAGTGGTTTTTGTACTTGAGGACAGTTGAGGACAGCTTTGTAAGATTTGGGGTAGCCTTTGATGGTAGCTTGTCTACTACTGCTTAGAGATATGACCACATTGAGAAGGAACACAGGACAGAAAAACAGTGTCTGCTGAAGCATGGTACCAAGAAGATAAGTTTTATATAGTATTGATACCTATAAAACTTCCTAGGCCCCACATACAGCTTGATAAATTCTTGTCTACTATTGTAAGGCTACAGGGTTTTTTGTTTTGTTTGTTTGTTTGTTGATGTGTGGAGGGACGTACCATGGCACACATGTAGACGTCAGAGGACAAGTTGCTGGAGTTGTTTTTGTCTTTCTGCTATGTGGGTCTAGAGATCAAACTGAGGTCCGCAGACTTGGTACAGAGTGCAGGCCGGAACCCGGCTCGTCTGGCTCCTTCTCTTTCCACTTCACCTACTTTGGTTTTTTCTTAGACTTGGTTTTTTTGTGGCTACTGAAATAATTTTATTGCCTACTAACAAAAGGAGACTCAAATATCTTTTGATAAGTAAAAGGAATAACCTTAAATTTTTATCTTTTGTAGATTGTTGGACCTTCGGATGGAAGTAGTTACATCATTGACTATTATGGAACCAGACTTACAAGACTCAGCATTACTAATGAAACATTTAGAAAAACACAGTTGTATCCATGAATGTATAAAAAGAGGAACAGTAAGTGGTGTGTGTGTGTGTGTGTCTGTGTGTATGTGTGTGTATGTATGTATGTATGTGTGTATATGTATGTATACACACTTACACACACACACACACACATATATGTATATATATCTTACCTGACATCTGCATTTCTCATGGGCAGAGGGTGAGATGGTGGAACCATAGGAAGACGGGAGATCATTTAGTGCTCTAAACCTTTCCCCTCCCATATCAGCAAATTCAGTTCTGAATGTCTGTGAGTGTTCCCAGTCCACTTACAGCAGTCATATGCTGCCCAAGCTCTTGCAGTTTCCTATGCAGACTCCTTGTTTGTAGAGAATATGGTTTTCACAGGGAAAATATTGTATGGTGGTTAAGGTGAGGTGAGCTGTAGGTTTTTCTTTGTGAAGTACTTTCTGGTGTCTGTCTCTCTGGGACCAAGTTAGTCTTTGTTTGATTTTTGATTTGTTTTTGAGAAGTTGTATTCTTCTTTTTCTTTTTAAATTTTATTTATTTATTTATTTATTTATTTATTTATTTATTCATTCATTCATTCATTCATTCATTTATTTTTTCTGGCTTTTTCTATATTGCTTTGGAGCCTGCCCTGGAACTAGCTCTGTAGACCAAGCTAGCCTCGAACTCACAGAGATCCGCCTGCCTCTGCCTCCTGAGTGCTGGGAGGCCACCACCCCCTGGCTTCAATTTATTCTTTGACAATGTCACACATGTGTGCTTTTCTGGTCTTGTTGCACTCACCTCCCCAGCCTCTTACCATCTTCCCATCTCCACTGATGTGCCTGCCTCCTCCTAACCAGTTCTTCTCCCATTGTCCTCTCTTTTTGTTTTTGTTTTGTGGCACATTGGTTGAGGCACTACCCCCTGGGACAGGGCCTTCTTACCAGTGACTGTACTGCTCAGGACAGACTCCCCCATCCATCCCATCAGCCATCAACAGCCAATAGCGCTTATGCTCATTCTCCCATAACTAATGTTGATGGCTGTGTTTCTTTTCTTCAGTGCTGGGGATTGAACCTAGTGCAGCACATGCCAGGCAAGTGCTCCACCAGTGACCTCCATCCCCATCCTGTTTCTTGGTTTTTCTGATAGATAACTGCCACTACAAAGATTTAGTCCATTTACTATGTTAGTCTAGTTATCTTTCCAGTGCTCTCTGATTTTTCTCAGAAGGACGTGGGTAGGTTAGGAAAGCCGTTTCCTGCTACATTTCATTCTCTATAATGAGATAGCATGTGTGGTTAGATGTCCAGATCCCACCATAGAACTCAATCTCAGAGACTTGCTCTAGAGGTCAGGAAGTGAAAAGACATTGTTCTGTGTGTTGTGGTGTATAAATAGAATATAACATGTAAGTTTGCCTAATAGGTTATTTTTTCTTACATTGAAATTGTTAAGTATATGTTATTGTTATAGGATTGAGTAGTAACCATTCTGGGCAAAATACAAAACTAATTGTCCAAAAAGTTTCCAAATTATTCTATATAGTTTGGGCTGGTCTGAAACTTACTGTATGGCCCAGTCTAGCCTCATACTCTTCATTCTGCAGTCACAGCTTCCTGAGGGCTGGGATAACAGGCATAAGTCACCATACTTGGTTTCAAATCCTTTCTTACAGAGCACATAGTGCTCTCCCAAAAGACTTGAGTTTACTTCCCAGGAGCAATTTGGGAGATTCACTCTGCTCTAGGGTTTCTAGTACCCTCTTCCATGCTGCACTTGCATGCACACCCCACCCCCACACATAAATACATAATTAAAAATAAAAGAAAAATTCAATCTTTTATTAATAGGAGTTGTCATTTTTAAATTTTGTTTTTCTAACATTTAGTGTGTGTGTGTGTGTGTGTGTGTGTGTGTGTGTGTGTGTGTGTGTGTGTGTGCGCAAAACTGCACATGCTTACTGAGATACACCTGTGGGAGTTTGTTCTCTCATTCTACCATGTGCATTCTGGAGATTGAACTCATCTCATCAGACTTGGTAGCAAACACCTTTTCCCACTGAGCCATCTCACCCCTCTTGTGATCCTTTATATAGCATTTAAAGGTACTGTAAGAGTATGGAAAAAAAAATCACTTGAGCAGATAAAGTGTTCAAATGTCCATCCTGAGCTAGCAGCTAGCTCAGTGGTAGAGCGCTGCCTAGCATGCATGAGGCCCATGTGTTGTGTAACCTCATGGGGACGTTTTTTAACTTTATTTCCTTTTTTGTTTCAGGATTTGAGCCTCCTTGATTTCAATATAGAGCCTCGTATATGGAATTCCAGATTTTCTTTTTCCTTAAGTACCACTTTATGGGTTCTGGATGATGTTTTGGTGTGTGCTCAGTTTTGATTTGTTGATTTAGTTAAAAGTATTATTTAATAACCTTTCTTAAAATTAGTATAATAATAGTATTTTGTGGGTTTCTATCTCTGTGAGATAGCTAGCCTATTACTGTTACTATTGTATTACTGTACTGTCCTTTACATGCCACTTGTCATTTTTATTTGTAAAAAAATAAAAAATATAACTTATTCACATTTATTAAGAAAATCTTCTTATCATTGAATGGCTCTGTCTTCCACGTTGTAGTCCTTTGAAGCAAGTAATTCATGGTGTGAACAAACAGGGTTCAGACCGTTTGGGGCTGCAGTGTCCTGTGTATCGAACCACCTGAGATGCTACAGCCTTTAGTTCTGAGTTGTATGATATCCTGGAAGCTAAAGATCATCAGAGCTTGGGACTGTGCAGTACATGAATACTTCTGGTCTCTGAAATGTGAACTTTGTCTTTTTTGCTTGGAGAGTGATTTACCAGCTATGGAAGGCCAGGTGTGACTACTCCAGCTTGCCGCAGTTACAGCTAACACTGGGTGGACAAGGTGGGAACACCAACCAGAAGATCCTTGTCTGCCACCTGTGAGCTCTGCCAGGCAGGTGCCAGCACACTAGGGTCTGAAAGAAGCAACACCTGTATGTTAGCATCTGCTTTTCTTACTGTATTAAGGGGCTTTAAGATGAAAATCAGATGGGCAGTGGTGGCACACACCAATAATCCCAGCACTCAGAGGTATAGGCAAGGGATTTCTGAGTTAGAGGCTAGCCTTGTCTACAGAGTGAGTTCTAGGACAACTAGGTCTACACAGAGAAACCCTGTTTCAAAACAAACAAACAGATGAAATCTTCAAAATGTAAGGTCTCCAAAATACAGCCCAGACTTCCTTTTGCAGTAGACATGCCAACGTGAAAATGAATAGGTACATGGTCCCCCAAGGTTAACACCATATTCCTTGAATTATGTATAACTATACGTTGAGGTACATAATGAGTATAGTAGAATTTACTTCACAACAGTCAGACTACTTCAATTCCTGCTGCAAGAGGGTAGTTGTTAATTTGACTGGGAGAGCAAATGCTTTTATTTATTTGTTTGTTTATTTGTTTGTTTATTTATTTAAGGCAGAAAATTTCATAGCTCAGGCCGTCCCTGAACTCACTGTGTATTCCAGGATGACCTTGAAGGTATAATACTCCTGCCTCCACCTCCCAAGTGTTGGGATGATCATATCCACCCTCATACCCAGTTTATGTGGTGCTAGAGATCAAACCCAAGTCTTTCTGTATGATCCACAAGTCCTCCCTCACTTGCTGAGTTGCATCCCTCAGCCCCAAAGCAAGTACTTCTCAAAGTGTCTATCCTTACACACTGTTACTACAACAGTTGTTGACTATGTTTTCAGTGTAATGTCCACTACAAGAACACTTTTGTCTAGTTCTCTATTGTGTTACACATGTAACGTGTCAACAGATATTTCTTCTGTTACTTGTTTTTTTGTTCTATTGGAGCTTGTCAGTTTTTTCTTTTGTCATCATGATCATTTATTAGTTATCTATGGATTTTGTATGATTACCCTTGCTTTTAAAATGGGGGGAGAATTCTTAGGTAGATTAGCTCAGTCATTCTTACTCCTAAGCCCTGGGGGGGGGGGGGGGGTAAATGGAATGGATCCTTTCAGTCTTGCAGAAATGTGTGGTGGTCATTTACAAATGCACCTAAAAGGGTCAATGCTGCTTTCAGGATTAACTGCACCCAGACACTTTTATAGTCCCAGCTTTTGCTTCTATTGTAGAAGGCCAGGTCTTAGGTAATTTATAAGAAACAGGTCACCATGCTGGAGACTGTATCCTAAGGTGCCAGGGAAAGAGCAAGCAAATGAACTCCGGTCTCCCTCCCACCCTCTGGCTTCATGATCCCTACTATACCCCAGAGGTTCCACCCGTAAACGGCTATCAGTATGTGACTTGGGGGACAAATTAATGATAGAGCCACACAGATAAACTAAAGCACCTTTTAGAGATGACACAAAGTTTCAGATCTCAGCCAGCATTTGTTCATGGGTCCACAAAGACCATAAGAAATACAAATTTATGAGTATAATTTGTTTTACACAGAAAATTTTCATCCTTCCATCCCTCTGTCTCTCCCTTCTCCCTTTCTTCCTGCCCTCCGTTATCCCCTCCCAATGCTGGGGATCCATTAGGGCCTTGTGCATGCTAAGTGTGCCTTTAAGCTACATCCTTATTTTAATCTAAATGCATAAGAATATGTCAAGTAGTATATTTGTTAGGCACCCAAAAAGCTAAAGAATCTATTTTTGCTTCTTTAGTTATTTGTTATTGCATTATACTGAGTTACTGAAGGCCATCCTCATGTATGTATACAAAGAAAGTGCTTTGAGCATATCCCCCCGACATCCAGTGTCCTCCCCGATTCACTCCCTTCCATTAGTTTCCTTTGTTCCTCTAGTCCAGTGGTTCTCAACCTTCCTAATGTTGCAACCCTTTGCTGCAGTTCTTTATGTTGTGCTGACCCCCCAAAATAAAATTATTTTCATTACTACTCCATAACTGTAATTTCCCTACTGTTATGATTATTATGTAAATATCTGTTTTCTGGTGGTCTTAGGTGAACTCTGTGAAAGGGTTATTTGACCCCGGGGGGTCTTGACTCCCAAGTTGAGAAACAGCTGCTCTTAATGGTGTCTCATCTAACTTGTGTCATCTGTACATAAGAGAAAATGTGAGATCTGATTTTTCTGAGTTTTAGTTTGTGTTGTATGATGGTCTCCAGTGTCTTCCATTTTCCTGTAAATGACACAGCCTCGTTCTTCTTTAAATTTAATCTTTACGTGTGGTGTGTCCATGTGGGTGTGTACACACTACATGCATGTAGAGGACAGGGTAAGATGCTGTGTTCTGTATCGCTCCCCACCTTTTCGCTTTGAGACGGGCTCTCACTGAACCTGAAGCTCACTGTTTTGGCTAGGACTTTGGCCACACGGTGAGATGTCAGGGGATCTACGCATCTTTGCCCCCAGTGTTGGGGTTGCAGGCACTCAAGTCTGCGTCCAGCTCTGCTAGAGGTTCCGGGGCAGGTCCTCGTACTCTCAGGGGAAACCCTCCTACCCACTGGGCCGTCTCGCCAGCCTTTCATTGAAAAGATTCCACGTTTTCCTTACCTTCTTCTCTGTATACACATAGGCTGGTTGTGTAACTCAGATGTTATGACAGTGCTGCAGTAAAATGGGTATGCATGATTCCCTGTGATTTGCTGAGTTGGCATTTTTGAGCAATACTTGGGTGTGGTACATCTGAGTCATATAGCACATCTGTTTTTAGTTTGTGGGGAATCTTAATATTGATATCCACAGTGGACTTGTTTATATCCCCAACAGTGGCTAAGGGCTCCTTTTTGTTCACATCCTCGCCTGCATCAGTTATTCGTTTCCTTCATGGCTGCCAAAACATATACTAGCAAGAAACTGGCAAGGGAGAAAAAAGGAGTTCTGAAAATCCAGGCCTCTCTGTTAGAATAGGCACGTCCAGGGCTGCCCTCTGTGCCTTCCCTCTCCCCTCATTAGACAGCAGGCCTTGTGTTTTTTCTTATTTGCAGAACTGACACGTATCTGATGAAGAACTTTTGGAGAATACCAAAAAAGCACAAAGAAAATAAAAACTTTCTGCTATTTTCTATACATTTTTCTCACAGAGATGATACACTATGCACATTTAGGACAGCTTCACGTTGTTAAGATTTTTTTGTCCCAATACATATTTAATTTGTAAATTACATTTATATTTATATATAAATAAAATGTATTTGCTGTTGCTACATTTACTTATCTTTCATATATGTGTGTACGTGTGTTGGGTGTATGCTATTGCCTACATGTGGAGGTCAGAGGACAACTTGCAGGAATCACTTAACCCCTCCCCCTTTCCACCTTGTGCATCTGAGATCAAACTCAGACTATCAGGTTTGGCAACAAATGCCTTTACCCACTCACAGAACCATCTAGCCAGCCCTCAATAAATAAACTTTTAACTTTTTTTTTATTTTTTGGTCATGACAGCATCTTGCTATTTAACCCTAGCTGGCCTGCAGTTCTATGATATAGACCAGACCAACCCTTATACTCACAGTGATCTTCCTGCCTTTGTTTCCAGGATGCTTGGATTAAAAGCATATGCCACCATGATTGGATACAAGATTAATTGCTGTAGAATAGTCTGTCTTTTCCAAATTTATGTAATCCTTTATCACAATGTTGACCAGTTATGACTATGACTTTTGCCCTAGATTTGGAATCTTCCTGTCTTAGGGTTTCTATCACTGCGATGAAACACTATGACCAAAAAGCAAGTTGGGGAGGAAAGAGTTTATTTGGCTCACACTTCTTTATTGCTATTTATCATCAAAGGAAGTCAGGACAGGAACTCAGGCAGGGCAGGAACCTGGAGGCGACAGCTGATACAGAGGCGTGCTGCTTACTGCCTAGATTCCCATTTCTTGCTCAACCGTTCTTTTTAATGCTTTAAATTTTTTAAAAAAATTTAAATTAGAAAGTCTTATTTTACATATCAATCCCAGTTCCCTCTCCCTCCCGAACCCCCCCCCCATCCCCTTTCTGCTCCCCAGGGAGGATGAGGCATTCTACGGGGGATCATCAAAGTCTGTCACATCATTTGGGGGGCAGGACGTAGGCCCTCCCCCATGTGTCTAGGCTAAGAATGTGTCCCTCTATGTGGAATTGGCTCTCAAAGTCCATTCATATACTAGGGATGAATACTGATCCACTACTAGAAGCCCCATAGATTGCCCATACCTCCTAACTGACACCCATGTTCAGGGGGGGCCTAGTTAAGTCCTATGCTGGTTTCCTAGCTTTCAGTCTGAGGTCCATGAGCTACCTACTCCCTTGTTCAAGTCAACTGTTTCTGTGAGTTTCCCCAGCCTGGTCTTGATCCCTTTGCTCATCACTCTTTCGTCTCTGCAACTGGATTCTAGGAGTTTGGCTCAGTGTTTAGCTGTGGGTGTCTGCTGCTTCCATCAGCTGCTACTAGATGAAGGCTCTAGGATTGCATATAAGGCAGTCACCAATCTCATTGTCAGGGAAGGGCATTTAAGGTAGCCTCTCCTCTATTGCTTAGATTCTTAGTTGAGGTTATCCTTGTGGATCTCTGGACATTTCTCTAGTGCCAGATTTCTCTTTAAACCTATAATGACTCCCTCTATTAAGGTATCTCTTTTCTTGCTCCCCTCCCTCCACTCAGTCTTCCTGTTCCCTCACACCCTCCTCCCCCTCCTCTTTTTTTCTCTTTCTTCTGACTCCCTCTTCCCCTCCCCTCAATTTGCTAATTTGCTCAGGATATCTTATCCCTTTCCCCTTCTCCAGGGGACCACGTATGTCTCTCTTAGGGTCCTCCTTGTTTCCTAGCTTCTCTGTCAGTGTAGATTGTAATCTGGTAATCCTTTGCTCTATGTCTAATATCCATATATGACTGAGTACATACCATGTTTGTCTCTTTGTGACTGGATTACTTCAAGATGTTTTCTTCTACTCCCATCCATTTACCTGTGAATTTCAAGATTCATTGTTTTTTTTTTCCACTGAGTACTACTCCATTATGTAAATGTACTATGTTTTCTTTGTCCATTCTTCAGTCGAGGGGCATCTATCAACCTGCTTTCTTATAGAACCCAGAACCACCAGCCCAGGGATGGCAACTCCCACAATGGGCTGGGCCGTCACCCATTTGATCACTAATTAAGAAAATGCTCTACATCTGTATCTTATGGAAGCATCTTCTCAATTAAGTTTCCCTCTTTGCAAATAACTAATTTGTGGGTCAACTTGCCATAAGACTAGCCAACACACACACTACCTCAGGATTCTGGGCTTGCAGGACAAACAAATACCTTCACACAGTGTTATTCACAAATCCAGGTTTTGTTTTGTTTTAAAACTCGTATGTACAGTGTCAGTTAAACAGGGTAATGCAGAAGAAATGAAGTCCAATAGTCCAAACCCAACTTAAAACAAAATTGTGGTAATTTCCTAGTTTCCATGGTGAGGAATAAATGTGAATAATGCATTGCTGAGACCTGGGACTGTCCTTTGGCATCCATTTAAGCCACTGCTTATATTGGTTTTGATTGGTATTGCTCAGTTCTCAGGGCCTTGGGGTCAGAAGCAAAACTTTGAAACCAGACACCTTTTAGAGAAAAGTGCAGGCTGTATGTATTGGGGGGTAAGTAGCAAGTCCTAGTGATGTAAGCTGTCAAATGGTTGGCTATTATCGACACACAGTCTTCAGTTTTTCTCTGGTAAGAGGGAAAAAGTGGCAAATAGATTTAGAAGATGAAGAAAGTTAATGATTAGAGAGGAATAAATTTGGGGGAGCAGAGCATAACAGATGCCAACAATCCCAGCATTCAGGAGTCGAAGGCAGAATGATCAAAGGTTTGAGGCCAGCCTCTGATACAAACTGAGTTCCGAGGTCAGCCAGCCTGGGATGTATAGTAAGTGGCCCCCGCCAAGCCCCCGCCACACCACCTAGTGAGGTACATGCCAGACAAGTCCTCTTCCCACTAAGCTACACTTTCCAAGGCCCTGAGTTCTGAGCTGCACTGAGAGCCAAATTAGGTCTGGAACATTGTTCAGCTAAGCTCAGTGTGGTAATAATTACTCGTTCCTGAGTCTTCTTAGAGCCTCGTGCAGAGTCTTGCCAAAAATACCAGTTCTCTTAAAAAGCTAAGTTTTTGTCTGACAGAGGACATAGCTTTACATTTCTAAAAAAAATATTTTTTAAGGAAAATGCTTGTAAAAATGATAAGATGTGGCCTGAAGAGATAGCTCCATGGTTAAGAGCACTGGCTGCTCTTGCAGAAGACCCAGGTTCAATTGCCAGTACCCACATGGCAGTTTGTAACTGTCTGTTACTCCAGTTTCAGGGGATCCCACATCCTCACATAGATATAGATACAGGCAAAGAAACACCAATGCACATAAAATAAAGATAAATTAAAATGACAAGTTGTGCAGATCTTAGAGTTTCAAATGCTAACTTCTTAAAAGTTGTTCCCACATGTAATCTTTGTGCAACGCTTACCATGCATCTTAAATGATTTAATTCTGGTTTGTGGTTTGTGGTGGTGGTGGTTGTTTTGTTTGGAGACACATGCCAAAAATGTTTCATGAATACCAACATGAAATTAAAAGCGGTTATTGCCAAAACCAGAAGGCTTACTTATAGCACATTGATGACCCAAAAGGAGGATTGTATGTATGGCAATGGGAGAGATACTTAATGGGACCAGACATTTGATTCTGCTTATTTTTTTCTAGGGGCAAATGATGCAAGTCGGTCTTTTGGCTTCTTACATTTTTTTCTTACAATAAAAATGGATTATTTTCATGCATATATTTGATATAGTGGGATGTGATTGAAGTAAAACAAAGATCCCACATGCATCTTATCCTATCCTCCTTTTTTTTTTTATCCAGACATATTCACCGTGTTTTTTGCCATGATCATTGAAACAGTAGATAAGCTTTAGTGAAATGCTATCAGAGTTGGCATCCCAGTATCAAGAGGAAAAGCAGAGCCGTTTGAATCAAACGAGCTTGAGTTTGTATCCTGGCAGTCAGTTGTTTTGTGACTCAACATGTGACCGTTATGAGCCCCTCTGTCTTCATGTGGATAGGACTAATGGCACCAGTCAGGTCATATTGAAAGGCTATATGATGCTATAACAGTTGTCACTCTTGGGCACAGTCTAAAGGGATAAGTTTATTATCAGGAGTTTATTAAGTCCACCTAGAATGAGCCAGAATTTCCTTACACCTTCACTGCTGTGGTTATGCAATGAGCAAATCATCGTCAGGTTCAGAAGTCTCTATGGAAGGGAAGTCATATGCCTTCTTTAGACATGTTTACCTAAGTCTTCCTTATCTCCATTTTCTTATCTCCATAATTGTCCTTATCTGCAGCTGCTGGGTGTAATAAAGACCAAAAATGTCTCTCTTCTCTCAAGAATTAGTCTTATCGGCACCTCACCCCCTTTGAGAGTCCTTGGGAAAGGCAGGCTGCTGCTTTCAGCTCCTGTTGCTGCTTTTAATCCAAAGCTCTCTCGAGATTTTTATCTAATCAATTTTGAAAAGTTGCAGCGAGGCAGCAGCAGACTTTCTGCCTAAATTACCTTTTATTGCAAGCAATCTCTATGCACACAACACACTGTTGCTTTTAACTTGTCAATGTTATCAGACTATGCCAAGCATGTAGAGATTAAAACCTGAAAAATGATTGAGGTTAGAGCTATTTGGACTGTATATGACAAAGAAAAATGTTTTACCAGAACTCTCTAGAAAATGTGGTTTTGGAGCCTTTAATCACACGAGCTAGCATCCTATGTAAGAGGGTGTGATAAAGAAAACTCCCAAGTTTCATCTTTGATTTTCGGAAGAAGACTCAAACTTTGAATAACTGTATGATTATGAAAAAAAAACCAGTCCTTTCCTGTTGCTGCATAGAGCCCCCGGGAAGGAGACGTGCCTTCTCTATCCAGTCTGTGACTGAGAAAGTTTGGAGTGTGTGAGACATGACAGATAGAAATTAACCTAATCCTATATCACATCTTTTTAGAGGTTTCAGAAAGGGACTTGTTGTTTATTAATTCTCATTTAGTGACCTATTATGCACATCTGTGCTCTTGGCCTCCAATAATATATTCTCCACACAGCAGCTACAGAGATAAAATTAAACGAGAATGTGTCACTTTTCTGACACTCCTCCAGAGGCTGTCACATTTTATACATACCAATGGGTGCTGCTCCTGCTCTCCTCTGCTCGAGGCCTCTTTTCTGAGGCATACAGAGCTTGCATATACACTTAATCATGTCTCCAGTATGATTCCTGATCATTCTCTCTAACATTCTGCCCTGGTCCTCTTCCCTGAATGTCTACTGTTCCATTTCTCCTCACAGCACTTATTGCCATCTGGCATTATGTCTGGCTTTTTTTTTCCTGTCTCCCACACTATATTGTTAGCTTAACAGGGGCAGGGGCAAGAACTTAGTCCTGGACACTGTAGAATTCTCTACACTTAGGACAGTGCATTGAACATAACTGTTCAAAAGATCATTTTTTTTTTTTTTGAGTGAGTAGAACACCAAAATTAGTTAATAGGAATGGCTTCGTTGGTTGATAAAACTCTATTGTGTTTATGTCACAATTCTGCTTTACTCAATTGCCTGTTGATTCACCTCTGGGTCTATAAACCACAATAGCCAGAACAGCAAGATAGCCCCAAAGGTACAATGGTGGTACATATATCTTGGGCATAACCAATAGCTGCTTAACTAGACTGTAAGGCCTATTCAGTAGGAGGGAAATCTCACAAGGGTCTACCTCTATATGAAGAGCTACAGGCGATTAATGACTGCTTAGAGAGAAAGAATCAGTACTCCTCAGGGATGAGCCTTCCAATTTGTTACCCAACACCAAGTGGTTAGCCCAAAACACATATACATAGGAGTAGCACTAAATGAAATTAGCAGTTGTATTTATACATTCATTAGTGTATACATAGTACACATACACACACACACATACACACGTGTGTATATGTAACAATTATATTGAAGGAAAAAGAGGTCATGAATTTCAGAGTATTGGAAGAAAGAGAAGAAAGGAGAAATTGCTGAAAATACGGAACACATATATATGCAATTAAAAAAAAAAACCATGCAGAGGTAAAGATGGAAATCAACAGATGACGCATAGGGAAGCCATAGCAATCAGATGTTGAAATTGTCCTACGTGATAAAATAGGACTTATACCAAAACTAGGCAGCAGAGATGAAAATGCGGACTGTGGGACAATAAAAGAAACAATTCTCCAAGAGCATATAACCATTTTGAGAGGCTTCAAGATGGCAAATGATGCTCAGGTAGATGGCAGATGATGCTCAGGTACCATCTGCCAGAGGCAAAAATTCACGTTCTGTCCATTGACAACTAGCAATCCAAAAGCAGCTTTGCCTGATGGCATCGCTCAACACCTTCCACAGCAGTACTTCCCATTTCCCACAGATAGCTCTGCAGATCCTTCTTGCCTTGGTGGAAACGTGCTCCTCCGGAGAGAGGGGCTGAGATTATTGTGGGTGCAAAAAGAAGCAACGGATTGTGAAATTTGGGATCAAACTTACTGAATCTGCCTTTTAATAATTACTTGATTGTTCTGGATATTTAATTTCTTCTTTTGAAAAATGAGACTAATAATGCTCATTTAGTGGAGGTTTTGTGAAGATTAAATAAAATAACAAATGTGAATATGTCCTTCAAGATGGAGTCGATGCTCTGTCAATGCTAGCCTTCCCATAGAATAATTAAGTATTTCATCTTCTTGTTTTCCTTCCCCTGACTTTCCCTATGCAGGCCTTGATTATTGTTTTCTTTTCCTATTGCCAAATTTGCACCAACTGTTCCTTTGTCCCTTCAGTCCTAGGTTGGAAGGGAATGTTCACAAGCTGGCAGTCCATGACCCAAGAATCTATCATGGTCCAGCTCCTTCCTGGGTAGCCCATCTTTCTTGTCTTTTTTTTCCTCATTCAATGGCTCGTAGACTATTTTCCATCTGCTATATACTCTCTAATGGCATTACTTCTAGATGGGTTTGTTCCTTGCTATTGATTGTTTCAGGCCAGAGCTGTCTTAAAAATTTATACCATTTTCTGTTCTCAGCACCAGTGTGGGGGATGGTACAAAGTAGAGTCAGGGTACCTGAATTCAAATCCTTCCTCTGCCAATTGCTAACTCTGTGATTTTAGTCAAGCTACTTCAACTTTTCTAAATTTTGGTTTCCTTAGCTATAACTGTAGCATACTAAGAACTATCTGGTTTTGAGAATGAAAATATGATATGCCTGTATGGCATCTTCTTGCACTGCATGTTACCCTAAGTCAGAGGATCTCAAACTGTAGGTCATGACCTCTTTGGTGGACAAATGACCCTTTCACAGGGGTTGCATATCAGGTATCCTGCATAGCAGATATTTACTGTAATTCATAACAGTAACAAAATTACAGTTATGAAGTAGCAATGAGAATAATTTTATGGCTGGGGGCTACTACAACGTGAGGAACTGTGTTAAACGGTCACAGCTTTAGGAAGGTTGAGAACACTGCCCTAAGTTCTTAGTGAGTATTAGCCTCCAGTCTGATTATTACGTATTGGCAATGAGTTTTGCTATATGGCCTACTGTTAGGGGTAATTGTATTTATTTCCAAATGCTGTTGTAATACACTACCACAAATGTCCTTTTACAGTTACAGTTATACAGGTCAAACATCTAGGTGAATTTTACTCATGTAAAATAAATTGCCTTTACAGCTGTGCCCTTTGGGGGGGGGGGTTCTAGGGCAGAAGCCGTTTCCATGGCATTTCTATTTCTAGAGGCTGCCTGCATTGCATGGCTCTGCAGCACTGCAAACTCCAACTGTTCCCCACTCTCCAACACTGACCCCTTCATGTCCTTCTTTCACTTACGGAACCCTTACTACCTTGGGACTTCCTAAATAATCCCCACTCGACAATTATTTTTTTAATAATTTTTTTCATACAATTTTTGATCATGGTTTCTCCTCCCTCATCTCCTCCCAGATCTTCCCCACCTTTTCATCCATCCAACTTGATGCTTCCTTTTTTGCAAAACCAACAATCAATCCAGAATAAAACAAAACAAACAAAAAAGCAAGCAAAACACATGCACACACCCTATAAAAATACAAAGCCATAGTATATAAGCAAAAGACAAGAAAAAACAACAAACAAATATGCTCAGACAAAGCATTATAAGACAAAAAAAGTCTTCAAAAATACCATTGAGTGGAATCTTGAAATTCGCAGGCAAGTGGATGGGACTTGAAGAAACCATCCTGAGTGAGGTAACCCAGTCACAAAAAGAGGAACATGGTATGTACTCACTCATATGTGGATTTTAGATATAAAGCAAAGGATCACCAGCCTACAATTCACACTGCCAGAGAAACTAGGATACAAGGAGGAACCTAAGAGATTCATACAAGGTCCCTCACAGAAGGGGAAAGGGACAAGGTCTCCTGCGCATATTGGGAGGGGGCGGGCAGTGAGTGAAGAGGGAGTTAGGAAAGAAGGGGAGGAGAGGAGAACATGTGGGACCAGGACGACTGAGTTGGGGGATGAATAGAGGAGAGCAAAAGGAAAAATACCATAGTGGAAGGAGCTATTATAGGTTTCAAGAGAAAACTGACTCTGGAGAGATGTTCAGAGACCTACAAGGATAACCCCACCTAACAATCTGAGCAGGGGTGGAGAGGCTACCTTAAATGTCCTTCCCTGATGATGAGATTGATGACCGACTTATATGCCATCCTAGAGCGTGATGTAGTGGCTATTGGAGGCAGAGGCAGACACCCTCAGCTGGGCACTGAGTCAGACTCCTAGAGTCCAGTTGCAGAGAGGAAGGAGTGATATGAAAAGGGGTCAGGACCAGGCTATAAGAACCCATGGAGACAGCTGGCCTGAACATGGGGGAGCTTGTGAACCCCCAGACTGATAGCTAAAAGACCATCATTGGACCGACTCAGACCCCTTGAATGTGGATCTCAGTTAGAAGGCCTGGGCAATCTAAGGGACCTCTGACAGTAGAGCCAGGATGTATCTCTGGTATATGAAAGGACTTTGGGAGCACGTTCCCCATGGAGGGATACTCCCTTAGCATAGAGGCAGGGGAGAGGGCCTAGTCTCTACTCCAAATGACTTGACAGATTTTGATGATCCCTCCTGGAAGGCCTCACCCTCCCTGTGGAGTGGGTGGGAAATGGGATGGAGGGGTTCAGGGGGCACAGGAGGATGGGAGGGAGAGGGAACTGAGATTGATATGTAAGAATATTAAAATATATTTAAATAAAAAATACACATAAAACAAACAAACAAAAATACTATTGAGTTCCTTTTGTTTTGGCCATTTACTGCAGGTATGGTTTGCATACCCAGTGCAACTCTACTGGAGAAAACTAATTTTTCCTTGGTGAGCAATTGGAGATAGCTTCCAAGTTAGGAATAGGGGCTCATGTCGATTTCCCTTCTCAGGCCTGTGCAGTCTCTGTGAGTTCATATGTGAATCACTCTTGCAGTGTCTGGAAGAAGCTCCTTGGTGTCTTCTTTCCCATTGGCTCTTGCAATCTTCCTTTCTTTCTTTCTTTCTTTCTTTCTTTCTTTCTTTCTTTCTTTCTTTCTTTCAATCAGGAGGGCAGGTCAGTCAATACTGAAAATGCCATGAGTTTATTTTTCACACTCTTATATACCTTAACCAAAACGGGAAACATGGTATCTTGTATACAGAACAAACAAACTTTTCTTCTCTTCTCCAAGTGATTCAGTAACTACAACTTAGATTCAACTTCTCCTTACCTGCCCTTGAGGGTCAGGAGTAACCACACTTCAGACCAGGTCTGTTGTTATTTAGAGTGAGACACCCAAGTCCAAGATCAAACACCCTACTATAGCCACACCTTTGACCTTTAGGTCTTATGATTTACTGAGGACAGTTTTGAACTCTCTGCCCTTGAACCAAGAGGGAGTAGAGCCATCTTTATGGACACCAGCATCCTTGATCATATGATCCCTCATCCTTTTTGATTGGACTCCTGGAGCTCAGCCTGGTGCTTGGCTGTGGATCTCTGCATCTGCTTCTATCAGTTACTGTATGAAGGTATAATCTTCAACCAGAGATATGTGTGTGTGTGTGTATAATTTTTCTTATTTTACATATCTATCCCAGTTCTCTCTCCCTCCCCCTCTCCCATGCCCTCAGGCACCCCCCCCCACCCTGTCCCATTCCACAAGGAGGGTGATGCCTTCCAGGAGGCATCATCAAAATCTGTCAAGTCATTTGGAGTAGGGTCTAGGCCCTCCCTCCTGCCTCTAGGTTAAGGGAGCATTCCTCCATAGGGAATGTGCTCCCAAAGTCCTTTTGTACACCAGGGATACATCCTGGTTCCACTGTCAGAGGTCCCATAGAGTGCCCAGGCCTTCTTGCTGAGACCCATGTTCAGGGGGTCTGAGTCAGTCCAATGCTGGTTTCCCAGCTATCAGTCTGGGGGTCCATGAGCTCCCTGCTGTTCAGGTCAGCTGTCTCTGTGGGTTTCTGTAGCCTGGTCTTGTCCCATTTTCTTATCACTCCTCCCTCTCTACAACTGGATTCCAGGAGTTTGGCTCAGTGTTTAGCTATGGGTGTCTACTTCTGTTTCCATCAGCTACTAGATGAGGGCTCTATGATGGTAGATAAGTTAGTTATCAATCTCATTATCAGGGAAGGGCATTTAAGGTAGCCTCTCCACTGTTGCTCAGATTGTTAGGCAGGGTCATCCTTGTAGGTCTCTGGACATTTCTCTGGAGTCAGTTTTCTCTTCAAATTACAATCTTTCTATCCCCTCTTCTGCATAGCTCCCTGGCCCTGAAGAAGATGAGGACATCCCATTTAGGACTGAGTATTACAAGGTCTCTCGCTCTGTGCACATTACCCAGTTGTGGATCTCTGTATTACTTCCCATCTCCTATAGGAGGAAGCTTCTCTGACAATGGCTGAGCAAAATACTCACCTGTCAATATAGCCGACTGTCATTAAGAGTTATTTTATTGCTATGTTCACTTAGCAGAACAATCTATTTGGTTTTCTTGTACACTCATGGCCTGTCTAGTCTTAGGCTCTTGGCCATCCAAGCAGTGTTGGGCATAGGTTCCATCTCATGGAGTGAGCCTTAAATCCAATCAAATAGTGGTTAGTTATTCCCATGCCATTTGTCTTATGATAAATCACCCTGGGAACCTTGTCAGATTCCATGGTTGACTGAGGCGGGTGGACAAACATACCAGGCAGACAGAGCTTAAGAGAGAAGTTTTATTAGATAAGAGGGGGGGAAGGGGGAGGGAAGAGAAAAGAGTTAAAGAGACACAGAGACACAGAGACAGAGTGAGGACAGAAGAGAAGAGGGAGACATGGAAGGTCCTATCTGCCCCAGGGGAACAGCAGGAAAGAGAGGATTGGGAAAGAGACTATAAGTTGTTGGGGGTCTTTCTTTTAAAGGGGTCCTTTGCACCTCCTAACAAACTATGCAATCACAGAATCCTGGGCTGACCAGGGTATTGCCTGAGTGCATTCTGCCAGGTGACAGGAACAGGCCAGCATAATGCCTGAGTCCTTACTATTTGGGCTGCTATTGCACCAGCACACCATGTAGACAGGTCATCATTGTAGATTGATGGTATTAGTAGCTGGGTTGGTGTTTACCTTTTTCCTCTAGTAGCATGTAGAGTAACTTCTTGTACCATGAACACTAATCAGTAGGTGTCTTAATCATTGTCCCATTGCTGTGAAGAGATACCATAACCAAGGCAACTCTTATAAAAGAAACCATTTAATTGGGGGCTTGGTAGCAGTTTCAGAGGTTTAGTCTGTTATCACAGCAGGAAGCAAGGCAGCATCCTTAGTGCGGAATGGTAGCTGAGAGCTACATTCTGATTCACAGGCTAAGAGAGAGAGGAATAGGAACACTGGGCTGGGGTGTGGGCTTGTAAATTAACCTCAAAGCCCACCCCTAGAGACACAACTCAGCCACATCTCTTAATCCCTCTAATCCTTTCAAATAGTGCCACTCTCTGGTGACTAAGCATTCAAAATTGGCCAATGGGGGCCATTCTTATTCAAACCACCACAGTAGGAGTAAAAGCTCCTACACACACACACACACACACACACACACACACACACACACACACGTCACGATTCTTACATCTACAATGTCACTCTTGCTGTATAAAACAATATAATCTTGGGTTCTGAGACTCTGCCTGTGAATATTGTTTGGGATCAGCTACTCCATTTATTATGTCCCATACACCAACACTGTAAAACTCATGGGGCTGGGGAGATGGATGAGTAAGAGAAGCATTTGCCTTGTAAGCCTGATGATTTGAGTTTGGATCCCTGGAACTCCCAGAAGGCAGGATTCAGGAGCATTTCCCAGCATGCACTTCACTGGGAGATAGGAGATGAGCATAGGAGACTCCCTGGAAGCTCATTATGCTGGTTTGTGCTGCACCTGACCCTCGCCAGCAAGGAAGACACGACTCCGGGAAGATCTTCATGCAGTTTTAATCAGGATCCTTGAAACATGTTCTTCTGACCTGCGGGAGACCCGGGGGACCCCTGCACAGGCTTAAATACCCTTGCACTAACCAACCCCAGTGAGCTACGTGGACCCTGTAGATAGGCTACTCTAACACTGAAGCAGACAGGCTGAACAGACTTAACCAATTAAGGGCTTATTTACACCAGAGAGCGCTCACCCGTGGGGAGGTGGAAGGCGGAAGCCAGCGCCATCTTTAAGGCGGGGCACTTCGCAGCTCTCTACACTGGTTAGCTTTTTTTTGTCACAGTGACATAAACTAGGGTCATCTGGAAATTAGGGAACCTCATTTGAAAAAATGCTTCCAGCAAATTGGCCTATAGGTGAGCCTGTTGGGCATTTCCATGATTAATGGTTGATGTGGAAGATCTCAGTCCACTATAAATGGTGCCCCCAAGTTTTGTAAGAAAACAAATTGAGCAAACCATGTCAAATAAGCTGGCAAACAGCATTTTCCCCATGATCTCTTCTTCATTTCCTGCTACCAGGTTCCTGTCTTAAACTCCTGCCCTGGTTTCCTTTAATAATGGACTGTGATTAGGATGTGTAAGCCAAACAAACTCTTTCCTCTCCAGTCGATTTTGGTCAATGTGCTTATTACCACAATAGAAAGCAAACTTAGACACTACTTTAGTCCAGCTAGCCTGGCATACAGAGTGGAGAACAATAAAAGAGACTGTCCCTAACAAGGAGGCAGAGTCAGGCAGATCTCTGTGAGGTAGAGGCCAGCCTGGTCTATGGAGCTAGTTTTGGGACAGCAAGGGCTACACAAAGAAACCCTGTCTTGAAAACCAATAAACCACCCCCCCAAAAAGAGGATAGTTTAACCTGTACCAGCTCCAACTGTGCCAAAAAAGAATCTAAAGCTGAGTTCAAGCTTCATGGGAATGATTTTTATCCTATCAAAATAAATTTTCCTCTACTCATTAATCTTTCCTGAGTACCAACTATGTATGTATACATGAATGCAATAGAAGGGAGGATGTTGTTACGTGCACTTTCCCTACAGCCTGGTCTCACTGCCGAGTCAGCTCCAAATAACACACAAAGACATTGTTAGTTATAAAGATGTTGGCCAATGTCAAGAGCTTCTTATTGGCTTGTTTGGTCTTAATCATTAACCCAGAATTACTAATATATGCATTTCTACATGGTCTTATCTTACCAAGAACACCAAACTCATTCATCCTCTCCTTCTGAGATCACATTGAAACTCTGTCCTATGTTTTCCAGAATCCTCCACCTCTTCTAGTCCCACCTATTTTGTTTCCCTATTGGCCAATAGTACTTTATTCATTAACCAATAAGAGAAACATATTTACAGAATAACATCTCCCATCATCTCCTCCTTTCTGTCTAAATAAAAAGAAGAGCTTTAACATAATAAAATATATAACAAAATATATAACAAAAGTTATTAAATAAGTTAACAACATTTATTTCAATAACATTATTAGGAATTAAGGAAAATATTCTATCATTTATCCTATCTTTGTGAGTCTAAAGTCTTATATGCAACTTATCTTTAATCCTAACTAAGGAAAACTATAATTATGACTCTCTGTTTTCAGCTCCATCAAAGACCACAGAAGGATATATATAAACTCTAGAAATGACAGAGACATCTCACTACCTGGACAGTCACCTGAAGTTCTTCTGTAATGTTGGGGCATCATCTTCTGCTGGTAGACTTCTCAGCAAAGCAGGAAATTTTAAACTGTCCACCTGTATTGTCCATTTGTCAGTCATTTTTCTGTGTTCTGCAGAATGTCTGGCAGACTCTTCCACAAAGCAGGAACACTTCAGAACCTACATCACGAAGGAAGATGGACATTGAAGAAACTCATTATGGAGTTCACTCCCAATATAGCAAGACCAGCCATTTGGGCAAAAAACTGCTCTTGTCTGGACTGTATGACCTTATGGTGTACAAAATGGACATACAGGACCCACAGTGAAGTGACTGCTGAAATAAGATGGACATTGTTGCAGGGTTCTTGCTTCATGGAAGAATCTGCCAGACAGATTGTACAGGACACAGAGAAAAGTGCCTGACAAACTGCCAATACAGATGGACAGTTTAAAGTTTCCTGCTTTGCTAAGGAGTCTGCCAGACACATTATGGCCTATGGGCTGAAGATGGAACATTACAGAAGAACTTCAGGTGACTGACGAGGCAGTGAGTTGTCTCTGTCAACTCTAGAATTTATATATTATCCTTCTGTGGTCCTTGATTGAGTTGAAGATAGTTAGTCACGGATATAGTTTTCTTTAGTTATGATAAAAGATAACATATATATAAGATTTTAGACTTACGAAGATAAGATAAAATATTGTCTTTGAATCTTGCTAAATGTTAGTTATGGGAGTAAATATTGTAGTTATAGTTCCTGCTTAGTAACTGTTTCATTATATAATTTACTATGTTAAAACTTATTTAGACAGAAAATAGGAGATGATGGGAGATGTCATTCTGTAAATATGTTTATCTTATTGTTTAATTAATAAAGCACTGTTGGCCAATAGGGAATCAAGATAGGTGTGACTAGGAGAGGTGAAGGATTCTGGGAAACATAGGCAGAGTCTGGAATTCTTGGTAAGGTAAGACCATGTAGAAATACATATATTGGTAATTATGGGTTAACAATTAATAAAGAGCTAACCAATAAGAAGCGCTAGACATTGGCCAACAGTATTATAATTAATGCAGTGTCTCTGTGTGTTATTTGGGGTCGATGTGGCAGTGGGACCAGGAAAGTACCAACAGTGTACTCCCATCATGATGTGGTTGATAGAAGTGGAGGAAACTAACATGTCATGCCAAAACAAGGTAAAGAAATTACTCTGGAGTAGGCAGATAATGCATCAAAGAGCAATGGTTGCATAATTTGTGTGCAGGTTGCATCCAAAAGCAGAATCACTGAGAATTTTGAAAAGTGATTTATTACAGTTTTTAGATGCTTTGGGAGGAACTGGGAAAGTCAGATCCAGAAAGGGAACTGAGGATCAGAAATGACAACAGTCTCTAGCTTTTGCCCTGAAATGCTAGCTGCCCTGGCTATGAGCAGGAACTTGTAAGGGGATTCTGGGAAATCACAAGGAGCCAGCTGCTGGAATGGAATCATTGAAGAAAACTGGTGGAGAAGGGAATGGGAGCTTGTCTGTACCTGGTCAGTGGGGCCAGCTGTTGAGACAAGCTGATGTGGGAACACAGGAGAGCAAGGATCCGTGGGGACCTGTGAGCAGCTGTGCTCCTATCAGTCACCACGTGGATCCAGACTTTAATTCTCCAGAACTCTTGTGAGTTTTTCTTTTGGGTCAATATGAATGGAGGAAAGATTCTGGGAAATGTCCCAGGCTTATCCAAGTTAACAGTTCAAACCCAACAGCACGGGAAATTTGCATAGGGGGAGAATGAGTGAATGCAGACTGTCAAACAAGGTTTTGAGCAAAGCCTTGGAGGTAGGAACTAGTGAGTCAGTGTTTATGAAAATGTAAGTAGATTAGCCTCGGTGCAGTGAACGGTTCCTGCTGGGGGACCGTGGAAGATGAGGTTGGAAACAAAGGTTGGAGTCATCATTTAATTAACTTATTCAACCATTGTTTATTGAATGCATAATTCCACCAGGTTCTGTACTTGGTGCTGGGAGCTATTGATGAACAAAGCACATTTTGAGAGGCTTCAAATGTTACACTAAATATTTTCACAGGGTTTTGGTTCATCTGATGGGAAGCAGTTGATGTTCACATTTGGAACAGCTGCTTGTGCATCAATCCCACTGACACTTAAGCTCCCTCTCAGACCACTGAACATGGCTGCATCCCATGCAATTGGTGGGAGTGGAAATACTGAGCCACTCCTTCTCCTGCCAGTTTTCTAGAACCACTTATGCTCACACTTTACTGTATATCACGGGATCCTCATTCCAAACTCAAAGTCTTCTATTAGTCACTTAAGTGAACCAAAGAAAATGTAGATTCAATTGTCTAAAGCCCAAATGCTTGCAGAAACAAATCTGACTTCAGTATTCGGTAAAAATATTGATGCATAATTCATCGTTGTTTATCTTGGGTAATACATGAGCCCTGTGCTAGTAAATGGTCACACTGCTTAGCTCTGTGTCTAATACATTGCACAAACACTCTCATTTAACCCTTGCAAAGCCTCAGAAGGTAGCTGCTGTTGTTGGCTTCATTGTTTGGGCAAAGGAAAGCAAGGCTTCATGAGAATAAATGCTTTTCCCAGGATAATAAACTAGTAAGAAGCTGAACAATGAGTTTATTCTTTAATCATTTCACACTTATATCCTCTGTGGTTTAGTAAGAGATAACTTAGAATGTCCTACAGATGGTTCAGAATATGTGATAGGTAGGGAAGGTGTCAGGAAGATAGCACTGAGTATTACTAGATACACCAGCAATAAGTTATCTGTGCAAAGAAATCTGCAGAGAGCAAAGGGAGACTCTGAGGTCTTTGGGCTGCAGTCCAAGGGGGCCAGCTGGCATATGGGCATTTCCTCTGGGTTCCACAATGCAGCACCTGCAAGGCAATCTCTCATGGGATATTGAAGATTGTGTAGTAGGTATCCCTCCCCCCGAAATCAACTGCCAAACTTGTTGCTGATTGCTGTAGATGTCCTGTTATTTCTGCCCAAGAAGAACTTCATAAGGACCTCCTTGTATGCATTTGTGCATGTAGATTCAAGGAGGTGTACGGTTTTTACAAAGTTAAAACTGAACCAAAGGCTGACAAGGTGGCTTATCAGGTTAAGGTACTTGCCAATTAGGTACAAACCTAATGACCAGAGTTTGAGCCCTGGGACTCACATTGTGAACGAGAGAACCAACTCTTGCAAGTTGTTCTCTGACTTCCATACAGAAGTGCTCAGTGGCATACACATGTCTGCACACATAAACACTACATAAATGTAATAACATATTTTAGTAAAAGGAACCAAAGGTCTGGGGAGATGGCTCAGTGATTAACAAAACTTGCTGCTCTTGAAAAGGATCTCCATTTGATACTCAGCACACAACTGCCTCTTGCCCCAAGGGATATGGTGTCCTCTTCTGGCCTCCTCAAGCACCTACATGCATGTGAACACACACACACACACACACACACACACACACACACACACACACACGCACGCACGCACGCACGCACGCACGCACGCACGCACACACACACACGCGCACACACACACACACACACACACACACACACACACACGTGCGTGCACACACACATACCAAAATAAAAAAAAAATGTATCAGAATCCAAACCAGGACACATCTTTTCAAGTGTTTCCCAAAGACCTGGTGGCATTTGCTTCTTTGTATCTGTCTCATCAGGTCCTGAGTATTTTAGCTTGATGGATTGGTTTTCTTTGGCATTTATTTATTTATTTATTTATTTATTTATTTATTTATTTATTTATTTATTGATTTATGTATTTGATTATTTGCTTGTGTGTTTACGTGTGAGGGCACACATGCCTTGGAGTACATGTGAAAGCCAGAGGAGAATTTTGGGAGTCCGTTCTCCTACTGTGTGGCTTCTAGGGATTGGACTCAGGTGATTAGGTTTGGCAGCAAGTACTTTTACCCATGGAACCACACATTGACCTTTGGTGACTCAAGTGTGTGTGAGAGCATGTGCTTTCTACAGAGTGCGTGTGGAGGGTAGGGAAAATCTTTGTGGGAGTGATTCTATCAATTATGTCTGTCCTGGGTTGTTAGACTTGCAGAGTACATGTTTTTCTTCATCTCCTGAGCTATGGCACGAGCCCCCTTTCTGGACTCCATCCCTTGGTGTGGAGCACACCAACCTTACTGCACAGCAGACAGCTCTTAACTTCCACATCCGTGAGTGTGCTAGCTCTGGGCCCTCATAAACAGCTCTGTAAGGCAGGTAAGACTGGGATGGAGGGAAGTGCGGTGGAGGCGATACTTCCTAGGCAAGTTGATGGCAGAACCCAGAGTAGCACCTCCCTTGTCACTAATGCTGGTCTTGGGAACCACAGCACCATAGCTATGAGTCAGAAATTTTACTTTTAAATCAGATTTTCACATTCTGACCTCCTGTTTTCTCTTGGGCACATTTTAATTAATTTTGACATGGGGACTACAGGAGATGGTGCTGCTCTTGCAGAAGGGCATACAGGAATCCAGAGCACCCAGGCCTGTGAGCAATGGGCTGCCTGCTGCACAGCTCAGACTTTCCAAACCAAATGTGACAAATGGGCAGAATCTCATAAGTATTCCAGCTCTTCACTTCGCTAGTTTGATTACATTGTACTGGATGGCATTTGGAACTCAGTTCAGGGTGCATATAGCTGAATTATGCAATTTGCTGATATGCAATTAACTGGAGTAGCAACACATTCAATCTAATGGGGGCCAGACAGAGACTGCATAATTCTTAGGAACACAAGCTGATTATGCAGTTAAGTGATATGCACTTAAGAGAAGTGCACCACATCTCTCTGATCACACTTCTTCCGATAGATTCTTTATGGCACTTCTTTGCCTTCCAGCTGCTATGGACAAATGTATCCTAACCTATATCCCCTTGACATGAGAGCATACAGTTCCTACATAGACGTTTCTTTTTAAATCAACCCTCTAAAATCCTCAGTCATTAATTCACAGATGGGTAAGCAATTGAGAAGATCAGCACTCCTGTCTGAGAGTTAGGGTGCTCTTTTGGACATTTCTTTCTTTCTTTTCTTTTCTTTTTCCTTCTAGTTATGAAGTCATGGGTCAAATGCAAACGTGCGGTGCATGAAGAGATTTCTTTTTAAAAGCAAGGGGTTGCACTCTGTTCATCATCATCATCTTCTTTTTCTTTCTTTCTTTTTTTTTTAACTTGAAAATGGATACCATAGAAAGGGGGCCCTTTTACTGGAAACTCCAATTAAATGGCAGGTCATTGAGTGTGGCTGGTTTTAAGTTACCCTGGCGATGATTGATTGCTCATTTCATTTGGCATGTTTTACTGTTTCTCTGTATATTGCCGCATGTCCTGGGTTGACCTAAATCCTTTGGAGGGACCCCAAGAAATATAAAATATGGTGGTTATCCTCAGTCTCGTTGGGAGGTCATGACCCATGGATAAAAAGTAATTGAGGAACAATGGCACAGTATAGAACTTAGGTGTCAAAAAAAATGGTTGCTAGAGGGAGTAAAAGATGACAGAAATCAGAGATAATGAGCTGGACTAGCTTTTCATCACTAGGGGCAGGGAGAAGGAGAAGCATGCCTCCTGCTTCAAATTGTTAGAACAATCAAAACAACTGCAAAGATGTTGGTCTACAGATGAAGGAATTTGTGTTCCATGATGTTAAGAAATGTGCCCATGACCCACAGACAGTTTAGATTCTGAAATAAGTTTTCCATCTCCAAACTCCTTCCTGAGGGGAGCAGGTCCTACATGCAAGAGGCCATGGCAGACAGGCTGTGGATGGTCAGACATTGGCTAGGAGGGTTAACTATGTGCCCATCATGGTCTTTCCCAATCCTGTGGTCCTGTGATCTGGAAACATCTCATGCAAGAGGTGGAGGCTATGTTCACAGCTGGGGTTGGAGATAGCACGTGTGTGTGTGTGTGTGTGTGTGTGTGTGTGTGTGTGTGTTATGTGTGTGTGTGTGTAAACGTAAGTATTCTTTGTGTCTTTTACATCATGTATCTTGATCCCATTAATTTCCCTTTGAATCTATACTCTGCCCCGCATACCCCCAAAATAAAACAAAATTTAAGAGAAAATACAGGAAAAAATGAAATAAAAAGGTTTCTGGCTTCTACTATACTATCGATGCTAGGCCCTCATTAGGGCTTCTCCTGGATATACAGTTGTTGCCCTATGTCCAGGTGATTCTGCAGCTTTGGTCTGTGGATCAGGTCCCTTCCTGTGCTCCAGCAGATCACAGATGGGATGGATGACGTGGGAAAGTCACATCTTTGGGTCTGGGCCTGGGTGGCTGTAGGATTGGCTTAGCAGATATGAAATGGGGACAGCTCTCCCATGTTTACAACTTTAGGTCTGACTCACCCACACCTGCGCTAACAGGCTTGACTCTCTCACTATTATGGCCACAGGGCCAGCTCTCCTGCCTACCCAGATGTTGATGGAAGGGGGGCAACTCTCCCTTGCCCATGATGCCAGAAGACAGGTGGGCAATAGGGACAGCTCTCCCATGCTCACAATTTTGGGGCTGGCTCACTTTCACTAACAAGATTGGCTCTGTTGTGCTTCCCTGGTGAGATGTAGGGCCTGCTCTCCCAAGTGTTGCAGGTGGTAGGGGTCAGGGATAATTCTCCCACTCTTAGAACCACAGGAAAAGATCTCTCACCTGCCTCAGGCATTGATGGACAGGCAGGAGGGCATCACTTTCCTACTCATACCACCACAAGACAGATGCAAAGTGGGGAGAACTCGCCCATGCTCACAACTTCTAGGCTGCCTGGTCCACACCTCTGCTAACAGTGTTGGCTCTATTGTGCTGCTGTGGGGCAGTGCAGGGCCTGCTCTCCTGAGTGTGTTGCAGCTGGTGGGGGTGAGGGATAGCTTACCCGCCCTTAAGGCCATAGGCTTTGCCGCCCCAAGACAGATGAGAAATGGGGAGAGTTCTCCCATCTTCCCAACTTTGTGCTGGCTCACCCATACCTGTGCTAAGAGACTTGGGTCTATTGTGCTGCCCTGGAGAGGTGCAGGGCTTGATGACAGCACCTTTTTATGACTCTAGCAGAAGGGATTCTGGCCTTCTAGATGTTGCCTTTCCTGACTTGAAAAACATTCTGTAAATAAATTCAGCAAAACCAAACGTAATTAAGTAAGGAAGAGATTAGCTTAGTGTTTATAACTTTTGTGGTGGTCGAGGAAGAAAAGATGGGCAAAGATTAACGGGGTCACATTGTACCACTGCTGTGAGGACCAGCCTCCAGCAGTGCAGGGCTCAGATGGAATCCAGGGAGTTGGCATACTAAGGAGGGGTAACGGAAAAGACATACTCTCTTGATGGTTTCCTTCTGACTTTTCCTGTATTCTTCTTCTAACTTTATTTTTCCTCTACAGTTTATATACCCCAGCAAAGTCTTTCAGGCACTATAGAAATTACAATGTGGCTACATTCTATTTTTCAAGTGAATGATTCTAATGAATACAGGAACAAACATGGTTTTTCATCTCCTTTACATGATTAAAACGAAGTCATCCCGAGAACCCACATACATTTACTTGTTATAGATGAACAGGGTGTGAGCAAGCAGGGTGTTTTTCTCAGCAGCTCTTTTGCTAGCAGTCTGCATTTTGCAGTTACGAAGAAAGGATCAATCTCTATTACTTCTCTTGAATGGTAATCTTATAAGGAATCGTAAAAGAATCACAAACATAAACTTTTACATATGAAAAACAACCAGACAGCTCTCCTTTAAATCTTTGGGGTTTATACACACACATCAACAGTTTTTTTTCTTTTTTTTATATCAGGAGGTTGAGGGCAGAAATGGGTACAAGGAATTAATCATCATCTTTGACCACTAACCAATCCTGGCAATAATTGAGCCGCTTTGTGTTTGATCCCAGATCTCTTTCTTAAAATTTTGTTTTTTTATTACTATTATAAATTTTTTTATATTTTCTTATTTTACATATGGACTCCAGTTCCCTCTCCTTCCCATCCTCCCATGCTCCTCCCCCTCTCTCCATCCCCTCCCCCATCTACTCCCCAGAGAGGGTGAGGCCTTCCAGGAGAGATCATCAAAATCTGTCAAGTCATTTACGGTAGGGCCAAGGCCCTCCCTCTTGTCTCTAGGCTAAGGGAGTATCCCTCCATGGGGAATGTGCTCCCAAAGTCCTTTCCTGCACCAGACAGTTCCACTGTCTGAGGTCCCTTAGACTGCCCAGGCCTTCTAACTGAGACCCATGTTCAGGGGTTCTGAGTCAGTCCCATGCTGGATTCCTAGCTATCAGTCTGGGGGTACATGAGCTTCTCCTTGTTCAGGTCTGCTGTTTCTGTGGGCTTCTCCAGCCTGATCTTGACACCTTTGCTCATCACTTCTGCCTCTCTACAACTGGATTCCAGGAGTTGGCTCTGTGCTTAGCTGTGGGTGTCTGTTTCTACTTCCATCAGTTACTAGATGAGGGCTCTAGAATAGCATATAAGGTAGTCATCAATCTCCTTATCAGGGAAGAGCATTTGGTAGCCTCTCCACTATTGCTTAGATTCTTAGTTGGGGTCATCCTTGTAGGTCTCTGGACATTTTTCTGGTGTCAGTTTTCTCTTCAAGTGTATAATGGCTCTCTCTATTATGGCATCTCTTTTCTTGCTCTCCTCTATTCTTCCACGGACTCATTCTTCCTGCTCCCTCATGTTCTCCTCTCCCCTCCTCTTTTCCCCTTCTCTTTCTCCTAACTCCCTTTCCTCTCACTGCCCCCCCATGAGTCCTTTGCCTGTGTGTCCTTGTGAACTTTTAGATTGTTTTCTAAGTTTTTTTTCCCATCTCAAAACTATTATCAAAATGTCTTAATTTAACCTCAAGTCATTCTAAGGCTTTATTTCAGCTATGATGCACACTAAAACTTGTGAATGCATAGTTTAACATCAATATTAAAAGTATTCAAGCCAGCCTGTCTCCTGGGGCTCAATTGTTCTCCTTAATCATTAACCTGAACTAGGATCCCTGCAGCTCCTCAAGTGAAGCAACTGGGCCCCAGCTATGTGACTCTTTCTTGTATTTATTTTCAGTCACCAAAACGCTACTTAAACTAACATTATTATTATTACTAATTAGACAGTACCAGTTAGGAAAAAAATATCTTCATGATAATCCACAGGTAAAAATGCCCAGTAGAAGCCAGGCAGTGGTGGCACACAACTTTAATCCCAGCATTTGGGAGACAGAGGCAGGAAGATCTCTTGAGTTTGAGGTCAGCCTGGTCTACAGAGCGAGTTCCAGGACAGGCTCCAAAGCTATACAGAGAAACCCTATCTGGAAAAAGAAAACAACAACAAAAAAACAAAACAAAAACAAAATTTAAAAAAAAAAAGTCCAGTAGAACGGGATGTTTCCATGAAATAAACACACTATATTACACTCAGTGGGAACCTCCTCACACCCATTCACACCATGCCAGATGCTGGAGAAAGATGGCAGTGACAAACATGTAAAAGTATAGCAGAAGCAAAAGACATTCTGGGCTCTTTGGTCTCCCAGCCTTGCCTATCTAAGATTTACTCTTCGGGGTTTTGTTCCCTGGTGGGCTGATCCCCCGAAATCAACTGTCATCTGCTGCTCCTCTGACATGGCCATCAGCAACCTAGTCATCAAAGTCCCTTTCCCCGAGCGAGGATCTTCTCATGGACACCCCAGGAAGGGGGAGCCAAGTGTGGCTGAGCCCAGTTGGGGCTGAATTGTTTCCTACACCTTAGTTTTCTAGCGGAAACACTTGACCTGTATCAGCTTTGTAGTGCCGCCTAACAAGTGATCTCCAGGTTTGCAGGCTCAACACCCATTTAAATGAGTCTGAAGTACAGGCATTGTTTAGCTAGTTCCCTGATAAGAATCATAAGTGAAGCAGGCACCAAGGGCTGCATTCTCATCTGCAGGCTTGACTGGGGGAAGATGTCACTTCTAAGATTACCACCTTCCTGTGGCGCCTGCAATTACAGAAGCATCCCAGCCCAGGTCCCCTAAAAACTGGTCCTTACTTACCTTCCTGGCGGTCCCCCACTTCCTCCTCACATCTCAGCCATGCTGCTGTTCTTCTGTCCCTCAAATGTACCATGTGTCTCCTCAGTCTTTGATTATCCCTACCCACCCACCCTCACTTCTGCCATGTCACTGTCTTTGGACCTGCATGTGGCTGGGAACTTTTAGTTAAATCCGAGTCCCGAGTCATCACCTTCCTGTTTGGCTTTCTCAGCATTAGAGACCTGCTTCCTATGTGTGTCACCCTTACCCTACTACTCCATTTCCTATTCCTCATGACAGCTAAAACATCTCTCCTTTTGTTCAGAGAATGTATAAGTAGTTTGGGATCAGTTTAGTAAACAAATTTTTAGAATGAATTATAAATCTTCCTAATGTAGAAAAATTAAAGTTACGTGGAGTTTTATTAGCTAAAATATAAAACTATTATACCCAGAAATAATCCTGCCAACCTGTTATTATCTGTTTTTTTTGCTTACTTCTCATATTTTTGTTTCTTCCTTTAAACTTTCTTTTTATTTATTCTTTGTTTTCCACATCACACACTTCATCTCCCTGTACCTTCGTAGCCACCCCTCTATCTTTGCAACCTCCCTCCCCAATAAAACAACATTTAAGAGAATAAAAGAATGAAAAATCTCATCCTAGAAGCTACAGTGTGACACCATTAGTCATGCCATGAATACCTGTGTCCATGTATCTTTACTTGCAAGTGTTCATTGCAAAGAGTCATTGGTCTGTTACACCATGGTTGCTGGGCCCTCACTGGGACTCCTGTTGGATATCTTGTTGATCTTGTTGCTCTGTGTCATGGAGAGCCTGCAGCTTTGGGTCTACAGGACTAGCCCCTTCATGTGCTCCAGCAGATCACAGATTGGGTGGATGTTGGGGTGGGCCAACTTATAACCCTAGTCTGAGGCTTGGGTAGCTGCAAGGTTGGTCAGCCCGCCCGCTCTCCCCATTCTCAGGACCAGAATGAGCTCTCTGGCACTGCCCTGGCGAGTTCACCCCTGCAGCCATGAGCAAGGGGCAGGGCAGGTTCTTCTACTTTTAAGCCTCTCTTGTCCAGGTGAAGTGTCGTCTCCCACGTGCTGCACATGGTGAGGGGCAGGGACAGCTCTCCCACCCACCACAGGCGTGGGGACATCTCTCCACTGCCCACAGCACGGTATGGCAGAGCTCCCAAGCTCAGGTTCTTGGGGTGGCTCTCCTAAGCCTCAGCCACCTGAGTCAGCTCTACTGTATTGCCCAGATGAGGAGCAGAGCCCACCTTTCTGAGTGCCACAGCTGGTAAGGGAGATAGAGGGTCAGCTCCCTCATCTGCCACAGGTGGGGAGGGGCAACGGGTAAAGGGGGGAGTCTTTCCTTCCCCCACCCCAAGTATACCAGACAAATAGTGGGACTAGCTCTCCCAAGCTCACAACCTTGGGTCTGGCTCACCTGTGCCCCTGCCATTTTGCCTCGTTGAGGTGTTTGGTTTGCCCTCCCAGTGCTGCTGCCGCTGGTGAGGGGCAGGGTCAGCTCCCCCCACTCTTGTGACCCCAGGGCCAGCTCTACCACATGCCACAGTGTTGAGGGGCAGGGGCTTGGGGCCATATGTCCCATGCTCACATTCTTGTCAACCCCCGCCCCCGCCCCTGGTCAACAGGGTCGGCTCCACTGTACAGGGCCCACTTTCCTGCGCATGTAGTTTATGTCCTGCTCTGCAACATGTTTTCTTTTTCAATCAGCACTCCACGTAAAAACCACTACATGGAGCCAAGTGTGGTGGTGCATGCCTTTCATGCCAGCACTCAGGAGGCAGAGGCAGGTGAATTTCTGTGTTTGAAGCTAGTGTGATCTACAGACTGAGTTACAGGACAGCCAGGGCTGCACAGAGAAACCCTGTCCCAAAAAAACAAAACAAAACAAAACCAAAATATCACCAACAAAACAACCTCCCCAAAACGAAAACAACAAAACAAACAAACAAGCCTACCACTTTATGGGACTGGAGAGATGACTTGATGCTCTTGCAGAGGACCCGAGTTAGGTTCCTGCATCCACATGGGAACTCAAAACCAACTATAACTCCAGTTTCAAGGAAACCAATGCTCTCTTCTGATCTCTGCAGGCACCAGACACACAGTGGTGTACGCAATACACTCCGACACATGTATATATAAAGTAAATAAAAATTTTAAAAAATAACTTTATGTCTGTTCCTCTACTAAGTTGAATCATGAAATTCCTATTTCTCCATGCCAATAGTTATGCAGAACTGGCAGTTTCTTGTATAATTGACCTAACACCTGTATCATATCTAGTCTAACCTTTTTATATGTACATATATATATGTATATATATATATACATACATACATACATACACACACACACACACACACACACACACACACACACACACACACCATTGCACTGCATGGTTGTATGGTTGTACAGTGATTTGTTTTTTAAAGCTGGCCATGTGCCAGCATTGTTTAAGCGATTCTCCTGCTCCAGCTTGTCGATTGTTTTTCTAGTCATTGCCTACTAATGAGTACTTAGGTTGCTTGCTTTTTGTCCGTGAACATAAAAGGAGCTGCAAAGAACAAATATGTGCTTGTTTAGATGAATGTGCATAGGTCTTTTTGTGTGTGGATGGAGGTGTGTGTGCACATGTGGGTATATATGGCAGCCAGGGGTCAACCTCAGGTACTGCTCCTCAGCAGCTGTCAATCTTGTTTTTGAGAAGTCTTACACTAAGACCTGTGGCTCACCTATTAGGTGAGGTTGGCTGACCAGCAAAAGCCCCAGAAATCCACCCATCTCTGTCTCCCAGCACAGGGATTACAAGTTTGCATCACTACACCTGGCTGTAGGTAGAGTCTCTCTGTGTCTCAGCAGCTGCTCTGAAATAACCACACAGAGGCTTAATTATAAATGTTTGGCTGATAGCTTAGGCTTGTTACTAACTAGCTCTTACAACTTACTTATCTAAGCTCTACCAAGTGGCTCATGGCCTGTTACTTCTTTTTCTACACAGCCTGCTTCCTCTGCATCTGGCTTGAGACCCCTCAGACTCCACCCCTCTTCTTCCCAGCATCCTCTCTGCCCCCCAAATCCTGTCTAACTATTGGCCAATCAGTTTTTTATTAACAATGATAGCAACACATTTCCACGGTGTACAGAGGGACCATTCTACACACTTGGTTTTTAATATGGTTATTGGGGATCAAAATCAGATCCTTGTGCTCCCATGGCAAGCACCTTGCTGATAGAACTGTTGCTCCAGCCCTGTGCATGCTTTTTTACACACACATATGTGTACCTATGTCTTTGTGCTTGCATATCTATACTATCTCCATGTATTTGTATATATGCATCAGTGCTTCTGTAGAGTAGATTAAATAGATTTCCACATGTGTGATTGTGGGTCAAGGATTCACACATTTCACATTTTGACAATTGGAGCTTCTGAAAGGATCCTAATAATTCATTCTCCAAAGAGTTCCTTCTTTTCAATTATCTGATGGGTAAATTTTTGTTTTTGAGGCACTCTGAAATGATTTTGTTTAGCAAAAGATATATGGAATACCAGCTCCGTGCTCAGCCTGGAGTATAAGGAAGGGCATAACTAGCATCACTGCATTCAGAGTATATATTCTGAGTGGTGAGATCAACACACACACACACACACACACACACACACACACACACACACACACACACACACAGAGGCAATGATTTCATCTTTAGTATGATTAACTAAAAATATACCAAACAGCCTAAGCTGAAGAGCCATTGGAGTTTTGTAAAGGTGAATGGTGCCCCGGCTCCTCCATAGATTGGAGGCAGGTCCCCAAGTGCCCTTAATTGTAAGGTGCACATAATAACAATAATTCTCAACTGGGTACTCGGAAAGGCAAAACGTTCAGATACTGCACGTGGTAAGGAAGTTGGTTGTTGCCATTGTCTTTATTTCTTGGTCACTCAGCATCTTCCAATGCCTGTCTGTGTCCCTCTTGCTATATAGCATAATGCACTGGATCTGGATACAGCATATTTCTTATGTGGTATGCTCAACCCAGAGGGAATGGGCTTCATTGTCCCAGGACTGGAGAGATTGTTCAGCAGTTAAGAACCTGGATTCAGTTCCCAGCACTCACATAGCAGCTCACAACTGCTTGTTAACTTCAGTTACAAGGGATCTGATGCCCTCTTCTGGCTGCCAGGGGCACTGCATCCAAATGATATGCAGCTACCCATGCTGGAAAAGGACCCATTATAAAATAATTAAGGGTTTTTTTTTTTTTTTTTTTTTTTTTTTTAGAATATCTGTTGTCCTCTTGATCTGAACATGGACATTTCTATGGGTATACCTGGTTGCAGTGGTTTCTGTTTTGTTTTATTCTAAAGACATTAAATCCTATACTTTAAATGGGGATTCTTCTTTGCTATTTCACAAAGCCTAGGTTCTTGATTTAGAAGGGCTATTTCTAAATGTGTGATATTACCACAAGACAGTAAGGAGAAACACCGCCGATATTTTAAACTGGAACTAGGTGCAAAGTGAAACTACAGATGTTTCATCCATGATTGAGGGATTTCTTGCATTTATTATTAATGTTTCAGAAAATCTTGTTTCTTCCAGGTATGTAAATTTGTGTTCACTGCAGTAGCATAAGCAGGTGAATGGAAAAGTGCCTGGTCTGCCATGTGTGACTATGGAGGCACCTAGTCATGAAAATACAGCTCCCTTCCACAGTTGGTTTATTAAGTCTGTTCCAGATAATTGCCACTTGATACTCAGGTGACTGCAGCAGCAACTGTCGTCGCTCAGTGGAAAGTTTCCTAGAAAAGACCAGACAATGTACACAACTGACTTCTAACAGGACAGCATTGTCCCAACTGGAAATGCTTTAAGAGGAAGGACTTTTGTGCCTATAACCCATCTTTGGAAGGAGGCTTCCGCCATAGCTGCTTAGGATCCCTGATAACACAGACAGATCTGCTAAGCAGCAACAAGGAGATGCTAAAATACCACTTAGAGGCAGAGCATAAAACGGTTCAGCTCAAGAAGACCCAAGGTTGTCTTAGTTGAGATTCTACTGGCTGCTCCACCTCCAGCGAGCGTTAAGCTATTTAGGGTGACTGAACTCTCTTGGCCATTTTGTGAACTTGAACATTCTGGCCCCTTCCTTACAAAAACACACATACACACTTTGCATAGACTCTCTGGGCCTCCACAGACACCCGGAAGTGTCAGTTACTGTTTGTTTTCCTCACTCTGTGGGATGTTTGTTCTCACTTGTTTCCCCTTCCTGGCATGGATGTTACTGATGTCCCTCATGACCCACCTGTTCACTTGTGATAGACACCTTTCATTGTCAACTAGGCACAACTCCACACATGCTAGTAGCTAGATAAAAGCCAGCATTCCTCAAGACTTGTGAAACTGGTTCCCCTCTACCAAAAAAAGAGAAAGCCATTTCCCTTATCTCTGACTGAAGGACAAATGACCATCTCTAATGCCTATTAGCATACCAAAGCACGTGCTGGCCCCAGGCTCCCTCAGTATCTAAGTCCCCAGCTCCCTACCCCAAACTTCCTAGCTCATGGGCTTGCCTTCCCGGAGCCACTCATTCTCCTTGTAACCCTGCTTGTTTCCACTATTCTTTCTCTTCTGTACCTCCTGTTGTTTTCATCTCTCCTCCTCCACACCCCACCTCTTTCTACTCTGCTCTCCTCTGTCTTTCTACTGCTTTCTATTCTGTCTCCTGGCCAGGTCCAGTCTGCTGGCCTCTTTCAGTCTGCTACTTTCTTTCTCTGCTCTGGACTTTTCCAGAGAAGCCCTCACATCTGCCATATCCTTCTCAGTACCCTGCCAAGGGGTGATCACGTCTTCAGTTTGTACACATGTCACCTGGGTAGACAGTTTCAAGGGAGTCACATTTTTGTTTTTTCAGGTTCGTCTGCTGGTGTGGGGGCCGGGGCATGGAGTGGGGTAAGGGTGGGAGGGTGGGTGTGTGGTATGCATGGTGTATGTGTGTGTGTGTGATTGTGGGGTGTGTATGGTGGGTGTGTGGGAATCTCTCTGTGCTTTCCTGTCTATCCCAGAACTCACTCTGTAGACCAGGACCAGGCTGGCCTTGAACTCATAGAGATCTATCTGCCTGCCTTTGTCTTCCAAGTGCTGGGATTAAAGGTGTGTGCCACCACCATCTAGTATTTCACTCTCATTCTTTTTAAACCTTTTGTGCTCTGAACTCCTCTTTAGCAACCTTCAGTTTAGGCCATATTGTGCCTACTACTTGTTCTTTTGCAGCTGCTATTGCCTAAGAAACACAAACACGAGACTCAGCGCCCACGTGGAGTTTATTGAGAGAGGGGAGAGAAAGGGGGGTAGGTGGTGGCCAACCAAAAGCAGAGAGGGGGGGGGTCAAAGAAAGAGAGAAGGGGCCCCAGAGCAAGAGAGAGAGCTGCACTTGGCACGCTTGCTTTAAAAGGGGGACTTGCACATGCGTAACTGCGCAGCCAGGTAAAGGCTTGAACAGCCAGGTAAAGCCTGACGTAGTGATGACATGGCCATGAGTGTCCCGCCCATCATCAGGGGCAGAGTCAGGAGACTGCAGGTTCCCAACATTTCCACCTCTTATTGTTATTAAAAAAGGTGGGGGTTGGGCGTGGCCCAAAGGGGTCAGGAGACAGCAGGTTCCCAACATCACTGACATTGCATTTGTATATTCATTCTTTCAACACATATCCAATGAGGACCTACTGTGTGTTGGGCATTGATTATACTGCACATTAATCAGCATCATATAGTGTAACTTGCCTACTTCTCCACTATGCTCTGTCTTCAGAGGCAAGGACCAGACCTCCACATGCCCAGTGCAGAGCTTGGCAATGGAAAGACTAAGTAAGTACTTGTTAACTAAGTTTTCTTCCTGACCCCAAGCCTTCAAACATGCTGTTCCTTTCCCCTGATGTACTCTTCCTTCATGTGGTATTTGCAAATTTCTCTTACTATGAACATCCCTTCTCCAAGAAAAGTGGTCTTTGATTCTCAGGTGAAGTGTTAGAATCCCTGACATGAAGCTCTAAAACGGTTGGACCTCCCTTATTATTGTAGATTAATGTAATTCCTTAAAATTTATATTCACATTTAGAATATAAGCATCGAGAGAGCAAGGGCTCTGATTATCCCATGTGTGTCCTTATATCCAAGAAGTAGGATACCATATCATTCTTCACTACTTCACATGGTATGTGGACAGCAGCACAAGCTATCCCTTGGGTACTGCTAATACAGGGCCTCAGGCCCCACCCAGCCTAATGTATTTTGTAAGTACATGGCAATGTATTCAGTAAATATAGTAAATGCTGAACTTGACAAACGGAGCCAGTTCAGCCTTAGTGTCCCTATCCCTAGTATAAGAGTAGGGTCTAGTTCCAAGTAGGCAGCAAGTCCTTAAGGAGAGCACATTGTCTTCTATTATTCTGTGTTCACAAAGTTCTCCTTAACTTATAAGCCAAATTTGGGTGGTGAAATTCTACACTATATGCCTAGTAAGAATCCACAAAGACTAGAAACCAACTCGATGCTGTGGTGTTGACTAGTACATTTTCCCCTTGGGGATTCGGAGGGTGTGTGTGGGGTATGTGTGGGGCAGCCAGGGGTGTTTTTAGTTGTCTAAAGACCCCAAATCTTCATGCTGGGCCTAGATCTAGTTTAACATTCATTTCCATAAGGACTATCCCACACAGGACAACAAAATGGAGGTGCTGTAAGAGTGAGAAGATTGAATATCTAGTTTTAGCTCTTTGCTCAGGACACTGTTTGGTTTGAGGATGCCTAATTATGCTACTTCCACAAGCAAACAGTGCAACAGACCCTTTGGAGTGGTATGTTTTAGTATAATTATGTCTTCCAGATTTTCTCAAGGCAAAAACATTGCTTTTTGGCATTTGGTCTTAGTATTAGGACAACTTACAGACTGTGGGCAAAGGCTTTGTGAAAACAGGCATATTGGTGCATAAGGTTAGCTCTGCTATTTTGAAACTAGGTATAACAATATGGCACTGCATTTAATGAACGCTTGGTGCTTGGAGTGAACATTGCAGAGCATCTGCATCTATTGTGCTTGGTGCGCATGTCTTCACAAGACTTTTTACTACTTTAAAAAACTGTATTGGTGCCGGTGAAATCATTCAGCTGGTAAGGGCACTTGCCACCAAGGCTGATGACGTCAGTTTAACCCCAGGGAGCCATATGGTGGAAGGGGAGAACCAGCTTCTTCAGGTTGTCCTTTGACCTACCAACGCACATAAACATACACATGTACATACATACAGAAATAAATGTAAAGATTTTTTGTTAATTAAAGTGTGAAAATCTAAGTGTAAGTTTCTTTACTCTTTCTATAAAGCTATGGCATTTTATTTAAACTACTGTTGTTATTAGTGTGTGTGTGTATGTGTGTGTGTGTGTGTATAAACTTGGGTGTTTCTAGGGATTTAATTGAGGTTCTTGTGTGTTTTAGATAAGTGTTCTATTACTGAGCCATATCACCAAACTTTTAACCACTTTTCATTTTGAGACAGACATGTTCTAAATACAAAGGCTGGCCTTGAACTTGAGATTCTCCTACCTCAGCCTTCTGAGGCTGTAGGAAAAGTTGGACTCTTAGGGTACCACAACTTTGACTTTTAAATTATAGATCACATGTTTTTCCAAAACAGGTACACTGGAGTCACTTAAGCCAGTAAGTAGTGTCTCTGCTCTACCCGACCTCTTCGTGAGATTGGCTGCCTTCTCAGGTCCTGTTGACAGTTCTAGAATATTCAGGGATGGTTTCAGGTCCATTGGACGTTTTCTTCTCTGGCTCTCTGTGATGCATTTCTTTCATGAGAAAAGTTTACTTCCCTAGGTTACCAAAGTTACTCTGCTTGTACAGGTCTACCAAAGAGGAACCATCACTGCTGGGGCCACACTTCTGTTGGTACCCATGCCTGCTGCAATGATGCTCCACTGTCTACAGATATTGCTGACACTTTGCTACTCCACTGTTGCCCATGGCCAGAGTCTCTCAAACAAAGGTAGAGTGCATACCTGGGAATGGTTAGGTCCACTTCGGAGCTGTCCTTTCTGCTTCCTGTTTTTTGCTTGCTGCCTCAACACACAGAAGTGGCCAGACAAAAACCCAGTCTTTGGTTCAGAGGTCCTGACCGGTGCCCTATTTGTGTGCACACCCCATTGGAAGGACTGAATGGAAGTGGGCAATGGAAACTGGTGTAGGCGCATTCATGACGGCTATCTGCTTGTGCTCGCTCCCTTAACCCCGCATTATCCTAGAGAAGCACTGCCTATTGCAGACAACTCCATTTTGTCAAGGAACAGCAGGTTTCCTGGACTTTTCCATTTACATTGGAGACCTGAATTGCATATTGTCTTAGGTAGGGTTACTACTACCTAATGTAATGAAATACCATGACCAAAAGCAACTTGGAGAGGAAAGGGTCTGTTTGGCTTATGCTTCCAAATCACAGTTCATCACTGAAGCAAGTTAGGGCAGGAACTCAAACAGGGCAGGAACCTGGAGGCAGGAGCTGCAGAGACCACAGAGGAATGTTGCTTACTGACTTGCTCAGACTGCTTTCTTATAGAACCCAGAACCAGCAGCTCAGGGCTGGTCCCACCCACAATGGGTTGTACCCTCCCCCATCTGTCACTAATTAAGAAGATGCCCTTCAGGCCTGACTACAGCCTGATCTTAGGCAGGCATTTTTCTCAATTGAGATTCCCATCTCTCAAATGACTCCAGCCTGTATCAAGTTGACATAGAACTAGCTAGCCCAACTGACCCCTTGTCAACTCGACATACAAACATATCACTGCTAAGTCATAACACATACCTCCCCCCCCCCAAAAAAAAGAATAGTCTAGAAGTCAGGAATCCTAACTATGTGCTCAGCACCCAGAGCAATAGGCACAGATTATAGTAGCCACAGACGGATGTAAATTCCAATTTGATCACTTCATATCTATTCTGACACCCTGTTCTCTTAGAGACTAAATGAGGAAATCCTTAAGAGGCAGGGAACATAAGGTTAGTTTATGCATACTGTGTTTATCAGAGGTTGATTCACTGCCATTGTTTGCTACTACTACTAAAATGTGGAAAGTCTGTTTAACAGTAGACTATATAGCAATAACGTTATGACTCCTGCCATCTGTCCCTTATCCATTGCAATCTATTTTCATTCATTAGGGTCATTTCCCCAAGATGTTTCAGTCAATATGATTCCCTACATAAGAATGATAGATGGCCTCTCACAACTTACAACTAGAGTTCAGTCTCTCTCTTTGCTTTTAGGCCCCTGTGATCTGAGTCCAACATCACTCTCTTTTCTCCACCTCTCTCCATACCTCTTCCACTCCAGTGAAAACAAGCCAACATTCCCTACGTACACCCATCCCCTTCATTGATGTTCCTTCATCTGGAATCCACATATTATCTCTCTCTTTTTTTTTCTTTTTGGATTTCCTGCTCAAGTGTCATCTCCTCCACCAAACCTTGCTATCCCATAATAAACCCATTGTTCTTGAGCCCCTTATACTTTGTCACTGTCAAGGTATCAATGTAAAACTTGTACTTCAAGTTTGTATCTGCATCTCCTGTGTCAGGCACCTTGTGATACCTGTCTGAATCAGTTTTAGATTTCTAAACCAAAGTTTGTCAACACTCTGATGTTGACATTTGGGACTAAATAGTCTTTCTTTCTTTCTTCTTTTCTTTCTTTCTTCCTTCCTTTCTTTGTAGTGAGCTGTATTGTTTATCTAAGATTGCTGGCAGTTACTCTTACCTCTACTTACCAGGGGCTCCCTACACCTTCTGCCCACAGCTGTGGCCACTAAAAACATCCCCAGTTATTGCAAACTGTCCAGGGGTGGTCAAACTGACCTCCATCTGGGAACCACTCCCCCTGAGTCCCTCCAAGAAACTGTGGTGGTGTGAACATGGATGGCTCTCAGTTGGTGCTTGTGAAAGAGGAACAGATAGTTAATATCATCCTTTAATAACTGGCAAAGATGCATGGAGTCCACTCTGGAGCATGGCATTGGAGGTAGAGAGGTGAATGGTGACAGTGCAGGGTGAGTGATCTATCCTATCACAGAAAGGTTGGGAGCTGGGGTGGGGGCTTCCAGTGCTGTCCTCACCGCGGGAACTGTCACTAGGGGCACCTTTCTCAAATTCTCTGAATTTCCTTTATTGCTCTCATTCTGAAGACTGGGGATCATAATGGAGACCCACACAGGGTTGTTGTGAATACAGATTAGATTATACACATCATGTGGATAGCCCAAAGCCTGGAATGTAGACTCTACTTAAAATTCATGGGAAGCTATCATTAGCGCCACCATGAACAATCAGGATACATTTCCATCCTTTCAGAGGTCACGACCTGTGATTTCCGCTTGATCAGTGGGTTGTGATCTGAATCTGGAGCTTTGGATTTCAGCCTGTTCAGAGTCATAGTCACCTGACATAGTGAAGAAAGAGCCGCATGCTGGATGGATGTTCACCCTTTAATTTAGAATCTGGGTGCCCACTTCTACTGCAACATTCCTCTTTCAACCGATAAGTACTATCTTCACACAGAGCTGTCATTGGGAAACTCAGTAGCTGCATATTACACACCTTGAAGCAGTACAGGTGGTAGTTGGATATAGGACACCTGTGTTGATAAAAAACAAACCCCACTTGACTAACATAAGCTCAAAACCTGTGTGCTTTAGGTTTTAAAAACAGACTCATACGTTTAGACCAGTTGGCATCAACTCCTAGCAACACTCTTGATTTTTGGAGGAAAACTGTATGAGCAGCTAGCTGCCTTGGCTCAGAGAAGCTGGGGCAGGCGCTTAGGGACAAACTGCAGGTAGCTGATGAAGCCAACACCCTCTCTGAGTCTGTAAAAGGAGGCGGTGGGATGAACCTGGCAGTTGCCAGTTACAGAGGTGCACATCAAAGAGGGACCGCTATACTAGTCTGCACAGTTCAGGATTTTGTAGAATTACCAGCTACCAACAAAATATCTGATTTTTTTTTTTTTTTTTTTTTTTTTACACTTTAGTTTAGCTTTCTGTCCTTTGATCGTCTGGTTTCATTCTTCGTTTGCTTGGTTCATTCATCGGGTCATTCATTCCACAGTTCTTGTCTGAACACAGTTCGTGCCTGTACTGGGATCACACACTACCTTTGTCCTTAGGTGGGATTTACATAAAGCGGTTAGATCAGCTCCTATGGCGGAGCACTCAGCATGGGATTTTTTCTCCTTCAGACTGGAATCCCGGAGACGGGTGGACTACAGCTGGTTGACTTGGTGAAAGAAATGCAGCTTGGTTTGGGGTCGCCCTCGCGCTTGCCCGGTCGCCGGTAGGTGGCGCCAGACGCCCTGGCGGTAGGCGCTGCGCGGGGCCGTGCTGGCCTGGCTCCGCCCGCCGGGTCCGGTGCCACGCGCTCCGCCTCCTGAGCAGCAGAGTGAGTCTGAGGGGAGCCCGTGCCAGGCTTGGGGATGCTGCCAGGTTTCTCTCAAGCCTTGGCCTAACAAAGGGAAGCAAATTACAAAAATGGAAATTTTCAAACTAGCGTTCAGTGGTATTGAAATCGACGTTTGGGTAGAACGCAGGCACAGACCACATTCGTGCTATTTTGTGATTAAAACTATACCAAAAATACCTCTTTGCTTTACTTTTCATCTTCTAAAATGGCCTTTTCCCTTCTTGTAATTGCTGCCTTACTTTAGGGGAGCGGTAAGCCCCTGGCCACCATAGAATTGCTAACATTTGCATAAGGGTGGTTGAAATCTGGCCCCTGCTGATTCATTCTCTCTGTCTGTATTTTTCCTTCCCTCCCGGTCTATTTCTCCTCCTCTCTCCCTCCCCCTGTCTCTCCCTCCCTCTTTCCTTCTCTTCTCCCCTCCCTCTCACCCTCCCTCTCTCCCTCCCTCCCTCCCTCCCTCCCTCCCTCCCTCCCTCCCTCCCTCCCTCCCTCCCTCCCTCCTTCTCTTCTTTTTCCCCCTCCCCCTTTTTCCTTCCCTCCCTTTAAGAATTGGAGCTTCAACCTAACCGTGTGTTCACTTTCAGCCTGTGGAAATATAGATTAAGGCTTTCCTACACACTGTACCAAAAAGTTTTGTGTTGTGAGCCTTCGGCTCTTAGGACCGTGCATAAATCCTCAAGGTTCATCTTGATTTAAGCAGCAGAATCTGACCGGAGCCTCGCCAGAGCTGCAAATTACCTTGCCCTCTCACATTTAAAACAAAACAACAAGTAAACAAACAAAAACCTCAATGATTTTTAAGTTGCTGTTGAGCTGGGTCTTGAATGACTTAACATGAAGTTGTATAGAGAGCCTGACTGTGTCCTCCTGGCTTGTTTTTGCAGTTGCTAGACAGGCCCAGTCCCCAGTGGGCTTGTGTGAAAGGCGTCCTATTCCCACCCCCAGCTCTCTGCATCATTTCTTTCCTTGGAAGCTTTGGCTGTCTCCTTTCGCAGCTGTGTTTGCAGTGCCTGGAGACAGGTGGGGGAGTAGCCTCCCGCTGAACTTGCCAATTCCCTCTCCAAGGACTGTCTGAATAGCTATTAAAAATTAAAGGACACACACACACACACACACACACACACACACACACACACACACACCTTTTGTTCTTTGTTTTTTGGTGGAGGTCACTGTCACACCAGGGCAATGGTGCCACTTGGCAGACTGAGAATAAATTTTACAGTCTCTCTCTTGTTTGCATTCCCCAGCCCACAAGAACATCATCCACTGGTAAGTCTTCCCAGGCACTCTAGGGGGTCTAGGTTTTAGGGAGGTAGTCAAGTGTAGACCTGCAATACATCTTGGGAAAGACGGGCGCTCCCACCTCAGGAGGTAAACAGCGGCAAGGAGGCCATGTTTGCAGTAAGAGGTTTGCTCTTTATCTGCGTTTGTGCCCCCTGCAAACTAGAATTTTCTACCTGGGGCAGGTGATAACAATCCATTGTAAGACTGTAAGAGTTTTGCAGGTTCCACAGTAGAACCAGAAATCGGATTTTCCTTTCCCACCTGGATTCAGGCCCTTCCAACTCTTCTCTAAGTACTTGGCCCTTAGTACCCAGCTACTCTCCCTTTTCCCCAGGGTTCTTCCCCCTCCTAGAATTTCTCCTCATCTTCTGCTCTGATTAGCACACTTTTGGTTTTCTTTTAAGACTTGTTCCCAAGACAAGCTCTCTAGTCTCTCACAGCTGTGTCCATGTGTGGTTACCCCTGTAGAGTTAGTAATCCTGCCACAAATTAAATGTGACTAATTGCTTGACATACCATACTGTGCTATGCCCATCTTTTTTTTTTTAATTTATATCCATTTCTTTTCCTTTCAGAGACTATATAGATTGCTCAGGCCAGGAAATATCTCTTACCTCATAACTTTGACATCAAAGATGCTTAGGAAACTCTGCAGGATGATAAGGAAACACACCTGGCTTTTAAACAATTCCAAAGGGCCACCTTGTGTACTCTCAGGCTCTCCTTGTTCCTCTGTCAAGCATCTCTAGACATGTCCGTGGAGCTGAAAGAAAAAACTTCAAATGTATGTTCACATGTGATTTTCCCATAGCTCAGAGAGTCTTCTGCTAATGAAGGTTTGGGGCGGGCACACAGATGGGAAAATCCTGAACTCCAGCTCATGCTCATGCACAGAAGCAAAACTCACCACAGATCTGCAAACGGGGCATGCTCTATGCACTCCAGTGCTCTGGTGTAGGTGTAAGGGTTAAAGTGACAAGTTTTGTTCATCAGACTTGATTCATTCACTTGATTAAGCTAGAAACCTGGAGATGTCCTTGGGACCTCCCTTTCTCCTGCTTCCCGCCTCTTGGAAATCCCTTCCAGATCTATTGACTGCTCTCCAGTCCTGCTCTATTCTAAGCCGTTATCAGTTCCTACTTAGACAGTTGCCAAAGCTCCCTCTTTTTGGTTCTAGTCTCCCTGTCTTACCACCCTTCAATACTTAAGACTTGCATAATCCTTTGCATGCTTTTGTATGGTGTCCCCCCTCACTTACACCATCTTCTTTGTCCCCTCTTAACATACTGTGCTTCATGTCTTTGAACTTGCCAAACCCTCACCTCTGTGTGTGTGTGTGTGTGTATGTGTTTTGTTTTTTTGAGACAAGGTTTCTTTGTGTAACCCTGGCTGTCCTGGAACTCACTCTGTAGAGCAGACTGACCTCAAACTCATAGAAATCCTCCTGCCTCTGCCTCTCACGTGCTGGAATTAAAGGTGCGTGCCACCAGTGCTTGGCCAAACTCTCACCATTCTTAAAGGTTTATCCTTGTGGTCTTCTGATAACACCTTCAGTGTTCAGTCTCCCAAGAGCAAATCCTTAGAGGTATACCTTACACTTCTCTCTACTCCATCCCTTCTGGATAAACCAATGACCATTATCAACATTCCTGATGCCTGACTCTTCCTTCATGCTCCCATTATAGGTTGGGAGTATAAAGTTATTGGTTTTGATTTATTACATGTCTGCCTTTCCATGCATGGTGTATCCCGTGAGGTAGGAATCGTTTCTCCTTCTCAAAAGTGTTCAGCCTCACAGCTCTCCAGTGGGCAAGAAATAATTTTTGAATATTGACATAATGAGAAATGTTAACAGGTCATCTGTTACAGACATGTGACATGGAAATGGTCACATGCAAAAGTGGTCTCATGCTGAAAACCAAGACGTTCACCTGAGAAAAGACGCAAAGATGTTTGTGCAGGGGGAGCAAGCCAAGGGGAGGCTTGAGCTACGGTGTGATATCCTCCAGCCCCTCTCTACTGCTATTTGAAAAGTCAGAAGAGAACGAGCGGGGGGAACAATCTTTGTTTTACAGCTCCACCAAGATCCAGCCCTCCCTTCCCTCTCCCCCTTGCATCAAGTACATCCTGTACTTTTGGCAACATGTTGACTGGATATTTAAAAGCTGTGAACTGTTCTGAAAATTTCACATACTGGGTTATGAGCCATGTGTGTTTGATCAAAATTCAATTACTCCACTGTACCATACTTGGAAGCCTATCATCCCGAGTTATGAAGTATGACGAAATAGGGAACCTAATTGGTTCAGTATGGGAAGAGTATCAACCAAGCTTGTTATGATAAATAGCTTCCTGTGCTAAGGGTTCTCCAGAGCTTACAAGTATCTTGGCTTGCCTCCTTCAGTGCAATAGGAATATTGTTCATAGGGACCTCCTAGATTATTGTCCCTGTCGGTGACTGCAGTTTTCTTGCACTTACTCCTTCTTCCAGGAACAGGACAGTGTCTTCCCACTTCTTTTTCATCTCTTTATTTAGTATTTGAGCACCTGATGACTTCCTTACCTTTTTTCCCCTTAGAAAAACAATTTCAAAACTTATATTCCACATACAGAAAGCGACGACTATCCTTGTATTCACTACTTAGAACTAAGAGAGAATCATTTCTTTCTTATTTTTTTTTTTATCAGTTTTTTCTTATGTTCTTTTTCCTGCTTCTTGAGGCCCAGATTGTACCCCAGTGTAATGGGATTTACAGGCTAATCTTCTGGACCCTGAAGGACCTGCAGATTATTCTAGAGACAGACCTGCAAATTCCAAGTGTCTTAGGTGTTGAAATTTTGTCTGTATTAACTACTTGTTGCATCGATGTTACAAACTACTTGATGGAGGTAACTTGAGTGGGGAGGGTCCATCTTGGCTCATGGAGTCCCATCCATCATGGCAGGGAAGGCATGGTGGACGGTCCTCAGCATCATAGATCAGGATGCAGGGAGAGCTGGCTGCCACCTTCAGAGGACCTGCTTCTGCCCTCCAGAGCTACATCCTAAAGGGCCTACAGCCCCCAAGATGATGCCACAGACTTGGAGGCAAGCTTTTAAAATGTGACCCCCAGTGGGAGACATTTCAGACTGAGACATCACTGTCAGAGATGCTGGTTTAGATTGTTGACAGGATTACAAGGATTCATAGAGGTTTGCTTTGGAAATGAGAGAAATCAAGAAAACCAATTGATTCAGAAATTATAAACAAAACAGAAGGGTGGCGTTGGAGGCACACACCTTTAATCCCAGCACTCAGGAGGTGGAGGCAGGCAGATCTTTCTTTGTGAGTTGGAGGCCAGCCTGGTCTACAAAGCGAGTGCTAGGACACATCCAAAGCAAAAGAGAGAAACAAAACAAAACAAACATAAAACAGAATACTTCCATGAATTTTTGGCCTTTATGGATCTATGTACACAACATTTTTCAGGAGACAACATCGATTGGTAGAACTGTTATCTTTTAGTAATCTTAGAGAAAGGTCAAACAACTTTGTGGTTGCCATTTTCTTTTATTGTAGGGGGATCAGGGTCTTATGTAGCCCAGGCTGGCCTCAAACCCACAGAGTAGCCCAGGATGGCTTGAACTCTTGGTCCTTCATCTCCCAAGTGCTGGGATTACTTGCAAGCATTACTTTGGTCAGTAGGTGATTTCGAGTTTAACTTCTGAACAGTCAATATCGATGAGGATGTTTTCTTAGCTGTCAGCTTCAGTCATGGTTTCATTAGCAGTCATTTTGCCCATGTTTGGCCTTAACTCAAGTCTGCTACCTGCATTTACTTCTCCGACTTTCTTTTCTTCTTGCATCAGACCATCCTGTTTAACTTGTTAACAAAAGCACAAAATGCTAAGTGTGGGTTTGTCTACTGGAAAAGTTTTGTGTTCCGAAAAACATTGCTTTGGTGCAAAGCAAGGGCTTCAGTTTGTCCTTGACAACAATTCATTAATCATGAATGCTGCAGAACAAGACCCAGGGACAGCAAAAGTGTTTGGTCAAGCAAACACTGGAGTCTGCAAAATCCAGAGCAAGCGCCTGTGGGCTCAGCAGCTTGAGGTGGCAGCCAGGACTGCATTGGAGCTGTGCTCTGCAGCCACCAGGGTTACTTTCAAAACTGCAGTTGGGTAACTGCAACAAAATGAATGCCAAAGTGGTCCACTGGCCTTCTTTGCACGCCTCTGTCAGGTGGATGGATATTCCTTTCATGGCAAGCATTCCTTAGAGCTACAAATCCTAAAAACTGGAATATGACTGTGGGCACTTAGATACATCTTTTCTTTGGTAGTAAATTTTCCCTGATTGAATTAGCACCGGAGCAGAGGGAATGCAATTATCAGCGTGCAGTAATTAAGGAAATAGTTCTTGTCACTCCAATAGGGACAAAGCTCTGATGACTGTGAGGAAGTTAAGTGGTGGAAAATTTTTGGAATGTAAAGAAAAATCGAGGGGATTCTAGTTGCTAGCACATGGTTATTCTAAAGACAAATATTAGGTAAGATGTCTGCTACAACACTGGAATTACATATGTGGTGCCACTGTACCCAACTTCAATGTGTTAAGATGTAGCTTTACCAAATGCCGGTCAAAACTCAAAATAGCCAATGCCAGTGTCGAGACAATTGTATCAATAATTGTAATAAACTTCTTGTCACAATGTGAATAGTACCAATATGGAAGGACCAAATTGTATAAATTGAATTGGTGCTGACAGAAGGAAAAAAATCCCTTATGGATTTCATGTGCCAGAATGTGGTGTCCCATCATTCTTTCCCATGTCCTTTATCAGCCTTCTGTCCATTTTCATTAATCTGCCCAGGCTACCATATATTTCATTTTATCATAAGCATGGCAGAGGGAAGAGTAACCATGCTGACTAGTTTTGAAATAAATGATACCCTGGAGCCATGAGATATATGGAAAACAGAGTTATTTTATTGCTTTAAAAAAATTGGAGTGAAGAAGCTTGTATTTGCAGAAGCTTGCAAGTAGTATTAACCATCTTTCTAAGGATTCTGTTCTTTAGAGCTGTAGAGATGGCCCAGTTGTTAAGAGCACCGGCTGCTCTTCCAGAGGACCTAGCTTCAATTCCCAGCATGCACATAGCAGCTCACAACTGTCAATAAATCCAGTTCCAGGGATCTGATGTTCTTCTGTGACCTCTCCTGCACCAGGCACACATTTGGTAGATATAAAGGCAGGCAAAATACTAATACATGTAACAATAATAATAATGATGATAATAAAAATAATTGTACTTTCTAGGCCCCATCCCTACATGATAACCTACAGGCTATCAACCAATTGCAGTTGAGAATCAGTGTTCTCCAGGGATGAACTCCTTGATATGTTGTCTGATCCCAAATGGTCATCCATATACATATGAGCAATACTCAATGGACTCTGTATGGTGTGTGTAACAATAATATACTAATTGTTGAAGAAATCATGGATTTGAGGGAGATAGAAGGACCTGGAAAGATGAAAATACAGTGTTCATGTGAAATTGTAAACAAAACAAAACAAAACCGAACAAAAGTGCTCTAAACATGATTAACAGAGATCAGTACACTTTTCTATAAAGGGCCAGGTAGTAAACATTTGTGTGCTGTGCAGCCTCTGTCGCAGCCACTCAAGTCTGATGTGTGGCACAGGCACTGTTATACAACATGTGAAATGAGTGTGGCTGTTTCCAGGAAAGCTATTTTGCAGACACTGAACCCTGAATTTCATGTCATTTGCATGTATCAAGAAACTTTCTTTTTCTGATTTTTTCCCCCAACATGCTACAAATGTAAAGTATCCAGACAGTAACAAGTTGGATTTGGCTCACAGACCTTACCCATAACTGATCTGGCCCTGATAGTCAGTTTTCTTATTTTCTCTCCTCCTCTTCTTCTCTCTCCTGTTAAGGGAGAGAGAGAGAGAGAGAGAGAGAGAGAGAGAGAGAGAGAGAGAGAGAGAGAGAGAGAGAGAGAGGGAGGAGGACATTTTCTAGGGGGTGTAGCTATGATACTATGATAAATTCAGATGGAGTGGAACACAAAACACTTTTTTTTTAAATTCCTCTGAGGACAAATTGTTGCTTATTTTCCTATAAATGTGGCCCAGTTCATTCCTCATTGTCTGGGTGTTACTCTAGGTATTATCCAGTAGGGGGCTAAACTTGGCTCTCTGCTGTTTGGAAGAGTGAGCTCTCAGTACTGGTTACTTTCAGATCTGATACAAGGAAGGGAGAAATCTGTCAACGTTATTGAATCCATAGAAATCTTTTGGTGCTATTGTGCTAGCTAGGCTTATATCAGCTCGACACACAAACTAGAGTTATTGGAAAGGAGGGAACGCCAATTGAGAAAATTCCTCCATAAGATCGAGCTGTAAGAAAGCAGTCTGAGCATCACCCTACATGTGGAGTGTGTGTGTGTGTGTGTGTGTGTGTGTGTGTGTATGGAATGGGAGGGTGGTGGTGGGGGCATGGGAGGGTGGAAGAGAGGATGGGAGGGATGGAGAGAGAACTGGGATCGATATGTAAAATAAGAAAAATACATACATACATACATAAAGAAATAAAGAAAAAAGAAAGCAGCCTGAGCAAGCCAGGGGAAGTAAGCCAGTAAGCAGCACTCCTCCGTGGCCTCTATATCAGCTCCTGCCTCTAGGTTCCTGCCCTGTTTGATTTCCTGTTCTGACTTCCTTCAATGATGAACAGTGCTGTGGAAGTATAAGCTGAATAAACCTTTTGCTCCCCAACTTGCTTTTTGGTCATGATGTTTTGTTGCAACAATAGAAACTCTAATTAAGACAGTTATTGCATCCTATATGGATTGGTGGAGTTTTTTTTTTTTTTTTTTTTTTTTTTGTGGGTCTGGACAGCTGGTCAGTTCTGTCCCACCAGCTGCTCCCAAATACTTATTATTAATTATAAATGCTCAGCTGATAGCTTAAGCTTGTTACCAACTAGCTCTTACAACTTAAATTAACCCATATTTCTTATCTACCCTCTGCCACATGGTACCTTCATTCAGCACAGCATGTTTATTTATCTTGCTTCTCTTTGTATTTGCTCATGACTCTTGAGACACATCTCTCATGCCCAATCTCTTCCTGCCCAGCTATAGGCCAGTCAGCTCCTTAATTAACCAATGAGAGTAATACATATTTATAGTGTGCAAAGATTGCTCCATAGCATATAACAGCCACCTCTGCCAACATGGCTGACTTATTCTTGAACACAGTGAACAAGGTTGGACTTTAGTAGGTTGAATGGTTACTGACACAGACCAGACCATCTTTTCTACTGTTGCTGAGAATCTTCTGTGGTAAGAGTATTCACATAGGATGCAATTATTCTCACACTATGGGACATTCTGGGATGCTGGTCCTCCCTACTTTCTCCTAGTCCTCCTTGTTACCAACTTCCAATTAGAAAAAAACATTTATTATTATTATTGTTGGGAATTTTGTATGTGATAGTTGTAGCTACATCATTTATGCCTCATATTCTCCCTCATCCAGCTTCTCCTTTCTCATCATTCCACTCCTTCTTAACTTCATAATTTCTTCTTTAATTATACATGTATGTATGTGAATGTATAATCTACACATGTATTAGTCAAGGTTCTCTTGTGAATAAGAACTGATCGAATGAATCTGTCTATATCTATCTCTATGTGTATACATGGTATTTATTAGTGGCTTTCAGGCAGTGGTCTGACAATTGCAGCAGTGGTTTCTCAAGTTCAAGACCCCGGTAGTTGTTTACTGATGAGGCTGGATGTCTTAGGTGACCTTCTGTATAGATAGAAATGCTGAAGAAGTAGACTTTAATACCTGCAGAGGAATGAACTTGCCATGGAGAGTGAGGGCAAGCAGGCAAAGAGAAAATTTCCTTCTTCCATGTCCTTGCATAGATGGGTCTTCCCACCTGAAGTTATCCAGGTTTAGGGTAGGTCTTCCCATCTCAAATAATCCAATCAAGAAAAATCCCTCACAAGTCTACCAAGCTGCTTGGGTTTAGTTAATTTCAAATGTTTTCAAGTTGACACTCAACGATAGCCATCATACTCATACCTCATACTGAGTAAAAATTTAAATATATTTTTATTAGCATGTAAATTGCATATAGTAATGAGTTTCATTATGTAATTTCATACACATACATAAAATATTGCGATTATATTTATCCTTCCATTGCCCTTTTATTGAATAAGCTTTGACTGAGAACCAGAGCCACTTCAGTCCTGAAGTAGAACTGCTTTCTTGCTAGATGAAAGCGAACTCATGTGGCACTGCCTGCTTTGCAGGCAGGGAGCAAAATGTTTACCTGAATAACACTGGCACTGTAGGTACCAGCCTCTGAACGGACTTGTTCTAGTAAAGAGATCAGTTAGAGCCCTTCTTGCCTAGTGTTCTTGAGGTTTTCAGTTTGGTCACCAGTAATAAAAAAAGGTAGTTCTCTCTCTCTCTCTCTCTCTCTCTCTCTCTCTCTCTCTCTCTCTCTCTCTCTCTGTGTATGTGTGTGTGAGAGAGAGAGAGAGAGGGAGAGAGGAGAGAGAGAATATTAAATTTCTGCCATGTAACTAAAGAAATCTGTAATAGTTTTACAAAATACATACATTTATGAATATCCATGGTGATGAATTAAAAAATAAAAATCTCTTTTCCATAACCTATTATTGGGAGACACTGCCTCTCTCAACCACTATAGGCATTCAAACAAACAGCTCAGTGCCAAGAATGGGTTATCTCTTTTTGAGTTGGTGGTCAGTGGGGTCGCATAAACTCCTCCAGACATTACAGGCCATTGCCATTTCTCTTGGTTACCCACCAAAACTCGATAGGAAGACCCTATTGCTGAAGGCACCATATGCTAGAGTCATGCAATATGGAAAAATCAAGCTGGAACTGACCTAGAAGCTCCATCCCTACTGGCTAGCTTTCATAGTGTTGGAACATTCTACTTATGTTACCACTAAGGAGAAAAATAATCAACCTTTTTACTCAGATGTAAACCCTGAAAGTAACAATAATGACTGGCCTGGCAGGATATGGCCACTTGGGCAATGGTAGTATGAATGTTATGCTAGTAACTGTTTAATTAGTCTATCGATTGCTGTGAAGAGACACCATGACCACAGCAACTCTTATAAAGGAAAACATTTAATAGGGGCTGGCTTACATTTCAGAGGTTTGGTTCATTGTCATCATGGTGGGAAGCAATAGCAGCTTGCAGGCAGACATGGTGCTGAAGAGGTGGCTGAGAATTCTACATCTAGATCAGCAGGCAGCAGGAATAGACTGAGACATACTAGGCCTGACTTGAGCTTCTGAGACTTCAAACCCTGCCCCTAGTGACATATTTCCTCCAACAAGGCCACACCTCCTAATAGTGCCACTCCCTATAAGCAAGCATTCAAACACATGAGTCTATGGGGGCCATTCCTATTCAAACCACCTCAGTTGAGGAAGAAAGGGTTTATTAGGCTTACACTTCAGCATTGCTGTTCATCACTGAAGGAAATCAGAACAGGAACTCAAAACAGAGCAGGATCCTGGAAGCAGGAACTGATGCAGAGGCCATGGTGGAGTGCTGCTTAATGGCTTGCTCCTCATGGCTTGCTCAGTCCACCTTCTTATAGAATCCAGAACCACCAGTCCAGGGAAGGCACCACCCACCATGGGCTGGGTCCTCCCCCATTGATCACTAATTGAGAAAATGCCTTACAGCTGGATCTCAAGGAGGCCTTTCCTCAGCTGAGATTCCTTCCTCTGATGACTCTAGCTTGGGTTAAATTGACACACAAAGCCACCCAGTACATAACTAACCACTTTCTGATTGTATTTAAGGCCCATTCCACAAAATAAAGCTCGTGACTGATGCTGCTAACCAGGCCCCAAACCTGTCATTGGCTTGGGGAAACCCTTTTGCAATTACTCTTCTAAACAAACACAGCATCAAATTGGACCCTAAGTTCTTATTTATACTAGATTAGTGCATCTTTCAATCCTCATCAGAGAATCTTTTTTAAGTAGATAGTGATTAATTTAGAGACCCACAACTGGCCAATGTGTAGAGAATAAGGGGCTGTGGAATGCTAACTTGAAATGGGACATTAATGTCACATGCCCCCCCCCCAAGGCTCAGGGATCATGTAGAGGAGGGAGTGGAACCATTGTAAGAATCATATTAACAGTGGATATCTGCAGTAAAGCGTGATTTACTGCACAAGACAGGGCTGTGTGCACACATTCACTCACAACTGTTGTGATTGTATGCACAAGACCAAAATCCCAGGATGGCAGGGCTGGAGGGGAGTGAGAGGGGAGGGATCATGCTCATGAAGTCTGAGCTGAGACACTTGGCAACTGATGGCTGCTGGGGGGAGGAAAAGTAAGTTTCCTTCAGGGATACTAGCTCTGAAAGGTTCCTCATGCTCCAGGAGATAGTCCCACACCCATGTACATACAGGATGCATAAAACAGATTAAGTGTGTCTGAAAATAGCAACAAAAAAAAATGATCAAATGAAGTAGATAGGGGGATGGGGACAAAGTGGAGAAGGGGAGATGGGAGATAGATTTGGTAAAAACATATTATAGGCTCATACAGAATTCTCAAAAACAAAACAAGCAAGCAAACAAACAAACAAACAAAAAAACCCTCAATTCTCTGGGGGGCTGGAGAGATGTTTCAGCAGTTAAGAACACTTTCTGTTCTTGCAGAGGGCTGTGTTCAATTCTCAGCATCCACATGGTGGCTCACAACCATCTGTAACTCCAGGACCAAGGGATTCAAAGCCTTCTGACTTCCATGGGCACCATGCCTCTTTCCTTCTTTCCTTCCCTCCTCCCCTTTTCTCTCTCTCTCTCTCTCTCTCTCTCTCTCTCTCTCTCTCTCTCTCTCTCTCTCTCTCTTTTTGTGTGTGTGAGGGGACACTGGCTTCTAAAAAGAATTCAGCAGCATTCTGTCATGCAGTTTGAGAAACATGCTATCATGGTAGAATCCAACAAAAACTCTGAGCCTGGACTTATTTTGTTGGGATTTTAAAAATTTTGTTTTATTAGTGATTCACTATTCTTGCTTTCTATAGACTTACAAGCAGATTATTCTATTTTGGTAGGATGCATGTTTTTAGAAATTCATTTATCTTGTTTTGGATTTTTCACTTGATTGGAATACAAGTCTTTGAGATATATATGTATGTATGTACAAGGGGTTTCTAAATTTCACTGATATCTGCTGTAATGTCTACTCTTTTATCTCTAATTTTACTAATTTAGAGACTTTTTGGTTTGGTTTGGCTAAGAATACATTGATCTTATTTGTCTGTTTTTCATCGATACTTTTTGTTGTTTTATTGGTTACATTTCATGAATTTCTGTCCGATCTTAATTATTTCTGACTACTAATTATGATTTTGGCTTGTTCTGGTTTTCAAATGCCCTAAGGAGTATCCTTCCATTTTTATTTAGGATTACTATTATTTCATTTTTAATTAATTAATAGCTGGGCATAATGGTCCACACCTTTAATCTCAGCACATAGGAGGCAGAGACAGGTGGATCTCTGAACTTGAGAATTTTGTGGTCTACATAGTGATTTCCAGAATAGCCAGGGATATGTGGAGAGGCCCTGTCTTAAAAAAAACAGCAAAAGCAATTTATTTATGAATAATTATTATTACTATTAAATGTGTGTGTATGATGGGTATATGTGAGTGTGGGCATATGTGTGCCACGGTATGAATGTCTGATGATCACTTTTGGGGTTTGGTTCTTTTCTTCTACCATAGGATATGGTAAATTGAACTCAGGTTTAACTGATATATTTGAATATGTGGCTTTTATGCCTTGGACTATTTTGTTGGAGGATTGTAGAGACTTTTAGTTTTAGGACTTTGATCTGGAAAATGTGAGTGCTCAGAGCTCAGTGAGAAGTTCTTGTGGGAGTTTGGAAGAGGATGTTGAGTGAAATGTGGACTGAACTAGGGGCCATTCATATGTTGTTTTGCTTAATAACTTGCATGTGCTAGTCATGCTTGGGTGAAGAATTAGCTGCGATTCACAGGAGATCAGCACCACCATGATGGCACTTGTGTTCATTCAGAAAATGGGATGTCTATAGGCTGGGGATAAAACTAAGCTGTGATCTGTAAAAGATCAGCGTCATTGAAGAAAAATCTTTTGTGAACAGGAACATACTTCCTCAGGGCCAGAAAACCAAAGTTGTTCTTCAAGGGTGGCCAAGACTATCTTAAGCTGCCAGCCAAACTTAGCAATGTGTAAGAGTCCCTATGTGGTATTGATTTTGAACACACGAAAGCTGCAATATTTGAAAAAGTCATGAAAAGAATCTAGAATTGGCTCCTTGTAGCAGGGTGATAGTTCATGAAGAGAGGTTATGGGTGTCAGTTGCAGTGGAGATACCAGGATATTGGAGATGACAAGACAATGGGATATCCATTAAGGACAGTGGCAGGTGTAGTGTGGAGCTGATCTAAGCCTGTGACAAGCTGTGTATTCTATGGTTGGCAGGATCTGAGAAGTGGGACTGACAACCACGTTGGGGCCCAGAAGATTATTAGTGACTCCCAAGTTTCAGACATTGAACTAAAATTTTTGGATATATTCTCCTGGTTGTATTGACTTGGCTAATCCTATGCCTCAGTTACTTCCTTTTGGAATAAGAAGTATGAAAGAAAATTTTGAATCTTTGGACTGCTTCAGTTGAGAGATTGTAGATTTTTGAAAATACAGCGAGCTTTGTTGAATTTTTTAAAAGAGCGTGGTACTTTTAAAGTCAGGCTGTGTTTATATTTGATGTTAACATGAGATCTTGTGACAAGAAAGGAATGGTTATAGTTTAAAAATTATGCATCTGTGTGTTAGTTTACAAGGGCGACCATCAAAAAAGACTCAGCTGAGGAATCTCATAGCTCATATTGCCCTGTGGGCATATCTGTGTGCTGTTTTGTTGATTAATATCTGATACTAGAGGACCCAGCCCACTCTGTCTGGGTGGTATTATCACTAGGCAATGCTCTAAGGCTCTTTAAGAAGGCTAGCTAAGTATGAGCCAGAAAACAAAGCAACAAGTAGAATTCTTCCATGGTTCCTTGTTTCTAGTATATGCCTGAGTTCCTCTTCCCTCAGTGAAGGATAATAGTCTGGAAGTGTTGGCCAATAAATCTTTTACTACCTTAAGTTGCTTTTGCTCAGAATGTTTTATCACAGCAACATATTGAAATGAGAACATCTCACTACAGCTTTGATTTGCTTCATACTTTTCATTTTCTGAGGGATCTTCTTCCATCTCTTTTCCTCTTCTTCCTTCAATAGTAATTACATTGGAATTAATCTTGGTACTTTCTTTGTTATCATTTTAATTTAAAATTGGTTTAATTGAGGCTCTTAAAAGAAGGACTGCCTCCCACTTTAAAGAGCACTTACTTTGTAGACTGTCCTGGAACTGGCTCTGTAGACCAGGCTGGCCTTGAACTCCCAGAGATCTGCCTGCTTCTGCCTCCTGAGTGCTGGGGTTAAAGGCCTGCACCACCAATGCCTGGCCCTACCCATTAATCTTAATAAACATGGTGGCCTGCTTCCTGAGATGCCAGTTCAGTTCCTTTTCCATACAGTGATCTGAAATCTTGTTTTTCATTTACCTTTGGTGTTCCTATCCCACCACTCTTCCATTTTTAACAGTTTCTCCTTCAGAGTTTTGTCCTGGATCTAAGTAAGCCCTGTTGGGTCTGTTGTAAGCATTCAGCCTTGTAGGCCTCACTCTTGGTCTCTTGTCTCCAACAGCACTGAAAGATTCTGAAGCTATTCCTACAGTGGTCTGTTGCGCTTTTAAAAAGTCAGTTTTCACTGCTGTGACAGATTATTTTAGAAAACCAATTTAAACAAAGAAAGATTAATGTCAGCCTACAGTTTCAAAAGGCTCAGTCTGTGTCTGAATGGTTCCATGGCTTTGGGCCTGTGGTGAGGCAGCATATAGTAGCGGCAAGAGCATATGATAGAAGAGGGTGCTAATAGCATGGGGGTCAGAAAGGAGTAAGAGAGGGAGCAAAGAAAGATACCAGGAACAAGATAAATCCTTTAAACACACTCCCCAGTAACCCATTTTTCCCTAAAGGCTCCATCTAGCTATTCATTCATCTAATCTGGTGAAGTTAGTGACCTTATGATCCAATCACACTTCAGCAGCACCACCCGCTGGATCAAACCTTTAATGCATGAGTCTTTTGGGTGACACTTTAGAGCCAACCCTCAACAGTAAAGATCTGTACAGTGAAGGAGTTTTAAATTCTTCAGTTTCATCCATGCCTCCTCTTACATCTCTAGCACAGATGCTGAAAGCATGTAGATCTTGTTGCCATTGGCATTTTTTTCTCTCCATTAATCAGAATTTGAAGATTTGTGGGGATATGTTGCCTCTTATTATTGTTGCAAATATGGGCTGAACTTGGTCTTATATAAATTTTCAGTAGGGGTGGACTCAGCAAGATGCTGAAACACACTGCCACTACCATCCCCTTTCAGTCTTTGAGGATGGTACTATGTATATTTTTTAGAGTTGTGATTCAGTTTTTGACTCACTATTTGGCTTACTATCCTTGTTCTCTTCCTTTATGATGATAGAATCAATGTGGTGATTTTATCAACTGTCAAAATGTTATTTCAGTTTTGTGTTTACTAATTGGAGCATATCCACTGATTTAGTTGGTGAACTTTCTTGGTCTAGGTACAAGAGGGATTATAACCCAAGCTCTACCCTCTCAAATCCTTAGTCTTAGTAGTGGACTATAATTGAATTGACTTTGGTTATCCTAAGGAGCTGAGTTGATACTCAGTGTCTAGCAATACCCCCAAACCTAGATATTCCTCTTATTCCAATATATATTTGAAGGCAGTGTATGAGTTCACTAGACCCAAGATAATTGATAAATGGGCATTTTATTGGGGGAACAACTTACACAGATGATAATAAAGAACCACCACGGCATTCCTGCTCCAGAAGATGTAGCCCCTGCCCTTCTAATGGTGTCCTTGACCCAAGTGAGAGTCATTAACCTCCCCGCCCCCGGAATCTCTACCTTCCAGCAGTCACATCTGCACTTGGAACCATGTCCAAATTGACTGGCAAGGCAAGATGCGACTACAATTCCCCTTTTAGTCTAAAAAAGAAGGTTTTAAGCCTGGTGCAAAAAACTATATACAATGATAACATGTGGCAAGTATGTTCCAGGAAAAGAAAAGGTACACAAAATTAAAGCCTACGACCAGCAAGAGCAACATTGGGCAATAGACACATACTACATATATTCATCTTGGAAAATGGGTGTGTTTTTTGCTTTGTTTTGTTTTTTGAAGATGAGAAATTGTTTACACTCATCCTTGAGATAGTGACACTTAACGATCCCATCAACACTGGACTCAGGGAGCTTCTTACAATAGCAGCAGAATCAAATTTAACATTGTAATAGTACAATGTGATTTTGTGATGTCAGAATGCAGAATTTTGATGGCACAGAGGAGTATTTGATGTTACAATGCAGCATTATGATGGCACAGTGGGTCTTTGTGATCTTTATATTTAGTTCTGTGATGTCAAAATTCAGCATTGTGATGTCACAATGGAGCATTGTGACATAGTAATGAATCAATATGGTAACACAGTGCAGTATTATGATGCCACAACAGAGTTTGCAATGTCAAAATTTAGCATTGGGATGGCAAAATAAAGTAATGTAATGTCACGACATAGCATTTTGATAGCACAAATGGAGCTTTGTGATGGCATAATGAGTCATCATTGTTAAAATGCTGCATCTTGACATTAAAATACACCATTGTAATGGCACAATGGAACATTGTCATATATCACAGTGGATTTTGATAGTACAATGGAGCAATATGATGTCACAAAAGAAGATTGGTTGGCGCAGTGTGGCTTTGGGATGGAACAGTAGAACTTTTTTATGTCACAAGGCATTATTGTGATAGCAAAATTGATTAGCATAATGTCACAAAGGAATATTGTGATGATGAAACAGTGTTACACTCTGATGGAATAATTAAACTTAGTTATGGCATGAATCATTGTGACATCATGGTGGAGCTTTGTAAGCATTGCAGTAACACACTGGGTCATTATAGCATTGTGATGGCATAATGGATCATTATGATGTCATAGTGGAGCACTGTAAGAGTACATAGGATCATTATGGTGCAACAATGAATCATTATGATGTCATAAAAGAGAAATGTGATAACATAGTATTACATTGTGGTGACACAACAGAGCAATGTGTGATGATGACAATGCTGCATTCTGATGGCATAATATAGCTTTATAATGAGTCATTATAATGTCACATTGGATCATTGTTATGCACTATGTGACATTATGATAATACAATGAACCATTGTGATATCAGAAAGGATAATTGTGATGACAGATTAGCATTGTAATGGCACAGTAGAGGCCTGTGATGTCACAATGAAGCATTGTATTGGCACAGAGGAACATTGTTATGTCACAAAGGAGCATTGTGATGGCACATTGGTTTATTGTGTTGTCACAAAGCACTATCGTAATCATGGCAGCACATGGCATTTTTGTGATGTCACAATCCAACTTTATGATGGCATAATGGCCATTATGACATTGTACCTTCTACAAAGAAAGAATACCCGCCTGCTATTTAAGGAGTATATGTGCTTAAACCATAGGTGTACTTCTCTATGTCTTAGTGAAAGACCATTCTTTGAGGCCTTTGGCATGTTTGATGGTGACCAGTTATGCATAATACTTCCATTTCCACAATATTAGCTCTTTAAGCTTTTGGACTTTAAAATTTACATTGTGTTTTGTATTCATAGCTGTCCCCTCAGTAGCTACAGCTTAGGCACACTACAGAGATTAGAACTTAAAAAACCTTAACAAGCCCAAGCTTATAATTTTCTTTTTTGAGCTCCTCCTTGCTTTAGTAGTGTTCTACAGCCAATAGTCTGTTTACCCTATTTCTACTATACCTATATCAGTATACCCGATCCACCAAAGTATCACCTATATTTAGGCATACAATTAAATGGTACATTGGATCATTGTGGTGCTACATCATAGTGCCACTAAAAATGTGATGATTTAGGTAATTATATTTGTAACTGTTCTCTGAACTGACCATTTTTGTTCTTCCCAAACAGAGATAGCACCAATAGATCAAAGGAAGGATTTTCCCATCCAAGTTCAGTTTGGTGAACCAATGAGTTTATTAGGATTATTTACAATAGACTGGGGTAACTCAAAGACAGCTAAGCTACCAGGATCTTTTCCATAGACACTGTCAGCAGAACCACAGGAGAGTCCTAACCCTTAGTCAACCTACTTCCTATATCTTCTAGCAACCCCTCTAAACCAAGCGCTCTGGGGTAAGAAGGTTAGTGATTAGACTCTCAGGTGAAGATTTGGACTCTGACTATCATTACTATAACCCAACCCTCATCTACTTATTTCACGAGTCATGACTGCAGACTAAGGAATTCTGTAGGTCACCATAGCAACTCTGGTTCATGTCGATACCTGAGAAAGAACACCACTATATCACCTTCAAGCCAACAAAGCCAAGTAATTACTGTCAAGTTCCTACTGCTGGGAGTCTGCTGTCTATAACTACTTCTCCTTTTGAAATCTGTATTAGTCACAGCTTAGTACAAGAGAGAAAGCACTCTGGGTATTTTAAGCATGAAAGGATCATATACAGGAAATGAGGTGCTTTAAAAATATTTGAAAACATTAGAGTAACATGAATCAGGAAACCACAAATGGAACTATTAAATTTAATGCTCATCATCATAGATCCTATTTGGAGATAAGGTGACTGAGTTAGGAAGCCAATTCCTCTACCACCTCTGAAACTTTCTTGACACCCACAGAGGTGTTAGCCATGCCCTAAGTCTGGCCACCATTGCCTGAAGCTGCCTGCAATGCTTGTGCTTTTGTGAGCTTGCTTGTTAGTGGAATAGCGACAGAACAGCAAACCTCTGTTTTAGACTCAAGACTTTTACAAATTTATCAATCAACAGAACATAATTTGCATATAAAATGCTAGCAGCCTAAAAGGCTGGGCAATGTAGTTTTCAACTCTCTAGGTTCTCCAAGGAGATGAGAATGGATGCTATCCAGAGTGTGGACAAACTAAGTACTTGTTTTGTTGGTGGGTGCCATAGTTAGCTTTAGCTCTCAAATTGACATGAATCTAAAGTCACCTGTGAAGAGGGAACCTCTTCTAATTGATATAAGGGAGGCCCAGGTTACTGTGGGCATTGCTGTGCCTGGGTTGGTGGTTCTGAGTTGTATAAAAAAGCAAGTTGAGCAATACAGGGGGGAGCAAGCCTTAAGCAGTGTTCCTCCATCATCTTTGCTTCAGTTCCTGACTTTAGGTTGCTGCTTTGAGTTCCTGGCCTGACTTCCCTCAGTGATGGACCATGAGCTGTAAGATGAAATAGACCTTTTCTTCCCAAGTTGCTTTTGATCAGTGTCTTATTACAGCTATAGAGAAGCAAATTAGAACAAAGTTGGTACCAGAGAGTGGAATAACAATGTTGTGCTTGCGAGTCAAGTTGACAAGGGGTTGACTTGTGATAGCTAATCTTGGTTTTAACCTTGACATACCTGTGAAGAAGGAGCCTCACCTGAAGAGCTACATCAATCAGATTGGCCTGTGGTGTATGTCTGTGAGGCATTTCCTTTTGAAAGTATCTTTATTCTTCAAGAATTTCATACATTGTCTTTTGTTCATATTTATGTCTCCAAGTTCTCCCATTAACTCCTCCAAGATCACCTTCTATTGTCATCCCTATTCCCCAATTTCACATCCTTTAAAAATATAAACCGCTGAGTACAATTTGCACATCCATGAACTCCTGGATCTGGACCATCTACTGGATCCTAGCTGGTCTAGAGGCCACACCATTAAGGAAAACTGACTTTCTGTCACACTCCCTCTCCTAGCAGCTATCAATTGCCAATAGCTACTCAGCTTGGGATGGGGGTTCTTGACAGCCACGTTCTCCATGCTTGTATTTTGTCTGGCTTGATCTTGTACAGGTCTTGTATAACTGTCACAGCCACTGTGAGTTCACATGTGCAACTGTGTTATTGTGTCCAAATAAGCAAAACACAAAGTGTAAAGAAGTTAGGGAGCAGTTTACTACTAGGTTCTTTCCTAGGGTCTATGACTTATATAGACACAGGTTCTTGGCCTTGATAACCATGTCAGGTATGGTTTTCATCTTATAAAGGGGGTTGTAAAACCAAATGGAAACTATTTGGTTAATCTCATAACATTTGTGTCACCATTATACCAGTAGACAAATCTTGTCAAGTCAGTGATAAATCCCAAGGTTCACGCATAGGTGGCTAAGTTGATGATGACTTTTCTCCTCCAGTTATATGCACAGTACCTTCCAGCACTGTGAAAGCTAGCCAGGAGAGAATGAGGTTTTCAGGTTGGTAGCCACTCAATTTCTCCATGCTCTATGACTTGAGTGTATGATGTTTTCAGCAGCAGCATGAAGTTCTGGAGGTTAATCAAGAGTAATGGCAATAGCTTGTAACATATGGGGTCTATGGAGCCTTATTTACCAAAAGCTTCAAAGGAAGGAACCCATTTTTGGCTTTTGATTTGGTAGGTATCGTTAGAGAATAACTCTACTTAGACTCTTTTTTCATATATATATATATATATATATATACATATATATATGGGTATATATTATATATTATACATGTATATATGTATATGTATATATTATATATGTATGGGTGTATATTACATATACATATATATGTATAGGTATATATTACATATATATGGATGGGTATATATTATATATATGTATATATGTATGTGTATATACTTCAGAAGGCTTCTATAGTAGTAGGGTTCCATGTGACATTTCTCCCAAGATTTTTATTGTTAGTTATACTTCCTTGTACACTGAAAACTCATCCACATTCCTCAATAAAACTGTCACTCCACCTAAACCTATTATTCAATAATTAGAAGCAGTTTGTGTAAAGGTAACACAAATGTACCAAGACAGGTCCCTGAGCTGCTCAAGCCCTTCCTGAAAAGGAGCTGCCACTGTTTCTGATCTCATTCCAGGTTCCAAAGCTTCCTTCTGGAGGCAAAGCTGAGAATGTGTTAAGATGACAATAGAGATTTTCCTTTCTCTCCGATCCCTTCTCCAGATACAAAATGCCTTTCACTTCTATTTGCCAAGATTACCCATCCTGTCACCCACCCTTAATCTAGAACCATTCCTGTCATCCTTTGAGATAAGCCCCACTCATGTCTCTTTTCTCTGGGGCTTTGCAAGGTGACAGGTTAGGTAATTTAATTAACTAATTTAACTAATACATAATAAAGTCCCATTGGCTTCATGTATCATCTTTTGGAAATAACATTTGCATTTTAAATGAGTGTCATACACAGCAAGTCTGACAAATTGCTTGGAGTTCATCGAGACAAATGCACTGATTTTACCATGGAGGCTATGCAGGCTCACAGGACTTGCTGGAGTCTCTGGATGGTTTACAGTTTGGTACACCTTTTATCATCCCATAATGACTTTCACAACAGGATCAGTTCCTAATAGAATTTCTAGGCACTGAGAAAAAAATTGAATCATGAAGATTTTAAACATGATTATCCCTTCTCTCTTCCGATGACTATTTTTGGCAGTGTTGGTGTAGCATGTAGTGTGCTTAACATAGTATACTGCATCTGCTTCTTGCTTGTGTGTTCTCAGTTCCCAGACCAACGTGAGCACAGTGGACAGTCATTGTATGTTACTAAAAGAATAAATGGATAGATGAATGATCACCAGTCACAGAAGATAGAATCTGTGGAGCCAGACAATAGTGGCTCTAAGCAAAGATATTCTATTGGTGATTTCTCTCCTAACGTTCTTCAAATCATAGAAAATGTTCACCCTCCTCTTCTTTCCTACCCTGTTTCTCCATTTCCTACTTTCCTCTCCCATCCTTCCTCTCTCTTTCCTGCTGCTGGGGATTGAACCCAGATCCTCATACATGCTAGGCAAATACTCGGCTGTTGAGCCACACCCAACTCTCTATTTCCCGATAAGGTACTTCCTGCTTTAATTTTTTACTTTTGTTTCTAAGTGCATATGCTGACATTGCCTTTTTAGCCTCTTCTACTTCATCATACTTCTTTCTTCATAAAATTATCCTTTTCCTCTTGCAAAGAGGAAAATACCAGCTTAATCTGTTCTGATTTTTTTTCTCAGATGGGGACTTAAAAAAAAAAAAGCCTTTTGAAGAGCATTCAAATCAACAGTAATTTAAAATTTTCACAAACATGAAGAGGCAGATTGCAAAATGAATTTGACACTTTGAAAAATCCTCCCCAGAAGACGGATGAACATATTTCCACTTCATGAAGGCTTGTTTCATAAGTATTCCATAAATATCGATGTCAGGGTTGTTAAGCAATTAATATTAACCTATTGAGAAAGCATTTCTTTTCTACGTGGTTGATTTCCAGGGGGAAGGCTAATTAAATATTAAAGACCATGTTAGATATTTTCTATAATTACAGTTTCTGCTGTATTTACAAATGATGTGTCTACATCCAGAGAGAAATAATAATATGGTATTAAACCCCTCTTATGTCTAAACACAATGCAGATTTTTTTCAGTCTGTCCCTCTTCTGCACAGGCCTGCCTATGGTTACTACCCTTTGCTTCTCATGTCTAGTCTGCCATGATTTGAAAGGCTCCTAATCTGCATACTCATGCCTCTTTGGCATGATGCTCTGCTGTTATTTATTTTCTGTTTTATTCATAAAAGTCCCCTGTGTATGCGATAAACTAAGGCTTGATAAGACAAAGGGGAGACATAGCAGCATAGACACTCCCCAATGGAAATCAGATAAAGTGGCTAACATGCTCTTGTAGCAAATGTAAGTATGTAAGGTACATGTGGTGGTTTGAATAGGAATGGCTTGCATAGACTCATGTGTTTGAATACTTGGTCCCTAGAGAGAGGCACTATTAGGAGGTATGACCTTGTTGGAGCGGGTATGGCTTTGTTGGAGTAAGTGTGTCACTAGAGGGTGGGCTTTGAGGTTTCAGAAGCTCAACTCTCTGCTTGTTTGCTGCCTGTAGGTCCAGATGTAGAACTCTCAGCTCCTTCGTCAGCACCATGTCTGCCTGTTTGTTGCCATGTTTCCTGCCATGATGACAATGGACTAAACCTCTGAACTGTTAGCCAGCCCCAAATGAATATTTTCCTTGATAAGAGTTGCCATTGTCATGGTGTTCCTTCACAGTAATAGAAACCCCGAGACAGTAAGGCATATTTAAGTTAATTTGATTTTGCTAATCTGCTGCACACACACACACACACACACACACACACACACACACACACAGAGTCACACACACATTCACCTATACATAAAATCACACCCATATACACATACACATACAAGCACACATACACAGACACCTACACTCATATATACATACATTCACAATGCGGGCGCGCAGGTCAAAAGAACATGTTTCAAGGATCCTGATTAAAACTGCATGAAGAAGATCTACCCGGAGTCGCATTCGTTCTTGCTGGCGAGGGCAGGCACTTAGAGTTATGAAGTAGCAACAAAATATTTTTGGTTGGGGGGGGTCACCGCAACATAAGGAACTGTATTAAAGTGTGGAAGCATTGGCAAGGTTGACAACTTCTGCTCTAGAGTCTTGAATATGCCCCTCCCTTCTCTCTTTCAAGTTCATGGCTTCCTTTTTCATCAGTCTGCATATATATATATATATATATATATATATATATATATATACATATATACACACACACACATATATATACACACACACACATATATATATATTTCCAAAGATAACTGGTTGAGTTCATATAATGTTACCTCTATGTATGTTTTCAGGGTTGACCATTTGGCACGGAACAATCAACTGGTGTTGATTGCTCTCTCTGGGAAGAGCCATCTCTCTTGCTGTCAGCTTTACTCAGTTGCATATAGTTCTTTGTTTAGGACTGAGGCCTGGTTGCCTTTTCCCTGTGCAGTTGAGCTTGTCCATTGGTACCATTCTTGTTCAGCTCATGTTTGAGCGGTCATGTTGGTGAGACTTTATTGGTGTAGCTTTTGACATTCCTAGGAGCCACAAACAACAAAGACCCTGATCCTCTGGCTCTTACATTTTTCCCATTCCCTCTCTCTCAATGTTCCCTGGGCCTTAGGTGTGAGAGTATTTTTGTATCCATTGGGACTGGGCTCCACGATTCTGCATATTAATTGGTTGTGCAGGACCGTTGCCAGGATCGGGGCACTGGAGAGCAATAGAGAGAGGAATAGCAGGGCAAAAGTAATCAGATCAAGGAAGTGTGAAAAGGAGAAGATTCTTAGGAAGAGCAAGGTAGGAGGAGGGTAAAGGGAAATAGCAGGGTACAATTGATCTGATAGAGGATAGGAGTGCTTCTTAAGGAAGTGGAAGGGAGCTAAACACAGAAAAAGAAGGTTGGTGAATAAAATAGCCTCCACCCAAAGCCACAAGGAATTATATTATTAATTACCTAAAAGAACTCCGTAACACATCTAATTCAATATATATAGTTTTAAGGAACTTTTCTCATCTGGGCTGACAGCACTCCCTTCAAGAACCAAAGGCCATCTAACAAAAATTTCAGTACTAAACATGGGAGTCCTCTTTTGAGTTGTTGGCCAGGGCTGTTTAAGAGAGTCTCAAAACATGTATTTCTGTTACCCATCTAGAGTTGGAAGTTAAATTCCTATTGCTGAAGACTCCATAAACTTCAGAAACAGGGTCCAGGGACCCCTGAGCTGGAACTGACCTGAATCCTCCCACCCTGAGAATTAGCTTTCATGGTATCAGAAGGCACCATGCCAGCTCCCTAAGGGTTCATATTTTGGTGTCTCTAATTGGATTTGAGACTCATTCAACAAGAGGAAAACCATGCCTAGCACTGGAAACCTAGTTAACTCATCTGTGCTAGTGAAATCATGGTTGCTGTAGGAAAATCTACAACCACTAATTTACTAAATCAGCACAATCCCTAACAGCAATCTATACATTTGTGTTCTTATACCCTCAGATAAATGGAGTCCTTATCCCTCATCAAGGAAACTTCTTTTGCCAACAGAGACCAGTACAGAAAAGCACAACCAAGGAAAATGCTGATTACATATTTTAAAGCATCATGTTTTACACCATATATACATACATACAGTAGGCATTAATTATTTATTTGAGATTAGGTCTCTCGTTGTTGTCCAAGCTGGTCATTAACATATGGCTTAAGCAATCAACCCTCTGCCCCAGACTCACAAGTATCTGGGATTATAGCATGATGTATTGTAGCAATAAAAAAGTAAATATATAAAGCACACATGTTCTTGAAAGGTCTTTTAGTTTTCATTTACCTGCCTGTTTCCATCCTCTATCCCTTTCTAGAAACAAAAAAGCTTTTTCAAATTCTTCCAAAGATCTATACTGAGCAGATTAGCCCTCTGCACCTTAGTCCAAACCCCAACATTTCCTGCCTTTTTCTTACAAAGGCAAAAATCTGTCACAAGTGCAAATCAATAGACGTAAACTGTACACACTACTCTGATGGGATTCACTCCATTATCATGACCTTGCCTGGTTTGGGCTCTTTTATTACAGAAACCACCATACACATTTAGATTTTCCTAACCATATAAGAACACACAAACACTTCTAGGTTTATCTTTATATTTTTCTCTATGTAGTTATTATTTGCTGGGAAAAACAATACTTTTGATGATTTTAGATAGTTAACATTAGCAAACAATGGAAAGGAAAAACATTGGAAGCATTATTGTTGACCTTGACCAAATAGGTGTCAGTAGATTCAAGTAGGATTAAGAAAAACACTTGTTGTTTGACAATTTCATACATGCATAAATATATTTTATCTTTTCACCTCCCTTCCCCCTCTCTCATACCCATTCTACTCTTGTTACATTACCTTGTTGCAACAACTTCCCCAACTATTTTCATGTTTTTTTTTGTGACCTACTGAGTTTAATTAGGATTATATGCATCACTATGGGTGGGGTTATTATTGAAACATGAAAAACTTAACAGTGCCTACATCATTGCAAAAGATGACTTTCCCAACTATGAACTGTCAATAGCTCCTCAGGAAGGATGGGGCCTCATGAGCCCCTCCTCCATTCATGATGGAATGTTGATGGGCCTCATCTTGTGCAAGCTATGAATTCAAGAGTGCCACGATAATGGCATGTACAAAAGACAGCATTTCCTAGCATTCCTCCCTGTCCTACAACTAAATCCCTTCTTTTCCCTCTTTTGTAATGTTTCCTGAGGCTTATAGGGGATGATGTGGATATCTATTTATGGCTGAACACCCAACAGTCACCTATTCTAAGCATTTTGACCAATTTTGTGTCCCTGAATTAATCATCAACTACAGCAAAATGAAACTTTTCAAACCAAGGCTCAGAGATGCCCTGAGAGGAAGATATCCACATAAATATTTAGAAGGCAGTTTGATAATACATTCACCTAGTAAAACAATAGTAGTAAGTTCCTCCCTGGGGCCAATAATTTCCTTAACTTTAGGCTTTTGGCAAGGTTTGCAGTACTAAACATGATTTTCCTACCACGGAATAGGTCTCACAATCAATCAGAAAGTGATTGGTTACTCACATAACAGTCATGCCAATACTGTATCAAAGAACACATCTTGCCTGGAAGGTTGGCATTGTGGCTTTCAGGGTTTGTAAATTGGTAAACCCATTGATGACTCTTCTTATTAAGCAGCTTCCAAAGTACCTACTAGCACTATGAAAACTCACCAGCAGGGAGGAAGCTTCCAGTTTAGTTACAGCTTTATTTCTTTATGCCCCGCAACTAAACTGTGTGTTGTCTTCAGCAGTAGGGTTTTCACCATCTAGTTATTGGGCAACCAAGAGTAATGGTAATATACTCTATTCAATACAGTCTAATGTTTTGGGAGGCCACTGGAGTTTCCTTTATCAAAAACTTGTAAGAATATGTCTCATACCAAGCACTGGAAATTTATTTAATAACCCATGGCTTCTGGGAGCAGCATTCTTCTAACCCAAGATACTTCCATTCAAAATCTTTACAAAATATATTAAAAGTTTTTATATGTACTTACTCTAACACAGACATACACAGGCACACATATGTGTGTTATGGAATGTGTGTGGAGGTCAGAGGACAATTTACAGGTGTCAGCTCTCTGCTTTGCCACGTGTATTCTGGAGATTATCAGTCCTGGCAGCAAGTGTCCTTTCTGGCTAAGCTCACACCAGCCCTTAATTGTATTTTTAATTACTTTACAAACCGACAGGTTTCCATATGGTTTTCCTATACATTCTTAGTTTTAGTTAACCCTCCCCTTGCTCTTTCTCACCCCCTATTTCCATCCAAACTCTACTCCCTACTTTCATATCACAGATTCTATTCTCCCCCTCCCCTAAGGCCTCTTCCCTTCCCTCAATGGTCCCTTTCTAGCTTCCTGGCCTTTACAGGCATACCACGCAAAACACACAAAGCTCAAGATTCAAAGCTAGGATCCTCATATAAGAGAGAACATGCGGTGTTTGTCTTTCTGGGCTTAGGTTACCTCATTCAGTGTAATATTTTCCATTTTATGCACATTTAATAACTTCATTTTTCTTCACAGCTGGATAAAATTCCACTGTGTATATGTACCACATTTTCATTTTCCATTAATCAGCTGATAGACATCTAGACTGATTCCATTTCCTAGCTGTTGTGAATTGAGCAGCAGTGAAACGTGGATGGGCATTGTTTCTATAGTAGGATATAGAGTCTGTGGATGATGTGCTTGGGAGAGTCGTAACTGGATTACATGGTAGTTCTATTTTTAGCTTTTTCCATAATAGCTCTTAATTTTGCACTCCCACCAACACTGAATAAGGGTCTTCTTATCCCCACATCCTTGTCAAATTTGTTGTCATTTGTATTCTTGATGATAGGCAATATTAAAAAAATACTTTATTTTATGTGTGTATGTGTGAGAGACAGAGAGACAGATAGAGATACAAAGATAGAATGTGTGTGTGTGTGTGTGTGTGTGTGTGTGTGTGTGTGTGTATCACATGCATGCAGACACCCATAGACATCAGAAGAAAACACTGGGTCCACTAGAACTGGTGTTACATGCAGTTGTGAGCTGCCATGTGGATGCTGGAAACAGAACCCAGGTCCTATGTAAGTCACTGAACCATCTCTCTAGTCCCATAAGTGGAGGCTAAGGACATTGAACACTTCTCAACATAATTAAAATGTATTTCATTATATTTGTTATCTTTTGGTGTGTGAGCACACCCAACGTGCTGTGCTTGTGTTTGGAGATCAGAAAAGTTTGTGGACGTCAGTTTTCTGTTTCCATAACGTGGATTCCATGGATGAAATTCAAGTCGTCAGCCTTGGCAGCAAGTGACTTCACCTGCTGAGCTTTCTCTCCAGCCCACTTCAAAAAACATATTTGTTCACGAACCATTTGCACTTCTTTTGAGAACTCTCAAGCAAGGTTGTTTTTAACTTGAAGAACCTTAAATATTTTTTAGCGTGTAAGATGTTGTGATGTTCACATATATGTTGAAAGAGGATTACATTTCTTTGTTTAAAAACAGAGAAATAAATATGAAGAGGACATTTACCTCACAAGGGGGAAAGAGTGGACATCAGAAGAAATCCATTCATTAAACAGAATGTACCTTTATTCACCCAAACCGATGAAGTAGATTGACCCAGTCATGGCTGTTTGAGGTTCTGCTTCAATACATGTGAGGCAGAGTTCTCAGTCACTAGATGCTTGAAGGCTTAGTCTTCCAGAAGGACACCGAGCTCCCACACTTTGTTCCCTTTCTCTCTGCTCAAGCACACTGCAGGCAGGGTTCCCCTTCCACGGTACTGTGCTGGACACAGCTCTCCTCAGTCTTCTTCAGGGCTTTTGGATCAGACAAGGTGGATTTTTTTCATTTATTACTTTATTTCTTTTTCTGTATTTTTTTAAAGTTTAGTATACAAAGTAATAGTTTTGTGAATGAAATAAAAAATATTTTCACACCCACGTGTCACAATACTTCTTTCTCGCTCATCCCCTCCACCCTGCCCCCCCCATGCCCTGTCCCTTCTCATTTATCACATCAAATGATGAACATAAGAAAAACTTGCATTTTTCAGGTATTTTAAGTAATGTGACTTTGGAGATTCTCTTGATGCCTCTTCAAGGACTTGGCAACTGATGAGATGCCATTGATGAGAGAAAGAGGAGTCTGGAATGACTATTATTCTCCATGCTCTGGTAGCTCAATAGATGGCACCACAATCCACCATCACAATGAACCCAGGGAAGTATTTGGTGGAAAAACACAATGCAAATATAATCATCCCAGAAATTGCATGACTTCATCAGGGATGGTGTCCAGGACTCTTGTATCTATAGTAGGGATAGGAACAACAAGACTTCTTGTGACCTTTTATGCTCCACCACAATAAGAAAAAAAAATCCACTTACAGGGCTGGAGAAATGGCTCAGTGATTAAGAGCACTTGCTGCTATTGCAGAGGACCTGGGTTCAGTTCCCAGCATCTACATGGAAGCTTACAACTGCTTGTTACTCTAGTTCTAGGGAATTCAGTATCCTCTTCTGATGTCTATAGATTTCTGCATGCCTGTGGTTCACATACACACATCCAGGAAAACACACACACACACACACACACACACACACACACACACACACACACACACACACACACTTTTTAAAATAATTAATTCTAGTCAGTTTTAATTATTTACGTTCCTAGTGTCAGAAGCTCCATGGTCTTTATGTTTCCCAGGACTTGGGTGCAGATGGCTTCTATCCACTTTGTACAGTAAGGAGAACATGCCCATTGATTTAGTCTGTATAATTTAGAAATAGCAGCATAGTGTTATGAATTGTGGAGTGGTACTTAATCATTTTCTCCAATGACAGCACAGGGAGGAAGATGGATGCAAAGGTTATCCCCACCTCCACCCCAGGCATTTGCTATGCTCCCAGCTTTCCTTCATGGTAACCACTCTCTGTGTGGTTTGCAAAGCCACGTGTTACTGTTCTACCTGTCTTTGCAGTCTGTTTTCTATTGATCCTTAATGAAATTATGACCCTGATCAAATTGGCAGGCTGTATCAGTGCCTGGTTGAAATCCACTTAATAGCTGTGAAAAATTTTTAAAAGAAAACTAGAGGAAATAAAGCACCTCTCCCTTTGAAAATGATGTTTTTGTGGTTAATTAATATCTTCATGGTAAAATTAAAATATACACAAAATAAAGACTAAAACTAAAAAAAATACTGATGATTTTATCACTTATTTTAACCTCTGGTGACCATCCAATGTTTCTATGTATAGAAACATATATTTATATATACATATATATATATGTATACACACATGTTTATATACATTTGTACATATTTACACATGCATCTCGTTATAAAAAAAGGTTGAAATAGTATATTTTAACATTCATATTAAACTTCCAAATATCTTTGACATTTTTGTTTGTTTGTTATTCAGGGAACTGAACTGAGTGACCTAGTGCATAATAGGCAAATGCTTTGCCACTGAATCTGCTCGACTTTCCCTCGTATCTTTAAGCATACATTGATAGATATACATTGCTATTCTTGTTGACACTGATATTACTAGTGCGTGTGCGAGTTTGGGAATGTGGACACACACATGCCATGGAGCTCATGGGAAAGCAGTGAGGACTTTCAGGAGTTAGGTCTCTTCCTCCACTTGGCTTTATGGCAGGGTCTCTCTGGTTTCTGTCATACAGACTAACTGAATGCCCCCAAGCTTCCAGGTGATCCTCTGGTCTCTGACCCCCATCTCGCCACAGGAGTGCTGGCTTTACAGAACAGATGTGTGCCACCACATCTGGCTTTTTTTTTTTAATGTGGGTCCCAGGGATTGGACTCTGGTCATCAGGCTTGTGTGTCAGTGCTGAGCCATTTTTCTGACCCATCAATCATTTCTTTAGATAAAAATTGAAAAGTAAACTTTTGGTTCAAAATATATGAGCATTTAAAACAACTCTAGATTTATATAGTTGAATTGTTTTCTAGAAAAGTGTTTTTTAAAAGTATATTCTATTTTGTGTGTATCTGGATATGGGTGTGGTTACCTGTGGAGGCCAGTAGAAGGCATTGGATCTCCTGTGGCTGGAGTTACAGGTCTTTGTGAGTGGCTCAGCATGTTGGGATGGAGACTCTGGTTGTTGTGATCAAAAATCAAGCTTTTTTTTTTTTTTTTTTTTAACTAATGAACCATCTCTCCAGCCCCACAGAATAATTTTATTAGCTTCCATTCTCATCAAATTACATGAAAATGATTATCTTTCTGGATACTTATGCACATTTTTTGGGTTAAAAATTGTGACTTTTTCTGTGGAACCATATTAAATATTTAATTAAGTTGTGAGATAATTTATATTTTATTTAAACATTTTTATTATTTCAGTGCCACATTTTGTTTTTTTACATTCTAAGTTTTCTTCACCTATGCAAATCTTACTATTTCTTTTTTTAGATTTTTTTCTTATTTTACATATGGATCATAGTTCCCTCTCCTCATTCTCCCATATCCCCCCCACTCCTCCCTCACATTCCCCATCCACTCCCCAGGGAGGGTGAGACCTTCCAGGAGGGATCATTTGGAGTAGAGCCTAAGCCCTCCCTCTTGTCTCTAGGTTAAGGGAGTATCTGTCCATGGGAAATGTGCTCCAGAGGTCTTTTCGTGCACCAGGGATACATCCTGGTTCCACTGTCAGGGGTCCCATAGACTGCCCAGGCCTCTTAACTGACACCCACAAGTCCTATGCTTGTTTCCTGGGGTCCATGAGCTCCCTCTTGTTCAGGTCCCTCTGTGGGTTTCTGCAGCCTGGTCTTGACCCCTTTGCTCATCACTTCTACCTCTCTGAAATTGGATTCCAGGAGTTCAGCTCAGTGTTTAGCTATGGGTGCCTGCTTCTGCTTCCATCAACTACTGGATGAAGGCTCTAGGATGGCATATAAGATAGTTGTCAATCTCATTGGGGAAGGGCATTTAAGGTAGCCTCTCCACAATATTACCTGTTTCTTGCAAGTTTATCTATAGGCATTTCTAATTTTGAGAGTGGATTGTTTTCCCTTGTATTTTCAAATTAGTTACATCTGTCACTAATGTGAATGAAAGGTAAAAGGAACAGGTAATTTGCCTGTATTCTAAACATGTTGTGTGATTCAGTCTCCTGTAAAGTTTGGGGGAAACTTGAGAGAGCTTTAGCCTCTCTACAAGAAGTTGTAACATGTACATGTATGTTAGCTATATTCCGTAGTGAGATAGAAGAGCTTGGCCTTTATAGCCTGATAATATGACTAGCCTGCCTGGCAAGAATCCATGTATTCTAAAGGGACATTTGTGACCCTCTCTTTGGCTATCAGATTATTGTGACAATGGACCCCAATAAATTAGGACTTCTAAGAAATCTCCTGCTGGAAGAAGAAAAGATTGAAGTCTTAGGGACTTGAGAGGTGGAACTTGTCACCTGGAGATTTACAATCTGTCAGATGACCTTACAAGAGAGGCTTGGAGTAGACAGGACCACACCTTGGCCAGACTACTTAGCTATTCACATCTCTTCCCTTCTATTTAAATCTTACTTTATGTCAGGACCTCAAACATAGACTTGGGGGTGGTCACAGGGTCTTTCCAATGTGATCACATTGGATAAGTTTCTTTTTTCTGCAGTTTCACTTTTGTTTTGGCTCTTTCAATTGATTTATGGAGGATGGCGACTGAATCTGGTTGGTGGAGGCACAGGTTGTGATCCTAGGCCACTAGTAACAATGACATCATGCCTTATACATAAGCTGCCCAAGGAAAGGATACAACTTTGGACTGGGAACTCTTGGCAGCTGGGGCAAATCCAGAAGGTCTGACCCTGGAGGTTGTCTATAAGCACCATGCCTGATAACTGATGCAACAACCTTATCTGATGGCACACCCGTGTATCCATCACAGATTTCAAAAGTCATCTTATGGCCAGTATTCAGTGGCTTAGCATCTTGCCTTTGGACTATTGTAATACTCTTCTTTTCCAACTTGTCTGATGGCTTTTGGTTCCCATGCACAACCTGTACTTTACTGGGATGCCACATTATGTTTTTGAAACATAAATCTTACTTCTGTATTTAAAGGCTTTTCAATCTCCCCATTTTACTTAATAATGAATTCACTTTCGAGACCAGATCACAAACTTTGTAGTCAAAGAAGAATCTTCTCTTCTAGAAACATTCATTAAGTTCTATGTACACCATCTTCAAAATACTTTAATACTTCTACTCTTTCTGAATACTTCCTCTTTGGTCACTTTTGTCCAAGGCATTATTGAACCTCATGGGGATCAGAGACTAAGACAAGCCTCTGGTGTGACTCTCTACTGTTGTTTTACAGACAACATTTCCTCAGAAACTAGCCAGAATAATTGATGTAATTTAGAACATGGTCTACTCAGGGAGAGATAGAATATTTCAGATAGAGGGAATAATGGGTACAAAAGCTATATGTTGAGAGCAAATTTGGAGTCTCTGGATGCTATGGAGTAATGAGTGGTAAATGAAAATCTGGGAAAGATAGGCTGATGGATGTTCATTCCGGGGGAAATCATTTACACCAGAAACAGATTATTCCTGCAGGTTCCCATCCCAAGGATGCCTCTGGATGTTCTGTTTTCGACCAGGAAGTAAGAGTGAGCTGGGGTCCAGAACCCCAGCCTAATCCTCCCCCAGGTCATGCCTGCATCTGTCCCCAAGCACCAATGAGCGTGGTCAGCACAACAGGTGCTGGTGGGGTGGATATCTCACTACAATTTCCTTTTAAGTCTAAAGAAAAGATTTAGATTTGATACAAAACTATATACAAAGATGGTAAATATCAAGTATGCTCTAGGAAAGGGAAAATTAAAAACATACCCACTTAAGACCTATGGCAAGAACTACATATCCAGTCCTAGGGTGAAGGCATAACAGAAATTACTATAGAGTTGTCCTAAGCTGGAAAGTTTAAGTTCTAATATTTCTGTCTAGGAAGAGAGAACAATAATTGTGACAGTCTAATCTTATCTTCAACCTCATTAAAGACCTGAGAAGGAAGATAACAATACTAGGGTAGGCAGGAAGTGTGGTCAAGCAGCTTCCAAAAGGTGCAGCAAAGACAGAAATAACAGGCTACCTGGACAGTCACCTAAAGTCTCACAGCAATGTCAGGACAACCAGATTTAGTTAAGGCCTTGAGTATCTGACAGACCACTACAGAAGCAGGGAGGTAGAAAGGCTGTCTTACCTTGATTTGACAAGGTTCAGCAGTCTTCCATGTTTGTCTCCTGCAAGCACTGTAGGACAGCATGTCCAAAGTCAGTGGTCGAGGTGGGACAGTTCTTTGCCCAAGAGGCCATTAGCTGAGGAGTGGATGAACTCCAGAAGGAGTGACATCAGTGCCCCACATTCTCTTGGGAATAGCTTTAGGGTTTTTCTTGACAATAAGGCATAACTGCTCCTGACAATACCAACTACATCAAAAAGGAAGATGGACATCAAAGAAACTTGTTATGGAGTTTGCTTCCAATATAGCAAGAGTAGCCATTTGGGTGAGATACTGCTCTTGTCTGGACTGTTTGACTTTATGCTGTATAAAATGGACATAAAGGGGAGGAAATTCCTGGAGCCGATCCCAGCACAATAGACCTGCCTATCCATGTGGGACCAGCCGTAATTTCCACCTGTTTGGTCTCTGACCCCCACCATCGGTCTTCTACTGGAGTTCTGGGCTCCTCCCAGAGATCCACCTATCTCTGCGGGACCACTCTGAGTTCCTGCGGGCTGGACCCCCCCATCGCAGGACCTCTGCTAAAGAGGCCCTACTCAGCTAGAGAATGCCAGCTAGACCTGCCTATCAGTGTGGAAGCATCCTGAGTATCAGCCCAGCCTTTGTCCCCCAACACCAGGCCTTGGCTAGAGGCCTTGGCTAGAGCTAGATCTGACTATCCCTGAGGAAACATCCTGTGGGCTAGCCTCCGCCAAAGAGGCCTCAGCTCTCCTCTGCTGGAGCCTGATCTTTGACCCCCATCGTCAGGCCTCTGCCTATGGAGAGACATTCTGGAGAGCTTGGACCACCCAGAACTACAGACGTCGAATCTTGACCCACCTAAATCCATAGAGAGAGGGAGAAACCCCAGCAACACCTACTGGAAGAAGCTATGGGAAGATGGCAATACAAGAAAACACCTAACATCAGAAAGACAAGCATAACACCACCAGAATCTAGGGAATCTACACCAACTAGACCAGAACACAACAAAGAAAATGAATCAGAAGAGAACGACCTAAAACTTATCGTCATAAAAATGATAGAGGCCCTCAAAGAAGATGTGAGAAAATCCCTTAAAGAAGTGGAAGATAAAACAAACAAAAATTGGAAGAAATAAATAAATTTCTTAAAGAAATCCAAGAAAAAACTAATTAAACAGGTGAAGGAAACAGTTCAATACTTGAAAACGGAAATGGAGACAATAAAGAAAACACAAACCGAAGGAATGTTGGAAATAGAAGAACTGGGCAAGCAATCAGGAACTGCAGACACAAGCATAACCAACAGAATTCAAGAGATGGAAGACAGAATCTCAGGTGCTGAAGATAAACTAGAGGAAATAGATTCATCAACCAAAGAAAATCATAAATCCAACAAATCCTTAACACAAAACATTCAGGAAATCTGGGACTCTGTGAAAAGGCCAAAACCTAAGAATAGTAGGCATAGAGGAAGGTGAGAAAGCCCAGCTCAAAGGGGCCAAAAACATATTCAACAAAATCATCGAGGAAAAATTTCCCAATCTGAAGAAGGACATGCCCATGAAAGTACAAGAAGCATACTGAACACCAAATAGACCTGACCAAAAAAAAAAAAGACCCCTCGACATATAATAATCAAAACACCTAACATAGAAATAAAGAAAGAATATAAAGAACAGTGAAGGAAAAAGGACAGGTAACATATAAAGGCAGACCTATCAAAATTACGTCTGACTTCTCCATGGAAACCCTCAAGGCCAGAAGGTTCTGGATAGATGTTCTACAAGTACTAAGAGTCCACGGATGCCAGCCCAGGCTACTATACCCAGCAAAACTCTCAATCACTATAGATGGAGACAACAAGATATTTAATGACAAAGCCAGATTTTCACAATATGTATCTACAAATCCAGCCCTACAGAAAGCTTTGGAAGGAAAACTCCAACCCAAGGAAGTTAACTATGCTCACAAAGACATAGGCAACAGATAATCCCACTTCACCAGAAACCAAGAGTAAAGAAGGACAAATATATTCACAATACCATTGCCAAAAGCAAATATAAAACAAACAAACATTAACAATCAATGGTCCTTACTCTCCCTCAACATTAATGGTCTAAACTCGCCTATAAAAAGACACAGGCTAACAGAATGAATACGAAGACAGAATTCATCCTTCTGCTGCATACGAGAAACACACCTAAGCTTCAAAGATAGACATTACCTCAGGGTAAAGGACTGGGAAAAGATCTTCCAATCAAATGGACCCAAGAAGCAAGCAGGTGTGGCTATCCTAATATCTAACAAGTTAGACTTCAAAGCAAAATTAATCAAAAGAGAGGAAGACGGTCATTTCATATTCATCGCAGGAGAAATCCATCAACAAAAAGTCTCGATTCTGAACATCTATGCTCCAAATACAAAGGCATTCACATTCGTAAAAGAAACACTAATAAAACTCAAAGTGCGCATAAAACCTCACATACTTAAAGTGGGAGACTTCAACATACCACTCTCACCACTAGACAGGACCACCAATCCGAAACTCAACAAAGAAACAAAAGAACTAACAGAAGTTATGTCTCAACTGGGTTTAACAGACATCTATAGAACATTCCATCCAAACACAAAAAGATATAACTTCTTCTCTGCTCCACATGGAACCTTCTCTAAAATTGATCACATACCTCAACAGATACAAAAGGATTGGAATAGTCCCCTGTATCTTATCAGACCACCATGCTTTAAAATTTGAATTCAACAACAACACAAATCACAGAAACCCTACAAACTCATGGAAACTGAACAATGTGCAATTGCACCAAACCTGGGTCAAAGAAGAAAGAAAGAAAGAAATTAAGGACTTCCTAAAATTCAGCGAGAATGAGGACATGACATATCCGAACTTATGGGACACCTTGAAAGCAGTGTTACGAGGGAAGTTCATTGCACTGAGTGCCTATATGAAGAAAATGGAGGATAGTCACATTAGAGAATTAACAGCGCAACTGAAAGCCTTAGAACAAAAAGAAGCAAATTCACCCCGGAGTAGATGCCAGGAAATAATCAATTTGAGGGCTGAAATCAATAAAATAGAAACCAGGAAAACAATACAAAACATCAATGCAACAAAGAGTTGGTTTTTCGAGAAAATCAACAAGATAGACAAACCTTTATCCAAACTAACGAAAAAGCAGAGAGAGATCATACAAATTAACAAAATCAGAAATGAAAAGGGGGACATAACAATGGACACAGAGGAAATCCAGACAATTTTCAGGTCATACTTTGAAAACCTGTACTCTACAAAATTTGAAAATTCAAAGGAAATGAACAAATTTCTGGATAACTATCACTTACCAAAATTAAACCAAGAACAGACAAACAACTTAAATAGACCTATAACCTCCAATGAAATCGAAGCAGTCATCGAAAGCCTTCCAACCAAAAAAAGCTCAGGGCCAGATGGCTTCAGTGCAGAATTCTACCAGAAATTCAAGGAAGAGCTAATTCCAATACTCCTCAAATTGTTCCACACCATAGAAACAGAAGGTTTATTACCAAAATCTTTTTACAAGGCCACAATCACCTTGGTACCCAAGCCTCACAAAAAATACAACTAAGAAAGAAAACCACAGACCAATATCCCTGATGAACATCGATGCAAAAATACTCAATAAAATACTGGCAAACCAAATCCAAGTATACATCAGAGAAATCACCCACCATGACCAAGTAGGCTTCATCCCTGGGTTGCAAGGATGGTTTAACATACGAAAATCTATCAACATGATCCACCATATAAACAAACTGAAAAAGAAAAACCATATGATCATCTCCCTAGATGATCTAAAAGGCTGAAAAAGCCTTCGACAAAATTCAACACCCTTTCATGATAAAGGTCTTGGACAGATCAGGGATAGCAGGAACATATCTAAACATAATAAAAGCAATATACAGTAAACCAACAGCCAACATCAAACTGAATGGAGAGAAGCTTAAGGCAATTCTTCTAAAATCAGGAACAAGACAAGGCTGTCCTCTCTCTCCATATCGTTTCAATATTGTACTTGAAGTTCTAGCTAAAGCTATAAGAAAACAAAAGGAGATCAAGGGGATCCAAATTGGAAAGGAAGAAGTCAAACTGTCTTTATTTGCAGATGATATGATAGTTTACATAAGCGACCCAATAAACTCTACCAGGAAACTCCTACAGCTGATAAACGTGTTCGGCAAACTAGCAGGATACAAGAAAAACTCAAAAAAATCAGTAGCCCTACTGTATTCAGACGACAAAGAGGCTGAGAAAGAAATCAGAAAAAGATCACCCTTTACAATAGCATCAAACAACATAAAATATCTCTGGGTAATGCTTACCAAACATGTGAAAGACCTATACAATAAGAACTTTGTGGCTTTAAAGAAAGAAATTAAAGAAGATACCAGAAAATGGAAAGATCTCCCATGCTCTTGGATTAGAAGGGTAAATATAGTAAAAATGGCAATCTTACCAAAAGCAATCTACAGATTCAATGCAATCCCCATTAAAATCCCAGCACAATTCTTCACTGACCTTGAAAGGATAATAATCAACTTTGTATGGAAAAACAAAAGACCCAGGATAGCCAAAACAACCCTGTACAATAAAAGAACTTCAGGAGGCATCACCATCCCTGACTTTAAGCTCTATTACAGAGCTATAGTTCTGAAAACAGCCTGGTACTGGCACAAAAATAGACAGGTAGACTAATGGAATCGAATTGAAAATCCCAATATTAATCCACACACCTATGAACACCTGATTTTCAACAAAACAGCTAAAAAAAAATACAGCATCTTCAACAAATGGTGCTGGCACAATTGGATGATGGTGTGTAGAAGACTGCAGATAGATCCATGTCTATCGCCATGCACAAAACTCAAGTCCAAATGGATCAAAGACCTCAACATAAATCCAGCCATACTGAACCTCTTAGAAGAGAAAGTAGGAGGTACCCTTGAACAAATTGGTATAGGAGACTGCTTCCTGAACATAACTCCAGTAGCACAGACACTGAGATCAACAATTAATAAGTGGGACTTCCTCAAACTTAGAAGCTTCTGTAAGGCAAAGGACACAGTTGACAAGACCAAACAGCAGCCCACAGATTGGGAAAAAATTTTTTACCAATTCTACATCTGACAAAGGGCTGATCTCAAAAATATTCAAAGAACTCAAGAAACTAGTCAACAAAACACCAAATAGCCCTATTAAAAAATGGGGTACAGAATTAAAGAAAGAATTCTCAATAAAGGAAATCAAAGAAGTTGAAAGACACTTAAGAAAGTGTTCAATATCCTTAGCTATCAGGGAAATGCAAATGAAAACCACTTTGAGATACCATCTTACTCCTGCCAGAATGGCTAAAATTAGAAACATCAATGACAACTTAATGCTGGAGTGGATGTGGAGAAAGGGGAACACTCCTTCACTGCTGGTGGGAGTGCAAACTCCTACAGCCATTTTGGAGATCAGTATGGCCATTTCTCAGGAAAATGGGAATTAGTTTACCACAGAACCCAGCAATTCCACTCTAAGGTATATACCCAAATGACCCACATCCATGCAACAAAGACATGTGCTCAACTATGTTCTTCGCAGCATTATTTGTAATAGCAAGAACCTGGAAGCAACTTAGATGCCCCTCAACTGAAGAATGGATAAAGAAGATGTGGCACATCTACACAATGGAATACTACTCTGTAGAAAAAAAAAAATAACGGAATCTTGAAATTCACAGGCAAGTGGATGGAACTTGAAGAAACCATCCTGAATGAGGTATCCCAGTCACAAAAAGAGGAACAGGGTATGTACTTGCTAATATATGGATTTTAGATGTAGAGCAAAGGATCACCAGCCTATAACACACACCACCAGATGAACTGGGATACAAGGTGTATTCTAAGAGATTCGTATAAGGTCCCTCACAAAAGGGGGAAGGGACAAGTCTCCAGAGCACGTGGGAAATGGGGGGGGCAGTGACTGAAAAGAGAACTAAGAGAAAGAGAAGTGTAGAAGAGGAAAACACATGTGACTGGATAGATTGAGTCAGGGTGAGGTGGGGGGGGACACATAAAAGAGGGAGCCATTATTGGTTTGAAGAGAAAACTGAACCTAAAGAAAGGTCTAGAGAACTACAAGACTGACTCCAACTAACAATTCAAGCAACCATGGAAAGGCTACCATAACTGCCCTTACTTGATAGTGAGATCATCAACTAAATTATCCACCATCATGGAGCCCTCATCTAGTACCTGTTGGAAACAGAAGCAAACACCCATAACCAAACACTGAGTCGAACTAGATGCAGAGAGAGGGGACAAGACCAGGTTGCAGAAACACACAAAGACAGCTGACCTGAACAAGGAGGAGCTAATCCCCCCCCCCACTTCCAGACTGATAGCTGGGAATCCAGCATGGGACTGACTCAGACCCCTTGAATATGGGTCTCAGCTAGAAGGACTGAGCAGTCTAGGGGACCTCAGACAGTAGAAACAGGATCTATTCCTGGTGCACAAAAGGACCTTGCAGACACATCTCCCATGGAGGGATACCCCCTTAACCTACAGAGAGGAGAGAAGTCCTAGTCCCTACTTCAAATGACTTGACAGATTTACATGACCCAGCCTGGATAGCATAGCCCTACAAGTGGAATGGGGATGGGGGGGATGGGAGGGGAGAGTGGCCAGGGTGCATGTCACAGGGAAAGAGGGTAAGAGGAAGGGAGGGAGGGTTAGAGGGAGGAAGGGAAAGGAAACTGGTGCCTACATGTAAAATTTTATATTATATTATTAATAAAAAAAATAAAAAAAATAAATGGACATGCAGGACCCACAGAAAAGTGACTGCTGAAACAGGATGGACAGTGCTAGAGGCTTTCTACTTCATGGAAGAGTCTGCCAGACATTTTACAGGACACGGAGAAAAGTGACTGACAATCTGCCAATATAGGTGGACAGTTTTCCGCTTTGCTGAGTTGTCTGCCAGACACACTGTGGTTTATGGGCAGGAGATGAAACATTACAGAAGAACTTTGGGTGACTGACCAGACAAAGAGTTGTCTCTGTCATTTCTAGAGTTTATATATTATCTTTCTGTGATCTTTGATGGAGTTGAAGACAGTTATGGTTACAGTTTTCCTTAGTTAGGATTAAAGATAAGTTATAAATAAGGCGTTAGACTTACAAAGATAGGATAGATCATAGAATATTTTCTTTAATTCCTGATGTTAATGGACTAAATATTGTTAACTATAGTTCTTATTTGATAACTGTTTTGTTATATATTTTACTATGTAAAAATTAAAGCCCATCTTTTTATTTTAGACAGAAAGGAGATGATGGGAGATGTCATTCTGTAAATATGTTTCTCTTATTGGTTAATGAATAAAGCACTGTTGGCCAATAGGAAGGAAAGATAGGTGGGACTAGGAGAGGTGGAGGATTCTGGGGAATGTAAGGGAGTTGCCATGTGATATCAGGAAGAGAGGATGTGAGTTTGGCATTCTAGGTAACATAAGACCATGTAGAAATACATATATTAGTGATTATGGGTTATTATTTAAAACAGATCTAGCCAATAAGAGACACTAGTAACCTGCCAACAGCTTTATAACTAATAAAGTCTCTGCATCTTATTTTGGGACTGATGCAGTTCTAGAACCAGGCTGTCTGGAAACTGCACATAACAATGAAGAATGAAGGAGACTGATTATAAGGGGGTAGGATGGGGGCATTTCATGTATCTTTTTCCTGGATTTTCCATTCTTTTCAACTTCCTTTTCAGTTTATGAGTCTTTCCATGACTGAGCAATGGTGGGGAAGAGAGACAAAGCACAGGGAAGTCTTTAACTAAGTTATCTTTGTTTTTTTGTTTTTTTTTTTTTGTTTCTTTGTTCCTTCCTTCCTTCCCCTCTTTATCTCTTTCTTCTCCTCTGCCTTTTCTTCTTCCCTCTTCCTTTCCCCTCCCCCTCCTCCTCCTCCTCCTCCTGTTCCTCCTCCTCCTGTTCCTCCTCCTCCCCTTCCTCCTCCTTCTCCATGCTGTCCCTTTCTCTAGTACAGTGAATCTCAGGACTTTTCTGGTGACTTCCATTTGGATCTCTTACTTGTAACTTTAGGATACCTTTTCCTTTGATTTGACTAGTCTGTCACACAGGACCTGGCTTAACAGGGATTGCTTCCCATGAGGTCACACTGTGTAGTCCCATTACTTGAGTGGGTTTAGTTTGACAGAAGTTGAAATCTACAGTTCAGCTTTCTCCTCAGTATTGCCTATGCTAGTTCAAGGAAATATCCAAACCTTGCTGTCCAAGTCAATTAGGGCAGCTGTAGCAAAATACCTTGTGCTGAGTTGCTTATGAAAAAAAAATGCATATGTTTCTTACTTCTGAAGCTGGGGCTCCATTATCAGAGCTCTGGCAGGTTTATTGTTTGCTAAGGGCCTACTCATGGGTTGCATACTGCCTATATGTCATGATAACCTCCACTGGAGAGTAGGTGCAGGACCTCTTTGAATCTTTGTTACAAAGACACTAAACTTATTCATGAGGGCTCCACCCTCACGACCTTATTACCTCTCAAATGTCCCACCTCTTAATGTGATTCCCTCCCCCCTTTTTGAATGTCTGTGTCTCTGATGCCATGTATTAAAAAACCCATATGACATTAGGGTCACAGACATTCAATCTAGTGTCTTTGCGCCATCAAACCAAGGGTATGCAGGACTTCCCTCAACCCAACAGCCCTCTCCTGGCTCCAGCATCAAGGCAGCCACTTATTCTGTTACCCAGCTTCCTTTTATACTTCCCAGATGGGAAATGCAATAGAGGCCACAGTGGCTTTTGAACAACACATCACTCACTCTCCATGTGGTCCAGTGGAAAACCCTTCACTTAGCTTGAACTATGTTTAGATGTCTCCACTGTCAACTCCACGTCTTTTGTTGACTCATGTATACCCTTTCAGAAGAGGACTCTGGAACTCAAAGCACTGTTCAAATGAATTTCATATTATACACTGCAGTTTGAAAAGCTGAAGGCTATCAATTTATAGTGGCTGGGTATATTTTCCACTTAATTGTTTCAAGGTCAGAAGAAATCACTTATCCAATTAGTTGGGACATGAGACAGTGACAGCTCTTTCTTAAAATAGATGAAAAGAATGATGATAGGAAAAGAATTCTGACCCTAATTTAAGAAAGGTGCAATTAAAGTAATGAGTCAGTATTTCAAATGACCCATCTGAGAATGTTCTTGATGGCCTGTAGCTTCTTCCGAGTGAGATATGTTTAATGTAGACCACCAGGCAGAGTGAAATATAAGAATGAAGTGTCCCCTTGTCCACAGCCACGTTTATCTTAGTATTTTTCTATCTATATCATATGTAAAATTGCATTGTTAGAAAAGTGTTAGATGCAAGAGTAACTTGAGTCAGGCAGTAATTTACCCCATGTTTACAGATATGCATCTGTAACATACATATGCATTTAAACACTGACTTGTGTATTATTATTGTGCATGTGTATGTATGATGGGGGTCATAGGTGCCAAGGTGCACATGTGATTGTCAGCGAATGACACTGTGGAGTTTGTTCCCTCCTGTATCTTTATGTGGATCTGGGAATTGAACGCAAGTGAGTCACAGAGCTTGTAGGGCAGGTACCTTCGCTCTGTGAGCCACTCAGACCTACAACAAGTATCTTTTGAGCAGCTCTAGGTGTTATAAATGGAGGAGAGAGGAGTAAAGAAGATGTCAAACAGCAGTTGATCTTCTAGTACAGGTAGACAACCATATTGATTTAAGTTTTCTTTGTTTATCTGAATTATCCAAAGATGATACCTCAAAAACTCAATACCATCATCTGCAGTATATATTTTTTTTTTCAGAGAAATTTACCTCTTGGGCACTGTTATATATTTTAAGTTTATTTTATTTTTGATTCTAATTTTATATGTATGTGCATTTTCCTGCATGCATGTTTGCACACTTCATACATGTCTTGTATCTGTGGAGGCCAGAAGAGAGTATCAGATCCTCTGTAACTAGAGTTACAGATGGTTGTGAGTTGCTAGGTGGGTGCTGGGAATTCAACCCAGATCCTTTCCAAGAGCAGCAAGTGCTTTTAGCCACTAAGACACCTCTCCAGTCCCATTTCTTGGAGGGAACAAGGTTAGCCCAGATGATAAAATTTCATTTGAACTATACATGCATATTCATACTTAACTGTATTGTATGTAATTTAGGTAGATAGATAAGAATGTGATGCCTTATGACTTTTTCAGATGTTCTTATGGCTATTTCATCCTCCTTCCTTTTTCTGTATTTATCCCCCTCTTCCCATTAAAGATTTCATATTTTTCTGTTTTCCCCCTAAATCACTTATACTCTGTTATTCCCCTCTCCATTGCTGCTTGCTTCCCACAATCCCTTTCTATTTTCATGGTTTCTGCAATTACTTCCTAATGCATACTCACAACTGAAAACTTGGAGCTAGGAGCCTCAGATGAGAGGGAATATTTGGCATTGTCTTTCTGGTTTTGGGTTACCTCACTCAATATGATCGTTTTTAATTGCATCCATTTATCTGTAAATTTCATGATTTTATTTTTCTTTACAGCTGAATAGTATTCCATAGCATGTGTGTGCCACATTTCCATTGTCCATTCATCAGCTGAAGGACATTTAGGTTGTTTCCACTTTTTATCTTGGGAAGTCCATGGATTTTGAAGGAGAACCTATAACTACTGTTTTACTAAATCAGCATAACCCTAACTACATTTTAAATATGTATCCATCTATGCACAGATATGAACAGTTCTCACTCCTAATCGAAGAAACTTCTCTTTGCAGAGACCATTATAGATAACCATGAGAGATCAAAATGCAGAGAATAGGAGATGGTGTGGTGCCTGATCCCAACGGATGCAGCTACAATATGATTCCTGCACCCGAGGCTCAGAAATCCTTGCAGAAGAGGGATAAGAAAGATTGTAAGAGCTAAAGAAACAGGAAGTTTGCTGTGAGATTGTTTCTCCTACAAATGTCAGAAAAGACACACTCACAAAGTCTTACCGACATGATTGCCTAAGTGAGACCTGAACACCAGTGATACCCATGGATGCGCCATGATGGAAGGGGGAAGAATTACAGGCAACTGGCCAGTGCTGAGAGTGGGAGAAGTGGACTTCCTCAGGGAAGAGATCCTCCCTCTTGAGTAGGTTATCTAACACCAAATATTCTACCCTGAGATTGGTCACATTATACAACCCCACTGAGAAGGTTTTAGTTACATACTTAGGAATTTGTATGTATATGCACACATATGTAAGAACAATTCAAGAAAAGGAGGCTATGAAGTTGAGGAGCAGAAAGGTGGGTGCATGGGAGGAGCTGGAGGGAGAAAGGGTACAGGAGGAATGATGTAACCATAATTTCAGGAAATAAAAAATTATAACTAAAAGAATAATTAGCAAAAAAATGCTAAAATAATTCAAATGGTTATGGTTGTCATGATGATGACTTTACAGATCCATTATGAAGACTTTAACATAGATCAGACAGACAGTGTGCAAGTGCTTTTATTAGCCAATTGAATTTTCATAGCAATGGTTTTAGGTAAGCCCCCCCCCCCATGCAGAGTTTGAGGCACAGCTGTGACTGACAAAAGTCAAATTTGACAATGGCAGTCTTACTGGGAGTAAAATATATGTTGTGTGATCCACGAACTGTCTATTTGTGATTGTCTGAGAATGAGTGCATCCTCAGAGACACAGTGCCCCGTTGCCTTCCACACGAAGGGAAGAGCTCTGGCACTCCACTCAACTCTTGTGATTCCCTGTGTACATAAATTTGACGTGGTTATTTTCTCCTAGACCTTGTTTATTCCATGAATGCTGTCAGCCTGATCTGCTTTGTCTTCGAAAAGAAAAGACGTCCTGTTGTAAACTTTCATCCTCTTGCTTTAACTGGATTCATGTTGAAAATGAAGCTGAGTAGTGAGCTTCAGGGAAGTGTCCAAGAAACTGGGAACAGCAAGGTTGTCAGGAAGAGTTTCACTGCCTGTGGGGTATCTGGGCCCAGCAAGCATGATGCCCTCACTAGGCCAATTTCTCCCTTGCCTAGCAGATCCCTGCCTTGGCCAAGAACACTCCCGTGACTACGAATATCTTCCTGTTGAAGCCTAAGGAAGCTTGTGCCTCCAAGATGAGGTGCCAACTACCCACCGCTCTGTTCTTGTCTTAGTCACATATCAGGACTCCTGCTGAGAGGACAGATCTCCCAAGTTGATTTTGCTCTCTGGAAAGCAACAGGATACGGTAATGGTCTTTATTGCAATTTCCACAGACCAAAAAAAAAAAAAAAAAAAAAGTTTATAAAACAAGAGCCACATAGAATTTGGTGCAGACATTTTTCAGAATTTTGTTTTTGCACAGTGGAAACCAGGGCCGATGTGGTCATGGTGGAAACGGAGCCAGTTCTGTTACCCCAAAGCACCTCTCCTTAAGCACTGATTTGAGTAAGCCAGGCCGGGCCTTGCCAGGAACAGCCCGCATTGTTTGGCTCTTTGAACAGACTTCCGGGACAAAGTGCTCTGAACACCCACAGCAAGGCCCCACCCCAAGTCACAGCATTGCGCAGTATACCCAGGCTCCGACTGCTCAAGTGGGAGGGAAAGAAAACCTGGTCATCCCTCCTTGCTCCAAACCCAGCTGGTGTTAGTCATGGCCATTGTTTCCTAGGCAGTATCTCAGAGCACAGCTCTCCGTTTGCCTCTCTATCACCAAGACATCTGAAGCAAATACAGGCTTCTGTCTTTCAGTTTTCTGGTTCTCAGGCGGTGGAAGCCGCCAAAGGAAACATCCAAGTTTCCCTATCAGTGTGCTGTTAGCAGGTCATGTGAAAGTTTTAGAAATCCTGTGTTTGTTGGCTAGAAGAACAGGACTAACTTCATTTCCCCTCATCCTGCTAAGGATTGAATATAGGGTCTTGGTCTTTAGGCAAATGCTTGCCATAGGCTCTCTGCAACTCTCTTTTAACCACAGGTGTGTGCGTGCGTGCGTGCGTGCGTGCGTGTGTGCGTGTGTGTGTGTGTGTGTGTGTGTGTGTGCAGAGCTGGAAAAGGACCAGGTGCGTGCCAGGAAACTATAGAAAAGATCTAGTCAAGTTTGGGAGGTTGGAAGGCCTCTTATTGTCTTATTGGCTGTATTTTGTTTTTTTTTTTATGAGACCAAAACCCATTATTTCCCCCTTCCTATCATTCTGAAATGCTTTTGGAGGGTGTGTGTGTGTGAGAGGGGTAGGGGTAGACTTAGGAGCATTGTCGTGTTTTGGAGGCAACCCTACTTAGTAAACAAAGCAAACTACTTGGATCATTTTTATATTATTTTTCCAGAAAGAGGAAAACCAAATCCTGTGTCTTCCTGATTCATTCAATGGCACAGTGACACAAGGCTGATTGGGAACAGACTTGCCTTCTGCCTTCAATAACTTATACACTTTAAGTAGGGAGAATATGAAGTAAACTTAATTTCTACCACTATGAGAAAAGAGAAAATGGGGCTGGAGAGATGGCTCAGGCACTAAGAATGCTTGCTACCCTAGCAGAGGACCTGGATCCCAGCACCCACACTGAGCAGCTTACACCTGTCTCCAACTCCAGTTTCAGGGGATCTAGCACCGTCTTCTGGCTTCTTAGGACACCTATGTACACACACACACACACACACACACACACACACACACACACACTAATAAAACAAAAATTTACACGTAAAAAGAAAGCATTATATTAAGTAAGAGAGACAGAAAACAACAGATTTGGATATTAGACAAGTCCCATCTGAAGAGAAGATGTTGGAGTAGAAAGTCTAGATACCATGAGCATCCTAAACAAGGCCTGTGGCTCATACTGCCTATGTGATCAAAGGGGTAGGAGATGAGATTAGAGAGGCACAGGGCAAAGCAAGTAGTTTGCCACGACAGAGCAAGCTTTGAGGGACTTGTTTATTGTCAGTGTATTCTGTGCCCAGGTCCTAAGTCAGCTAGCATGAACTCTATCCATTCATTCCAAAATTGCTGAGTGCTAGTCTATGTTAGCTAGGTCCAGTAGCAAGAAAGTTACATTCGCTGTCGTCAGACAATGGGAGAAGAAAACAATGGAAAATGTAGAGTGAGGCAAGTTGTAGAAGAGAGTGAAAATACCACTTACAGCAATCATGAATTAAGAATGTGAACTGTCAACATTAACGGAACCTTGCCATGCCACTGGGCCATCCATGTAGTGGCTGACAGCCACAGGACACTTCTGTTACTTCTCCAGGTCAGCAAAGTAGGCTATGTCATGGCATAACGTGAGGCGGCTGAGTAACCTGGCTGTGCCTGGCTTGAAAACACAGAGTTGATCAATTCAGAGGAAGAAACCAATGTGCAAAGCAATTGTGTTGTCCAGTATTTTCTGGGTCACTTCATTTGGATGACTGCTACTTTTACAATAAAATATTTTAGTTGCTGAATGTGAACCAGACTGGCTTCTGATATATATTCCCAAGTTAAGCACATATAATATTGTAAAGATAGGTGTTAAGCTTTTAAAAAAAATTTCCTAAACTCTGACAGGAAATATCCTACTATTTTTTTCTTCTCTAAACATGTTATGATCTGTAATAATTAGGTACCATTTTCTTGTCCATTTTTTTTCCTTGTAAATGCCATATCAACAGCAGCCACTTCTGTCTATCTATCACCTCTCCAGGGCCCAGCACATCGCCTCAAACACAGTGGGGGCCCAATTAATATTTGTTGAGTGAATGAATGAAACTCATTGTATTCCTTTGCAGGGGTGTCTTTATTGCTATGCACACTCCAGACAGCACACAGAGATGGTGGGGACTGTGATGAACATCCAGGCTATTTTGCAATTCATGGCTGACCCATGCTGACCCTTTATTTAATTAAATCTTTCACTTGTGAATGAATCATTTCTTCCATTAATTAAAATAGGATGCACATATGTCTCTGTAAACTATATGTCAAAAGAAAGCATTCCACCTAAAATACACAGGAGGCGCTGACCACCGTCACAAGTCATCCATCATGATCTGCTAAAATGATCAGCTCTGTAATTAGAGACAGCACAATCATCTCTTATGGCCTCAAAAATACTGGTTGCAGATTCTCAACCAATCTTTCAGCTCCTGTGTTAATAGAAGGAGCAGAGCCGAGCGGGAGGCAGAGAGAAACGTTTATGTTGTGGAGGGCAGAGCCTGTGGCCTCCGCATTGCAGGCCAGCCAGCATCTTCAACTACTGCATGAGGTATGCTTGCTGGACACTTGGATCTGGACTGTTGGTGCTGGAAGGCAGCAGGATCCCTGGCTCTGTTGCAAGACTCAGTACTGGCTCTTTTCGGCAGAAATAAAAATGATAGCTGCAAGACCTGATGGTCTGTTGAAGGGGCAAATTTAGCATTTTTTCCATGTACCTTACAGCGCCCCCTGGAGGAAAAGGGATGTCTCATCAAATTGGATCTTCAAACTCCAGGAAAGTGTTCACATCCATCTATATTCAAAAGATTTCACCTCAGTGTAAACTATGCACTGTTCAAACTTCACTGGGGATTCAGCTGGCAAGTTGAAAGGAAGGTGGTGGGGTGTGCTGTGGCATTGAGCATTTCCGTGTCACAGGGACCCCAGTTTCTGGGACAAGGTTTTAGGATCCCACAAATTTAAAATTAATCAGTTTTTGGAAGAGGCAGAAACTTCTGTTTGGAGCATTGGGCTTTGAAGGATGATAAACACTGCTCCTGCACATTCAAGGGGCAACTTCAGAGGAGCCCAAGTCAGTAGACCAGCCAGGGCAATTGGATGTGTTTCATTATAGAGCTCTTATGTCCATAGCTGACTGCTCTCGCTCCCCCCCCCCACTTTGGAATGTGCCCTGGAGAGCAGGCATTAGGACAATGAAGGGCTGATAAGGGCTTTGAAATCTCCAGGGCTGTTTCCAGTGGTGGGACAGAGGCTCTGAAGGGTAAAGGTTTGTTTCCAGGTCCATTGCAAAGGCAGAGCTGACTCCCCACCTTGACTCCCATTTCACAGCTCTGGACCTTTTCCCGGGAAAAACATGTGATGTCTTCTGGCACAAGGCTAGGACCATAGCCAGCCACCAAATGTTGTGTTGCTTCAGCACAGTAAGAGAGTCTTGAATATTTGGCGAGTCTCATATGTGCTCAGGAAAGCATCAATAGCTTTTCTCAGACTTCAAGTCCTTTGTGTTACTGCAGAGGTTGTGTATGGTCACTGATTTCATGGTACTTGTTTTCTGATCTTGTTCCTTTTAAAAATAACACTTGAGCCCTGCACTGGTGGCTCACGCTTTTAATTCCAGCACTGGGAGGCAGAGGCAGGCAGATCTTTGTGAGTTCAAGACCATCATGGTCTACAGAGTGAGTTCCAGGACAACCTCCAAAGCAATACAGAGAAATCCTGTCTCACCCCCCACCCCCGCCATAAAAAATAACATTTGAGTTATTTTTCTGTTAATATCTATGCACCTACTATTCATCCATTCATCCATCCATCCATCCATCCATCCATCCATCCATATGTCAGTACCAGAAAAGAAGAGATTGTGTTGAGTATTTAGTCTAGAGAAGGACAAGAACACAGAGAATTACTTGTTTGCATGGAGAGAATAACAATTAACATCACACACACAGACTCCTATTTGGTTTTGGCCCTAACCACACCAATTTGATTAGGATGACTGGTCAGTGAGCTTCAGGCATCTGCCTATTTCAACCTGCCCAGTGCTGGACTTGAAAGTGCACTGCTTTCAATTAATTTAATTTTTATTCTTAAATGTGAGTTCTGAGGATTGAACTCATATGTCACATGTATATGACAGGCACTTTAGTAACTGAACTGTTTGTCTAGCCTCGTGTCAATAACTACACGTGTGAACCTTTCCGTTTTTCTTCAGAAATATCTGTATTTTATGATATCTACCTTAAAATATTTTAGATTTATTTTATTATGTATATAATAAGTGCTTGCATGCTTAGGTACCCTTGGAGGTCAGAAGATCCCCAGTAACTGGAGTTACAGATGGTTGTAAGCCACAACTCGTGTGCTCTTCATGACTACGCACAAGTACTCTTACCTTTTAGTTCAGGGCATTGAACCCTGAGTTTTGTACACGGTATCCATCTTTTTATTACTTCTTTGAGAATTCCATGCAATGAGTTTTGATTAAATTCAGCCCTCCCCCAACCCTTCCCAAATTGACCTCGTCCTTGTTTCCTGCCCATTCACCATTGTTTCCTTTGTTTTTCACCTATCAAGTGCAGTTTGTGCTGCCCACGTTCTCATAGGTTTGAGACCTTCCTCTGGATTCCGGAGGACTCACCGGTGGGCGACAACACTTTTTTCTTTTTTGGTTTTTCGAGAAAGGATTTCTCCATGTGTCTTTGGCTATCTGGCCTTGAACTCACAGAGATCTGCCTGCTTCTGCCTCCCGAGTGCTGTACCACCCATCCTTACTGACAACACTTTTAAGATACCTGATTTTTTTTTTTTTCTCTCTCCTAATGGCCCATATAGTTCCTTGACTATTTTTAAAAATTTCAGGGTTTTTCTGTGACTTAGAATATGGTCTGCCCTAGACAATACCCCACTTTCGCTGGAGGAGATGTGCACACTGCTGGTGTGGTACAGTGTTTACACGTCTGCTCGGTCTGCTTGGCCTGCAGCACAGCTTTCATCCTTGGCTTAGCTCCTCCCTCTGGTTGATTTTTCCTTTAGTGAGGGTAGCCGAATGTCTCCAACTGCTACTGTCAGGGTTGTGTTCTCTATTCATTATCATTCATCCATTGATGAGCATCTAGACTGGTTCCTAATCTCTGCTATTGTACATAGCACTGCAGTCAGCACAATGAGCAAGTATCTCTCATTACACTGTAGCTCTTACACACTGACTTGGATTCTCTGTGTAAATGCCCAGGAAAGGAATCACTGGGTTGAATGACAGATCTATTTTCAGTTGTTTGAGACATGCTGGCTTCCACTACTTTACATTCCCACCAGCAGTGGTGAGTATTCCCTTTCCTTGACATCCTCACTAGTATTTGTACCCCTCCCCCCCCCCCTTTTTAAAATTATTGCCATTCTGACTGGGGTAAGGTAGAATCTTAATGTAGTTTATTTAAAAACATTTATTTTATGCATTTGGGTGTTTTGCTGCATGTCTGTCTGTGTGCCAGAAGGATGTGTCAAATCCCCCAGGAGTGGAGCTTTGGTTGTGAACTATCATGTGGGTGCTGGTAAGTGAACCCAGGTCCTCGGAAAGAGCAGTCAGTGCTCTTAAGCACTGAGCTATCTCTTCAACCCCTCAATGTAGATTTGATTTGCAGCTGCCTACTAACTAAGGATGGCTGCGTGTTTTTTCATATGATTTTTGGCCATGTGTAATTTTTTTGAGAACTGTTAATTTGCTCATTTATCGATGGCTAAATTGTTTTTTTTTGTGCTTAGTTTTTAGTTTTTTTTTAAAAAAGTTATTATTCTATACAGATATCATAATCATATAATAATCCTTTGGCATTATATAATTTCCAAGGCTTTTCTTCATATGTAGGCTGTTTCTTCATTCCCCTGAATATTTCTTTTGCCATGTTGAAGTTTTTTAATTTCATATAATTCCTTTTGTAAATCACTGTGATTATTTCCTGAACTACTGGAGTGTTTTTGCAGGAAGCCCTTGTCTGTGCATTTATCTTAAAGTGTCTGACTTTTGTATTTTCAGGGTTTCAGATTTTTCTATTGAGGTATTTGATCTGTTTTGACTTGATTTTTGTTCAGGGTGAGAGATATGGATCTAGTTTCATTTGTCTGTGCGTGTATATTCAGTTTTCTCAGTATCATTTATATATTATGTGTCTTTTCAGATGTATGTTGTGAACAGGTGCTACAAATAAATGGCTTTATTTCTGGGTCTACTGTTCTATCCCATTCATTTGCAAGTTCATTTTTGTTACTGCAGCTATAATATAATGTGCTGTCAGATATAGCGATACAGTGATATCATCAGCATTATTTGTTTTGCTAAGGAGTGATTTCATATTTGGGGTCTGTTATGTTTCTATGTTACCTTTTTCTAATTCTGCAAAGAATATAGCTCTATTTTCCTTTTTGTAGCTGTGGTAAAACATTTGCCTCAAATGCAGATTAGGGGAAGAAGGAATTTATTTTGCTTAAACTTCTGGGTCAAAATCCATCACTGAGGGAAGCAGGAATTCAAGACAGAGCCTGGAGGCAGTAACTGTGGAGGAACACTGATGGATGGCTCTTTCTCTGACTCACTTTCTTATATGACCCAGGCCCCACCTGCCTAGGAGTGGTACTGCCCACTGTGGGCTGGGCCCTCTTATATCAATCAAGATAATCCCTCACAGACATGGCATAGGCCTCCCTTATCTGACAATCCTAAAATTGAGACTCTCTCAAAATGACTCTAGATTGGGACAAGTTGACATTTGAAGCTAACCATGCATGGCATTAAATGTGTAGCTAGATAACTTTTGGTAACAGCCATTTTTACAGTATTAGTTCTACTAATCTATCTTCTATTGTAGTCTTTATTCTCTTTCTTTAGTGTTCTAAAATTTTCATTATAAAGAATTTTCACGTTCTTCATTAGACTTATTCCTAGCTATCTTACTTTTTGATGAACTTATTTTTTTGAATGGGATTTTAAAATTTGACTTCTTTCTTGGCAATGTTGTTACTGATACCTAGAAAAGTTACCAATTTTTGTATGTTGGTTCTTTATCCTGATACTTTGCTAAAAGTGTTTCTCAGACCTATGAAACTTTTGGCAATGCCTTTAGGTCTTTAAGTATAGAATCATGTCATGTGCAGATAGGATAGTTTGACTGCTTTCTTTCCTACTTATGTCCTTTAGTTTGTTTTATTGCTCTAGGTAAGGCTTCAAACACCATATTGAGTAAAAGCAGAGAAAGTGAGCATTCTTGCCTCATTCTTTAAGGATGAAAGGTTTTCAGGTTTTTTTTCATGCCCCGACCTGCGGGGCCTAGTTATTCGTGGGTCGAGGTGGGCTAGAACCTGAAAATAATGGGAGAGAAAGAAGGAAGGAGACCAAGCAGTGCATTTGTCAAGGTCTAACTTTATTGATGTAAAAGGAGTTTTTAAAGCAAAGCTGGGAGGAAATGGGGAGGGGTAGCAGGCAAGGAGGAAATGGGGAGGGGTAGCAGGCAGGGAGGAAATGGGGAGGGGTAGCAGGCAGGGAGGAAATGGGGAGGGGTAGCTTCTGCTAACTCCGGGGTCCTGGTAATTATCCCAGACAGTAAACATCAGACAGTAAACATCTGCTTATCTTAGTTCCTGGGCCAGGCCCATCTCAGTTCCGGGCACTCAGTACCTGAAAAGAGTGGAAGAGACAACCTGTTAAGCAGGTTCCTGTATACTCAATTAAGAGTTCTAAGGTGTAAGAACTGCAAGAGAATGTAACTCAAGGTCGGCTCCCAACATTTTCACATTTAGTATAATGTTGGCTATAGGTTTGACATATATAGATTTATGTTTCTTCTAATTGTAACTTCTTTGTGGTTTTGATATGAAGGGATGGTGAACATTGTCCAAGGCCATTTCTGCATCTATAGCAATGGTCAAGTGATTTTTGTCCCTTTTATTTGCTTTATTCGTTGTATGGATTTGCATTTGTTTAAATTTCATTGTATCTCTGGTTGTGGTGTTTGGATGTGTTCTTCAGTTCAACCTACAAGTCTTTCATTGATAATCTTTGTGTCTATACTTATTAAGGAAACTAGTTTATAGCTTTCATTTTCTGTGTATTTATTTAGTTTTGGTAGTGTGGTAATACAGGATTCATGGAGTGAGCTTGGTGTATTTTCTCTCTGTTTCATGGAACAATTCAGGTAGAATTCATGCTAGTTCTTCTTGGAAGGTCTGGGAGTATTCAGCAGGGAGTTTGTCTGGTTTTAGGCTTTTCATTGTTGAAAGAATCTTTGCTACTGCTGTAGTCTCATTACTTGTTATAGAACTGTGTGGTGGACTTGAAAGAAAATGGCTACCAAAGGGAGTGGCACTATTGGGAGATGTGGCCTTGTTAGAGGAAGTGTGTCACTATGGAGGCGGGATTTGAAGTCTCATATATGCTCAAGCCATGCCTGGTGAGACAGACCACTTCCTGTTGCCTGTGAGTCAAGATGAAAGAATTCTCAGTTCCTTCTCTAGCACCATGTCTGCCTGCCTGCATGTTGCCTTGCTTCCCACCATGATGATAATGGACTAAACCTCTGAACTATAAGTAGGCCACCACAATGAAATGTTTTCCTTTTTAAGGGTTGCCATGGTCATGGTTTCTCTTCATAGCAATTGAGACCCCGACTAAAGTAAAGTATTCAAGCTTTTTTTCAATATCCTTCATTTAATTTTGGTTGGTTATGTGTCTAGAAGTTATTAAATTTTTCTAGATTTTTCTTCAGTCTTTTGTAAATTTTCAAATTATTTTGTAATGATCCTTTGAATTTCATTGGCATCTCTTATAATGCCTTCTCTTTCATTTCCAATTTTATTAAATTCAAAATTCTCTCTTTTGGTTAGTTTGATCAGGTGTTTGCCAATCTTTCATATGTTTTTCTAATGACCAACTTTTTGTTCTATGGGTTCTTTGTGTTATTCTTTTAGTCTCCACTTAATTAACTTTTGCCTTGATTTCTTTATTTTTTTATTTGCTGCTTTTGGGTTTGGCTTGTTTCTGTTTTCCTAAGACATTAAAGTACATCATGAAGTTATTTATTTGAGATCTTTCTGGTCATTATTTATTATTATTATTACATGAATATATACATGTAGATGAAGTTGCTTGCAAGAAGATGGCATCAGAAACACCAGACCTGTAGTTATAGGTAGCTGTAAGATATCTAATGTGGCTGTTTGAAAATGAAGTCAGATCTTCTTCAAGAGCTTTAAGTACTCGTAACTGTTCTATTATATCTCCAGTCCAATATATATTTAAACACTTGTACTTAAACTTTTCTTCTAAGGATCTAGTAAGTTGTACTTTCTTTTCATTTGATTTTGGATATTTTTTTTTATTTTGCTTTGTGAGTTCTTTAAGGATCACTTAAAATGATATCGCTCCATTTCCATGCATTTGTTTAATTGTGATTTCTCATGCTATTACTTTTATTTAATCATGATCTAAAAAACACATTATTTTTGATAATTTTGGATATTTTAAAGGCTTAATTTTTTTGCCTCAAATGTGAGTTATTTTCCAGAACCTTCCATGGGCTTCTTTTTGGAAGTAACTTTCAATTCTGCCTTTGAGCGCACTGATTCATTTCCTGTTTGCTCGAATCTGCCTTTGAGCGTCATCAGTGATGTTTTTATTTTAATTATTGTGCTTTTCTACTCCAGAATTTGCTTTTGGTTCCTATGCTTCCTAGCTCTTTATTGACATTTCTGTTCTTACATTGTTCTCCTGATGGACCCCACACTATCCTCTACTTTCCTGAGTTTTTCTAAGATTTCTTTAAAGTTCCTGTCTAATAGATCTGCCAATAGTCCTTCTTCAGAGATAATTTATATTGATTGACTTATTTTTCCTTAGGACAGATCATGTTGTCTTATTTTTTTGTATGCCCTGTAGGTTCATTCTTTCTTTCTTTCTTTCTTTCTTTCTTTCTTTCTTTCTTTCTTTCTTCTTTCCTTTCTTCCTTCTTTCCCTTCCTTTCTCCCTCCCTCCCTCCCTCCTTCCCTCCCTCCCTCCCTCCCTCCCTCCCTCCCTCCCTTCCTTCCTTCCTTCCTTTTGTTGTTGAAAACTTGGTTTCTGAATCTAATGATGTAACTTAGAAAATAAGATTGTCTGCCTTTAGTTTGCTGGGCTCCACTGTTATTTTTGTCTATTTTTATTGTTCTAGGTCATGTCTTTCTTTTCACAGCTGTCTAGTGGAGTGCCTTTCCCTGAGCATGCACAGACACTTTCTAGCTAGGAGGCAGGCCTGTCTACATACAGCAACACAAGGGGTGAAAAGCTGGCTTCCCATCTCTTGGCAGCTCTGTGGTCAGTGGCAGCAATAGAGAGCAGGGCTCAGTACTTTGATATGGGGAGGAAAGCTTTTTCCTCATCCTGATTCTCAAAGCTGTATGAATGCTACTGTAGGAACACCTGCATAGGCTCTGGCCATGAGGCTTGAGAGGGAGGATGGGAAGCTTCTATGGGCCTAAGAGCTAAAATTGACCATAACTAAATATGATTTACTCTCCAAGACCCACCCCCCAACAATTATAAGCTTTTAATAGAATCTAGAGTTCCAAAATATTTGCAGCAGACAGATTCTACAAGTATGGTTGTACTGGTTAATTTTAATTAAAATTGACATAATCTATAGTCATCAGAGAGGAGGGAACCTTGGTTGAGATGTTACTCCATAAGATTTGGCTGTAAAGCATTTTCTTTTAAATAGTTTTTTTTTATTAATTGATTTTTTACATTCCAATCCCAGTTCCCCCTCCCTCCTCTTCTCCTGCTACCCCCACTCCTCCCTTCTCTCATCTGCTCCACTGAGAGGGTAAGGCCTCCTCTAAGAAGTCTAAATCCGTCCCATCATCTCATTGAGGCAGGACCAAGGCATGTAGGGCATTTTCTTAATTAGTGATTGATGGAGGAGGGCCCAGTGCAGTGTGGGTGGTGCCATCCCTGGGATGGTGGTTCTGGATTCTATAAGAAAGCAGGCTGAACAAGCCACAAGGAGCAAGCCATTAAGCAGTGCTCCTCCATGGTCTCTGCATCACCCCTTGCCTCCAGGTTCGTGCCCTGCTTGAGTTCCTGTCCTGACTTCCTTTGATGGTGAACTGTGGTGTGGAAGTGTAAGCCGAATGAAACCTTTCTTCCCCAAGTTGCTTTGGTCATGGTGTTTCATGGCAACAGAACATTGACTAAGACAATGGTATTTCTACAAGGGCAGGGGGCGGGAGGCAGGTTCTTAGTGCTTTCTACTCTGCTGTCTTCTCAGAACCCTCTATTTTCCTCTTGGTATTGGCACATACATTCAGCAAGCACTCTACCACTGAACCAAATCCCCAATTACATAAAAACATGCATCTAATTTTTTTAGTGTAATTTAATAGGAACGAAAGGCAAAAAGTTTTTATCACTAATAAAAACCAACATTTATGTCGCTCTACTGTGTACCATGCCCTATCTTAGCGGCTTGATATACATTGTATAATTTGATCTAAAGTTATGAAATTGGTACCATGGTTGTCTCTGCTTTGTAGATGAAGATAATAAGCCTTAAGGAGGTTAACAGCAGCAGGGCTGAAGAGATGGTTCAGTGGCTGAGAGCATTTGTTGCTCTTTAGAAGGACCTGGGTTCAGTTCCCAGTCTCAACATGGCAGCTCACAGCTGTCTGTAACTCCAGTTTGAGGGGATCTGACACTCTCTTCTGACCTCCTCTGGCACCAGGCATGTACCTAGTACACATGCACATACAAAGGCAAACACTATATACATATAATACAATAAAAACTAGCTGGGTGGTGGTGGTGGTGTATCCCTTTAATCCTGGAACTCAGGAGGTAGAGACAGTCAGATCTCTGTGAGGCCAGCCTGGTCTACAAAGTGAGTTCTAGGATAGCCAGGAATGTTGCAGAGAGAAACTCTGTCTTGAAAAGCAAAACAAAACATAAATAAAATAAAATAAAAAGTAAAAATTCTTTCAATTACATATCACCTCACCTCTAGCAAACAACAGGAGTAAGATTTAGAAGAAGATATGTTGGACTTTGGAAATTGCATCCTTACCTGTCCTGCTTGTAATGTCTCATAATACAGAACAGAGCATTCTGAATTAGTCAGATTTTTTTTTCATGGTAATGTTGTGTTACTGTGGTTAACAACATTAACATTATTTATTCTCATACTCAACACTTTTCAGATCAACTGTGGTTTGACTGAGTTGGCTGCTCTCTGCTATGGTTATGAGTATTTAAGATACAAATCTGCTATCTTATGTTGTTGTTGCTTTGATTTTTGAGTTCAAGCTATGGAGACATGAGGTGCCTTGGTGATGTCTCAAGGCAGTTAATCAGCGTATCAGCTTAACATACTTAGGAAAAGTGCCATAGCCACAAACAGGTTACTGATCAGAGTAAATTGCATGGCTGGAGGAGGGAGTTAATACTGACTAAATAATAGTACAAAATACACAATCACCTTGCTATTTGTTTATTTTGACTTGTAGGGATCTTAATTCTTTCCACACAGGCAGGTGTCACTTCACTTTTGCTTCTTTGCAAAGTTCCTCTACAGCGGTTATGAAGGTGTCAGTTTCTTGAATGCATTGTGGGTTGTTGCTGAGCTGAGCGCTGTGGAGCTTGGGATGATTCGGTTGTCGGCAGATCTCACCTCCACCGTGCTCTTCACTGGATTCCCTGCCAGATACATAAAGGTGTTTATATATTTTTTAAACCCTGCAATAAAAGTTTGATTTCCTCAAGAGCAATGCATTTTCTGGAAGCCAGAAGCTCTTGTGAAAAACTCTTACACAGAAGCCTAGATGAAGGTCAGAGCCATTCAGAGCTGCCTTTGAGGGCCCTTAGTTCACCCATGTCATTTTCCAGATGAGGGGACAGACAGTTGCAGTTTGAAACTTCCAATCCTCATATACTCTCCCCCCACCCCCCAGTTTCTTTTTTCTCAAGTAATAGTATCGTTGAGAAAGAAAATTTGGGTTGACCTTTACAGGTTTTACTGAAGCCATAACGCTCAACAGAGAAAGACCCTGTTCACTCCCGTTGAGAGATTCTTTACATGACTCCATACCTTTGTCACTGCACCCCAAATGCTATGAAAAACAAAAGCAAAAATTTCTCCTCATAATTTCATGGATCTTCTGCTTTTAGGAGCACCAGAATGAGCTGAGGGAAGTCTGGTCACCAGTTCCAGAGTCCTGCCCAGTGTCTTGAGGACATCTAGGGCTATTTCCACAGGGGAGAGGGAAAGACATTAAGTGTGATTTTGACAGAATGTATTAGCTCTGTGGGCATTTCCTACATACTGGAACTTTGTAACCTTTGACCTGTGTCTTCCCACTTCCTCTGCCTCCACATATCTTCTGGTAGCCACCATTGTTTTCTCTGATTCTATATATTCACATGATGTTAAAAAAAATAGCAATTAAACAAAAGCCAAAAAAAAAAAAAGGTAAAGTCATGTATCATACCGTTTCACTTTTGTTTGTTTGCTTTTAAAAAAGCATTCCTTTCTGGGTTCCCTGGGTAAGAGTATGCGATGCTCTTACAAAGGACCCAGGCTTGGTTCCCAGCACTCACATGGTGGCTCATAATTGTCTCTAACTTCAGTTCTAGGGCATCTGACACCCTTTCCTGGACTCCATAGGTACTTCAAGTATGTCGCACATACATACCACCGTAACATGAATAATAAAAACGCAAAGACAGATATTGGGGTTCAAGCTGAAGATCAGAAAAACAATGCAGCCGCCTAGTATCTTCTACATTTATCAAGGTTAAAATGGAGAACCTGTCTTCCCTGTGACTGGAAACTGAATCTCAGATGAGACCCTTTGCTTCTTCCTTGTATACTCCTTAGCGCTGGGATTAAAGGCATGTGATCCCAAGTGCTGAGATCCCCTTTGTGTGAGCTGTTTCTCTTCTAGACTGATTCACTCTCATGTAGCTCTGGGTGGCCTTGAACTCACAGAGATCGGTTTGCCTCTGTCTCCTGAGTCCTGAGATTAAAGGTGTGTGCCACGACTGCCCTGCTTCAATGGCTGACTAGTGTGGCTGGCTTTGCCACTGAATATCAATTGTGATATTCAGTGGCTTTATTAGATCATAAACAATATATCACCACACTCACATACATGCTTCAGGGTTAATGGCTTAAAAGCCTCAGGTGGACTTGGGAAGCCTGGGAGGAAGGCTGAGGTCTCTGAGGACACCTGTAGACTGTGAGAGACGAGGTGCTTCGGATGAGGGGACCAAGTGCCTTGTTTAGAGTAGTGCCTACCACTTCAGACTGCAGGAAAATCTGCCCCCCCTCCTTTCCATCCAGTTAAACCTCCAAGCACCCTATGCCAGGTATATGTGCATAGACTCCACTTCTTTGGAGAGAGCATGGCCCTTTGGCTGTTCTGATTAAAGGAAACATTCTGCTTCTGGAAAGGCCTGTCTTTCTTTTACTTCCAGATAGCCTCCATCAATCCTGATTTAACACTTTCGATGAAAAACAAACAAGCAAAAACCCAAACCCTTCTCTTCCGAGTTCTACTGCAGTACCAAGTCCACGTAGCTGGGCTTTACCTGATGTTAGGAATAAAGTTTCTCACCTCAACTGATGTGTAATATTTAATCCAAATACTTCTGGGAGTGTTGTCATTCAGAGAGCAATGGTTACAGTGGTCATTTAGACTCAGGTCACTGGAGTGTGCCATTGGACCCACAGGGAAATGCTATTGGAACCAAGCATGCATAAGCTAAGGTTGACAGCAAAACAGCAGCTAGCGGAGGGGCGAGAACACTCTCCCTTACTGTACCTCTGATGATTCCAGTTTCTGACAGACAACTGGTTTTCACTGACTAATTTATCCCTGTCTGCCCAGGCTGCTCCAGGAAAGTGGCAAACACCTTTGTAGCCTGTTTGCTTGCACTCCATGCAGAAGATAGACCCGCCAACGTATCAAAATCTTCCCTGACCATTGCTAGAAAACCTGGCTTTGAGCCCGAGGGGTTATATTTATGCGTTTATTCCTCTTATCACCAGAACACTATTGAAAAATAAGTACTGTAAGCATATACATGCTACAGATAAAAGCAAGCAAGGAAATCCCCTCCCCCCGATTCTTCCAAATGCATAGAATTAATACAGGACACAGCTACCAATGAAGAATTCCAACTATGGCTTTATGTTTTTGACTGTTTTTCTCTAAGTGCAGTAACTACCCAGACTGTCGTACTTCTTGCTTGGAACTCACAGTCAGGGAGACACTGGCCCAGGGCGGTCCTTCCTGTGTTTGCTTGGGAATGTTTAGACAAGTTTCCAAAGCAGGGCCCTAGATGGAAGGAGGGAAGTCACAGACAGCTACCACTTCCAGTGAGTTGTCCTGATTCCAGGGTGTGACACAGAAACCACACAGCCTCACTGTGGTTCAGGGGGTTAAGTTACTAAGTGAAATCAATGGAAGTCAAAGAAGTTACATCTGTTTCATTTCCCAGACACTTTGGCCTGTGCCTCTCTCTGTCTCTACACACACACACACACACACACACACACACACACACACACACACACACCTCTGCAACCCTGTACCTCTCTCTCTGTCTCTCTGTCTCTACATACATACACACACACACACACACACACACACACACACACACACACACACACACACACACACACACACACACACACACACCCTGTAACCCTGCGGGAGAGCCCAGGGAGAGCAAGGCAGCTGCAGAAGCCAAAAATCCTCCCCATCCCTAATTAAACCCTCCAAGTCTCCAGGCAACGCAGCTAAGGGAAAACATCATTTCCAAGCTGAAGACCCCCAGCCCCCCAGTCCCAGCAAAGGAAACACGTCGTTTGGTTTAATCAGCCTACGTGCACATTCTCTCTCCCCAGGTTGCCAAGACCGGGCCTGTACCTAGCAGAGGTATTTGTGTAATCAAAGCTTCTGGAACTTTCCCTGCCAAGGCTACCAAAGTGAATAGGCTCCTGAGGTAAAAATGTTCCCCTGCTGGGGACGGCGCCCTTGAAGTCTACATCAAAATCAAGAAAGGGTCACAGCTGTTGCGGCACCCCACAGCGGAAAACTTGCAAGAGATCCCAGCCTGCACCGCTGCTCTGCCTCAGGTCGGCAGGAAACAGGCCCTATTTGCCTCAGAGAAGGGGGTGAGGGGAGGCGGTGGGTGGAGAGGCTGAGAGGAGGGAGGGATGGGGAGGAGAGTGAGAGAGAGAGAGAGAGAGAGAGAGAGAGAGAGAGAGAGAGAGAGAGAGAGAGAGAGAGAGAGAGAGAGAGAGAGAGAGAGAGAGAGAGAGAGAGAGAGAGAGAGAGAGAGAGAGAGAGAGAGATTGATTTACTTTCAAAAAAGCCTCCACTAGTAATCTCTGAGATGGAAGGACAGCGACCCGCCCCGCCCCTAAATCCAGGCACCCCACCTCCAACCTAGTCGCCCTGATCCCTCTCCTGAGAGTTGGATGTCCTGCGTATTGGCCGAAAGCCACTAGATGGCAGCAGATTAACTCTTCGGATGCCAGAATGGGTTTTTGGGTTGAGTCTGGTCAAAGCAAAGGAAAAATGGTGGCTTCTCCTTCCTTAGGATTCTTGACAAATCTTCTTTCTACAAGGACTTTTTGGCGACCCACTTGTATGGCGGCTGGAGTAAGGATGGAATGCAATTGTGTATGCTTTGGGTTTCATGACTTTAACAACATGGTTCCGGGACTAAAAATGCTTTAGAAAATGTAGGCACACTTAAATTCGTTTTAATATTGAATATAACAACTCGTGATTTCGTCCCATTTTCCAGACACAGTGCTAATGGTTAATGAAGAGGTCAGGCTGCAGGACACAGGCTTTGCTTAGCTGTGGACAAAACGGAAAGACTTGAGTAAGTTAGAGAGGGTAGACTCACACTAAGCTTCGATGATGTCGGTCTTATGCTTTTAGAGTGAGCGATGGCATAAAGCGTGGGGGCCATGGGCAAGAAACCTAGCCAGCAGGTCTAGAAGTGCTTGCTTGCTTAGCCCACAAGGAAACAAATCTTCCTCAGGGGCATGCTGGCCTCTGCAAAGAATTCCCCTGCAGCCCACCGATTAAACTTCTGCCACAGATATAAAAATACAGTGGTGGTGATTGGAACAGGGGCCAGAAAGGTGAAACTGATTTACTTGGGGGAGGAAAGAGCTACCGGCCACAGGAGGAATAAAGCCAGGAAGGCAGGAAGGAAGGGCAGCAGCTGGAGTGAAAAGTTGCGCTTATGAAGGGTCAGGGGAGAACACAGAAAGAAGGCGGAAGGAACTCAGGAGGAGGAGGAGCCGTGATGTGGATGATGTGTATGACCCAGATGTAGTGGAAGGCAATTTGAAGGTGTTTGGCTGGGCATTTGGGATTCCCTTTGCAAGAGAGTTCAGCGATGATTAAAACGGTCTCACAGTGTTTTACTTCTAGGCCTAACACATAAGGCAGCACCAGTATCCAAACCACTCTCTTCACTTTCCTAGCTGTTTAGGTGATAAAAGCACTGACTGTAACCTCATCTTCTTTTTCTAAGTAAAAGTCTCTTTAAATGGACACACAAATAAAAATAAGGTCACCGTTCAAATACACACCCATTCCAAATTTTTATACATCTCAGTGAACTTCTATATAGTTAGAACAGCCATTCTGAGCTGGGCATTGGTGGTACATGCATTTAATCCCAGCACCCAGCACCCAGGAGGCAGAGGCAGGCGGGTGTCTGTGAGTTCAAGGCCAACCTGGTCTATAGCGTTAGTTTCAGGACAGGATCCAAAGCAATAGAGAAACCCTGTCTCAAAAAACCAAAACCACAAACAAACAAAACAAAACGAAAATAGCCATTCTGAAACTGTGGACCTTTGCTTAGAGTTATATGAGTTTACACTTCAGTATCAACTTTTTTGGGGGGAGCAGTTTTGGGGGAGGGGGAGAAGAAGAAATAGAGAGAAAGTGGGGAGGGGTTGGGAGAAGAGAGAGAATGGGAGAAGAGGGAGAACCAAGGCAGAATAAAAACAGAAAAAACAGTTTTCCATAATTTTATGACTTCTGTGTCCTGTCCTTCCTCATCACCTACTCTCACCCTCTCTTGGTCTTCTTTCTATATGTTGATGGGAGATGTTATTCTGTAAATATGTTTCTCACATTGGTTAATTAATAAATCCCTGTTGGCCAATAGAAAACTAGATAGGCAGGGCTAGAAGACCAGGAGGAGGAAAGAGGAAGTAGTTGGGAGGAGTCAAGATGTAGAGCATGGAGGAAGCAAGATGCCAGCCGTGGCTCCCAGATAAGATGAGCCACGTGGAAATACTTAGATAAGTAGAAACAGGTTAATCATTAAGACAGAGCTAGCCCATAAACAATAATGGTAACTGGCCAACAGGATTGTGTCAAATACAGAGTCTCTGAATGTTATTTGGGGCTCACGTGGCGGTGGGACCATGGCGGCAGGACCAGGAGGCCGGTGGGTAGGAAAAACCTGCCGTAACAATATGTTATTCTGTACTTACATGTATGCTTGTTTGCATGCATACTTGTATAAATTTTGGTGACATTTTATTTATGATCTAACAAATAAAGCTTGCCTGAAGATCAGAGTGCGAAGCTAGCTACAATAGTCAGTTATAGAGGCCAGGCACTGGTGGTACACACCTTTAATCCCAGCAGCAACACTAGTTAGCCATAGAGGCTGATCAGTTGTGGTACATGCCTTAATACAATGAATTATAGGTTAGTCAGTGGTTAAGACTCAGTCTCTGATGGAGGATGTCCTTTTGTATGCTGTGGATATGTTTCTCTTGATGGTTGATGAATAACGCTGTTTCCACCAATGGACAGGCAGGATTTAGCCAGGCAGGAAATCCAAACAGGGATAGAGAAAGGTAGTAGGTGGAGTGAAGGAGACACCATGAAGCTGCGGAGGAAGCAAGAGAACTGGACATCACTGGTAAGCCAAGTCCATGTGGAGAGACCCAGATCAATAGAAATGGGTTAATAATTAAGAGAGAGCTAGAAAATAAGCCTGAGTCATCGGCCAAACAGTTTATAATTAATATAAGCCTCTATGTATTTATTTGAGAATAAATGGCTGCATGACCAGGCAGGACAGAATTTCCTTTTTCTTCCTTCTTTCCTTTCTTTCTTTTTGAGACAGGATGACACTATACAACCTTGGCTGTCCTGATCACACTGTAGACCAGGCTGGTCTTGAACTCAGAGATCCACCTGCCTCTGCCTCCTGAGTGCTGGGATTAAAGATACACACCCTTGGGAACCTGCGGTCTCCTGACCCCACCCCTGATGATGGGTGGGACGCTCATGGCCATGCCACCACTACTCAGGCTTTACCTGGCTGTTCAAGCTTTTACCTGGCTGCACAGGGGACCCAGTTACGCATGCGCAAGCCCCCCTTTTAAAGCAAGCGCGCCAAGCGCACCCCTCTCTCTCTCTTTCTCTCTGGGGCCCCTTCTCTCTTTCTTTGACTCCCCCCCCTCTCCCCACTTTTGGTTGGCCACCAGCTATCCCTCTTTCTCTCCCCTCTCTCAATAAACTCCATGTGGGCACTGAGTCTCGTGTTTGTGTTTCTTAGGCAATAGCTGCAGCAAAAGAACAACACACACTACTACTGCCGGGCTACATTTTGCTGCAAATTTCATTTTCTTTTTAAAAAAAAAATTTAAAAATATTTATTTAATGTATGTAAGCTCTATCTGCATGTTTGCCTGCACGCCAGAAGAGGGCATCAGATTTCACCCCAGATGGTTGTGAGCCACCATGTGGGTGCTGGGAATTGAACTCAGGACCTCTGGAAGAACAACCAGTACTCTTAACCTCTGAGCCATTTCTTCATCCTCAAATTTCATTTTCTTTAGAGATGAATAATATTCTATTTTATATATTACTGGACTTTTAATATCCATTCATCTGTTGATGGATATCTAGTTTGGTTTCACTTCCTGGCTATAGTGAATAAATTAGTAATAAACACAAATACGGGATTATCTCAATGTCAGGGTATATAGTTTTCTGGATATGTGCCCAGGAATAGGATAACTGATCCTATGGTGTTATATTTTTAATTTTTGAGAGATCTCTATTTTGATTTCTATAGTGACTGTTTTAGTTTGTATCCTACCAGCAGGGAACAAGGGTTCCCCTCCCTCACATCCTCATTGACATTTGCTGTCAGACTTCTATATGACAGTACCCTTCCTGGGTTGAGGTGGTTTGCCAAAGTGCTTTTATTTGCATTTCTCTAATGACTAGGGAACATTTTAAAAAAATAGTTATTGGCCACTTGTGCTTTTTTGTTTTTTTATTTTTAACCCATGGACCTAGTTTATGAATCCATTTGTGGACTTCACTTTTATTTCCTTGGTATTTAATCTCTGCAGCTCTTTGTGAGTCCTGTCTATTGGCACTGTGTCTGAAGTATGGCTGGTATAGATTTGTTTTCCTGTGGGCTCTCTGTGTGTTCCCCTGATAGTTTCCTTCACTGCAGAGAGACTTTTTAATTTCATGTAGTCCTAGCTGTTGATTCTTAGGGTTAGTTCCTGTGTTATTGGTGTTCTAGTCAGAAAGTACTTGCCTTCCCCAGTGTCTTAAGAAGTGATTCTTTTGGGGAAAAAAACAAAACAAAACAACAACAACAAAAAAACAACCCCCCACCCAAAAAAACCATTGTTGCTGGATATTTTTGTCCTATCCAGTCATACCATGCTTCAGCCCCAAATAAACACATAGATGCTGTATTAATTATAAAACTGTTAGCCAATGGCTAGAGCTTCTTAATTGGCTAGCTCTGTCTTAATTATTAACCCATAACTACTTATATGTATTTCTACATGGCCTTATCTTACCAGAGAATGCCTGACTCATGCTATTCTCCCAGACTCTATATGTTGTGCTCTCTGCCTACCTTTCCCAGAATTCTCCTGGTCTCCTTGTCCCACATATCTTCCTGCCTCTACTGGCTATTGGCCAAAAAGTGTTTTACTCATCAACCAATAAGAGAAACACATATACAGAAGGACATCTCTTATCAAAGAATCTCCAGAAAAGCAGAATTTTCATGCTTACCCTGATAGACAGTTTCTCCTTGAATGGGTAGCCTCTGAGTTCATTATTCACCAAAAGGCAGGGAAGTGACTCTCTGACAGTCGAGGAGGGTAAGGTCCTACTTTCTCGTATCACCCCCACACTGCTGCTGGGCACATGGCTCTGCTGGTCAGTGTGTCATAGAACTGGAGGGTATGGTGGCTATTAATAAGCCTCCTTTCTTACTTGGGACAAGGATTAGGATGTCTTTGAGAACTTTTTATGAGCTAGGTCTTGGAGTCCCAACAATCAATGTGGTACACTAATTAGTTCATACTTATTTTTTCCTCAAAAGTCAGATTGTGTTTGTGTTGTGTATGAGAAGCACACATATGTTTGGATGCCTGTACTTATATGTACACAGAGGTCAGAGTAGACTTTCAGATAGATATCATGCTGTATTTCTTTGAGAAAGGGCCTCACTCCCCCCCCCCCTTTACTTAGACTGGCTAGTTGGCAAGTCCCAGTGATCTTCCTGCCTCTGCCCCAATAGCCCTGAGGTTACAGGCACACATGACTGAGCCTAGCCTTTTCTGTGTGTAGTGAGGATCTGAATTCCTAGCAAGTGCTCTTATATACTGAGCTATCTCCCCTACTTCATACTTTCAGTGCTAGTTAGCTACTGGAGGGCTCTTTTGCTCTACATGGATAGAAATCTTAGAGAGACAAGGAGACACCCTTACATATTGGTTCTTAGAGCTTTTATTACCCTCTGTGTTTGGCAGTAGTTTCCAGCCAGGTTGAAGTGTCAGCAAGTGGTGTCCCCTGCAAGTTTTGAGTATGGGTATCCCTACATTGCCCTCTAAAACTCCTATAGTAACCAGGGCCCGCAGGTTCTCCTCTTAGACTCCTTACAACCTTTTATCAGCTCTCTGCTCTCTGATTTTCCTCTCTGTGCTTTCCTTCTTCATGAATGCACGCCTCTCAGCTTGCTCAGCTGCTTCTGCAGTCAGGCAGCTGCCTGTCCCACCTCTTCTACAACTCACTGGCGACTGCCGGGATGACTTGGAATACTTATCTCTGGCATGACTGTGTAGAACAAAGGGACTCTTTTGTTCATCTTCAGAAGCTGGGGCAATGACCTGCGATATTTCATAATTGTCTCAAGGTCTCCACGGTGGGTTCCAGACAGCTTAGTGCTAGCGAAAGGGTAGTAGTCCAGCTTGGCTGTTAGACTGATAACCTTTTTTTTCAGGACAGAGGCAGATATGTGAGCCAAAGGAACCACAGCTGCTCAGGACCTGGACACTCAACCGGTCACTGGGAGAAATTTGTGTTGTCCACTGACTGTTGGCTTAATGGTAGGTGTGTGGGGTCATCTACCAGGTGGGAGACTCCTACCCCCATGTTTTCAGCTGTCAAGTAATGTTTGCCAATGGACTAAGCTCAGAAGCCAGGGCCCAGATGTCTCCAAGATGATTGACTAAGTGAGCATGAACAGTAGTGTTTGGACCAGTCACAGCCACTTACTTTGGGGCCAGCCATAGCTGCTTATTTGAGCCAGTTATACCTGTGCTTCTTAGTACCAACCCCAGTCATCTGGGATTTGGGTTTTTTTCAATCATGGTATCACCTATCAGTAGTCCTTACACCAGGACAAGTGCTCTCCCTGTGGTCAAGGTGGAAATGGTTTGAGAACCATCTAGAGTCTGTCATGTTCTGTGATAGCAAAAGGAATGGTCAGATCACTTCAAACACCCCAGGTTGAGGCTGCACCTTTAGTAGCTGAGGTAACCATCTATAGGCTTTTCAGAGTTGTCTCAGGGTATCTATGGAGTGAACTAAGATGGCCCAGTGCTGGTGCAGGGCAGTTCTAGACTTACAGTCCTTTTGTTCAAAGCAGCAAGTAAGAGAATCAAACAACTACTAAGTAGAGAGTCCAATTACCCCATCCCTACTATCTTTTCTCTGTCTTGCTTTCTTTTGCAATCTCTCAACAAGGAACTGAATGGCAGGAGTGCTTCCTATGTAGGCCTTTGAGCCATTGACATCAGCAGGGATTTTTAATAGATTTTTTTACAGTGCTTTAAAAATATTTAACACCCCCCCCCCATGCTCACAGAGGTAGACTCATCTGTCTTATGTTCACACACACTTATGCTGGGTCTCCTTTATCACTACCCACCTCTACCACCCACCTGCTTCTTGTCCTGCTGCTTAGCAAATGTCCACTGTAAAGTTATGACTGTTGAAATGTCCTGGCCTCTGTAAGATATGGCCTCTATGTAACTCATCTCCTGGAAGAACAACGTTGCTCACACACTGACCTTCCTTATGACAGGAGAGACACAAATGATCTTTGAATCTCTGGCACCTGGCATTGTGCCTGACAGTAGCTGATGCTCAATGCATGATTGGGAGTTGCCATGTGTATCATATCATTCCATATGAAGGAAACCCAGCTTTGTAAAAGCCATCATTGTTCAGACCCTTTACCCTAGAATTCAAACTGAAAGATGTGTTCAGAAATTGAACCTCCAGTGACAGGATGTAGGTCCCATTTCAGCTGACCATCTCATAAGTAGGCTCACCATTGTCACAAGCTTTCTTGTCAGACTTTCTTGGACTGCTAGCCCACAAGTAATGACATGGAGACTTATTAATTATGAAAGCTTGGCCTTAGCTTAAGCTTGTTCCTCTAGCTCTTATAACTTAAGTTAACCCGTTTCCATTAATCTACATTCTATCACGTGTCTCAATTACCTTTTCTCTGTACTGTCTACTGACTTCTTCAGAGTCTTCATGGCATCCCTGTCTTTCTTCTTCCCAGAGTTCTCAATCTCTCTCTCTTTCAGGAAATCCCACCTATTCTTTCCTGCATAGCTATTGGGCATTCATCTCTTTATTAAACCAACCAGAATGTGTCTTGGCAAAGACACATCTTCACAGTACACAAAAAGATTATCCCACAAGAGACCATAATTCAGACAATGTGGACACATCCCTAGGAAGAAGACTCTGTGATTCTCAGAGATGGCAGAGTATGGTTTTCAATGTCTCTAGCAATAGAAGTTTCTCTGTCTATGCTTCCATTTTAAGGATAAATTACTAATTTTTAAAAAATATAAAAGTACTCCATGCTCATTAAGGAAAATTCGCAAAGTAGAGGAAAGCAGAAGAGAACAAAACTGTTTTCAGTTAGTGCCTCACTATGTAAATAGTGGGGTTGTAATATTTTAGAGTATGAATTATTCTTTTATTGATGCAGTGTGTAATAAAAGCCAGATGACAGCACATGGTGTATACCAAAATAAGAGCCAGATCTCATAGAAAACGCATAGGTGGATGTCACAGATAATTCCTGAAAAATACATGTAGTCAGTTACTCCAGGCTCAGCCTACGAAGCCACACTATGTGGAAGAGGTGAGTTCCTGGAATGAGAGAGTTAGTGTACACTCATGAAGAGTGCAGAGTGCTAACCTTGAAATTAGGACAAGCTTCAGACCATGTTCCCTCTAGTACCTACGTATACAATTACTGGTCAATACTTCAAACTACAGCAAGATACAAGGCCCTCCATAAAAGTTACAGAACCTCTCCAAGTGTCATGAGCATTGTGGCTGGCTTGTCTTGTACCGCCAGAAGATCAGTGGTACCTGACACTGCATCGCTATGCCTATGCCATTCATCTGACTTTATCTGATCATGCAGGCATTGCATTTTATACTATCACAAGAAGAATGGGTACAGTACAGTAAGCTTGAGAGAAAAAAAACCAAAACAAAATAAAGCCATATAACCTCACCGTGTATTGCTTTACATTTTTTCTCTTTTATGAGCAGTAAACAGTGTTCATTTCTTTCTGTGTCAGATTTATAAATTGAGCTTTATGGTAAGCATGCATATGTAGGATACACACACACACACACACACACACACACACACACACAAAAAAAAATGGTTGCATTAGTTACTTATTAGTCACTTTTTTGTAACTGTCATTACATACCATGACCAAGAGTGACTTAAAAAAGAGTTTATTTTGGTTTAACAGTCCAGAGGAAGAGACTGTCTTTAACTGGAGGTGGTGGTCGGGTTGTATCATGAATAAATAAAAGACCCAGAGACTGATATTGGGGTTCAAACTTGAAGCTGAATATCAGAAAAGCAAAGCTGCTGGCCACTAGCCTCTTACCTTTACCTCGGGCTGAATGGGCTGATCTTGTCTCCATGAGCTCTCACCAAGCCTCAGACTGTAACCTCTCCTCAGCATGACTGGAGAATGAATGCCTCGTACCGACTTCTTGCTCTTGTCTTTTATACCCTCTATTTTGTGTAGATCTGGGTGGTCTTGGACTCAAAGAGATCCATCTACCTCTTAATCCTGAGCCCCAGGATTAAAGGTGTGTGTCACCACTGCCTGATCTCTATAGCTTGAGGCTGACCTTGCTTTTCTGAATCCTCAGTCAGGTTTTAATACATCATAAATAATATATCACTACAGGGGGTGGGTGGGAGGCATGGCAACAGGCAGCTAGGGCAGGAAGCTGAAAGATCCCATCTTCAATCACACTCAGGAAGAAGAGACAGCAAACTGAAATCGTGGGGCTATAAACTCTCAAGGCTTAACCCCCATGGCATGCTTATTTAATCAAGGGTGCAGTTCTAAAAGTTATGAAGTCTTTCCAAATAGCATTACCAACTGGGAGCAGAGTGTTTAAACATAAGAGCCTATGGGGAGAGTTCTCATTCAAACTACCACAAGGCTTCAGGACCATGCATGGTTTCAGTTGTACACTGGGGTCTTGACTGTATCCTTCAGAGACATGGGGAGAACACAGTAAGTAGGCCAAAGTAGCTTTCAGACCGAGGAACACATACCATTAGGGTGCTCTACTAGAGAGCTCATACTCCTTCATCTTCATGAAGCGACTAGTCCTGACAAAAGTGTGTCCTGACTTCTTGACATTGCAGTGGATTCCTATATGTGCATAGATATTTGTTTTACTTATTGTTAGAAGTGTTTTTTTAACCCCAGAGTAACTCACCACATTTGCAACTAAACTGGGTTTACCTCTATTCTTTACAAGGCATATTGCTGGCATCTAAAAATATAGCGGAGCAAGAGGCAGTGTGGCTAAAAGTCTACCCCGCTTCCCTGTGTGAGGATGGCAGTGTGAAGTTGACTGATGTGCCAGCCATTATACTCAGTGTTTATCCAGAGTTAACATGTTAAATATTCACAATGAAGTATGAATTATTTCTTTTCAGCTCCAACAGAAGAAATGGAGACTCACACCTATGAACTTCCTTCACTCACACTCTTGAAATTTCAAGCAAAACTCCTTTAAATCCCACAGCCCCATCCATTTGAGAGTTAACAGTAAGAAGCCTTTTACTGAGGGTGGAGGTTTGGAGTTCAAGTTCACTGCTATCTGCATCACTCGCTTTCTCTGTGAGCTCTTTCAGGAGTGACCCTATCACAGGAAGGATGTCTAACTCAGACCGCACCAAGTGAACAGACAACTCCTCAGCTTCCTGGGCCTCTATTTGTAGGGATGCATTTAAATTCTGTCTTCCCTTCCAGCTAAGCTTTAGACTTAGCTTCTTCTTTATGGAGAATGCAAGGAAGGAATAGAGGAATAGATTTGGCTGTAGAGTCAGCGCGCTCTCTCTCTCTCTGTCTCTCTGTCTCTCTCTCCCTCCCTCTCTCTCTCTCTCTCTCTCTCTCTCTCTCTCTCTCTCTCTCTCTCTCCCTCCCTCCCTCCCTCCCTCCTGCCCCCCCCTGTGGCTTCAGGTACACCTGTTATTTTTAAGATATAGTTCCTTGTTCATATACCATGACTCCCTCACAGAAGTGTAGTGGTTTCTCACCTCAAAAAGGTCATTCAGCACAAGTGAGTTCAATCCCTTCCAGAGATGAGTGGATGGTTCAACTAATGGGAATCAATAAATGTAATGAATCATGCAAATAGGCTTAAGGATAAAAATTATGCAATTATATTAATAGATGTAGAAAAGGCTCTGAACAAAATCCAACATTTCTTTATGGCGAAAACATGAAAGAAACTAGGAATATGAGACATATCACTGTTGATTTGTCTGACTTTGATACAAATTTGATTATTATTTTATCTTACTATATTTTAGTTTGTTATGTTTGGTTGTTATCTCCTAGAGCCTTGTTCTTTTCTAATGACAGGCAGAAATGGAGTAGATCTGGATGTAGGGGAACAACTGGAAGGAACAGAGGTAGGGGAAACTATTCAGATAAAAACAAAGTAAAAAGTGGATTCTGGAAGATGGTAAATTTAAAAGAGTGGGTTTTGTGCTGTTTCTCTTAACATTTGAACAAACTCAGGTAGGATGTTATATTAAATACAAATACCATTCACCTTAAAAAAAAAAGAAAAAGAATCATCACAAGACAATAAAGGCTACAGTCAACATAGTGTTAAATGGGGAAAAACTTAAAAGCATTTGCACTAAAATCTGGAGTAAGATAAAGATGCCCATGTTCCTCACTGTTACTCAATACAATGCTTGAAGTCTGAGCTAGACTTGCATGGGAAGAGAAGGAGATAATAGGAGTGCATATAGGAAAGGAAGGTGCTAAAGCAATGCTTCTTTGTTGCTGTGATTCTACAGAGAAGACACACCGAGGACTCTACCCATAGAACTCTGAGAGCTCATAAACACTTTCAGCAAAGTGTTTATAGAACAACATAGAACAAACACAGAAAAATCAGTAACTTGCCTATGTATCAATAACAAACACAATAAGAAAGAAATCAGTAAAACAACCTCATTCACAATTTCCTCAAACAGAAACCAAACCAAACCAAGAAGCCCTTGTAATAAACCTAACCGAGGAAGTGAAAGACAGTTACAGTGAAGAATTTAAGACACAGAAGAAATTGAAGATGACCTAGAAGATGTAAAGAACATAATGATAAATTATAGGAATTAATATTGTAAAAATGCTATTAGTGTTAGGGTCAAAGCCTGTGCCCCTGGAAGCTCTAATAAGCCAGGCCCAGCTAACTGCTCTTAGGAAGCCAATTAAAAAACTTACATTAATAGTGAAAGCAAAAAAAAAAAAAAAAAAAAAAAGATTTATTCTTGTGTCCACATTGGGAAGAGGGAAAATGAGATCCTGTAACTCTCACTTCCCATCTCCCCTCACTGTCAAGTCCATCCTCAAGATCCTGGCAAAAGATTTAGAGTTATATATAGCTAAGCATTCCCACTCAGGGTATGGTCCCACCCTTCATTGACCCACCACTGCCCCAGCTCCAATCTCTTTTAAAGGGTGTTCTCTTTCAAGAAGACAAATTTCTCTGCTGGCTACGTGGCTTAGGTTTTTATCCTTTTCTTCCCTTGGCCAGCATGAGATTCCTGGGGGGAAATTCCAGTTCCTTGGGATGCATTGTTTTAATAGTCTGACATCCAAAGCAGGAGACCCTCCTTCCTTTTCAACATTAGGTCACAGAAATGACTACTCCATCAGAAGTAAATTATGGATTCAATGCAATCCCCATTAAAATTCCCATGTCATTCTTGAAGTTTACATGGAAACACTTAAGACCTTAGGTGGCTGAAGCAACCCTGAGGTAGAAGAGCAATGCTGGAGGCTTGAGTACCAGAAGAGATAAGGGAACTCAAGGGACCATTAGGGTGAGGGTTGCCTTAAGGGAGGGCGGAAAGCAAAATAAATGATATCAAAACAGAGATGAGAAAGTTTAAGCAGAAATGGGGGCGTGGGGCACGGGTGATGAGAGGGAGGGAGGGAGGAAGAATTAACTAAAACAAAGCCTGTATTAAAAAAAATCATGTGGATGCTTGCTACCTTATAAGTCAATTAAAATATATAAGTTAAAAAAAAGTGTTGGAAAGAAATATCCTGCATGTCTGGGTAGTGCTACTTCTGAAGGGCAGGGTTACTAAACAAAAACCCAGGAGCAGGTATGTGTACCTACCTCCTCATGTGCTATTGGCCAGGGAATTCCCAGCACTCCTTCAGAATGCCTCTTATCACTTTTCTTACCAGAGCTAGTTGGCAAGACCCTGTTTAGTGAAGACCACACTCCTTGTTTATCATCTTTAGAGAAATCAAGCTGGAACTGAACTGAACACTTCCTCTCCAGTGGCTAGTTTTCATGGGACAGGAAAGTGCTATACAGGCTCACTTTGTTTTTCTCTCTGTGTGTGTTGTCAATGGTCTTTCCAAGTTGTGAGTTCTATGAGTTACAATACCAGCCTGCCAGACAAGAAATGCCCAACTTCACAATAATACCGGTGTCAAGGACAATCAACTGCTCATGTCTTGAGGCCTGTTGCATAAGAAAGAATTCAGACTGATACTACAAACGTCGTTAAAAAACACATAGCTGAAGAATCTTAAGCCCTAAGGGTGAACTAACTACTGTTGTTCAGGTAAATTGTTATAGTCCCAAGTTACCTTTTAAATATTTATTTCTATATCCATAGACAAATATTACTCTCAGCCTTAATCAGAGAAGACCCTTTTTATAATAAATAATAGTGAATACAGAGATGCACTTTTGTTCAAGGTGCTGAGAATAAGTGACAGTTAAGTACTCAGCCCTAAACAGGACATTTCTACCACAGCCTAGGGATCACTGGGGAGGCAGGGGAAGAAAGAATGCAAGCACTGGAATGTAGGGGGAAAGGCTATGAAAGTGTCCAGCTTGGTATAGCTAATGCGGTCATGGCCTTATAGCAACTGTAGATGCTTGCAGTGGGCCTACCAAATTTTGGGACCATTAAAGTCAACCATTGATTGGGGAAGGGCCCATGCATTCCTATGTTCTTGCTGAATGAAGTGTTGGCTGGAGGAGGCAGCGGCAGTTATTAATTTTGGTTTTGTACTAACTGCCAATTTGGTTTTGTAGTAACTGCCAAATACTCATAGTCACACACAGCTAACCTGGAATAGACTCAAAAGGTCCAAAACGAGGAGACATGAGTATCTGAGAGGAACATAAAGATTGTAGGGATGAGGGTGTTTGTGGGATGGAGATAAGAGAGGATGGGGATCACAGTAACCAGAATGCACATTCTACATTTATGAAATCAGTAAATGCAGTCAAAATTATAAGAAGAGAAGAATGCTGGTCATGTTAACATTCCTGATTTCAACTTTTACCACAAACCCATAATAATGGAAACAGATGATTCTAGGACAAAAGCACATATGGAACACTCATATATAAACCCACGTAGCCACAACTCCTGATTTTTTTTTTTTTGACAAAGATGCATCCCCAGTATATAATGGGGGTAAAGACAGCTTCCTTATTAAATGGTGCTGACAAAACTGGTTACCTCATTTAAAAGAATGAAATCAGATCCTCGTCTCTCAACCTAGACAAAACTCACCTCAAAATGGATCAAGGACCTTAGGGTAAGACCTAAAACTATGAAACCGTTGGAGGAGAAACACTTTAAAGCAGAGACATAAGCTGTGATATCCAAGCAAGACTCTGGTTACTTAGGAAATATTTCAAACAGCTGGCAAAAGGAATATCATAAAATTTAAGAAGAACCACATAGCAAAGGGAATGTTGAGTGAAGAGACAGTCTGTAGAATGGAAGAAAAGCTTTGTTAGCTATACATCTAGCAGAAGATTAGTATCTTTGCCATACAAAGAACTTCTTAACCTCCAAATGATGTATATGTTTCTCTTATCGGTTGATGATAGCCAGACAGGAAGATAGGTTGGGCTAGAAGATGAGAAGTCTGGGAAAGGTAGGCAGAGAGAGTGGCCATGTAGCCAACAGGAGGATAGGATGTGTCAGGCATTTTCCAGTAAGCTAAGACTACATGGAATACATAGATTTATAGAAATGGGTTAATAATTAAGACAGAGCTAACCAATAAGAAGCCCTAGTCATTGGCCAACAGTTTTATAATTAATATAGCATCTGTGTGTTTATTTGGGGCTGAAGTGGTGGGACCTGATGGGACAAGAAAACCAACACCCAAAAGCTAAGTAACAAGAAATCAAATAACTCAATAACATGCACAGCAGGCACTTCTCAAAAGGTTAAGTACAAACAACCATAAACATAGGAGAAAACGTTCAACCTCAATAGATTTGCTTCAAAAATGCAAATCAAAACTATACTGAACTTTCAAGTCCCATACCAATCAGAATGGCAGTCATTAAAACAATAAGTACTGGTGGGGATGCATATTAAAGGAGACCTGTATGCATTGTTTCTTGGAGTGTAAACTTGTTTGGTCACCATGGATATCAGTATTAAGGATCCCAAAAGAACTAAAAGAAAAGCAGCAATGAGCTGGTGGCTTATCTCAGCCGTAAACATTTGTCTGGTATGGTCAAGGCCCTCCTTGTCTTTAATCCCCAGTACTGAAAATGAAGTACATGTATACCTATGTGTATGTATACATATATATATATATATATATATATATATATATATATATATATATATATATCTTAAAAAAATGTTGTTGTTTTTGGAGACAGGATCTCACTATGTAGCCTTGGTTAGCCTAGAACTCACATGTAGACCAGGCTGGCCTCAAACTCAGAGAAATTTGCTTGCCTTTGGAATTAAAGGCATGCACCACCATATATAGCTCAATAATTAATATTTTGAAAAAAGAAGACATAGGCTAAGAGCAGCAATAAACATTTATTTATGGGCAAGTATCTCTGAAGTCCTTTGGGTACAAGCTCAGGAGTGGAAGAACTGGGTCATATGGTAGGTTCTAGTTTTAATATTTTGAGAAACTTCCATAATAATTTCAATAATTATTGTGCCAGTTTACATTTCCCCCACCTGTGAAAAAGGGTTCATCTTTCCCTATATCCTCACTAGCATTCACTGTCATTTTGTTTTGATGATACCATTCTAACTGGATTGAGAGGGAATATTGAAGTAGTTTTAATTTGCATTTCCCTGATGGCTGAGGACATTGAACACTTAAAAAAATATTTATTGGCCATTTGTGCTGCTCTATTGACAATAGCAAGGAAATGGAATCAGCCTAGATAGCCATCAGTCGATGAATGAATAATGAAAATGTGGCATACTTACTCAATGGAATTTTTATTCAGCTTTCAAGAAAAATAAAATTATGAAATTTGCAGGACAAAGGATATATCTGGAAATTATTATATTAAGTGAGATAACCCAGACTTGGAAAGACAAATACCACATGTTCTTTCTCATATGTGGATCCTAGCTTTTAATGTTTATATGTATGTATATATAGGGGGATCAGTGTGGTTATAAGTCGTGAAACTAGAAAATGGATCACAAGAAGGGGAACGAGGTGTTGAGGAAGGCGTAGGTATGATAGGACACATGAGGCAGAACAGCAGATAAAAGGTATATGAGGTTAGGAGGTACAAGGAAGGGCAGGGGGATGGGGAAGGAGGAAAGTCAACTGAAATGAATTGTGCTTTAAATGCCACAAAGAAACCAAATACATCGTATGCTAATTAAAAATTAAACCAAAGCAAAGAAACTCTTAAAAATAGATGTACCATAGCCCTACCTATGCTACTCCTAGATATTCACTTAAGGGACTCCAATGAACATGTCACAGCAACACTTCTACATGGATCTTTATTGCAGTATTTCTCACAGTGGCTAAGACTTAGACATTTGTCAACAGAGGAGTGGCTCAAGGAAACCTGGTTAAAATACAGAGTGGACTTTTTTTGTCAGTCATAAATACAAACACGATGTTATTTGTAAGAAAATAGATGCAATTGTAAATAATTATGCAACGACATTAAGCTAGTCTCAGAAAGACAAATGTTGCATGTTTTTATTCATTTCTGGGTCACAGATTTTATATGGATACCTAGTCATAAATGCACATATGATGTGAAAGTAGAAACCAGATACTTTTTATGGATACATAAGGTCACATCTGAACACATAGGGTCTATATGTACATATGATGATGAGAAAGTAGAAATCAGATTTTTATTCAGATACATAAGGCCATATATGGATACATAGGTCATAAATGTACATATGTAAAAACAGAAAAGAAATTGTCTAGAGGAACAAAGGGCATGGATAGGAGGAGGAAAGTTGATAAAGGGGAGGACATTATATTGTGTGAAAATGTCCTTATGTAACACAGTACCATGTACAATGAAAACAGAACAGAAAAAGAGTAATGTCTCACATAGAATATGAGATGTTTGATACTCACCAAACGCTATACTGCCTTTTATTTTCCTCCTTGGGACTGTTGGTTGAGTCCAGAGCTTCACAAGTGCTAAACAAGAGCCAGGCAAGGACTCCTGCACTGAGCTACAGTCCCAACCCTTCTTACTGCTTTCTGAGCTCCACTAGCACAGACTTACATAATCCGCGATGCTCTGCATCCTAAAATACTCTAGTTTTTCTGTTTGCATTAGCCTCTGCCTGCCCCCATTCCCCATCCTGTTAGCCTTAAGTTTTCATTATTTATTTACTGGCAATTTCCTACACAAGTTCAAAGTATTTAGACCATATCCACCCTCATCCCTTCCAATTTCTCTGGGACGCTTCCATACACTCTCTGCTCCCTAACTTCATTTCTTCTTCTTTTTTTTTCCATAACCAATTGAATACAATTAGTGCTACCCACATGTGCCTGGGTGTGAGGTCACCAACTGGAGCCTGGACAGCCTACCAGGGGCCTCACTTCTCTCAGCAGTCCCAATCTGCCAAAAGTTCTTTAGCTAGGAGGCTAAGCCTCATGCTATCTAGGCTGGAATGTTGACTGGCTTGGTCTTGTACAGGTCTTGTGTAGGCAACCACAGCTGTTGTGAGTTCATGAGTGCAATGGCCTTGTCATATCAAGAAAGCACTAATTCCCAGCAGTTCTCTATGACTGCTGTGATTGCTGGCTTTTACAGCCCCCCCCAATTCCTCCATCATATTCCCTCGACCCTGGTGGGGAGAGCATGTGAGAGCATATCTATCTGTCTGTCTGTCTTTCTGTCTATCTATCTATCTATCTCCTATTTAGGTCTGGGCTGGGCACTTTCTCTCTCTACTTTGACCAGCTGTGACTGTCTATTAACTGCCACCCACTGTATGAAGACCAGGCCTCATTTTAACATCTTTCCCAGTGTGGGATTCAGAGAAGACATAGAAGAACAAAACATTTGATTTATTGCTTTTGTCTCTTTACCACAGTGTTCAGAGAGCCAAGTGCTATACTTCTATTGGCTGCACTAAAGAATTTGTCCTATAGTTTTTTGAAACCAGACGTTTTTTCTAGAATTCCCCAGATTTGTCCATCTAGTCATTTAATTCAAAATGGAAGTAAATTTAATGAAGTATGTTTGGCCTTTAGTTAATTCTGGCAGTTCCTTGTAATCATTTGCTTATTTCTTAGCTTGTTCCTAAGTGCGTTTATAGCAACCAATTCTAAACTTCTGTCTTGAAAAACAAACAGTCTCTGCTGGCTGCCTGCTCTTGGGTGTTGTGATCCAGTGAGACTCTTTGGAAGCCTCAGCTGTGATGTTATATGGACTTCCAGTAACAAGAATTGTCTTGGTTCTCCTCTAGTCCAGTTTAATAATCTGTCCAGTTCTCTAGTGCCCTTCTGTCCAGTGAGAGACGGTGCAAAGCACAATTGTGACCTAATTACATAACCTTAAACTTTCTAATAGCTACACTGAAGAAGTAAAAGAAATAGGTGAAAGGAGAATAGTATATTTTATTTACTCTAACATCTCCAAATCATTATCTTTTCAATATATAGTTACATAAAATAACTGATGAGGTATTTTATGTTTTAAATAATGCTTAAAGAACTTAACATACATTTTAAATTTTAATCTTTCAGCTTACTTTTCATTTTTTTTTTGAAACAAGGTTCTACTACATAGTCCAGGCTGTCCTCAGACTTACAGCAATCCCCCTGCATCTGCCTCCTGAATGTTGGGATTGCCGGTGCAGTGTCATCTGGTATACCTGGCAGTACTTTAATCTTGCTAGTCTCATCTTTGGTGTTCAAAAGCCACATAAGGGTAGTGGTTTGTCCTATTGAATATATTGGGTGTAGGTCTGTACCTGTTTTCCAGCACTTTACCCTACTACTATTAAAACGACTTAGTTTATCTTGCATTTTTATGATTTCTCTTTCCTTTTCAGCATGAACGTCTTGTTCAGAATATGTCTCTTGTCGAATAGGGTTGGAGTGGCATCGCTCTCTCTTTGTCTATTAATATTAACGAGGGTACCTTTTACAGTTAAACACCATAAAGAAAGCTCGTTAAGGGCAACAACATCCCCTAGCACACAATTCTCCCTAGAACCACAAAATAGGTATGTTACAGAGGCCTGGAAGCTAATTCTTTCCAGATGTTTGAAAAGCGAGCAAGACCAAAAGGTGGATACTGAAATTACTAAACACTTAATAAGGAGCTGATGGGACCAAGGCCCCAGGGTTGGCTCAGAAATAAGTGAAACACAGAGACCCTGTTTGTTCAGAGAAACTTCAAAGGCCCCTATAAACGCGCAGGAAAGGTGAGAGGAAAACCACTGCCGAGATCCAACATTCCTGCAAAGTCCAACTGGAGACTCAGTAGAGATGCCTCCCTCGGTGCTGAGGAGGACGCCGGGGCAGGTCTGGTGAGCAGATGTCTGGCTTTTGTTTGGACTATTATTTTGTACAGTGTGTGCATGAAAGATGCAGCTATTTCTCAAGCCGGGCCAAAGGGGACAAACCAATTAAACTCCCAGTTAATAAAACAAAGAAAATACCGTCTCTGTACTAAATACCACTCTACACTCAAACCATAAACCCGCTAATGGGACAGCAGATCCAAATAAATAATATTAGCCATATTCATTTTTAGTTTTTCTTCCTTTGCTTCCTTTAGGAGTGGGACAAACAAATTGGGTTTTCCCAATTAAAGAGGAATAAAGATCAATTAGTCAAGTTTGCTGTCAGTTCAAAATGTGAGAGGGTTATCTCTTTGGTCATCCTTACCCGGCAAGAGAGCAGCATCCAGACTCCAAGCTTGTATTTTATTCTCCACTGCTAACCATTTAACCATTGTGACCATGCAGGCACATGCAGCCCTCATTTTGTATCTTTCTTTGCATGCTCAGAGAAAGAACAGAGCACCAGCAGTCAGGAAGAAAAGGAATATGTGGCCCAACTTCTAAGCAAATTAGCTGCTACAGATAAAGTGGGGAAGGACTCTCTTTAAATAGTAAGGGAGTTAAAACTGACAGCCCCATATTGCTAGGAACAGAGGCAAAATCCCATGTCTTTGGGTCACTTAGACTTAGTCTGGACTTTGAGCTCAGCCATTACCAGGTGTCTACCTCACTATGCTGCCTAATGTATTGGCTGGTGTGTGTGTGTGTGTGTGTGTGTGTGTGTGTGTGTGTGTGTGTGTGTGTGTGTGTGTGTGTGTTTCCATTGCTGTAATGAAATACCTGCCAGAAGCAACTTAAGGGAGAAAAGGTTTATTCTGGTTCACAGTTTAAAGCCTACCATGGCAGAATTCATGGAGGTAGGAATGTGTGGTTGAGTGTCTCTCATCTTGGTGGCCAGGTTGCAGAAAGCTCAATTCAAAACTGGAAGCAGACCTAATCTTTAAAACCTACCCCTAGGGATTCACTTACATTAGCTTGACCATCATTCCAGAAGATCTATAATCTCCTCAAAGAGCACTGCCAGCTGGTGGAGCAAATATTCACACACATGAATCTGTGGAGGATATTTTACATTCAAGCTACAGCAATTTCTATACAGACAGGGCATGAAAAATCATATCCACCCCCTAGGACTGTTGTGAGGGTTGGATGAGGACATGTATACAAAATGCTGTTCACCTGGAACCCAGTTGCTGGAGTAACATCAGGGATAACCAGATATACCCACATCAGTATACTATGTTCTATGCTTGCTTGCTTTCTGCAAGAGAACATTGTGTGGATATGCATGCTTCTAGCAGATTGTATGATTTTTTCAGACAGACCCACTTTTTTCTCAACTTGCACAAGATGGGCTTATCAAGAATGTTCCTTATGTGAGCTTCCTCCCCCTCTCTGTGTAGACATGGGACCATCTCACCCGAGTCACATACTTGATGTATTTCTGATGGCTAGGCATTTCCTGTAATGGTGGCTCTCACAGTGCTTTTTTGAGATACACTGTTTGCTAAAGAGCCACGTGGCACCGAGTATCCATGCTTCTCTCTGTTTTCCTTCTTAGGGTCTTTGACCAATGGCCATAATGAAGTACTTTATAAAGTCATGGTCTGACAAGAAAAAGATAAATGTAAACATTGCACAAACACTCTGAGGCCAAACATCTGGATGTCCACTACTTACTTCCTGTTGAGAAAGTTTGGGAACTTGGAGATTTTTAGCAGTGGGATGTGGCTATTTTGGGAAACTATTTCACATCTGTACGAGAAAGAAAAGCACACATTCATTACACTTCACTCATCAGATGAGATATTGGCATCAACATCCCAGGCCTGTCTGAGAACAAGAGAGTGAATTAGAGATGGGCCAGAAGTACTTTTTCTCTTTTCTGTTCTCTCACATTCAGGGTACCTGAATTCTCCATCATCATAACTTCTCCTTTTTTGATTTCTTCCCGTGCTTCTTACATTTGGTCCATTCTTATACTGTCTACAAATCAAAATACTGACTTTGAATCCTGGTTTAGCCACTGACTTGCAAGACATACTTCAAAAATTCCCTTAATATTTTTAAGCCTCATTTATGTTTATTGAAAAACCTTAACAACAACAACGATAATAATATTTTTTAATCTCTTCCTACGTACATCAAGTTAACAGCTAAGATTAGCCATGACAGTGGATAAATTAGCAGGGCAAATCTTCTAGGCTTTCCAAAGGTAGCAGGTTGGGAGTGTCACTATTCATCAGGGTGACAGTATGAAACAGACATGATGGCCCTTTCAGCTTTAAGGAGCAATGGCCAATAACCAAGATTAAATCTAAGATCTCCCAGGTTACCAGGTCTCCAGCTTTTGTGGAATCAGAGAGCACTTAGTGACCAGGTCTCCATCCCAGTGGCTTTAGAGGTCAGCACAGTCCCAACTGCCCAGGATCCTCTAAGAAACAGGAACATTGGTTTCAGTGGTATCTTAGGTAAATATGGGAATTGGGTTCTGTTTCCTCAGGTGCTAAAGGCCTCTTCAGGATAGAGTCTATATCTAAGGTCCCAGGAGTTACTTTGGATCATTCTAACCACAGACCCCTGATAATAGATAGGCTTCACTGCATCTGAAGTTTGGTACCCTGCCTCTAGATGTTCATAGAATCCAGGAGTGAAAAGGCTTTGACTTCATCCTTGGTCCTGTTGGCACATAGCCAAGACAGGGCAACTTCAGCAACCATTTGATAATTGTGGTGATTTGCCTGAGAATGACCCTCATAGGCATAGAATGTTTGGTTCCCAGTTGGTGGACTGTTGATAAAGGATCAGGAGGTATGACCTTGTTGGAGGGGTGTGTCACTGGGCTCGGGCTTTGAGGTTTCAAAAGCCCACTGCAGGCTCATTCTCACTCTGCCTGCAACTTTTGAGTTAGATGTAAGCTCTTAGCTTTTACTCCAGTGCCATGCTGCCTGCCTGTTGCCATGTTCTCTGACATGATGGTCATGAACTCACCGTCTGAAACTATAATCAAATCCCTGATTAAATGCTTTCTTTTATAAGCTGCCTTGGTCAGAGTGGCTCTTCACAGCAATAGAAACAGTAACTAAGACAACAGTCAACACCAGCTTTCCCCATTTTTTTGTAGCTGAGCTTCATGCAGATGTTCCTCTGAGAATCACAGAAACCAGAATATACCAATAAGCTCTGAAGACGAGAAAGCCAAACAGCAGCAGCAGCAGCAACACATCCTTTGTTTTAAAAGTGCAATATATTTTGATCATATTCTTTCACCTCTTCCAACGCCTTCCAGATCCTTCCCACACCCAACTTCATGTTATCGTTCTTTCTTTAAAAAAAAAAAAAAAAAGACTTAGGGACTGGCCCTACTTCTAAGACCCTATTCCTCATACTGGGTTGCCTTGCCAAGACTTAATACAAGGGGAGGAACTTAGTTCTACCTCAACTTGATATGCCATGCTGTCTGAACAGAATCAGAGGAGGGATGGTGTAAGGGAGGTGGGGGGTATAGGAGAAGAAGAGGGAGGGAAAATTGCCGTCTGATGTAAAATAAATGGGCAAATTTAATTAATAAAAAAAGCCACCAAAACTCAAAAGAAAACGAAACAAAGCATAGCGTCTGCGTTGGGTTGGCCAACTACTCCTGAGCATGAGGCCTGCCCCAGAGTGCTATACCAATACGCAATGTTGCTCCACTGGAGAAAGCCAAATTTCTCTTTCCCAGAAACTATTATTTTCAAGTATCTTCTTGGTAGAGATAGAACTTTGTATCCTCCTTATCTTCTCTGTGCTGATATTTTTGTTCAGCTTAAGGTGTGCAGGTCTTGTGCATACTGTCACAATCTCTGTGAGTTAATATGTGTCAGTCCTTGGGGAACACTGTTTCCTTGAAGTTGTCTATTACCTCTGGCTTTGATACTCTTTCTGCCTCCTTTTCTGCATCAATCCCTAGCCTTGAGAGGAGAGGCTTGATGAAGACATCCCATTAGGGCTGAGTGCTCCAAAGCCTCTCACTTTCTGTGTGATGTTCAGCTGTGGGTCTCTATGTTAATAACCATCTACAGCAAGAAGAAGCATTTCTCATGAGGGTTGAGTGATCTACTGATCTATGGGTATAGCAATATGACATTAGGAGTCTCCTTGCTATGCCCATTTAACAGAATAATAGTGGTAAGTTTTCCCCTAGGGTCCATGACCTGTCTAGTATCAGGTTCTTGGAATCATTAACAGTGTCAGGTATGGGTTCCATCTTATGAAGTAGGTCTTAAAACCATAACATTTGTGTCTCTCTTGTACAAGTTGGCACATCTTACAATCAGGTCACTGTTGTAGCTCACAGAGTTCATAATTAGTTGATGCTAATAATTACTTTTCTCTCTTGGGTATATAGTATCTTCTGGTGAAGCTTCTCATTGAACCCTAGTTTGGTTTCTCCATGTTTTATGCTGTAAGTATGTTGTTATCTTTAATAATATGGTCTTACTGTTAGGTTTCACAAGGTAACCAATAGCATTGAGAATGGTCTGTAATATTTTTAGGGAGCTATCTATATGACCTCTTTGGATAACTACTCAGAATGATGTAATTCATTCTGTTCTTGGGGGTTTTATTTGGTAGTGTATGGGTTCTTTTTGGTGTACAGTCTCTTCTACTATATGGTGACTTCATTTAAACTCCTTTTATGTGTTTATGTGTTTTAAGAAGAATCTACCATGTTAGGTTTTTGTATGATAATCCTTAAAATAATTTTATAAACCAGATTAAAATAAAATATCCTAATGATGGTTCTCTCAATCATTATAAAACAAGAACAAGTCACACCAAAACAAACAAAAAAATAAGAACAAATACAAAATTGTAATGGAAAGGAATAGTAAAACAACAGAACAACAATTAATAAATCAGAGAATAATAGAGAAGTTTAAAGAATTGATTAAGCTGGGTGGTGGTGGCACATGCCTTTAATCCCAGGATTCAGAAGGCAGAGGCAGGCAGATCTCTGTGAGTTCAAGGACAGCTTAGTTTACAAAGATACACAGAGAAACTCTGTCTCAAAAAACAAACAACAACAACAACAACAACTACAACAAAAAAGAGAAAGATGTAAAGAATTGATTAAATAAATAAATGTTCTTTTGAAAAAAATAAACATTGACACACCCTTAGTCAAACTAACCAAAGAAAAGAAAGTGAGGCTCCAAACTGAGAAAAGCAGAGAAGAAAACTAGAGGAACTATAACAAATACCAATGGAATCCAGAGGATTATTAAAGATTTTATTTTTTATAATGAATTGATCTTTATATTAATTTACTTAAACATTTTTGAAGAGATAGGAACAATTCTGTTAAGTAGTCTGATTAGAAAAATAATTAAACAATGCAAAACAAAGTTATAACTTAGAAAAAATTTTAAAAAAGAAAGAAAATTGCTTATTATTATCCACTTTTAAGGAAATGCATATATATATATATATATATATATATATATATATATATATATATACCTATCAAAACCATAATGATATATCACTATACACATATTAGGATAGCCTAAAAATACTATCAGAAATGAGTGTTTGCAATGATTTGTGTAACTGAGCCATTCATACATTAAAGCATATATTTAAAAAATCAGGAAAATCTAGGGAGAATGGAATCATTCCTAGACACATATGAAATTTCAATGTTACATTAGGAAGATATTTATGACTATTTAAACATATCTTTAATGAGCAATGGGGTTGAACCAATAATAAGAAATCATCCAGTCTGGAGAGATGACTTAGTGCCTGAGTATTGGCTGTGCTTTTAGAGGTCCTGAGTTCAATTCCCAACAACCGTAATCATCTATATTGAGATCTGACTCCCTCTTTTGGTGACCATGAAGACAGAGCAAATATATAAATATGTCTTTTATTTTTCTTGCAAGATTTCCTAAAAGAAATCTTGCAAGAAAAATAATCACTGCTAATGTTTACCAGATCATTAAAGAAGAGCTAATACATTGTCCCTCTGATTATTCTAAGCAATGGGAAGGGAAGGGACATGGGGGATCTGTAAAGAAGTCACACCAAAACACTGAATGTCATTAAACAAACACTAAAAATGTGAATTATCCAGCCAGTATATGGGCAAGTGAATTGACCAGTCCACAAAAGATGAAACATTAATGACTAATAACTATGTGAAACATGTTTAATATTCTTAGCTATCAATGAAATACAAATTAAACTGAAGTTTTTTTAAAACTCATCCTAGTCTTAACAGTTATCATTAAGAAAACAAATGACAACAAATGTGGTGAGGATGTAGGTGAACAAACAGAAGTGCCCTATGCACTGCTGATATGAATAGAAACTAATGCAGACATGAGGAAATCTTCAGAAAATTGAAAATGGAGCTTTAGTTAGACTTTCTTGCCAGACTTTCTTTTGACCACCAGCCAGCCCCCAAATAATGATATGGAGATTCAATTATGAAAGATTGGCCTTTAGCTTAGGCTTGTTTTCAAGCTCTTATAACTTAAATTATTAATCTGCATTCTGTCTCATGACTCTTTACCTCCCCTGCATTCTGAACATTTGAATCCCTCTGTGTCTTGCTAGCATCTCCTATCATGCCAGATTCTAACCCTAAGTTTCTCTCTCTGGCTGGGAGTCCCTCCTATTTTCTCCTGCCTAGCTATTGGATGTTCAGCTCTTTATTAAACCAATCAAGCGCCTTAGGCAGGCAAGGTAAAACAGTGACACATTTTCACACAGTGTGATCAAATATCCCTCAACATGGATCTACCATGTGGCCCAGGCACACCACTTCTGTGTGTGTTCAGCATATCACAGAGAAATATGTGCTTACTGTAGCTCTGCTCACAATATCTAAGATATTTACAACATCTTCAAGTTCCATTCACAGAAGAATGGGTAAAGGAAATGTGGTATAAATAGACAAATGGAGATTTGGACAGTCATAAGAGCAATGAAATATGTCCTTTACAGAAAGATGAGTGGAACTCAGGATCGTTTTAAGCAAAGTGAGCCAGACTTAGGAAAATAAACACTGAATGGTTTCCCTCACATGTTGTGTTAATTGTCTGCAGATGACTACAAGACCTTTCTATAGGATCCAAACGGCCTCCACTGTGAGTCACTTATGGAACACTGCCAAAGACTCAAAATAGCATCCTTATCTGCCACTGATACTGCAAGTGCCATCAGGTCTGTGGGTCACATGACCCAAGTGGCACAGCAACCTGCACCAAAGTGGTTCTATACGCCACTCAAAACCAACAGCTTTCTCCATTACTTGGAAGAGAGCAGAGTAACAATCCTAGTGAATGAGTGTGTTGGACATTCATGTTTCTTGCCATGCTCTTATTATTCACCACGTATATCCACAGAAGTATGGGTAAATAAAATACTGCATCTATGAACTATGGAGATGGTTTTCAGCTATAAAGAATAAAGAAATTATGTGTGGTGATATATTGATCTAATAAAGCTTGCCTGGAGATCAGAATGCAAAGCTAGTCACAGCCATAGAGGCAAGGCAGTGATGGTACACACCTTTAGTCACAGCACTAGAGAGGTATGCAAGACAGGAACAGGGGCTCAGAACTGGCATTCAGTCTTAGGAAACTAGTTTTTAGCATGTTGAGGATGGGAATCACCCCAGTCTTGGTAGAGGAAAGAGCTCTGTGGTGGCTTGGCTGTTTTGCTTTTCTGACCTTCAGCTTTAACCCATTATCCACCTCTGGGTTTCTATATTTCATGTTACAATTACGTCCTTTGAAGAAAAATGGAATGGGACCAGAAATCATAACAGACAAATAAAACAGACTTAGAGGCAACTATTGCATGTTTTCTCTCACATTTAATATAGATTTAAGTGTGTGTGTGTGTGTGTGTGTGTGTGTGTGTGTGTGTGTGTGTGTGTGACACAAAAGTAAATGGGGACCGTATGAGAAAAGGAAAGGGCCTCAAAAGAGTGGGAAGAGAGAACAGGAGAAAATGATGGGAGAAGAAAGGCAAAATGCTGCATGTTTTCTAGTTTATGTGGAAATGTGTGCAGGTGTGTGCTTTAATGCTGCCGGTGGCTTTAATGGTTACAGATGCTTTGTCTTTAGTTTCCTTCTCTGTAATTTTATACATGCCTTCATATCTTTCTGTTCCACCTGTTGTTCTCTCTGTCTCTGTGGCGGCTTGAAAGAAAATGGCCCCCAAAGGAAGTGGCACTATAGGGAGGTGTGGCCTAGAGGAGGAATGGCCTTGTTGGAGAAAGTGTGTCACTGTGGACATGGGCTTTGAGGTGCACAAGCCACACCCAGTGTCTCAGATCACTTTCTCTTGCCTGGGGCATCAATATGTAGTTTCTTCACTCTCAGCTTTTTCTCCAGCTCCATGTCTGCCTGTATGTCGCCGTGTCCTGCCATGATGATAATGGACTAAACCTCTGAAACTGTAAGCCCCTCAATGAAATGTTTTATCTTCTAAGAGTTGTTGTGGTCATGGTGTCCTCTTCACAGCAATAGAAAGCCTCACTAAGACTCTCTCTCTCTCTCTCTCTCTCTCTCTCTCTCTCTCTCTCTCTCTCTCTCTCTCTCTCTCTCTCTCTCTGTGTAGACCTTTATAGGAACTCAACCTGAAAGCGGTCTTGTATTGAAATGTCCTCATCCCCCAAATTATCTCATAATGTTTTAATTATGCCTCACTCAAGTTCTCAGACCTCTCTCTTTGGCCAACTCCATCCATGTCTGCAGCTCTCCTTGGCAGACATCCCAGAGTTCTGGCATCTAACATTCTATGCTTTCCATTGCAACTTCAGCTACACACATGCATGTGTGACATGGGAGCAGAGGGGGAATATTTTGGGAGAGAGAAGGATTAGTAGTACAGGAAAGAAGGGATGAGAAGGCAATAGAAGAAATGTATGAGTAAAGTTCAATGGATCGACATGTCATAATGCACCACACCATTTTGTAAGTCAGTGTAATTTTAAAGAATTTACCAAAAGACTGATGTACGTGCTAGTGAAGGCAGGGAGTACATAGGTATCACCAAGGCAGTGATTATGTCATAACAGCATGATGAGGAAAGAGCATTGAAGGCTTAAGAATGAGTGTGATAACTACATAATTACTTTGGAGTTTAAACTAGTCAAGGAGGGAAGAGAGGAGTTGAGCTGGGAGACCAGCTGACAAAACTGTTGTGGTCGATGGGTTGTAAAGCCTGTAGCAGCAGTTGTAATGGAGTGAACACTAATAGCTTACCACTCGAGGGTGTGTGTTATGTTCACACTGGCCTCACAGCTGTCCTGTAAGGTGGGCATTTTATTTTCTTTTTTTCTGTGACCAAACACCTGATAAAAAGCCATTTAAGTAAGAAGGGGTTGACTGTGGCTGGCAGGTTAAGAAGGGAGAGGAAGGCTTGGAAACCCAAACACGAGACAGCTGGACCAGTTGTATCTGCAGTCAGGAAACAGACAGGAGACAGGAAGAGAAACCAGGCTATAAAAACTCAAGGCTTACCCTGTGACCTACTTCCTCTAGAGGGATTATACTTCCTAAAAGTTCCAAACCTTTCAAAATAGCACTATTAACAGGAGATCAAATGTTCAAATGCAAGAGCTATGGAAGACATTTCATGTTCAAGCCACAGCATGTCATCCCTGTTCACAGCCCGCTCATAATGAAAATGCATTCAGTCCAGTGTCAAAGTCCCAGTGGGTTTTCAAGGCAATCTCTTAACTATGAGTTACTGTAAAATCAAAATACAATTTACATACTTCCAATATGCACTTGTCCAGAGCAAACATTCATTCTAAAAGAAAATGAGTCAAAGAAAGGACTAAAGTAATACTGAAACTCAAAGGGTAAAGACCAAACCCAACCACTGTACCTCTGGCATTGGGGGATTGTGATGGAACCATATGGGCTCCAACAAGCTTGGTCATCCGAGTCCCTCCCATTCTATTGTTTATACCATGAATGACCTCCATGTATGACCTCTGTTTTTGTCTGGCTTCATTCCACACCTGCAGTATTCCTTCGTGAATATCCTAGTATTTCTGCTGTCTCTATGGAGACTCAAGTTTTATCTTCCTAGCTTCTTGCAACAGCGTCTCAAGGATGCTTCTCAGGGAATCCAAGTTTGTTGCCCATTAACTGGCACCAGCACCTTTCTGGAACCTTGTTGAGAGTCTTCATGGTCTTTCACATTTGTGTCTCATCTCTGAGAAAGTAGGACCAAGTGAAGGACACTGCGAAATTTTCCTTCCGGCTGGAGATACATCTTGCCCTTGGATCACAGTTGCAGGAGTAGAGTTTTAAAAGTTAGCTCTGATGGTGCCTTGCCCTCCTGCATCTTTCTAATTATCCCAGTATAGAAATGACCTTTCTCTTTAATGCTGCTAATCACTTAATAGTTATAGCTACTTTGTCTGTAGTTATCTTGTCTGCAACTGTAAACTCGTTCATGCTCATTTTCTGACAAAACTGCACTTGTACCATATCTTTCAATTTCAGCCCCATTCCCTCTGAAGGCCTGAATAAGAACACAACTTGTGACTAGAAGAATTGCTCAGTGGGTAGTAGCACTTGCCACCAAGGCTGATGGCTGGGGACTGGTTTCTGGAACTCACATGGTGGAAGTAGAAAACTGACTCCTGCTAGTTGCCCTGTGACCTCTATGTGCATGCTCTGGCATATACATTCCATGTATACCTACTTAAATAAGTAAATGTGAAAGAGCCATTTAAAACACAACATAAATCACATAAATTTTATCCTCTCTTGAAATTTCCTCTTCTAAGCAAATTATCTCACTATTTTTCAATTCAGTCTCACTAAAGTTCTTAAGATGTAGTAGCCTTGTCTTAGGTTTTTATTGCTGCAAAGAGACACCATGACCATGGCAACTCTTATAAATGAAAACAATTAATTGGGGCAGCTTGCTTACAGTTTCAGGGGTTCAGTCCATTATCATCATGATGGGGAGTATCGCCGTAGAACTGAGCATCCTACATCCTGACTCAGAGGCAACAGGAAGTTGACTGACAGTAACAGTGAGGGAAGCTGGAGCAAAAGAGACCTCAGCGACATGCTTCCTCTAACAAGGCCATACCTCCTAATACTGACACTCCCTTTGGGGGGCATTTTCTTTCACAAGTATATAGCCACAAGTATATAGCCAGTTTCTTTGCAAGAATATTACATGAATTGACTCTATCACAGTTCCTGTAACATCCTTGTTCTGAAACCTTATGAGCCAGATCTCTACTGTCTATACTTCTCTCAGTGTCTGGTCTTCCTTATTCCCACCAAAAGTACCCAATATGCTTTGTTCATGGAATCCAGGGTTCCTCTATCCCACAGATCCAAACTCTTCCATGTTACACTTGCAGATCTGTTCAAAAGACTTGAGGACCATGTGGTCAGGTTTACCAGACCCCATCTCAGTGCTGATATCACTTTTATATTTTTGATTTTATATCTTTTTCCTCTTTTTAAATTTAAATTTGAAACAAGCTTGTTTTACATGTCAATCCCAGCTCCCGCTCCCTTCCATCCTTCCCTGCCCCACTTTACTATCCAGTCCTCTTATCTTCAAAGTCTGTCATATCATTTGGAGCAGGGCCTAGTCCCTTCCCCATGTGTCTAGGCTGAGAGAGTATCCCTCTATGTGGAATGGGATCCCAAAGTTCATTGGTATACTAGGGATAAGCGCTGATCCACTACCAGAGGCCACATAGCCTGGTCTTGACCCCTTTGCTCATCACTCCTCCCTGTCTGCAACTGGATTCCAAGAGATCAACTCAGTGTTTAGCTGTGGGTGTCTGCTTCGGCTTCCATCTGTTACTGGATGAAAACTCTAAGGTGGCATATAAGGTAGTCATCAGTCTCATTATTGGGGAAGGGCATTTAAGGTATCCTTTCCCAGTATTGCTTACATTCTTAGTTGGAGTCATCCTTGTAGATCTCTGAAAATTTCCCTAGTGCCAGATTTCTCTTGAAACCTAAAATGGCTCCCTCAATTATGGTATCTCTTTTCTTGTTCTTCTCTATTCTTTCCCTGACCCAAATCGTCCTGCTCAATCATGCCCACTTCTCCCCTCCTCTTCCCCCTAACTCCCTCTCCTCTCCTCCCATGCTCCTAATTTGCTTGGAAGATCTTGTCCCTTTCCTCTTCTCCAGGGGACCATGTATGTTTCTCTTAGGGTCCTCCTTGTTTCCTAGCTTTTCTGGCAGTGTGGATTGTAGGCTGGCAATCCATTGCTCTGTGTCTAAAAACCATATATGAGTTAGTACATACTGTGTTTGTCTTTTTGAGACTTGGTCATCTCACTCAGGATGGTTTCTTCTAGTTCCATCCTGCAAATTCCATTGTTTATTATTTTTTTTCTCCTGAGCAGTACTCCAATGTACACACATTTTATCCATCCATTCTTCAGTTAAGTGACATTTAGGTTGCTTCCAGGTTCTGGCTATTACAAATAATGCTACAAAGAACATAGTTGAACAGAAGTCCTTGTTATGAACGTGCATCTTTTGGGTGAAATTACTGGATCTTGAGGTAGACTGATTTCCATTTTCCCAAGGAACTGCCTTACAGATTTCCAACGTGGCTGTACAAGTCTGCAGCAGTGGAGGAGTGTTCCCTTTTCTCCACATCCTCTCCAGCATAAACTGTATTTGGTGTTTTTGATTTTAGCCAGTCTGACAGGAGTGAGATGGTATCTCAGAGTTGTTTTGATTTGCATTTCCCTGATGGCTAAGGATGTTGAGCACTTTCTTAAGTCTTTCAGCCATTTTAGATTCCTCTATTGAGATTCTCTATTTAGTTCTGTACCCCATTTTTCAACTGGATTATTTAGTGTTTTGGTAACTAGCTTCTCGAGTTCTTTGTATATTTTGGAAATCAGTCCTCTATCAGATGTGGGGTTGGTGAATATCTTTTCCCATTCTGAGGGCTGCTGTTTTGTCTTGTTGACTGTGTCCTTTACCTTATAGAAGCTTTTTGGTTTTAGGCAGTCCCATTTATTAATTGTTGCTCTCAGTGTCTGTGCTACTGGTGTTATGTTCAGGAAGAACTACCTCTCACTTTCTCTTCTAAGAGGGTCAATGTGGCTGGATTTATGTTGAGATCTTTGATCCATTTGGGCTTACATTTTCTGCATGGGGATAGAATAGATCTATCTTTAGTCTTCTAAAAACCAGCATTCAGTTATGCCAACACCATTCGTTGAAGATGCACTCTTTTTTTCATTGTATAATTTTAGCTTCTTTGTCAAAATCAGGTGTTTGTAGGGGGCGAATATCAGGATTTTCAATTTGATTCCATTGGTCTACCTGTCTATTTCTGTGCCAATACCAAGCTGTTTTCAGTACTATAGCTCTATAATAAAACTTGAAGTCAAGGATGGTGATGCCTCCAGAATTTCCTTTATTGTACAGGATTGTTTTGGGTGCTTATCTTTTCTTGATTTAACTTTGGTAAGTGATATCTATCCAGAAAATCGTTCATTTCCATTGAATTTTGGAATTTTGTGGAGTATAGGTTTTCCAAGTATGACCTAAGGATTTTCTGGATTTCCTCAGTATCTGTTGTTATGTCCTCCTTTTCATTTCTAGTCTTGTTAATTTGCATGTTCTCTCTCCGCCTCTTCTTTAGTTTGGGTAAAGGTGTATCTATTGTGTTGATTTTCTCAAAGAACCAACTCTTTGTTACATTGATCCTTTGTATTGTTTTCCTAATTTCTCCTTTGTTGATTTCAGCCCTCAATATGATTATTTCCTGGTGTCCACTCATCCAGGGTGAGTTTGCTTCTTTTTGTTCCAGAGCTTTCAGTTTGCTGTTAATTCGCTAATGTGACTATTCTCCAGTTTCTTCATGTGGGCACTTAGTACTCTTAGCACTGCTTTTAAAGTGTCTCATAAATTTGGGTGTGTTGTGTCTTCATTCTCATTGAATTATAGGAAGTCTTTAATTTCTTTCTATTTATTTCTTGACCCAGGAATTGTGCAATTGAGCATTGTTCTATTTCCACGAGTTGGTAGGGTTTCTGCAATTTGTGTTGTTGTTCAATTATAACTTTATATCATGGTGGTCTGATAAAATACAGGAGGTTATTCCATTTTTTTGTACATTTTGAGGTTTCCTATATGGCTGAGTATGTGGTTAATTTTATAGAAGGTTCCATGTGGCACTGAGAAGAAGGAATGTTCTTTTGTGTTTGGATGGAACGTTCTATAGATGTCTGTTAAACCCAACTGGGTCATAACTTCTGTTAGTTCCTTTGTTTCTTTGTTAAGTTTCTGTCTGGTGGACCTGTCTAGTGTTGAGAGTGGGGTACTGAAATCTCCCACTATAAGTGTGTGAGGTTTTATGTGTAATTTGAGTAATGTTTCTTTTACAAATGTGTGTGCCTTTGTATTTGGGGCATAGATGTTCAGAATTGAGATTTCATCTCGATGGATTTGTCCTGTGATGAATAAGAAATGTCCTTCTTCATCTCTTTTGATTGATTTTAGTTTAAAGTCTAATTTGTCAGATATTAGGATTGCTGCTACTGCTTGTTTCTTGGGTCCATTTTATTTCAAAATCTTTTCCCAACCCTTAACTCTGAGATAACATCTATCTTTGAAGTTGAGGTGTGTTTCTTGTATGCAACAGAAGGATGGATTCTATCTTCATATCTATCTGCTAGCCTGTGTCTTTTTATAGGCAAGTTAAGACTATTAATGTTGAGGGATATTAATGACCATTAATTGTTAATTCTTGTTTGTTTTGAATTTGTTGTTGGTGGTATTGGTAGTAGATCTCCTCTCTTTTTTTCTTTTGGCTGTTGGTAAAGTGGGACTATCTGTTGTCTATGTTTTTGTGAGTATAGTTAACTTTCTTGGGTTGGAGTTTTCCTTCCAAAACTTTCTGTAGGGCTGGATTAATTGATATGTATTGTTTAAATATGGTTCTGTCATGGAATATCTTAGTTTCTTTATCTATAGTGATTGAAAGATTTGTTGGGTGTAGAAGTCTGGGCTGGCATCCATGGTTTCTTCAATAGTAGAATATCTATCCAGGACCTTCTGGATTTTAGAGTTTCCATGGAGAAGTCAGATATAATTCATATAGGTTTGCCTTTATGTTTTCCTTGACCTTTTTCCTTTGTTGCTCTTAATATTCTTTTTTTATTCTGTATGTTTGGTGAAGCGTCTTGTAGTTTCATCACCATGACTTACTTACTTTTGGTTGGGAAAGTTTTCTTCTATGACTTTTTGAATATAGTTTCTGCACTTTTGAGTTGCATTTCTTCACTTTCTTCTATACCTATTATTCTTAGGTTTGTCTTTTCACAGTGTTCCATGCTTTCTGGATGTTTTGTGTTAGGGATTTGTTAGACTTAAGATTTTTCTTTGGTCAATGAAGCTGTTTCTTCTAATGTATTGCACTGTTTGAATGTTTCTTGCAATTTTTGGTTTGTCTTTTCTTCCATTTCTTTAAAGAATTTTCTCATTTCCTCTTTTAGAGTCTCTATCATCTTCATGAAGTTGTTTATAAGATCGTTCTCTTCTGCATCATCTCTGTTGGAATGTTCAGGTCTTGCTGGTATAGATTCCCTAGGTTCTGGTGGTATCATATTGACTTTTCTGTTGTTGAATGTGTTTTTCTCTTTTCTTTCTTTGTTTGTTTTTTCTGTTTTCTTTTTGGTTTTTCAAGACCAAAATTTGCTTTGGAGACTATCCTGGAACTAGCTCTATAGACCAGGCTGGCCTCGAACTCACAGAGGTCTGTTTGCTTCTGCCTCCCGAACGTTGGGATTAAAGGCACGGGCCACTAATGCCCGCCTTGAAAGTGTTATATTGTCATCTTCTCATCCCTTCTTCCAGTGTTTGCAGGTGGGGTCTCTTCCTCTCCTGGTGGGTACGGGTCCAAGGTTCTCTTCTGGTGGATGCAAGCAAGTCCAATACTCCAATGGGTCTCATGATGGATGCAGGCAGGACTGAGAGTCTCCCTCTCAAGGTGAGTTGAGGCAGACTAGTTCTGCGATGACAGCAGACTCTGGGTGGCTTGATCCACAGGGCAGGTTTTCCTGTGTGCAGTCCCCAGGCCTCAGGAGTCTCCGAGCAGGACACTGGAAGGCAGCATACTACTTTCCTTATTACTATGATGAAAATATATGTAAACATAGCAACCTAAGGAAGGAAGGGTTTATTTTGGCTCACAGATTAAGAAAGTATATGATCCAATATAGTAGGAAAGGTGTGGCAGCAGAAGCATAAAGCAGCCAATCACATTGTAGCAAGAAGCACAGACAAGAAGTGAGTGGGGCTGTAAAACATCTCAGCATGCCCCAGTGACCCTCTTACTCCACCAGGGATTCCACCTCCCAAAGGTTCCATGACCTTCTGATAGAGCACTAGCAGTTGGGTAGCAAGTTTCCAACCAAGCACATGAGCTTGTGGGGGACATGTGACATTCAACCCACAATAGCAGGTATAACTCCCAATTTATATATGGCAATCAGTTGACCATATACAGGTTATGATTTCAAGAGAAGCCCAGAGAGACTGAAATTCAACTAGTTGTAATTTAAGCTTCTAATATTCAGTAAACATATTCAAATATCAATAGGAATAGTTTGGTGTTATGAGGGATAGACAAGCCTCTATCCATAGCTCCCTTCAGGGCCCTAAAAACTTTATTGCCAGTTGTAGTTCAGGCAAGACCTGCATCCAAATAGCAAGTGAAGGCACCAGGCTGACCAGTAATGCTCTCCACATTGTATTCATCTCCAGTCACCTCCACTTAGCCTTCATGTATCTTGTCCATACCAAACCTATTGATAAGCCTGCGGGCCAGCAGCAGGCCAGTACAATAGGCTGCAGCATAATTTGTCAGGCTAATTCACACCATATTTTGGCAGTTCCTATGCATATGCTGCACATATCCCCTTCTATATGGGCATGCACAATCTGGCAGATGATATCGCTGCTAGTTACACGAACTATCATCTTGTATTTGGGTATATTGTACTTATTTTTGTCCCCGATCAACAATCGTTTCTGAGTGTAGTAGTCAGATTTACCTTCTTTCTGCCTTCTAAATCTCACTTGGTACTTCTTAAAGTAGGCCTTATTCTTGATAACTTTCATGAACCCCATCCTGTGGAACAGACACCCACAACTGCAGCTGCACACAGACCTGACATTGACAAATCCTAATTGTCAAGGAAATTTAATTCCTAAAGGAGAGCCTGACCCAGATAGGAGCTATGGGCTTCTCAGAGTAAACACACAGAAATATGTAAAAACTTCAGGGACGACACACACAAACAGCCCCAAGTGGAAATTGATTTGCAACTGTAAGTACAGTTCAGCACATCCAAGCTGAGTCAAAAAACAAGAATGCAGGCAGTATCCTTGGTTTAGTTGCATATAAGAAAACTGAAATATCAAATCCATATTTGATGGGAGTAGAGTAGTTTCTAAGTCCGGATTTGAGTGAGTCCTCAAAGTATGTGCAGGTCTTTTAATTGGAAGTAAATTCAGCTACTTGCAATATTTACACAGATGTTAGAAAGTTCTATTAATAATATTTCACACTCTGGAATATACACAATGGGCTGTGAATGTGGTCCAGTAGTTGACTGCTTGCTTAGCATGCAAAGGTTATAGTTTGATCAACAACACAAAAACAGTATACAGATGAGGAAGTTGCAGAGGATAAAAGGGGAGAGGGAGAGAAGAAAGAAAGAAATGTGTAAATTAATAAAAGTTATATATTTCTAACTTTTGTATGAATTTTACCAATAGGGTGACAGTCATGTTAGCTCCATCTTAAATTATATAAGTAAATATCTAGTTAGATTTGTGGCTTTAATTTAATGTATTAATAAGTTTATATACTGTATAAAGACACCTAAGAAAACTACATTCCAAAATTTAGAAGTTTACTTTATCAGATTTGTAATATTTTGCTGCTCAGGAAATTTTATATGTGTATGTTTTGGTTAGGGTTTCTATTGTTGTGAAGAGACACCATGACCATGGCAACTCTTATAAAAGAAAACATTTAATTGGGGCTGGCTTACAGTTCAAAGGTTTAATCCATCATCATCATCATGGTGGGACATGGTGACATGCAGGCAGATATAGTGTTGAGGAAGTAGCTCAGAGTCCTACATTTTGCAGCAGCAGGAAGTGTCCTATACTCTGGATGGTATCTTGAGCATATATGAGACCTCAAGGCCTGCCTCCACAATGGCATTCTTCCTCCAACAAGACTATATTTACTCTAACATGGTGATATCGCATAATACTGCCACTTCCTTTGGGGGGCATTTTCTTTCAAACCACTGCAGCATATTTTACTTCAGATGACTACAGATGGTTGTGAGCCACCATGTGGTTGCTGGGAATTGAACTTGGGACTTCTGGAAGAGCAGTCAGTACTCTTAACCTCTGAAAATATCTCCAACTCAGATGACTAAAATTCTTAAGAAAAGAATCAAATACATGATGTACATTTAAAAGTAGTTGAAGATGTTTAAGTAACCAAGTTTATAAACAAAACCAGATATTAGTCATAGTTTAATTTAAAAGTGATTGCTAAGCGGCTGGAGAGATGTCTAGGTGGTTAAGGGAATTTGTTGCTCTTACAGAGGACTCAGGTTTGGTTGCCAGTGTATAAATGAAGACTCACAACCATTAGTAACTCCAGGTCTAGGGCATCTGATGCCCCTTTCTGACGTCTGTGGGCATGCGGGCTCAACATTCACACACATAAAACAAAATAAACCTAAACATTTTAAGGGATTGTTAAAATTCTAAGAATCCCAGCACTTGCACATTAGTTACTTTTCTCTTGAGATAAAACACCACAAATAAAAGCAATCTAGGAAAAAAAGTGTTTATTTTGGCCCACGGTTCCAGAGGGATGAGAGTCTAAATTGGTGGGCGAGGGGTATAAAAAGCAGCTAGTCAGAGCAGGAAACTGAGAGAGCACTTCCTCAATGACACACGCAAAGCAGAGAGAGAACAGGAAGCAGAGCAATGATGTAAGGTCTCAAGACCGGCTCCGGCGACGCTCTACTCCTTAATGGCCCACAACTGCCCAAGCACTACCAGCTGGGGACTATGCCTTCAGCCTAACCACCACAGCTCAGGAAGCAGAAGCAGGAGAAACTGGAATTCAAAGCAAGCTTGAGAACGAATTAGTTCAAAGGCAGTCTGAGTTTCATGAGACCTGCTCTCTCTGTCTCTCTATCTCCCTCTCCCTCTCACCCCCCTCTCTCTCTCTCTCTCTCTCACACACACACAGATACACACACACACACACACACACACACACACACACACACACACACACACACTATTGCTAAATGTATAACTACATCAATGTTTTAAAGCAGTGGTTCTCAACCTTCCTGATTCTGTGACCCTTTAGTACAGTTCCTCATGTTGTGGGGACCTCCAGCCATAAAATCACTTCATAACTGTAATTTTGCTACTGATATGCAGGATATATCTAATATGGAACTCCCAAAGGGGTCATGACTCACAGGTTGAGAACCACTGTTTTAAAGATTTATTTCATTTTGTGGTGTGTGTGTGTGTGTGTGTGTGTGTGTATACATGCACACATTGGTGCTCACAGAAGCCATAAGAGGGTGTCACATTCATGGAGTTGGAGTTGCAAGCATATGTGAACTACCTGGCATGAGTGCTGGGATATGAACTTGGGTCCTTTTGACAGAATAGCAAGTGTTCTTAATAGCTAAGCCAACTCTCCCATCCTTAGATTAGTGTTTAAAACTACAAATGTTTACAGAAAACCAATTTTTTTAAAAAAAAATTATCCACTAAAAACACTAATATTAACCCAACATGTTCTCTGAATTCTGTACACTAAACTGGTTTATGTCTTACCCACACCAAAGAGGATACTGAGGCACATGATTACCAGGCAGATCTGGGATTTGATCCCAAATTTGTTAGCTGCAGAAACCTACATTTTTCTCTTTCTTTCTTCATTGCTTTCCCCTGACAAATAATTAGACAGCAGTAATATATAACTGACATATATGTTATGAAAAAAGTGGGTTTTTTCCTCCTCCCATGTCCTGTAGTGCCTGGGGCTGAGATTGTCATTACTCCACAGCAGAGGCTGAATTATCACTATTTCAATTAAAATATACCCTTCAAATGTCTTAAAAAAAAAGATCCGGATATTGGCATTTGTGTATATACTTGCCATTTTCTCATCAGAGGAAAGTATAAATAGAAGAAACTCAATAACCTATGGCTGATTACCGAAACTATGTTTGTCTTAAGGATAAACTAGAGTTTCCTGTCCTTAGGCCTTCCCCTTAAATTGGTTCTGTGTGTCCCTGGGGAGGAGAGAGTACATAGACAAGTGTCCTTCTCAAGGATTCTAATGAAATCTCAAGTTCAAACTGTCAGGCAGGTACGATTTGATGATCCCCATGAATGGCTAGCACGACTGAAGTTGTACTCTATCCACCAGAGTATTAGTGATCTACAGGCCCACTGAATTCTTCCAGGGATGTGGTCAGATTGCTGGAACCACAACCTCTCTTCATCAGCGTCTGTATCTTGTTGTGTCGACATTTTATGGCAGAGAACTGGTAATGAGTTTCAGAGGACATGGTGGTCTTCCCAGTAACTTTTGTCCCTCCTCCGTGTTAACACACTCCCAGTTTGGTTCAGACAGCCAGCCCAAAGAAGAGCTGTGATAATACTCCTCTTCACCACTAAAATGTGGAAAGCAAAATGTGTAAAGGTGGACACTTGGCCTTGTTTGAGTCAATGAAACCTAAGGATCAAACTGCAGTAGTGGAGAGGAGAGAATGACAGACAGATGTCAAGGGTGTTATGAGGAGAAGTTCCACTGCCATTGGAGCTTCACCAACTCTCCTGGAACCATGAAAGGTAGGCCTTCCCCTGGCCCCATCTTTTTTCTGAGGAAAGAACAGACATTACAGTTGTACTGTATTCAACTGATCCAAGCAGAACTATACCAGGCATGAGCTGTGAGGAACGCTGCACCAGATCCTTCCAGGACTTAGCAGAAGATGCTTAGCAGAAAAAGACAGGATTTAGCAAGTCATGGCAGGCTTATCTATTTATCCAGCTCTACCATGAATACTGAGTTAGTTAGCCTTGAAATGGAAAACCTGTCTTTACACCCTGAGATACTTCTCAATGAGTTTTTTTTTTTCCTCATGTGTTCCAGTGACTAACTTACTAAATTTTCTTTGTTTGTTCATCCTCCTCCCCCACCTCTTTCTGTTAGCCAAAACTCAAGAAAAACCCTGGTGTGCATATTCTTGGTTGGGTTAGTTTTGTTTTTTGTTCTTTTTCCACATGATTGACAGAATGAACTCTCCAGTCCCCTCTCCTGAGTGAACTGGCCACTGCTAGACTTCTTGCTCAGAAAAACCCTAAATATCATTGTGTTTTATGACAGGGATTGGCCAACCAAATGCTGTGGGATATTTTGATTCACACTCTGACACTCCTGAGACTGACAATAAAGTTTACTTTGAATCATAGAGTGGAGCTAGCTACTAGCTGACCAAAATTAGTCATAGAGGTTTGGAGGACTGAGGCACTATAGAAAGACATAAGGAAGTATTAGGGAGGGGTTCAGAAAGATTCTCAGCCTTTTTGGATGGAGGAAGGAGAGAGAGAGAGAGAGAGAGAGAGAGAGAGAGAGAGAGAGAGAGAGAGAGAGAGAGAGAGAGAGAGAGAGAGACCACTTCTCTGATTATTCAGGTTCTTACTCTGATATCTGACTCCTGAGTTTTTATTGATAAACAATAATTAAATAAACTGCTTCATCTGGCATGCAACGTGGGGTTCTAGGCTATGAGGCAGCCACTGGCTGCAGGCTTTGCAGCTGCTAGAGCTTCCATTGCAACTGGCTTTCCCTCCCTCCCTGCAGACTGTCTGTACAAGTCTGGGGGTTTCCTGTTTTAGCCTCTTTATAAAAGACTCCAACTCCTGTCAGTCTCCTTTCCCAAATGCCACAGGCTGCTGGGTCTCAAATATCACCAGAGTTGTCTGCCCACCAACCAGCCAACTGTGCCATTCAGGTGGCACATCTTCTGCACATCCCTATTTCTGCTTTTAAGGCAGCTATCTCCCTCTTCCTGTGGATTGTGGGCTTCCCCTGGACCCCCTTCTCAGACTACTGCCATGCCAGGTCAACTGCGTCTACATCCACTTGGACTTTTACTTGGACATTTGCCACCTTTACACACACTCAGCCTCCACAAGCAGCTTCATCTGCGCTCAGCCATGCCATGCACTATCCACATTTTCTGCCAAGGCATGCAGCACACCCACAGCCAGCCTCACATTTGGGGGTCATTGTCAGCATATCTCGTGAGACAGTTGGGAATTCCTAAAGGGAGGATTAGGTTTTTTTTCTTTAATAGTTTTTTACTCACGTTAAAAATGGGGAACAATATTGTGGATTTGGGGAGTTAGGTCTCTGTATGTTTCCATAATGGATGATTTGAAAATGGAAAAAAATTAAATGAAGGGATAATCAACTTAGCTGGGTTGACATAATGTCAGTTATTATCAGTTTGATAATTCATGTTTTATCCTTAAAAAGTAGTTGGATATTGGTGCCAAATATGGAAAATTGGCCGGTTAGGTATAGCCCTTGGAAAGACCTACTAATGAAACTAAGGAAAATATTCATACACAGATAGGAGTTTAGAGCAGAACCTACTGAACCATTACATTATGGAAATGAAGAGGAGCAGCCCCAAGGTTATTAGAAAATCAACCTTAATTTATCCAGCTACCATTAAGGGCCCTCTACCATATTACATGCACCCCCCAAGGCTATTCAGAAGTTAACTGGGATCCTGTAGAAATATTAGATTTGAGGAGCTTTAAAGAAGTGGTCATTTTATATGATATGCATTTACCTTTTGTGAAGCAGATGTTAAATTCATGGGTAATTCAGGACAGAATTATCTCCCATGACTGAAAAGATTTAGTTACAGCAATATTGGAAGCTAGTCTTTGGTTATAATGAAAATTATAGTGGAGGGAGGAAGCTAGGGTTTTAGAATGAAGTAGGTTACTTCTTGATGAAGTCCAATATGCTTATTTGCAAAGATAGATTATATTTGATGATCAAACCTTGCTTCTATGTCATATAGCAGCATTGAATGTTTGGGGCAGGGTTGAAGAATCAGGAAAGAGGACTGAGTCATTTACTAAAATTATACAAGGCCCAAGTATGCCTTCAATGACTTTTTTTAAACAAAGATTGACTTCAGCTGTAAATAGCTGTAAATAGAATGATATCAGATCCAGAAGTTAGACAAATATTAATTCAATCTTTGGCTTTTGAAAATGCTAATTTAGAATGTAAAAGGGTGATTAGGCCTTTAAAGGCAAGGTCAGCACCAATAGATTAATGGATAAGAAATACAGCTGATATTGGATTTCATACTTATGATGATACTTGTATAGGAGAAGTGATTTCTAAAAAAATTTAAGAAAAATCAGAAGGTTAGATGTTTTAATTGTGGTAAACCAGATCATCTGAAATGGGATTATAGACTGGTCTTCCTAGATGCAGTTTTTTCCCCCTAGAGATAATCCAAACAGAAAGCCCTAGTCTTATGGAATATGTAGAAGGTATGGCAAAGGCTATCATTGGGTTAATGAATGTAGGTCAACAAGAAACAAACAAGGTAACAGTTTGCCATTGGGAAATACCTTAAGGGTCTTCTTGTAGGCCCCAATATCAAATTTTGTTTAACAATTCTGTCAGTATTGGGGAAACACATCTACAGAGCTATTAAAAGACTTAATGAATGTTATTCAAAGCCATATTGTGGATGACAGAACAGATCCAGCAGATAAAGCAAAATTTTCAGGAGAGATAACAAAACAAGTATTTTGGCAAACTTCTATAAATGATCAAAGATCAAAGCTATGAACAAATGTCATTGTAATTGAAGATTTACTAGACACAGTCATGGATGTTACAATAATTTCATCAACATCTTGGCATCCAGATTGGCCTCTTCAGGAGGTGGCTTCTAGGGATTGGAACTTTATCTCAGATAAAACAAAGTACAAGGTGGGTCAGGTGTATAGGGCCAGAAGGAAAGGAAGAGAAATTAAAGCCATATATGACTAACATAGCCATGAATTTATGGATATGTGATTTGTTGCAACAATGGAAAACTCAGATTAACATTCTTCCAATTTTGGAAACAAACCATAAACTAACATATGTTTCTGAGAAAAATATTAAAAGGTATTATCAAGAACCGTCACTGACTGTTCAGATTGTTTATAAGCAGGAAACAACAGCTGCTGATCTTTTAAAGGTACCAACAGCCCTACCTTTAAAACAGTTAATTGAAAAATCTGCCTGGGTGGAACAATGGCCTTTGACATCATAAAAATTACAGGCACTAGGGCTGGAGAGATGGCTCAGCCATTACAGGCTAGGCTCACAACCAAAAATTACAGGCACTAGACTGGCTGGTATTGAAGAATTGACTATTCCTTGGAATTCTCCTATATTTGACATTAAAAAGAAATCTGGAAAATGGAGAATGGTAATAGGTCTAAGAGCTATTAACAAGGTGATCCATCCAATGGATTCTTTATAGCCCAGAATTCCCTTTCCTTCTTTATTACCTAAAGGATGGTCTATTATAGTGATTGATTTAAAAGACTGCTTAAAAAACCTATTCATTTACAAGAAAAGCATAGAGAAAAAATTGCTTTCATAGTGCCTCCTTATAATAATCCCTAGCCTGTTAAAAGGTATCAGTGGAAAATCTTCCACAAGGATGTTAAACAGCCTCACCTTGTATCAATATTCTGTACAACAACCATTGGAAATAATTGACAAATAGTTTCCTCAATCTATAATTTATCATTATATGAATGATATCTTATTAGCTGATTCAGACTCAGATACCTTAGGAAAAATGTTTGGAGAAGTAAAGAAAAATTTGGCTTGTTGGGGATTACAATTGCTCCTGGGAAAATACTAAGAGTAGATTCTATTAATTATCTAGGATATAAGATAGGTTTACAAAAAGTTAAACTACCAATTATGAACTCTTAATGATTTTCAAAAATTTCTGGGAGATATTAACTGGCTACAACCCACAATCATATTAACAACTCAAGAACTAAGTAATTTATTTCAAACCTAACAAGTTGACAAGAACTTGAATAGTTCAAGAAAATTATGAGCTGGGGTTGAGAGAGAATTGGCTTTGGTTGAAAAGAAACTATAGCATGCACATGTTGCGGAATATTTGTGTCATTGTGATTGGCTTAGTCAATGACCAATATCTAGGCAGGAGAGAATAGGTGGGACTTCTGGGGAGGAGAGAAACACTGGGAAGGAGAAAGAGAGAGATGAAGAACAAGTAGAAAGTACAGAAATGGAAAAGAGGTTAAAAAAAAAAAGCCACATCGTAGAATGCAGGTTAATGTAAGCAGATTAACTTTTAAGAGCTAGTTGGGGGCAAGCCTAGGCTAAATATCGAGCTTTCATAACTAATAAGAAATCTCTGTGTCATTATTTGGGCACTGGTGATTCAAAGATAGCCTAACAAGAAAGTTTGATATATATAAAGACTATCGGGAAATAGGTAGCTTCATTTTAACATGACAATCTTAGTTACTCTTTCACATCACAATGACTCAATATCTGAGAAAATCAACTGAAGGGAGGGAAGATTATTTTAGTTTGCACTTCCCATGGCCAAGTTCATGGTGGTCCAGCAGCTGTGGCAGCAAGAGATTGCATCTCAGTATACCAGGAACCAGAAACTTAGGGCATAAACTGGGATGGCTATCACCCTCATAATGGGTAGCCTTATATCTTCTTATATCACCCTCATAATGGGTGGCCTTATATCTTCTTATATCACCCTCATAATGGGTAGCCTTATATCTCCTGTATCTGTCAACTAGACCCAGAAGGTTCTACAACTTTTCACAACAGCGCCACCAACTGGGGTTAAGTAAGTGTTCAAACATATGAGCCAGGGTCATTTTAAAATCAAGCCATAACATCCATGCTTGCTTGTTCATATATATGTGTCTATGGCTCCTTTCATGTGACAATGGCAGAGTTAAGGTATTGCAACAGAGGCAATTGCAAATATGCAACTCAAAATACACAAAATACTATTTTTTTTTATTAAAAAATTTGTTCTTTATTTTACATACCAACTCCAGGTCCTCTTCCCTCCCCTTCTTCCCTTCTCACCCTTTCTACCTCTCATCTACTCCTCAGAGTGAGGGATAAAGGCCTTCCTTGGGGAGTCAACAAATTCTGGAATACCAAGTTGAGGAAGGAAAAAGCCCCTTTCCCCTGTATTTGAAGTTTGTTAACTTTTGTCATCTGATGTTTTTGTTAAAGTACATCAAAATGATATAGCTGCATTTTGGCTGTCTCTTATGGTTCCTGGATTCTCCTAGGAAATTGGGTTATGGGTCTTTGACTCATTGATACCTGGTAGATGAAAGGATAAACCAAATTTCTACCCAAACTACATTTTGTGTTGCTTATGTCCCTGCTATACAGACATCCACTTCCTGTCCAGTCTGTAATTGAGTCATGTTCTGTCTCAACAAGGATGTCACATATATAGTTTGGAAAATTCTTATAACTCTTCACTTTCTATGTCTAGCTTTTATTAATTTATTTACTGGTTAGCTAAAATCCAATTTCCTCAAGAAAGTATTCTTCCACCATATAAACCAAAACATGTCCCGTTTTATGATTTCATAGGACCCTAGACTTCTCCACTATAGCAGTTATCAAAAGCTAAGGAGTGTGAGGTTAGAGAGGTGGTCCAGAGGTTAGGAATGTCTGTAGTATTTGCACAGGGCACAAGTTTGGTTTCTAGCACCCCTATCAGGTGGTTCACAGCTACCCATAACTCCATTTCTAGGGCAATGAACACCCTCTGCCTGAATTTTGTGGGCATCTGCACTCATGTGGGCACATACTTATACAGAGATACACACACAATTTGTTTTTTTTAAACTAAGGCATGAATTATGTAATTTTATGTAATTCCTTATTAATCACTCCCTTTCTTCTTGGGAATGGAAACTCCTTAAGTACAGGGGATGTTTATATCATTTACAATCCTTATCTATTGTACCTAGTACTTTATCTTATATAGAAAATAAACAAAATAGACATACAGTAAATTAATAACAGAAAAGTAACTGGAAAAAAACATGCCTTTCTACTTGTGAAGTTCAGTCCTGGGTACTTTACTAGACTTTGTCTATCTTCTAGAAGTATAGAAGAGATTCAATCATATTAAGTTGGTGTGTTTTTCATGGGTCTATGAGTATTTTGACCAGTGTGTCAACAGTGACTACCCAACTACCCAACTGCATCAGCAAGCTTCTCTCTCTCTCTCTCTCTCTCTCTCTCTCTCTCTCTCTCTCTCTCTCTCTCTCTCTCTCCCTCCTCTCTCTCTTTTAAAATGACATCTTAGTTGTCTGGTAAGTTGTCCATATTTACCAACTTTGGCTTTCCTGCAGAAAGATAGTTCTGCCATTCACTAGCAACAAACTCTTGAAGGCACTTAACCTCTGATATCATACCTGTAAAGGGGCAATGGGGCTGGAGATCAGAGACTTCCCCCACTGTGAAGAAGCTAAATAAACTTCTGTCTAAATACTAAAATCTTTGGGAATCTAGAAATAGGAGGAAAGGAAGTTTCTTCAGAAAGAAGAATTAATCTGAGTGGCCCTATGAGGAGACCATTTTTCCTGGTTGGTTTTTGTCAACTTGACACAAACCTCCAGGTATCTGGGAAGAAGGAATCATAATTGACAACCTATAAGATTGGTCTATTGGTAAATCTGCTAAGTATGCATTGATTAATGATTTAATGTGGAAGAGTACTGTTGGCAGTGCCCTCCCTAGACAGGTGGTTCTGGATGATATAAGGGAGCAGGATGAGCAAGCCATGAGGAGCAAGCCATAACTAGCACTCCTTCATGGTTTCTAGTTCAGTTCCTCCCTCCAGGATCCTGCTCTGCTTTAGTTCTTGTTTTGCTATCCCTCAGTAGTGCACTGTTACCTGGAAGTGTAAGATGAAATCAATCACTTCCTTCCCAAGTTGCTTCTAGTCTTTATTATAGAAAACACCTCTGTAGGGCTAGGCTCACAACCAAAAAATATAAGAAAACATCTCTGTAAATCTAAATAAACAACATCATAGTTATAGGAAATTCTGATACATACCCTGTCATTAAGAATGGAATCTTGACATAAAAACTGGTCTATGAGGATACTGTTAGCTACAGTGCAGTTATGACAAGTCTCATTGTTTCTAAATCAAACTTTCAGACCCATTACAATTTAAGCATTCTACTTTCTCTTACATGTCCCAGTTTTCAACTTTCAATATAGGCCTGAGACATGGTCCAAAAAGAGTAGCATTCATCTGCTCCCAGGACCAGATATATTAAATAAAAACTGTAGTGGCAGGCATAGTAAATAATCCCAGAATAGTTAGCTAAAAATCACCACAACAATAAAATCTGACAATAATTAATAAACACCACTAAATATTAACTTTCTATATTAATGATTACAATTCTTCAATAAAAAGATACAGACTAACAGATTAGATTTGAAAGCCTAGAGCCAGATGTATTTAGCACAGAATTCAACCAGACATTTAAAGAAAACTAACACTAATATTTCTCAAATTATTATGCAAAATAGAAAGTGAAGGAACATTTCCAAACTCTTTTTATAAAGCTGCTATTACCCTGATACAAAAACCACACAAAGGCTCACCAAATAAAATTATCATTATCCATTATGCAAACATTCTCAATAAAAACTTACAAACTGAATTCAAGAGCAAATAGAAAATAGTATCCACCATGATGAAGTAAGATTCATCCAAGAGATGCAGAAATGTTTTAACATACAGGAAAGAAATAAGCATAATCTACTATATAAATAGACTGAAGGACTGAAACCATATGAACATCTCATTAAATACTGAAAAGGTCTTTGACAAAAATCCAACATCTCTTTATGATGAAAGACCTACAGAGACTAGGGATACAAAACAATGTATAGCAAGCCCACAGTCAACAAAACCCAAAGAAACCTGAAGCATTTTCTTTAATATCAGGAAAATAACATGGGTTGTCCACTCTCTAAATACCTGTTTAATATGGTGCATGAATTCTTAGCTAAAGCAATGAGATAAGGGGCTACAAACAGGAAAGGAAGACGTCAAGCTATCCTTATTTGCAGATGATATGATTTTATTCATAGAAGACCTTAAAAACTCCACCAGGAAATGTCTACAGATAAACACTTTAATCAAAGTAGCAACAAATGAAAATATGTAGTCTTCCTATATAGAAATGACAGACATATTGAGAGATAAACAGGGGAGACAGTATACTTCACAATAACCACAAAATAAACAAAATATCTTGGAATAATTCTAAAGAAACAGATGAAAGGTTTGTAAAACAAAAACTCCAAGACATTGAAGAAAACATCAGAAAATAGAAAGACTTTCCAAGCTCATGGGTTTGTGGGTTCAATACTGTAAAATTGGTATTGAAATCACATGATCTCACTAAGCAAAATTCCTCATAAATGTGCTCATTCATTTGGGGGTGAGGCTAGTTAACACCAGATAAAGTCAAATTGACAATCAAGAACCATCACACCTGCCCTTTTCTTTTTTCTTTGCTTTTCCTTCTCTTTCCTTCTTCTTCCTTCCTTCCTTCCTTCCTTCCTTCCTTCCTTCCTCCCTCCCTCCCTCCCTCCCTCCCTCCCTCCCTCCCTCCCTCCCTCCCTCCCTCCCTTCCTTCCTTTAAGACAGGGTTTCTCTGTATAACAGCCCTGGCTGCCCTGGAACTTACTCTGTAGACCAGGCTGGCTTTGAACTCACAGAGATCTGCCTGCCTCTGCTTCCTGAGTACTGGGATTAAAGGTGTGTACTACCATTGCCCAGCTGACACCTGATTTTTGATGAAGAAGCTAGAAATATACAGGGAAGGGGGGGGCACCAGCACTTTCAACAAATGTGGCTGGTCGAACTCAACTCTAGATGGATTGATGACTTCAACCTAAAGTGTGATACTATGAATCTAATGGAAGAGAGTGGAAAATAGGCTTGAACTGATTGGCATGGGAAAGGACTTTCTGAACACAACTGCAACAGTACAGCATTAAGACCAACAATTAAGTAGAGACCAAAAGCAAAAAAGTTTCTATAGAGCAAAGGACATGATCATTCAAGGAAAGAGGCAGCCTACAGAATGGCAGAAAAAAATTCTTTACCAACTATGCATTTGACTGAGGTTTATATCTAAAATATACAAATAACTCAAAAGAAAAACCCCTGAACAGTAAATAACACAAACAACCCAATTAAAATGGGATATGGGACTAAACAGAGAGTTCTCAAAAGATGAAACTCAAATGGCTGAGGAAGATTATAAAATATGTCCAGCATTCATAGTTATCAGATAAATGCAAATTAAAACTACTTTGAGATTTCATATCACCCCCGTCAGAATAACTGGAATTAATATAACAAGTGACAGTAAGCAGGAAAGTGGAAAATTTACTCATTGCTGGTGGGAATGAGAATTTGAATAACCACCATGGAAATCAGTGTGGAGGTTCCTCACAAAGCAGAAAATAGATCTACCAAAAGATCTGGCTATACCACTTCCTGACACATACCCAAAAGATGCTAAATCGTACTACAGAGATACTTGCTCATCCTGTCCATTGCTGTTCAAGTCATAATAGCCAGAAATTGGAAACAGCCCAGATGTCCATCAATGATGAATGGATGAAAATGTGGTACACTTACCACAATGGAATATGTGTCAACTTGACACAAGCTAGAATCACCAGAGGAAGGAGCCTCAGCTGAGAAAATGCCTCCTTGGCATCTATCTGTAAGGACTTTTTCCCAATTACTGATCAGTGGGAGGGCCCAGGCTATGGTGGGTGGTGCCATCCCTGGGCTGCTGGTCCTGGTTCTATAAGAAGGCAGTCTGAGCCACCAGTAAGCAGCAGCTCCCCTCCATGGCCTCTGCATCAGCTCCTGCCTCCTGGATCCTGCTCTGTTCCAGTTCCTGCCTTGACTTCCTTTGGTAATGAACAGCATCACTGAAGTGTAAGCCTAATAAACCCTTTTCTTCCACAACTTGCTTTTTGGTCATGTTGTGTAGACTAGAAACCCTATCTAAGAATATATTCACCTGTTAAGAAAGATGAAATTTGTAGGCAAAGGAATGGAGCTTGAAACAACCATCCTGAGTGAAGAAACTCAGGCCTAGAAATAGAAACATTATGTGTTTCCTCCTGTATGTAGATGTTAGCTTTTAAGCTTTATATTTGTGTGTTTATTCGGATTATTCGCAGGGGCTAGGTAGCTCATAAGGGCCCAGCAGGGAGGAGGGGATCTTCCAAGGAAGAGGAAATAGAATATATCCTATATAAAGGGGAAATTAGAAGAGGAGGACTAAATGGGGAGGGGAATAGGTGTGAGGGTAGAGTAGGATTATGGGGAGGGATAATTAACACTAATGACATTTTGAAAAGTGCTTTCTCACCAGGATTTATGACAAGTGACTACTTTACTCTTCTGCTCTTCTCTGGTCTACAGGGCCTTTCCCCTTCTCGGTTCAGGTACAAACTTCATAGTTTAAAAATATTAAGTCAGATCATGTTATTACTCTTTGAACAACTTTATATCTTATGGAAAAAAAGAACAAACCATCAGAATTCTCCTGACAGTACACAAGACCCTACATAAAGTGAAAGCCCATCATTTCTGAACCCACTGTCACAGTTTGTGTCACTCAACTGCCTCTAAAGTCCCACTCACATTCCACCTCTGAGCCCTGTGTATTTGCCATCACCCCACCTGAGAGTGTCCCTTCTTTGATAGCTGCACTTTTCTCTTCCTTGCTCTGTCCAGGCTGTATGATTGTTGCTACAGCCTGTTCAGACCGGATTGAGAGGTTGCTCTGCGGTAAGAAGTATTGCCCAAATCTCAGTGGCTTACCTTTTGGTTCCATTATGCACTGTTCTCTGTTCAGGTTCCTCTGATAGGACAGCCACTTCTAGAGCCCTGCTACTGGTGAATCACACGCCAGCTCTTCAAGGTTCCATGTTGAAGCAGCATGCATCACTTCTTCCAACCGAAGTAAATCAGAGGGTAACGCTAAATCCAATTTAAGGCACCACAATCCTACCATGTGAGCAGAAGATGGACCAGAAAAACTGATGAAGAGTGCTATAGTATTTATTAATGGCTGCCATCCAATTGAGGCCTCTCTCAGCCATGTTTTCTACATTTAGGAACTTTTAACTTCTTTCTAATTCCCTAAAGCTCCCAACTTATTTATCCCTTCAGCCTCCACAACTCTCTATATGTATTATGTATACTGTTTATTTATATTATTTCTTTTATATAGTCTCCCATTAGAATATAATCTCCCAGGAAACAGATAATTTTGCTATTGTTTGCTAGAACAGTGACTGCTGTACAGGGATTCTAAATAAGTGGATGCCAAGAAGGATGCAATTAGTGATCCACGTAAAATATTCAATGATTTTTCAGATGATCAGGCTTGGGATTTGGCTGGAATTGGGTTTTGTATTATTAATTCATTCAGCAAGTCTGAGTGGTGGTGTTCTGTGAACTCCTCTGAGCATGACAGCCATTCCCATATTCATCAGAGCAGCTGTGACTGTTTGCAAGAGACCGTCAAGCTCAGGCCTGTTGACATTCCCTCAACAAAGAGGGTGGAGGAGGCTGTTAGAGCCTCACTTGAGATTCCAGCCATTCCTTCCTATACCTTCTGCTCAGTTGCACATAATTCTGCCCGAGCTGTAAATGGTCTTGGGAGATGCTATAGTATATGGAGTGCTGTAGAATGTTCACTGAAGGAAGAACTCCATCTGTATAGCTCTGTAGATATTGTCATCCATGCTTGGGTGACTTTTACTGGTTAGGCAATTGGGATCACCCACATTTATTTACTTAATCCTTCATCTGTGTGTTGTAATGAATTCCTTTGGGGCATTGCTTCTTTGGGCTGATGTTAGTTTTCTAGCTGGTAAGTGGATGCTTGCTTATGTCTTCCTGGGAAGATTCACATACCAAATAAGTGAATGTCTTAGTCAGTGTTCTATTGCTGTGAAGAGACACCGTTATCAAGGCAGATCTTACAAAGACAGCATTTAACTGTGACTTGCTTACAGGTTGAGAGTTTTAGTCCATTATCATGGTGGGGAGAATGACAGTGTGCAGGCAGACATGACACTGGGTAAGTAGCTCATAGTTCTATATCTGGATCCTACAAATGTAGGTGAGCCTGGCTTGAGATTTTGAAACCTCACCCCCCCACCCCAGTGACACACTTTTCCCAACAAGGCCACACCTCTTAGCCTTTTCAAATAGTGCCAGCCCCTGAGCATTCAAATCTATGAGCCCATGGGGGCCATCCTTATTCAAACTACCAAATTCCACTTCTAGGCCCCCATTGGCTTGTACCCTGTAAATCAAAATAAAAATGTAGATCACATACTTCCACCACACATTGATACAAAATATACATTATCATTTAAAAAGGGAGGAAAGGGAGCATAGTGTGGAAACACTGGACCAAAGTGGATGAAAAACTAGCAGAGCAAACTCCAAAGTTTGTATCTCTACATCTGAAGTCGAAGCACTCTTCAGACAGATCTCCAACTCCTTTTCTCTTTGTTGAGTGCAACATACTTTTCTCTTTTGGGATGGTTCTAATCCTTGTTAACAACTCTCCTTGGCAAGTACCCCACGACTCTGGAATCTTGGAGTCTCCTACAAAATCCAGGCTTTCATTTTTACGGCTTCACACAATGGCCTTTTTGTGCCTTCAGTCAGGGACAACCCTGACACATTCCTGGCTTCAGTGGCTTTCCTTAGTTATGGATGGAGATTTCATAACCCCTTTCTTGAGTCTTTGACTATAAAACCAGAATCCTTGCTAGGGCAGGAATATGGCCCCTTTGTTCAATTACATCTGCATCAACTTTCTGCTTTTGATGGCTTAATTCACTGAGTAAGCTTTTCTTTAATTCCTTTTCATAAGTTGGAAGCTCAGCTGCCCTGAGGTTACCACCCTCTTTATTCTATTTAGCAGCAGGCTTTTCTTTTTCATCTCCTAGACTAGTTTCATTATACTTCCTGGTGCTCATTTTCTCCTCAAACTGTACATTTTGCATTTTTTCTTTCTCAGCTTGCTCCTCCACTAACAACCATGCAATATAGTCAATAGCAGGCTGTCTTGAAATCTCTTCTATGAGAATCATTAACCCAAAACTCATCAATTTAGCCTCAGGCAATTTTTTTTGGATGAAGGGAGAAATATGACAAGAATGGCCAGTAGGTCATTTACTAATATCTTCTCCTCTGAACAGCTTGAGCTGGACCATTATAATTTACATTCGGTATCACTGACTTTCATACTTCTACTAGCATGGCCCATTAAGCTTCACTTAAGGCAGTCAACTGCTTTCCTAATCCAAAGTCCTAAAGTACACATTCTACCAGCAATCAGCATGATCAGGCCTGTCACAGTAATACCTCACTCCTGGTACCAACTTCGGCCTTAATTAGTGTTCTATTGCTGTAAAGAGACTCGATGATTATAGCATGCTAGTTATGTAGGAATGTTACTGCCTCTCATGGCTTTCATACTTTATTCCTTATTAATAGAACTGAGAACTATGATCTTTATTTTTATAGACATATACAATATGTTTTAGGGGACCCACCATACCTTCCAATGTAGGTTTTTTTCTATATTTTAAAAAATTATTTATAAATATTTTTGGATTATACCATAATTATATAACTTTCCTCCTTTTTTTCCTCCCTACAGAAGCTTTTATATAGCCACCCCTGTTCTCTTTCAATTTTATGGCCCATTTTATTAATTATTGTTATATATCGTGTATATATATATATATATATATATATATATATATATATATATATTCCTAAGTATATACTATTTTCTCAGTCAGTATAATGTTACTTTTATGTATCTTTTTAGGGATGAGCATTTGGCATTCAATAACCAATTAGTGTGCTATTCCTGTGGAAGACTGTGTCTCTTGCTCTAGCATTCCTTAGTTGCTTGTAGATAGTTCCTCATGTAGGGTTTCTTTCTCATCAAGGAAACGTCTCTTTGCTACAGATGAAGATCATTATAGAAAACTGCAACCAATTACAATACAGAGTTATGGAGCTCAGTCCCAGAGGACACATTTACAAAATAGCCATCGTTGTGATTTAAATAGCAGTTTAAGAGAGAAAGATGCCATGTTACAGAGCTCATGTGGAGGAGGGTTTTTTTTTTTTTTTTATTAGGAGAAAGGGAATTGGAAAAAGGAGGGAGGAGGGGAAGACCAGTGTTTGGGGACAGGAGCACCAGAAGAGAAAAGAGGTGTGGAGAGAGGGGAGACAGAGAGACAGGAGGAGAAAGATAAAGGAATGGGGGGGCAGGGCCCTTTTAAAAGGGAACGTAGTGAGTGTGCACAGGTGGTTCTCTTAGTGGCTGCAGCTGAGGGCATATCCTGTCAGAACCCTAAGGGCAGTCTAATACAGATGCCCTAATACTAACAGCTACTACTCCTAAGGCTCAAGAACATTGGAGGAAAGGGGTTGAAAAGATGTAAGAGGCATAGGATTATGGAGTTTGCTGTGAGATTGTTCTAGGAATATTGAGTGTAGTTGTTAGTCCATGCCAACTTGGCTGATCCAGTCTAACATGGTTGATTCTCAACTGTGGGTATGAGAATTAACTGTTGAGAAGAAGAGGGAAACTCATTATGGGGTTTCTTAGAAAGTTTCCTGAATCTTAAAATCTTAAAAGTAGACACAAGAAAATTCAAGGACTCCCCTCCCCCATCCACTTCTGGTCATGGTTACAGATGGAGGAGATGCAAAAGCTGCTTTGATAATGCATGACCTTGACAACTGTGGCATGCTTGAGATTAAAAAATGACAGAACTTGGAGTTCTGAAGAGGTCACCAGCCTAGTCTAAGTAATCATAGTAACAATTAAAATTAAACTCACATATCAGATGCTGTTAAGAACACCTTAAATATATTAGCTCACTGAGCCCCACAGCTGTCTGATGATGTGGGCATTCTTACTTTACAACCGGGCTTCCTTAGAGATGGAGGTCACTCTATTTGTCTATTTGCTTTCTCAGTTTTAGTTATAGAAAACCTAAAGCACACGCTAAAGTAAAGACTTGTGTAATGAATCCCCATGCACCCATCAATCATCTAGCTTAAACAATTAGCAATTCATGGCCAGTCTTGGTTCATTTACACCCCTGTCTACTTACTTTTCCTTCACCCTACATTATTTTGAAGTAAATCCCAGACCTCATATCATTTCATTCTAGAATATTTCATGCATGACAAAAACTAATAGCTACTTTTATGTGGATCTTCTGTTACAACCCAAACTAGTCACTAAATATTAATAACTTTTTCCTCATAAAATTTGAAAATGTAGAAATGCTGGAGGCAAAAATATAACAATCACCTATAATTTGATTTCCTAGAAATAACTGCCTGGATTTTATGTTTATGCCTGGGTGGAAGCTTGATTTTCAATGTGTTTGAAGAAGGAGCCTTTGGGAAGTGAGTGGGTCATGGACACAGCCTTGCTGAATGGGATTAATGTTTTTACAGAGGGGTTCCAAAGAGCTCTTTTGCCACTTCTGCCATGAGAGGTGTCTTAGTCAATGTTCTGTTGCTGTGAAGAGACATTATGATCACAGCAACTCTTATAAAAGAAAGCATTTAACTGGGGCTGGCTTACAGCTTCAGAGGGTTAGTCCATTATCATCATGGCAGGAAGTATGGCAGACATGGTGCTAGAGAGGTGGATAAGGATTCTATATCCATACCCACAGGGGACAAGAAGAGAGACACTAGGACTGGCTTGGGAATTTGAAGCCCCAGCCCACCCCCAGTGACACACTTCCTCCAACAAGACCACAACTTTGGATCCTCTTAAGTAGTTCTGTTCCCTGATAACCAAGCATTCAAATCTATAAGCCTATGGGGGCATTCTTATTTAAATTGCCACAGGAAGTTACAATGAGTAGATGAGGGTCTAGGAACCAGCAAATCTTCTTCACCAGATACCAAATATGTCATCTTGTTCTTCAATTCCTACTACCCAAGAGGTTCTTCTCATTCTACTGGGAGGGTAGTTTGCAGATTTTGCCTATTTGATTCAAAGGCAATGAAGTCAAGGTTCACTTCTCTTTCTAGATTTGTTAAAACTGCCCAAAGCCCTTGAGGAGGTTTAAGTAGGACATGTGAAAAGAGAAAGAACTCTTCTTTGGATCTGTGAGTGTAGAAAAATAAGAGGAAAGCAGAGCTTGAGAGAAGAGACAAGGCCTTAGGTGAGAATGATCAAGGTCCTATGCAAATATGGCTTGAAATAGACAGAGTCACAAAGACATGTGGGCTGGCTCTGTGCCTCTGTCTTTGTTCCAAGAACAGAGTAAACAGCCATGAGACTTCTTCCATGTCTTGAGGTTATGGAAGACTCTTGAGGCTTTGTACTAATATGAAAGTGTGTACCTCCATAATGGATGGAGCTAAATTTTTTTACCTACCCAATAGTAGTAGATTTGGATTAAAAATGAATTGTGATTCATAGAAGCAAAAGAAATACAATAATGCTTTGCATTTTTAGACTAGGATTCATTTCACTACAGGATTTATTGGATTTGACAGTCACCCCCAAATATTTTGTAGGAATGAAATTATGTACAAACAGAAGAAAACTGCCATTGAGGATAAATATGTGGGTTTCAGGGCAGATGGGTTAATGATCCCTAGAACTGGGCTCTGTGTCTGCCTGATTGGAACAGTAGGAGGTATTCTAGCCCACAGATAAAAAATGGTTAACTTTCCTTGCTCATCAAGGTGATATTTTGGCTACATTGCACCATACATAGTACTAAGTTGTATTTCTCAGTGGGATCAGAACTTTTGTATTGGAAAGGATTAACAGTGTTGACCCTGCTCAACTGAACCAAGATTATATTCCTATGGCTCATGAGAACATCTCTAGACAGTAGAAACTGTAGCCTGAGCACAGAAAAAGACAGATGATGGAGAAGTAGCTTATATATGTGAGATCTTTCCATGCATAGTAGGTCTTTTTGTGCTACTTGGTGGGCAAAGACTGGTACCAACAGATTTAAGGGAGAAACTCTTGGCTTCACTTAATCCCAGTCCAACTGCTAAGGGAAGATTCAGACTACAATAATTAAAGGACACCTGAAGACTTACTGGTGGTAAATAATATCATAGCAGGAGTTTTACAGGACTGTGGGGAAAGCAGCCCAACTTGCGGTAAATCTATAGTCTAATACAATTTAATGACATGTCAACTTTTCTTCCTGCTCTGGAAACCACATTTTCCTTAAGGTCTCCACTGAAATTCTTCCCAATTCTATACTTCTTATTTATTGATCTGGAAACCTGGTGGAGAAGGTTAGAGATAGATTTGCTTAAAAGAACTTAGGAGGGAGATCTTACTGACCCACTCAAATCTTAGTGAAGGACTGAAGGCACTCCAGGGTGCCAGGCTTTGGAAGCTGTTCACAAATCAGTTTAAAGGGAGAGACATGTGGGTGCACCTCACCATTGCTAGCTAACTCTTTTCTCCTGGAGGGGAAGAAAAGCTTGAGTTCAGCACAATTGAAATACCAAATAAATGTTTCCCAGTGACATTTGTACACATTCTTGTTACAGCATGGTTAACAAGGGCCAGATCGGTTGTGGTTGAGTTATACTTGCCATTTTGCGGGTTACATATTTGTAAACAGGCCAGATTGTGGTCTTAATTGGGGTCACCGTGGGAGGGGTTTGGGTGGTGCAACAAGGTCACTCCATTTCCCTTCTGCGGTTCTTCATTAGTCATTTTGTGCGGAAGTGCAATGAGCATGAAGAGGGCCGCAGAACTCAGTCTCTCTGGGAGAGGTTGTGGCTTCCAGAGCATGCAGGACCAGAGATGATTCCATGTGTCAGAGCTGATTTTCCTCAAACTTGAAGGCATTTTCCTCCCTTCTCAGAAGGAGGGAGTGGGTAAGAGAGCAGGAGGAATGAGATTCATCTAGCTTTGGAGTCTGGCAGCCCCACGTTTACTCCTGCTGTTTTCCTATTTATGCTGTTATGAGTTTGGATCCATTTCTGCTAAGGCTTGAGGGTTCCTCCCCCAAGTTACTGTTGGGGACAAAGTCTCCAGAGTAACAGTGTTTACAGCTGTGAACTTTAAAAGATGATTACATCATGTCACTGAGAGTGTCCTAATGCCATTATCTCGGGAGTGATTTCTCTCACAGAAGCCTGGGTTTGGATCCATTGTTCTTTCTCTTGCACTTTCCACTGTGACGCCTCAACAAGATGACTTTCACAAGCAGCCTGAACCCTCATGTTGGATTTTCCAGGGCCAAGAATGGTGAGAAATCCACTTCTCTTCTATAGAAATAACCTAGCCTGTGTTTTTTGATAGAACACCTCAGAGCTGAACGAGGCAGTTCCTTAACCTTTTCTGTCTCTCATTTCTCATCTGCAAAAGGGTTTAAGAAAATTCCAACTCTGGGCTAAATGATAGCGCATGTGTGAAGAATGGATGCGTATATCAGGCACTTCCAAAGGCTCACAAAACAATTGTTTCTGTCAGACACAGACTGCAGGCAATCTAGAGTGATTTGTTAAATGAAGACAGGAGGAAGAAAGTACCTCAGAAAAATGCCTCATTTTGAAAACGCGGCACTGGCCAAATAAGGAAATGAAGGAGGATTTAGCAGAACAAACCCAAAACCATACATCCCACCTTGCGCTGTGTATTAAGGGGATTTATGGGGCATCTTCCATCGAGGTACCTGACCCAGCTAGAGAGATGACTGCCTGTGTGCAAGAACCTTCAATAATAAGTTAGTAACAGAGGCGAATGGGGGACAAAATCACCATGTACCATAAATTGATATCCACGAATATTTGGCAGGTAAATTAAGAAATTATCTCTGAAAAGAATCAAACTCAAGGTTTTCATATAGTGAAAGGGGGACATGAAACTGGGTTGACTCTGCCAGAAAAATAATCTAACTGGTAAAAATTTGGAATGTTGAAAATGTCTCCAACATTTTGAAGCAAACAGAATAATTCACTCAAAAACCTACTAATTCAGGGGCTGGAGAGATGATTCAATTGTTCAGAACACTGGTTGCTCTTCCAGAGGACCAATGTTTGAGTTCCAGCACCCATGTGGAGGCTCACAAATATCCTTAATTCCAATCCTAGGGGATCAAATGCTCCTTTTTTTTTTTTTTTTTTTTTTTTTTTGTGGCACATCTATAAGTACAAGGCACACCTACAGTACACAGACATATGTGTAGACAAAATACTCATATGCATAAGACAAATAAAAATTTAAAAATATACTATTCTTAGTAAGGGCAGTGGCATGCATGGCATATGAGCCAGAACCCCACCCTGGACTCTACATGAAATTTCCGTGCTACAAAATCTGCTGTCTGGGTCTGTGAAGCTGCCTATCTCTAGCCCTCAGTTTAGAGCTACCATTTCACTTGGGATAAGGTTGATTGCCATCTTTGATTTTCTACAGCCCTGTATTACAGAAGTGTATTTTTACTTAGGCTTGGTCAAAAGGCTTGACTCTGAAGTTTCAAGCCCCACCTTGAACTCACAGGAAGCTATTCTCAGAACACTGGAGTCTTAATCCTCCCTCCCTAATAATCCATGTGCCAGAAGGGCCAAGGAAATAAAACCAGCCTTATCTCTAACCTTATCCCTGACCACAACCTTAACCCTGACCCTAATACTAACTTGCCCTTATGCTGGGGGGGGCAAAGAAAGAAGACCATTTCTACCCTCACAGCTCTCACCAGTGGTCAGGGAATGCCACTGAGATAGAGGCAGTTGCTTATGCCCAGCTCTGATGCCATGGCAAAGGGTTTAGTGTAGGAGAAACATTGAATATCCCCCCAAATCTTTCTGAAAGAATTTATTTCATTTATGGTGGAAAATTCCATGTATAAGCCAATCTAAATCCAACATAGAACTCGATGGCAATAACTGAAAAGAGGCTGCTAGTGGCTTAATCCAAAAAAAACCCAAAAAGAACAAAAAAACACAACAGAGCATAAAATCTATGAGACAGCTGAGAAAGGTGCTCTCTGGGAATAACAGTCAGTTCCAGGGTTGGGAAGGATATTCCTGTTTAGGTGATCATATTAACATTTCATTCACTCTCATGTACAGAAGACACTGTCTCATAGTAGACATCCTGGTCTTCTGGCTCTTGCAATCTTTCCATCTGCATTTCTGAGATATCCCTAGACCCATAGGCATTGTGTTGTAGATCTAGCCAGTGAGCCTAGGTTCACATAATCAGTTTTTCCTGGATATTAACCAGTTGTTGGTTTCTGTGATGGTCTCCATCAGCTTCAAGAAGAAGCCTCTTCATTGGGATGTTAGAACAATACTTATCTGAGTATGTAAAGATAGGTATTTATAATGCTGTTTGGAATGATATTGACTTAGGAATGTTTCAATAGCAGGTTCTTCTTGAGGGTTCATGACCTTATCAGCCACAGCCAATGATTAATTTTTATAGTGCCAGGCATACATTTCCTCCTATTAATTGGGCCTTTTAAAGCACGTTGGTTACTCCTGAGATATAAGCGCCACTATTACACAATTGGTATATCTGGCTATGTTGATCATTGTTGTGGTTTGTAGGCTTTACATCTGTGTTGGACCCTTAATTACTTTTCTCCTTTGGCAACTTGCATAACACCTTTAGATGGTATGAGAACTAGTCCTCAGAGAGGAGGATTCAAGATCAACTTTAGCTTGATTCCTTCACGTTCTGGGAGGCATCAAGGGCAATGACAATTGCACATATTGTTTGGGCTTTGGTTTCACCAATGACTTAAAGATTTCCCATGCCTGGCACTGGTTTTTTTTTTTTTTTTTTTTTTTTTTAGTTATCTGTCCCCCCAGTGGTATAATTTCTTAAATTATGTATTCATTTACACTCATATGCTTATATATTATGTATGTATTTTTTAAGAAAACATGCAAGAGCCATGCATGGTACACATCTTTAATCCCAGCACTCAGGAGGCAGAGGCAAGTGTATCTCTGTGAGTTCAAGGCCAGCCTGGTCTACAGAGCTAGTTCTAGGACAGGCTCCAAAGCAATACAGAGGAACCCTGTCTCAACAACAACAACAACAACAACAATAAAGCAAAAAAAAAAAAAAACCAACCAAACAAAAACCAGAAAACAAAAAACAAAACAAAAAAAACCCAATAATAACTGCCCCTCCAAAACAAACACATGTAAGAATATGTTTCCCTAAGCATGGACTTTTGAACAGTAAGTGGCTTGTGCCTTTTAGTAAAATGCCTAGTTTCAAGACATTAAAAATCTCACTATGATCTCATAGGATATAAAACATTCTGAGTTTTATTTTTAAGCATAATGCTTGCTCTGTGTCCTAAAATAGGATTTACTTTTGATTAGATTCCATGGACTTAGGATGGTTTGTGTTGAGTGTCAACCTGACTAGCTATGGGGTGATCCTAGGTGATCTAGGACAAACCCCTAGAAATACCTGTGAAGGATGACTTATTTAGATTAGGCTCCCCTCTGGGCATGCTTGTAAGGGATTATTTTATTTAGGCTACCTCAGAAGGAAAACCCACCATGAGATCTCTACTGTTGCCTGAGCTTTGGTCCTGGTTTGTGTAAAAAGGAGTCTAGTAGAAGATGAGCATTCATCACTCTTTGCTTCCTGATTGTGGATTCAGTGTGACTAGCTGTTTCAAGCTCCAGCTTCTCTGCCATGATGAACTGTAACCTCAAAAGTTCCTTGAGTAACTTTTCTCAGGTATGTTATCCCAGCAATGAAATAAATAACTGATGCGGGACAGCTGAGAAGAATGTGTATTTTATAGCTATTAGGTAGAATATTCTTTTTATGCCTTTAAGTCTATTTCATCTTCTAAAATTTAACTTTGAAGTTTCTTTATTGATGTTCGTGGTCTGAATTATGTATCAATTGATGAGAATGGGGCGTTAAGTATTCCAACAATTTTCATCCCTGAATATATCTGAATGTACATCTAGCTATGTTTGTTTTATGAAGTTGTTTTCCCTAAAGCGTATATATATATATATATATGGGTGTGTGTGTGTGTGTGTGTGTGTGTGTGTGTGTGTGTGTGTGTGTGTGTGTGGCTTTGCTTCAACTTTTACCATATACATGTATTGCTATTTCTGCTTCTCTGGGCTTCCTTCTACTTGGCATATAGATTTCCATCCTTTCATTTTCAGTGTAGGTGAGTCTTTCTCATCTAGGTGTGTATTTTTTGAAGACCACAAATCGTTAGATCTAACTTTTAAATCTAACCTGCTGCTCTGTCTCTTTTTCAGTTTGCAAGATGGGGCCATTTACACTGGGAACTATTGAGATAGGTTTGCTGATGCCTTAATGCTAGTGTTCATGAAGTGCTGGTTTCTTTCTGCGAATGTTTGTCTTTGCCAGGCAGGTATGCTAGGCTCACTGTGCAGAGAGGTAAGAGACATAGATACAGGTAGCCATTGCCTATAGTGCATCTCAAGATGTACAATAGAACAATCAAGCATGGGAAGTTGTAGGACTAGAAAGGGGGTACTGACCAGAGGAGAGGCCTATAATGTTCAGAGAAAGAAGTATTAGTGAGCAAGGAAGAGAGGAATATGTTGAGAACTAAAGTATTATCACCTTGAAGGAGCTCATTATGTGAGACAGGAATCAAATTAGGCCACTCAATGAAATGATGCTAAATTCATTTAAACCTGGAATATCCATCATTTGGTGCTCATCACTAGCAGTGAAAAGTCATTTAAGGAACTGAGGTGGGTAATGCCTGGCCAGATCCCACACCCTCTGGGAGCTAGGGACATGATGGAGTGAATCATAGGCTGGCTTAGGACGACAGCAGTGGTGCAAAAGAACAGTATGGAGTGTTAACCTCATGGGTCAGTATCCACATAAAGAAGAGGGAGTGGGTTTGATGCAACATCTAAACAAATATTAAAAACTTAAGGGCAGGAGAAAGAAGAATCAGGAATGCTGATAGGTTCTAGGTTAAACAAGTAGCTGAGTAGCGCCAGCACAATGTCATCTGGAGAGAGGGGGAAAGGAAGAGGTTTAGGGAGGAAGACGATGTGTATGGTGTTCTGCATCCTAACCTTCAAAGCTCTGTAGGAGAAGATGGTGGCCTTTGTAACTTTGCAGAGCTTTCAGGCTGGAAGGCAGATTTAGAAGTCAATGACTGAGAGTTGGTACTGTTCAGGATGAGAGCAAGGATTCTTTTTCTGTTTACCATCTATTCTTAGTGCCTAACATGATAACTGATACATCAATATTTGACAAATATTTGCCATTAGGCAAATGCACTATTGATAATGATCTCTGTGTGAGAGAAAGTGGATCTATGAATGTATGTCTGCACATGGAAGTGTACATGATCAGGACAATGCCTTCATACATAGGCAGTGATATGAAAGCTTTCAAAGTTCTGACTTTCATTTGCTTTTTGGAAGAGCACACAAATTATTACTATTCCCATCTGAAAGCTTAGAAATCCAGACAGGTAACAGGTTAAGTGTGATTACCAAATCCAGTCAGGACAGTACGTGACAAAGCTAGGATTTAAAGATTAGCTAAGATTACTTTTAATCTTAGCTAACATTTAAACCTCAGGGTTTGTTCTCGGTGCCTTTGCTATTGTTTTCCAATTTGTTTTTTGTTTTGGTCTTATATAAGACATTTTCTTCTTTAGCAATTGATCAAAAATTTTGATATGTAAGTATTACAATTATTTTCAGGTTATTTCATTTCCGGGTGTTTTGAAATTCTATTAAACCCTTTGACTTTTGTAATGCACAGTTGCATTATAAGGCTCAGCCTGAGAGCATTACTGTCTTTGTAAAACACTGCCCAGCTACCATCTCTTTCCTCCCAGTGTTGAGCTTGTCTTCTAGTCTCCCAGGGCATCTTTTAAATTACATATTAGTTTGTATTGAACAGGATTTTTAGTTTGTGAACTCTTCCTCAGATAACATTATGCATGGGATATTGTGTGTGCACAATGAGCATTTGCTAATTGACTGAATGAAGGAAAGAAGAGCAAATTGTGTCCCTTGCTTTACTAATATTTGGCAAACAGGGCATTAGTATATACCACGCACTTCTCTGTATTTTCAGTCTAGTAAGGAAACCAAAAGATGTCCATCTCATTGTGTATAGAACCTAGCATTGAGATGACCTGGCCTGGCCACATGTCAGTTATTAGATTCCCCCTCTGTGCAGCAACAGTACAGCCTTGTGCTCCACAGCCTTGTATTACCACAGTAACCAGAAAGGCTGCAGAGGGGAGCTGTCTCCTTAAGCCTGGGGAGAAACATTGCACACGTTTTCCCCAAAGCTAGAGCACAACATGGATGCTGTTATCAGCTTGCTGAGCCCATGCCAAGATCTGAATCCCTTGGGAATTTCTTTCTACTCACTATCCTGATTTCCATTTTTTTTTTAATGTAATGGGATCTAGGCCCACTCACAGAATCCTTTTTTAGCCCCTGTTTTCTAAAGCCCATTTCTATTATTTCTTGCTGTGTATTTATTTAGGAATAAAGTCAACATTTGGAATTATTGTGGCATACGGTTAGAGTTTGCTGTGAGGGGTCGGGGTATCCATTTCTCCTCATTGTGGCAAAAGTGCAGCAGCTGTAATATCTCATTACACAGCCTCACTTTATTTAATAAAAAAATAGTATTGCTCTGCTTAACAGAATTATCCCCATCCCCGCACCCTCGTACAGAACCTGATGTGTGGTTTCAATGTCTTTCCCATAATAGCTCTCGATGGCTTGCATGTGATATTAGTTAGCTTCAGAATCTGCTTTCAATTCTGTCACTTCAGATTGTATTTTCACTGTGAGCCATTAGTCACCAAATGTTGACAAGCATTTGTAAGGATGCCATCTCTCCCTTTGTTTATATGCAAGTGCAGCAACTAAAATGATTTATTTATGCTTTAATTAAAATTTGTGGATAGACCAGTGATTTTTAGCAGTGACTTTTCTAATTTGTGGACTCAAGAAAGGAAAAAAAAATCAATAACCTGATACCATTTATGTTTTTATAGTTACCCCAGGCATTTATAATGCAGTCCTGCCACTCACCTGCAGTCCCACTCTGAGGAGAGTGGTCCTCGCCACATAAATCTTGCCCAGAGGCCGAGGGGGTCTATATTTCAGAGTCACTTCCCTTATGTCAGCTGTAAGTGAGATGTTGCATGCTTTTCATTCTCATGGTTTTCATGGCAAAGCACAGGCTAAAATGGATATTGAAAGTACGTTGATGGACTGTAAGTTTTATAACACTTGACCCTATCTGTACCGACTGCTTAGAATTTTAATAACTAAACACACTGATTTTGGTTCCTGCCTATCGCATGTTCCACACCGAAGATGTATCTTGTAGGGTCTTTGGAAAGAACATACCCCAAATGCCAAGCTTTTATGGGAACTTAATATATTCAACATTGCAGGTGCATAAATCTCCATGAAATTGCACTGAGTTAATGCATTTACTGGTGCAAACAATTCAGTAACTACTTTGTAAAAGTCTAAATAAAGATAGATAAGACAGGTAGGTAGGGAGAAATAATGAGTAAATGTTCCAATGTATATTAACAAGATGAGGTTATTGCCTCCACGGGCTATCAGTTTAACTGGAAAAGAATTCATTAATTTTGGAGCCATTGGAGATGGTTTTAATTGCTGATTTTCAAAGTCTTGGGAAAATGAACTGTTTTTGCATTGTCTTCCAGACTCAAATTATCAACTTCCAATAGTCAGGCTTGGTGTGCATGTGGGTAGAGTGATGACACAGAAGGCGGGAAGAGAAATGCTTGGGGTTTGCTCACCATTTTGGCCCCTGAGATAAGTGTCCAAACGGCAAGCCTGTTTGATCCAGGTTTCTCTTACAAAGGGTTCCATTCAAGTTCCCACCATGACCCGGAACTCCTCTTTTGGAATGCATATTTTCCAAGGACCCTGCAAACACTCACCCTCACGTGCAGTCCCCAACCCTCCACCCAGGTTGGTCTCTCTTCTCTTTAGTTTTTGCAGTTGGGCTCTGGGAACATTCGTGTCAAGTATTCACTGCAGCATGTTGGAAACATCTGGCCACATTCTAGCAAGGAGACAGAGTTGGGCGTTTTCCTAGGAGCAGAGCTGTGTCCTTGGAGATAATAGTTTACTCCTTGGGAACTGTCTAACCACGCAGCCATCAACAGGACTTTTTCTTACGACATCTGACACAGACTTTCATGTTGTAAATACAAACAAGTGTAAAAATTCTCCTCTCATTTTAAATTGAATTGCTTCATTATCAAATTTTGTAAGATATGCATTCTAAATGTACATTCCTTACATGACTAGCTATTTCAGTTTTTTTTATGGTTATGTACTCTGAAGACTGGGCGTTTTATTTTATATTTAAAATTATTATTAATTAAAATTTAGCTCTTTTGTTGTTGTTATTGCCTGTACTTTCCATTACACATCTAAGAAAATATTATCTAATTTAAAGTCATAAAGCATTTATTTTCATTTTGTTCTAACAGTGTCTTTATTTTAGCTTCCATGTTTAGGTCCATAATGCATTTTGCAGTGATTCTGTGTATGGTATGAAATAAGATAGGTGTGTGGGTTCAACTGTGTTCATTTTCTGTGGCTATCTAGTTGTCCAAGCACCATTTGTTGAAAAGATTGCCTTTCCCCCATATTGTCTTGGGCCCATTTCTTAGAGCTGATGGACTATTAATGTAGGGATTCATTTCTAGACTTTTTAGCTCTATTTACCTGTGTAGTCACCTCTCTTTTTTGGGACAATGCTGTATTAATCACAATGGTTCCAATGTAAGTTTTCAAAAGGATCGTCTGAATTCTCCAACTTTGAACTTACTATTTAACATTGATGAAGGCTTCTGCATTTCCACACACATTTTATGACCATGATGGTGGTTTCTGAGTTAAAATGCATTTGAAATTTTAATAGGGTTGTGTTGTGTGTACAGATCATGTGGAGGGTCATAGTCTAAGCATAGAATGTCTTCATGTTCATTTGGACTTCCATTTCTTTCTGTGTCTTGTAGTTTTCAGAGTTCCTCAGTTCTTTTCTTGAACTTTTTCCATAGTAGGAGATTTTAATATACACTCTGAGTAACCAATAGGTGTCCATACCAAAAATAAAATCAGAAAATACATGGAAGATATAAATTAAATAATTTGAAAATTTATATGGAATTATATATGGGTCTGGCTAATCTATAATTACAAAGCACATATATTTTTCAAGTGCATCTTGAATGTTACCCGTGAGAGTTGCTTTGATGGGAGACATTATTCTGTTAATATGTTTCTCATACTCGTTAATGAATAAAGCCCTGTTGACCAATGGGAAAGCAAGATAGGCGGGGCTAGGAGACAAGGAGGAAAGAGGAAGTAGTAAGGAGGAGTCAACATGGAGAGCCCTGAGAGGTTGGACGCCAGCCGCTCTGGCCGGTAAGATGAGCCACATGGAAATACTTAGATTAGTAGAAATGGGTTAATAATTAAGACAGAGCTAGCCCATAACAAACTAGTACCTGGCCAACAGCCTTATATCAAATACAGAGTCTCTGCGTGTTATTTGGGGCTGGTGCAGCGGTGGAACCAGGCGGGCTGGCGGAAAACTAGCTACATTGCTTTATAATAATATGTTCTCAAACTTTATCTTCAAAAGTGTTTCATTTCATTTTCATTATTTGTTTGTCAGTTTCCAAATGAATAAAAGTTCTAGCTGGGGTTCTAAGGGATCATGTTGTGAACTGGTGTTTACATCCATAGGTGGTACTGATTAACTTGTCCCAGGAACACAGCATATCCTTCCCTTTATTTTGATTTCTCTTGACAGTACTTTGTGGCATGATGGCACTGCATTTCTTTCTTTGTGTTTCATGTAAATATTGTAGATGAGACCATTTTAGAAATGTAGGTTTTGTTGGCAAACTATGACTCTTTATACACAGACTGTGTGCAGGGAGCCACACTAATCTATAATGCTTCATTTAGATCCTTTCGCATTTTCTATACATCCACCCAAATTGTCTATGAGGAATGTTTTTCTTTCTTTATGCTATTTAGTCTATTTTCATCTTATTTTAATGACTAGGACCTCCCAAATAATAATGGGCAAAGTCCTTCATAACACATATTTTATTCCTATTTCATGAGGAAGCTTTAATATTTAAGAAACTTTTTTTTTTTTTAGGATATTAGGGGTGATCTTATTCCTAATTTTCTTTTTGTTCATTTGTTTGCACAGTTAGCACAGAAACTTAGCATTTTTATTAGAATGAACTCAACTTGGTCTTATATTTCACAAGGGAATTTTGTATCTATGATCATGGGGAAGACATTCTAAACAAGGATTTAAAAGTTAGTATGCCACAAGCTGATGCCTGGAGAATTGCATGGTGCTTGGTATTCTATGAGGACATTTGCTAGGAATACTTAACTTAGCATCTGAAGGTCAAGGCAGCTTCTCACAAAGGAAAGAACAGACATTGAAAGGTTGGCAAGAGTGACCTAGTTGATGGTATCACCAATCAGCAAGAAAACATTCTAAGCAGAATAAAGGGCACAGCCAAGGGCTCATCAGCAGGGCAGTGCTTTTGTGTCACAGGAATGGAATTTGGAGTGGATCTCTCAAACACGAATCTACTTCTTGCCATCCTGACTATTTTGTCTGGCAGTGAAGTAGCTATGCCCTTGCTGTCCTTTCCTTCTTGAATGTTCCCAAGGGCCCATTGTAATAGGTGCAGTTCCTAGGGTGGTGCTATGGGATTTTAAGAGGTGGAGACTTGGGGAAATCCCTAGGTGATCATGGGGCATGCCCCTACAGGCACAGCATAGTTCTGTACCCTTCCTCCTCTTTATTTCACGACCATGAAGCCAGTAGTTTTGCTCCATATCAGGGTCCCCCCATGTTGTCTTGCTTCACTGAAGACCCAGGGGCAACGTGTCCAGCCAGTTACAGACTGGAAGCTCAAAGGTGTAAGTCAAAATAAATCTCTTCTCTTCATAAGTTAGTTATTTTATTATGAAGATGGAAAAATGCTTTACATCATCGTGTGTGTTTTGATTATGTTTGAGTTGTATTTCAGTTCCCATACTTCTTTTTCCAGTTCTTCTATATGCTTAGTGTAGAAGTTTGAATATGTAATGGCTACTAAAGGTCCACGTGTGAAGTCTTGGTTGCCAGCTGGTCATATTATTGGAGAAAGAAGAAATTTGAGGAGGTAGGGTCTAGTTGGTAGACCACTGGGATCTGCTTTTGAAAGGGATGGTTCTCTCTGTCTCTCTGTGCCTCTGTCTCTGTCTCTGTCTGTCTCTGTGTCTGTCTGTCTGTCTTCCCCTGCTGCTCTCCACTTTAGGTTTCATCTGAAACCTAAAGATATTGGCCTAGTGCTGAGACTTCTGAGTCTGTGAGCCCAAATAAAATTTTCCTCCTTTACTTTGGGAGCACATTCCCCATGGAGGGATACTCCCTTAACCTACAGGCAGGAGGGAGGGCCTAGTCCCTACTCCAAATGACTTGACAGATTTTGTTGATTTCTCCTGTCTGTGGAGTTGGGGAGGGGAAGGGGATGGGAGGGTGGTGGTGGAGGGCATGGGAGGGAGAGAGGAGGGAAAAGAGAGATGGAGCGAGGGAGAGGGAACTGTGATCGATATGTAAAATAAGAAAAAAATTCCTCCTTTAAACTATATATCTCAGACATTTTAAATTAATTAAATTTGTTCTTTAACAATTTCTCCCATGCATGTACTATGCTATGTTTGTTTTCACATCTATTTTCTCTTTCCTCCCTCTCACGCCATCAAAATTCCTCCCAAGTCCCTTTCCCACATCCATGACTTTTTGGGTTGTTTTGTGACCTAATGGCTTTAACGAGGGCCATGTGTGTGACTGTGAGTTTAGAACTATCCACTGGAGCCTGATGGACGCAGCAGGGTGTACACAGATGAAGATAGTGTCTCTCCCTCTCCTCAGATCTATCAGCTGCTAGCTCATCAGGGAGGGGTAGGGTCTCATGAACCCTTTCCTTATCCATGCTATCTTGGGTATTTTTACATAATAGCAAAAATCTGATTAATAATTCTTATTTACTTATTATCAAATACCATGTTTCTTATAAAATATTAGTATCTTGTTTTATTTTATCCATTCACTCTTTACCTTTTAAATGGGCTTTGTTTCATTAACCTAGTCTCAAAATTTTCATCGGAATTTTTGTTCTATTCACATTTAATGTAACCATAATTTAAATGGGCTTAAATCTGTTATGCTTACTATAGTTTAGATATAAATATCCCTCATAGGGTATGTATTAAACACCTAGTTCCCAGATAATGGTGCCATTTTGGAGTTTCTGAAAACTTTAAAAGATGGGACCTGGTTGAAGGAAATTGGAATTCGGTTCTTGAATAGCATCTTGCTCCTGGAGCATTCCTGCTTCAGATGTGAAGGTGTGCTGATAAATGCCACATTTCTGTGGTGCTCTGCCCACACTTTATGGGGCCAAGCAAGTATGAGCTGAGCCCTCAGAATCTGTGAGCCCCAATACATCCTCCTGTAACTTATTTCCATGCAGTATTTTGATAATAGTGATGAGAAAATATGAATAGGATGCCGTTTTAAAACATTGTTCTAGAAGGAGATCAGGGAAGTGAAAATCCCAGTTTCATACACCCTTTTGTAGCCTGGGACTGGACATTCTTACCCTCTGCCCTATAAATTAGAAAAAAAGGGGGAGGTTATATTTTTCTCATTTTCTTTTTATCCTATTTTTTTTAATTTTTTTCATTAAGATTTTAGTGCATTATTTTTTGTATTTGTCTCTGTGTTTATGTATTTATCCTGCAGATTGCCATATGCATATGTCGCTTTCAGATCTGATACACTCACTGCAGAATGTAATGATGCGATGCATTGCATGTTGTATATCATTACATGGCATGCCCTCATTTCTCACCTACCTGATGTCTGTGCTTGGTTGTCATGTTCCCCAGCTTTCCATGTTTTATTCATGTATGATACTATGGATGTATGTTTTAGGCAGCACTTCTCTCCATCCATCTCTTGCTTCTGTGTGAAATCACTTCTTTCATGCCTGAGAAACATTTTGAGTACTTTGTTTAATGTTTAAAATTATTTTTATTTTGCCTTCATTTAGGCAGTTGATTCCAGGATGTCAGTGGTGAGATTCAGGACATACTAAACCAAATATGTGACCTGTGCTGGAAAAAAACAAAACAAAACAAAACATAACAAGAAACCTAATAGAAGCAGAAAGATCACTCTGGCTTTCCCATTGTTCTTCCCTGAAACTTGTCATAGGAGTCTCCTCTGAGAGGAAAAAAACAGCTCCTGTCTGAAGGGGAAGGTCCTGGAGAAAACTGAGTGGAGAGGCCTGCCTTTCCATAGCCCATGAGCTGTAGCTCACACCTGCTTGGTTGATTGTTTTTTCTCCATGACAACTCACGCCTCATCAAACAGCCTAAGAACACCCAGGCTTTACTATTTCTTCAAGTCTTTTCTTATGAGAGCTTCCACTAACTAAATTTATGTGTTTTTCTTTGTCGGCTTATCTTTACTTTGGTGGTGGGATCAAACCCAGGACTTTGCACTCAACAGCTAGTTAACAGTCTCCTTAGAGCTGACCCTTAGCTATGTTGTCATGGGGTCATGGGATCACAGCCTCTGCAATGAAGAAAGGAAAAGATGTTTTTTTGTGTGTGTGTGTGTGTTTTGTTTTGATGTATGTATGTATGTATGTATGTATGTATGTATGTATGTGTGTATAGTCAATGTCTCCTGACTTGTAAAATTGACTGTCTGTGACAGTGGTCAGAATTGGAGTAGAAGTGGCTGATAACTATGAAGTTCCAAAGTACATTCTTATGTTTAGCAGTTACTGAGTGCCTACTCAGTGCCAGGCACTCAAAACCAAAAATGTCAGGTGTTCCTAATCTCTTTCCTCTTCCCTATTCATGATTGAGCATCTCCCCACCTTCCCACCTGCACTGTCTGCCTAGCCAATGTTCCATACACTGTGTGCATTCTACCTGCTCTGAGATTCTCAGTCAAGCTGTAGTCAAGGACTGGGATTAGAAAATTGTTTGTGTTCTTCATTCAACAACCTGTAATGGTTTGTTTGACACATTGGCTACTATCTGTGATGAACAATACTGTTGTAGAGCATTAGTTTATGCTGTAGAATATTTGTATAGCAATGCAAAGGTGTGTTGCAGTTTCCAAAACTTTGAAAAGCTGTGTTACTTTACCTGTCTAAAACACTTGGTTGGTCTAATAAAGAGTTGAATGGCCAATAGCTAGGCAGGAGGGGGATAGACAGGGCAGCCAGGCAGAGAGAATAAATAATAGGAGTAGAAATCTGGGCTTGTGAGAAAAGATGGAGGAGAGAAGGAAAAGAGGACATCAGGGGCCAGCCACCCAGTCACATAACCAGCCACGGAGTAAGAGGGAAAGAAAGGTATATAGAATAGAGAAAGGTAAAAGCCCAGAAGCAAAAGATAGATGGGATAATCTAAGAAAAACTGGAAATTAAGTCAAGCTAAGGCTGGGAATTCACAAGTGAGAATAAGTCTCTGTGTATTTATTTGGAAGCTGGGTGGTGGGCCCCCAATGAGTAAAAACAAACAAAAAACAACACAATACTGAGTGTCTAGATCTAGAATCACCTAGGAGACAGCTCTGGGCATGTCTGTGGGAGAACTTTTAGATGGGATTAACTGTGTAGAGGCCCCATGCCATGGGCTGGAGGCTCAAAGTGAAGAAAATGGAGGACAAGAGCCGAGTGAAGGCACCACTCTTCTCTGCGAATGGCAGATGCAATGTGAACGGTTGCGCCCAGCTCCTGTTGCCACGCCCATCATGGTGGACAGTGTCCTCAAACCACGAGCGAACATAAGCCCTTTCTGCCTTAACGTGGTGCATTTTGTCACAGCCGTGTGAGAAAGGTTCTGGGTTCTGGAGGTAGAGGCTGTGCCACTGCAGGCTGCTGCAGTCTACAAAAGAGGGTAAGGAGCCGAGCCTCTATCTCATGCCATGAACTTAGAAGAGTAAAACAAGAGGGAAGTGGTGGCCACTCTTAGCAAGTCTGAGCAAGGAGCTCAGTGTGGTGAGAAAGTGAAGGGGGAAGATCCAGATAGAGAAGACCTTGCTGCAGAGACGCCGCCAAAGGAAGCATGCTTGTTTCACGCATGAAAGAGCAGGCAGGGGCTGGGAGAGGCCTCAGCCGAAAGGTGCTGGCTGTACAAGTGTGAGGACCGGAGTTTGGATCCCCAGCACCTGCACAGAAAGCCTGGTGGGCACGAAGCTGCCTATAATCCCAGCACTTGGGAAGCAGAGACAGGGGATCCTGGGCAAGCAGGCTGGCTAGACCTGCAGGAATCTGGGTTCAGAGAGAAATCCTACTGAAAAAGACTCAATATTAATGCCTACCCTCTCTGAGCAAGTACACCATATACATGAGATCAAGCATATACACATGTACAACACACACACATACCACCACTACACACTCATATACATATTACATATCACACCTACCACATGCTACACACCACACACACATGTATCTACAATACATAATATACATGTGCACACACACACACACACACACACACACACACACACACACACACACACACACACACGAGAGAGAGAGAGAGAGAGAGAGAGAGAGAGAGAGAGAGAGAGAGAGAGAGAGCAGAAAGGCCTGCTGGGTTGAAGTATAGCAGTCTAGGAGCAAGGTGGGGAGCAATGGCATTAAATGAGGTTAGTATGCAGTGTAGGCTCATTTTGGGGTCTGTTAGGATACCTCACTAAGTGATTGATACTTTAATGATTTTGACCAAAAACTTCTTTTCTTTTTCAAAAAATGTAACTAACACACCCCTTTGTTTCTATAGGGCCTAATAATAATTAGTTTTAAAGAACATGAATTTATTCTAAAGGAAACACCTAGACATTGGAGTTGGGGTCAAATTGTCCCAATGATTGGAAACTCCTGTAACATGAAGACAAGTGTGTAGTGGGATTTTCACTTTGTCTGCTTCTGTGGCACTGACCACACCCATTGGGGGGTGGAGCCAGGGGCGGAAGTGACCCGTGGAACTAGGTCTGAGGAGGAGCCAGTGAACGCTGTCTTGCTGGTGGTACCCAGAGAGAAGAGCATCAGGTGCAACCTGCTGTGTTCATCTGTCTATGTTGTGAGCTATTTCTCCCTGAATAAACATCTATTTGGCCTATTTGTTTATCCTGATCCTTATTAAACCGCAATGCAAGTGTCTCTGTTCAATCTGGTGTCTATGAGAACTCAATAACCAAACACACAAAGATACAACATTCAGCACACTGCCCAACACTCATCCATTTGTGTGGCCAGAGGATAAGACAGGCAAGAATGGAGGTGAGTGTTCCCCTAAGAACTCCGGATTGGGTAGCAAGCAACACGGATGATATCTTTTACATTAACAGCTGATTTTACTCAGCCCCTTGAAGGGTTTGGAGATGGACAGTGAGTGTGACTACTCTTGGGAGGGTGAAGGTAGAGGTTGGTAGTTTATGGGAGTGACAGGAAGCAGGAATTCCTGGCAGAGCCACTGAAAGATTCCCTGTGAGATGTGGTGAGAGCCTGTATCCTGTACAGATATTTTCCCCATTGCACAGATTGTCTCTTCACTCTGTTCTCTTCTAAAAGTTTTGAATATACAACTCATGCACCCAAGTCCTTAATCCACTTTGAGATTGCTTTTGGATATGGAGTGAGATAAGGTCCTAATTTTGTTCTTCTGTGTATGGATAGTCAGTTATCCTTTTGCCCATTATCAAATAGATAATCCTTTCCCTGTGGGTGTTTTGGGCACTTTTGTTGAAGATCAGTGGACTGTAATGCCTGTACCCATTTCTTAGCTCTCAATAATTTAGTTGACCTGTGTATCTGTTTTTATGCCAGTAACATACCGATAAGAGGGATGAATGTGCACAAATGTGTCTTACCTCAAAGTAAGACAACTAAACAAAGGCACATTTAAACAGGCAGTTCTCAAAATAAGATAAAAATAGCAAAAGGGCACATAACAAATGCTCAAAATCAGCCATCACCAGAAAAATGCAAACCAAAATGACTACAAGCTGTCACCTTGCTCCATGTGGCATGGTTACTGTGAAAACAGAAATAAAAACCGGGAGAGTCAGTGGTGGGAGGGTACGGCAAAAAAGGGGACCCCTGTGCACTGTGGGTAGGGCAGTAAATTAGCACAGACATTTTACAAGACAACTTGTGGGGTCCTCAAAGAGGTAAAAATAGAACTACCATATCATCCAGCAATTTTTACGCCTGGGCATATATATATACTCAACAATTATGAAATCAGTACGTCAAAGACATTGTCCTGCTGCCATGCTCACTGCAGCAGGTGGGACACAGAACCAACCTAAGAGTCCTCTGGTGGACAAGTAGGAAGGAAATGTTATGTTTGTTTATATATCATCTTCATGTATGCTTTACATAATGGAATACTGCCCAGCTTTATCGAAGAAAGAAATGTTGACATTTGCAACAATATGGATGAACTTGAAGGACACAATAGTAATTAAAATAAGTGTGGCAAGAAAGGAAACTGCTGTCCTCTCATTTACATGTGGAATCCGAAAACACTGAACTCATTGAAGGGTTGAATGGTGGTTGTGGAGGACCAGGAGTAGGGAGTTGGAGATAACGGAATGATGGCAGCCTGACCTTGCTCACTGTGGGAAGGGGTGGAATGGGATATTTTTAGGAGATACTGATAGTCCTTGCTGGGAAGAAGAAAGAGAGTGTGTGTGATTCTTTGCCCTTTCTAGACTGCTTTCTGCACCTGCTGATCTTGCCTTCACCTTGAAAATCTTAGATCATGGAGGCCCCTCTAGCCCTGGAGCTGGCATCACCTGATTTCCCAAACGCTCCCTTGGCCACTCCCTAGATTTCCTGGATGCTTTTCTCCAGACCCTTTCTTTGGTTGCATACTCAGCCAGCGGCATACCTTCCCCCTGCCACAGCGCTTTCCAAATAAATTGGTTAAGTCCCCAGGTGCCTCTGTTCTTGCTAGCAACCATTCATCCATTGCAATCACAAGATCCTGCTGCGAACACCAATCCACGTTTTCTTCACATGCGGAACAGCATGTGCACATAGTAAGAAAGCACCCCACTGACCAGACTTCACGGTTTCAGGATTATGGCTTCTAAGAGAGCTGGCTCTGGTGTTCATAACCAGCCTGGAGGCTACTGCATGGTCTTTGCTTTTGAAAACTTGTTATTTATTGATCTTGATATTCATGGGATATCTCATCATAAGATGTTCAGAAAACAGAAGTAGGCCTGAGACTAAGATGGGTTAGAGAATGGCTACAATAATTAAGTCAACTTCTTTCAGTAGGAGAGCAGGCCTGTCCGCTTGCGAGTCTGCTGTGCATAAAATACTGTTCAGTAAACTGTATCCCCATCAGCCATGCTGCTCCAAGCAGGGCACATTCTTTTCAGGTTGCTCCATGAAGATAGCAGCACGTGAGTGGGAGGAAACAGAACAAAACTTGAAGGGTGGGAAGCAGGAGAGCAGAGAGCCCTTGCCCAAGCCAGGGCCACTGTCCCCTTTACTTGAGACCTTTGGCTATTGGCTCAAATTCTGACAATCTGGGAGCTAGAAGAGCTAGAAACAGATAACCTACTTGTGAGGGGTGTGGTAGACACAGCATGCCCGGGCTTTTGGACTAGAAAGCCCCCATGTTAACACCATTACTGCTAATAACACCAGGCCCCACTATAACAACAACAATCACATAGCTTTCTGGTTGCCAGGCACTGTTCCAGACACTTTATTCATGTTAACTCACTTGATTCTTACAATCCCACTAAGAGCATTAGGAAAGCAGAGGCAGGTGGATCTCTGTGATCAGCTGTGTCTACATAGTGAGTTCCAGGGCAGCCGAGGCTACATAATGAGACCTTTCTCAAAAACAAAACAAAATACCAACATTAAAGCCTCTAAGAGAGAGGTACTATTATCATGTCCATTTTAAAGAGGAGAGAACTGAGGCCTAGAAATTTAGCAAGTTGCAAGTTGCATGTGTCATGGAGGCAACAACAGTCTCCCGACAGCTGGGCTCCAAAGTCAGTGTTCTTTAACAGCCTGCTTAAAAGTCACTCACATGGGGCAAAACCTGGAAGGCCCTGGAGTTTGTTATGCTGGCTATGAAATGGCGATAAAGGTACCAGCTTGGCAAGGGGATTTTGTGGGTTCAGATAACAAGCATTGAGTAACTCCTCATGTTGTGGTGACCACCTCCACCAGGCACAAAATTATTTTCCTTGCTATTTCATAACTGTAATGTAAATATCTGTGTTTTCCAAGGGTCTTAGGTGACCTCGTAAAAGGGTCATTGAACCCCCAAAGGAGTTGAGAACTTCTGGTTTAGAGGAAAGAACCTAGTTGGAATCTCTGAGAAGGTTTTGGTTGTATACAACAAGAAAAAATGGAGTTCCCGGAAGGGGTACAGGATGTCTGGAGTTCCCACAGTTGAGCTTGCAGGAGTCTCTCAGATGAAGGATTTTCTGCAGGACATTTATAGAGAGTGTTCTTGATAATGCAACTCATGGGGGAGTAAGAGAAGGAGAAGGGAGAAGAATGAACGTTTCTGGCCTGTGGTAAGGGGCAGCAGAGGCCTCAGCAGACCTCACAAGAGAATATCCCATGGGATGCCATCCCCAGCGAGTGTGCATGTCTTTGGGTAAGGAGGCACTCTTGAGCACTCTTGCTGAGGTTGCAACATTAAGTAATGTTGCTGGCAGCTCCAGAAATGCACACCATTTTCAAGAACATCTAGCACTACACATCAGAGCTCCTACTGGAGGTAGTGACCGGGACTGAAGTAGCTAGATAGCTCAGCTGAGAAAGGAGTGGTTAGGCTGGCCTGGGAGGCAAGAGAGAAGGGGCAATTAGTAAGAGGCAAATACGATCTGAAGAGAAACCAGACAAGGGGCAATTAGAACATGGTCTCTCACTCCAAGGTACAGTTGCCGGCCGAGTGCACCCGAATAAGTCTAGCCTGGGTTACAGCTATGTATTGACCAGACTGAGTGGGACATGGCTGAAAATTTCTCAAATACTAGACCTGAAGTGGAACTTGAGTGTCATTACTAGAAGGGAAGGAATTGGCCGCTAGGGCAAAATACTAAATGTCCATTAAATATTAAAATCTAGCATCAAGAGGCCCTTGTGAACCTTTCTAGTTTGCTAGAAAGCTTCAAAATTTTCTGTTCTAACTTCATTGCCTCTTTGAAATGTGTCTTAAGAGGTCTTCCCATCAACAGGTACACCTTCCCTGAGATTTGTTTTGATTCTCAGCAATATTGGAGATGAAATTTGGGGTTTCGTATACTCAAACCAAGTACCCTACAAAAGGCAGAGGCTCTTTGCCCACTTCTTGCTCCTGTCTTACTACTTGCGTTGGTTGATGGGAGGCTAAGGCAGTGATTCTGTGACAGTTCTGAACCTACTTCCAAGAGGTCTTGAAGAGTCTCAATCTCTCAAGGCATCCTACTCCATCTTCCCTGTGACTGGTGGAGAAGCCTGTTGGGAGATTTTGGACAGGGACTGGCCACCTTCACTAGAGCACTCAGACTTGCAACATCCTAGCTGACCCTCAAATGTGAAAGAAAGTTCATCCAAGACCAGTTAAGCCCACTCAGATCTGAACACTGTAGAACAATGAACTAGACTGCTACCATGCATGCATGTGCTTTCTCTAGTTCTCCTATCACAGGAATAAAGGATTATACAGGCAAGATATTTTCTGAGTAGATAGTTCACGAACAAGAAAAAGGCTAGAAAGCCAGTCAGACTTCCAGAAAGTGCCAAGGCCAAGATCCACCTCATGCAGAGGCCCCAAAATTAGGAGGACAGAAATAAGGTTGTGGTAGTGTTGCAAATATTTGTATATATGTATATATATATTCAGTGAGTCACAAGCTTGAGACCATGTTGCACTCTGCAGAAAGATCTCTCTCTCACTCTCTCTCTCTCTCTCTCTCTGTCTCTCTGTCTCTCTGTCTCTCTCTCACTCTCTCTCTCTCTGTCTGCCTGTCTCTCTCTCTCTTTCTCTCTCTCTCTCTCTCTCTCTCTCTCTCTCTCTCTCTCTCTCACACACACACACACACACACACACACACACAAACAAAATGATTGGAATTACCCTACAATCCAGAAAGCCCACTTATTTTTTAAATTTATATTTATTCTATTGTTTTATGTATATGAGTATTTTGCCTACATGTATGTATGTGTACCATGTGAGCATCTGGTGTCTCACCAGAAGAGGGCATCAAATACTCTGTGACTGGAGATACAGGCAATTGTGGACCACCCAGTGGGTGTTGGAAATTTAACTAGAGTCTTCTGCAAGAGCAACAAATGCTTTTTATTTTACTTTTTTTGTTAAAAACTTTTTTGAGACAGGGCTTCTCTGTGTAGCTTTGGAACCTGTCCTGGTACCAGCTGAGGCTGGCCTCAGACTCACAGAGATCCACCAGCCTTTGCCTCCCAAGTGCTGGGATTAAAGGTGCATGCAACCACCAAACACAGTTTCCTCTATATTCACTCCTCCTGTTCTCTCCCCTACCTCCTTCGTACCTCCCCCCTTCCTCACATCCACTCCTCAGAAAGGGCAAGGCCTCCCATGGGACTCAACGAAGCATGGCATAACAAGTTGAGGCAGGACCAAGCTCCTCCCCACTGCATATGGAATGGGCTTCAAAAGCCAGCTCATGCACCAGGGATAGATCTTTGCCTCACTGTTAGGGGCCCCACAGACAGACCAAGCTACGCGACTGTCACCCACATGCAGAAGGCCTAAGTAGGTCCTGTGCAGGCCTCCCAGCTGTCAGTCCAGAGTCTGTGAGCTCTAGGAAACTTGGGTAAGCTGTCTCTGTGGGTTTCCTTGTCATGACTTTGACTCCCCCCCATTCTCATATAATCCCTCCTCCCTCTCTTTAACTGGGCTCCTGGAGCTTGGCTCAGTGCTTGCCTGTGGATTTCTTCATCTGCTTCCATCAGTTACTGGATGAAGGTTCTATGATGACCATTAGGGTAGTCACCAGTTTGATTATAGGAGATAGCCAGTTCAGGCACCTCTCTACTATTGCTAGGAGTCTCAGTTGGGATCATCCTTATGGATTCCTGGGTTTCCTGGGTACCAGGTTTCTCCCTAGCCCCATAATGGGCCCCTCTATCAAGATGTCTTTTTCAATGCTTTCTCTCCTCTCCATACCTCCCCCAACTGGGTCATCCTGATACTCCATGTTCCCATTCCTTGCAACAAGTGTTCTTAACTGCTGAGCCAACTCTCTGGCCTCAGCATCCTGCTTTTGAGTCTATTCCACTTTCCATTCCCAGGTGTGGCATCTTCCTGTTCTCTTCTGGTGAATGTAAGGTAGGAAGTATAGGTGCTTCCCACCTATGGATTTATTAAGCTATAATTTCAATGGAGTTGCCAATTGAATTTCATTTAAGCCATACTCTGAGTTGAAAACTACAGTAACAGTCATCACCATACAGTTTCCTCTGTGATGTGTGCTGATCAAGACCTGTAAGGTCTCCTCTACTGGTAAGTTTCAGGCGTTCATGAAGTGTTGTAAACTTTGGTGTCTTCTGTGTATTAGAACCTTTAGAGTATATTCCCTTGATAACTGAACTTTGTACTCTTCAACTGGCATGACTTTTTCTCCACTCCCTGCTCCTGGCAGTGATTGCTTCATTCTGTTCCTAAGTGTTCAACTCTTTTAAATTCTACATCTAAGTAGTGTCACAGAGTGCTATTCTTCCTTTTGACGTATTTCACTTTGCATAAGACCTTGAAGGTTTGCCCACATTGAGTCAAATGACACAGCATTTTCCTTATTTATTTTTATCGTTGTTGCTTGTTTTAAATGGCTGGATGGCAATTCTATTTTGTTTATGCATTTTCTTTTCTCGGCAGATCCTTTGGTGAACACTTTCTCTGTTTCTCTGTCACAGATACTATAAATGGTACTGCTGTATACTTTACCAGGCTTTCTTTTTTCCTGCCCACCAACTAGCTTCCAAATCATGACTTGGAGACTTATTATTAGTTACGAATACTCCATCCTATCTTATGCTCATTTCTTGGTAGCTCTTATAACTTAACCTGATTCTCTTCACTTATGTTTTGCTTTGAGGCTTATTACCTTTCTTTCTGTATATCTTACTTTCCTGCTGTCTCCATGGCTGGCTGGTGGCTGCCTGATTTCTGGCCCTGGGCATGTCTCTTTCTTTCCTCAGGCACTTCCTATTTCCTCTCTCTCCCCATCTCCCTCCTTATTTTATTTGCCCACCAGCCCTGCCTATCTCTCTCTTGTTTAGCTATTGGCAGTTCAGCTTTTTATTAGACCAATCAGGTGCCTTAGGCAGGCAAGGTGAAACAAATACAGCATAAACAAATGTAACACATCTGTACTTTGTTAACAAAGGCAGCAGAAACAAATGTATCATATCTTCACATAGTTAAGGTAACATTCCACAGCATAAACATATCTTTGCCCAGTTAAAATACTATTACACAGCAGTAAACATCTGAAGGCAAATATCTCTTGACACATGGTTTTCATTTTGTTCTGATACAGACTCTCAAGTGGAATTGCTGGATCATAGGACAGTTCTATTTTTTTTTTTTTAGTATATTACCATTGTATGTGGTTGGTGTGTGTGTGTGTGTGTGTGTGTGTGTGTGTGTGTTTCCTGGTGCTGAGAAGGTCAGAAGAGGGGACTGGATTTCCTGGAACTGGAGTTAAGTGAACCACCCATGTGGGTACTGGAAATTGAATCTGGGCCTCTGCAAGAGCAACGGATGCTCTAAACTGCTGAGCTGTCTCTCCAGTTATCTACCTTGTTTTTGAGGCAAAGTCTCTCCTGTTTCTACTATTCTGCATACTCTGGACTAGCAGGTCCACAAGCATCTGAGTGTTTCTCCTGGCTCTACGTCCCATTTCACCACAGGACTGGTGGGGTTACAGACTTGCACTCAGCCTCTGACTTTTTTATATGGGCTCAAGGATCAAACTCAGACCACCAGGCTTGTGCAGCGAGCACTTTAAGTAATCCTGCCAGACACTACATTAGTCTTTTGATGAATCTACACCCTGTTCTGAAATCTACACAGCATTTGCCACCAACTCTCCTCCCACTAGCAATTCACCATTGCTCCCTTTACTCCATACCCTTGTCAGTACTGCCTTTCTCTCTCTAGTGGTTTTGAAAATAGCCACAACCTAGCAGGTGTGAGTGGATATTTCCTTGCAGTTTTACTTTGTATTTTCCTGGTGATTGGTGATGGTAAGTGTCTTTGCATAGAAAACATCTATTTAGGTCCTTTGACAAATTTAAAGTCAGATTACTTGGTTTAATTAGTTTTGCTATTAGTTTTTATGAGTTTTTATGTACTCTGTATATCAATAACTTATCAGATACTTGACTTGCATGTAATTCACTTGTTGTCTGTGTCTTTTGCTACACTGAATGCTCTTGGAAGTAGTTGCATTAATTCACGGTGAGTGTGTTGCCCATGCTTTTGAGGTCCTTTGTATTCTACTCATTGCCTTGAGTGACGTCAAGCAGCCTTGCTTTTCATTTACTTCTAGAAGATTTAGGGTTTCAAATCTTACATTTAAGTTTATAACCCTATTTTAATTTTTGTGAGTACAGTAAGATTAGCGTTTTATCTCATTCTTTTATGAATGGATATCTTGTTTCCTCAATACCATTGATTGAAGACATCCTTCTCCATTGTGTTTAAGAAAACACAATTTTCTCATTATGGCATGAATCATTTGACTGTCCATATTTGGGTTTATTTCTGGGCTTTTGAATCTATCCAATTTGCTATGTGTATATTTTTTTGTTTTTTGTTTTTTGTTTTTTTTTTTGCTATATTCTTCCAAACTAGATTTTGTTGTTCAAATTAGAACAGTCTTTCCTGTCGACATCTGTTTTCCCTTAACTGAATGTAGGGGTCTAGCAGTGGGGAGGCAATTAATCTTAGATTCCCACCCGACATCCAAATCTAAGCTGTCTACATATCAAATGAAGCCTATAGCCTGAGTGTGTATGTGTGTGTGTGGTGTGGTTTCTTTGGTCAACTAATTAGTTGGCTTTTCCCAACTGTGTAATGACCTTTTTATTGCTCCAGCATTTATTGAAACTGTGAGTTGTATCAGTGGTTTTATGGATATGATTTCATGAGTGTCCCCATTTTTCAGTGAAGAGGGAGAGACTCAGAAAGGTGAAGAACTCTCCCAAGGCCACACAGCTATTAAGTGACACAGACAAAGTCATTTGGAGGCTTTGACTTGTCATTTCAGTTGTTCTCATTCTTAACATTAGTGACCACCCCAACCAGGGACTTCTCTCTGGCTATGTGACCCCTCCAAAAGAAATATGGGAATTAAAGTCTATAAAAGAGAGGCACTGGATAGCTAAATTAAAGAGAGTTTATCCCTTTTCCTTTTTTATTGATTAATTTTGTCATTTGACAATTCACACATGTGTGTAATATATTCTGATTACTATTGCTTCCCACAAATCTTACTTCCTTTCCACCCATATCAGTCACACCCCCTACTTACCTGTCTCTTTCCAAGGTTTGTGACTTGATTTTGTTTTGTGATCCATTTGCCATTAGACAAAATTTGAGATATTGACATGAATTATGGAACAATATAGTTAGATCTCATTTTAATATTGATATTATATAGTGAACAATATTTTGTATTTTATCATACATCATCTTGAACAAATTGGATCATGCAACTATTGGTGGGTCATTTCTTGAATCTGCTTTTGTATTGGAGGCTGTTTACATTGATGAATAGATATATTGTTACATTGATGACTAGATATATTTTAAGAAAGGATTAAACTGTGGTGTGTCATCCATTATGAATTGATTGCTTGCATCACGAGAGATATGGATTTAATTTCATTCTTTGGCAAGTGGAGATCTGTTGTGTGGTATCAACAAAAACTTCCTGAATGGGTCTATAGTAACTCAAGAAATAAAACCAAGAATTGACATGGGATTGCATAAAATTAAAAAGTTCTGAACAGTAAAGGAAAGAACTAATTGAATGAAGAGATGGCCTACACAGTGGAGAAAAAAAATCTTTGCTAACAGAGTATTTTTTGTTTGTTTGTTTTTCAACACAGGGTTTCTCTGTGTTGCTTTGGAGCCTATCCTGGAAGCATCTCTGTAAACCAGGCTAGTCTGGAACTCACAGAGATCCACCGGCCTCTGCCTCCCTAGTGCTGGGATTAAAGGTGTGTGCCACCAATGCCCAGCACTAACAGAGTATTAATGTCCAGAATATATAAAGAATGTATCAAACTACCAAATAACCAAAGTCCATTAAATTAATGAGTAATGAAATACAATTCTCAAAAGAAGAGTTACAAATGGCTGTTAAACAACAAGGAACTTAACCCCCACTTGAAACTGGCTTAAAAGTAAAAAGTAGTTTTCTCAAGAGGACTCATTGGCCTCCCATGGAATCCAAAGAGAAGAGGGCAACTGGACTTCAGACCTACAGGAATGTGGCAGCCAGCATGGAACCCTTGTGCACTAGCGTTCCTTCAATGGGCTTCTCAGCCCTACTCCAGGCTCTGCTTTTTGGATAGATTTTTCTCTAGACAGAACATCTGCAGGCCAAGCTGGTTATAACTACCTCTACTGTAAATGTAACTGTTTGTGGTAGTGGATCTGTCACATTGTAGACATATGGCTGCATGCTGTAGTAGGGAATGGAGCAGATCTCAGCCAGGGTGGCATCACGTGGCTGGCTGGCCCTCGTCTCTGTTTGACGCATCAGCCTCCTTCTTTAAGATGAATGAAGGGCTGGGAAGATTCAGGGAGATGATCAGAGTCAGGTAGGGTTGCATGGGCCCTTGGGCCAGTGGAAGCTATGGACCCAGGGAAGAGATTTGTGGTGCTCCCAGCTTTGGTCTGAGAGCTCTTTTTGGTAGTGAGTAGTGGTCAATGCAACTCACGACTGGTCAAGGTACTGAATATGAATAACTGTAAGTGTTCAGCTGTGGAGAGGTCATTGACAACAACCTCTGTCCAGCTAAGGCCCAGAGATCTTTGCAGAAGAGGGGGTGGAGGATAAAACCTGTTGGGTGGGGAGGAGAACCATGAAATGCTGACTGGACACAATATGGCTGTTGTACACATGAAGTCACAGCAGCTGTGGTTAACCGCTTAAGCTGTGCAAGGGCTCAAGCCAGTCAAAGTTCCAGCATGGATGGAGGAGAAGCCAGACTTCCCTGTGTATCACAATAAATAAATGGCCCAGAGACTGGTACTGGGATTCAAGCTTCAGGCTGAAGACCAGAAAAGCAAAGCAGCTGACCACTAATTTTTACCTCCACCTCAGACAAAAAGGTGATCCTGACTCCACCAAACCTCACACTGTAATCCCAGACTGCTATGCTCTCTTCACTGTGACTGGAGAATCCTGAGACTAAATGCCAGCTCTGAGACTTTGCTCCTGTCTTATATACTTCCCTAATGCTGGGATCAAAGGCATGTGATCCCAGGTGCTGGGATCAAAGGCATGAACTCTGTTACTCTTCCCTCTCCCGTAGGCTATGGTGGCCTTGAACTAACAGAGAGCTGACTACCTCTTATTCCTGAGTCCTGGGATTAAAGTTGTGTGCCACCACTGCCTGATCTCTATAGCTTGAGGTTGACTTTGCTTTCTGAATCCCCAGGCAAGTTTTAATAAATCAGAAATAATATATCACCACAACCCTGTAATGAGGAGCTATTGGTAATTTGTGGCTGCTGAGTGGGGGGGCAGTCACTTTCTTTCCAGGACTTGGCCAATGGTAGGTGGCTCATGCTCTAGTAGATAGCCTCACACCCATGAGCATAGGAGCAGCAGTAATTGGACTCAGGAGATTATTGATAACAACAATAAAAGCAACAGGATATGTAGTTGAGAAAGATTGAGTCAGGGGGCACTAAAGGAAGTTGGAGGGAGATAGTAAGAGATGAATATGGTCAATAAACATTATACAAATGTATAAAACATTCAAATAAAATATTATTTATAACCTCAAAATACCAAACAAATGAATCTTTTGCTACTTAAAACCATTTAGTATGAAGAATGAGTTTATGACATTTTAATGCATATATAATTGTACCTTGTTCATAATCATCCCCTGATTATCTTTCCTTGTCCAACTCCACTGGTCTTTCTCTGCCCCAAAATAATCCCCCTTCTGCTTTACTCATTACTTCACATATGAGATAAGCATACAGTATTGTCTTTCTTCTTCAATTATCTATTGTTGTTACACTTCCTCATCTTTAAATGCCTTCTTACCTCCCATAGTGTCCCTGTCTACTTCCACATCACATATTTAGGTGAATCTAGACTCTACATAGGAGCGAAAACACACATTGTTTTTCTGAGACTGAACAGCCTCACTCCTAACTGCTAGACAGCACTGCCCATGCTCACATCTGGACTTCATCCTGGTGTTCAGAATTAATAGTGTTCAACCAGTAGGCCTTTTAGAGCATGACAATGTACACCATTGCTAGTGCACTGACCAAGGCTAAGAGTCAAGAAGAGCATGCCCAACCAGGGAAATACTAGTACCTGGCTCTGAGACTTGGTTTTTGGTGGTCAACTAGACTGGATCTGGGTCTGTGAGAACACTTCCAGTAAGAATCAGCTGAGGAGCGATTACCTTCCTCTAGGGTACCCTCTGTGGAAGCTCAGATATAAGGATGTCTGAGAGAAAGGTGGTGTTGGTTTTGCCTGCCCACCTTCACTCTTTGTTTGTGAGTACATCTACCTGGTTAGCTACTGCTGCTGCCATAGGAACCCATTTTCTTTGGTCTTCCAACGTGGACTGAATATCAGTGGCTCTCAGGAACCCTCCATGTCTTCATTGTCAGGGTGAGACTGCTGAGGCTGGTAGACTGAGCAGCTATTGGTTTCTTGACCTCTCTAGTATGAGACAGTCATTGTTGTATTGCACAAACTGTATTGTGTAAGTCAATCTAATACGTCACTTTTCACTATGTATCCATTCTATCAGTTTTGTCCCTCCAGAGAAGAAGCCTGACTAACACACTTGCCTAATAGTCCATAACTCATAAACTTCCTCACAGGAAACTTGAAGCAAGGCAGGACAACACCAATGACTCCCATCCTGCAGGTGGAGAACAGAGGACTCAGGAAGGCTATATTCTATGTAGAAAAATCCAGTTTTTTCTCAGCTCTTACCCCTCTCTGAACCTCAAGGAATGCTTGCATTTGCTTTCCCATGAATACCCCTCTTCTGACAATGTTCCTGGGCTGGAAGCACAGCACAGAACATTGCCTACCTGTGGTTGGTTGTTTTCTAATCTTTGACTCTTTTGAGGACTTGTCACCCAGCTCTCAAATAAATACATGGAGTCTTTAATTTTTCTTATGAATGCCTGGCCTTAGGTTAGCTTGTTTCTTGCCAGCTACCTTTTGCCTCTGGGTTTTTTTACCTTTTCCCATTTCCATATATATATATATTTCTTTACTTCTTCCTCTGTGCCTTACTATGTAGCTGGGTGGCTGGTCCCTGATGCCCTCCTCTTTCTTTTCTTGTTCCTAGATCTCTCTTCCCAGATTTCTCCTCCTATTTATTCTCTCTGCCCGACAAGACCTTCCCATCCTTTCTCCTGCCTTGCTATTGGCCATTCAGATCTTTATTAGACTATCAGTTGTTTTAGACAGGCAAAGTCACATAGCTTCACAGAGTTAAACAAATGTAACATAAAAGAATGCAACACATCTTTGCACCATTAAACAAATGTTCTACAGCATAAACAAATCTTAAACTAATATTCCACAATACTTACCCACTCGCACTTTGATGGCATCTGAGGTAGGAGAGACTGGTGCCATGTCCTTTTTACAGGTCAGAAAATGAGGATCAGGGAGTAGTTTATTCAAAGTCCCATATCTAGCCTGCACCTGCCCATCCACTGGAAACATGGTTTTCTTGAAGATGACATCTAATGATACAATGAATAGTGGGATAAATTCATCCTGTGGACAGTGAATAATGACATTCCTTTGCTATGCTTCAGACTGCACAGCACCGAGAAACACTTGGTCTTTGCTCAGGCTCTGCTGTCTCTTTTGGAAGTCTTTTCTCCAACATGCGCTCAATTCAGTCCCTCCCTTCTGCGGGACTTTATTGTGGAGACCCAACACTGAGTACTTTATTTGCTGCTATAACTTGGATCCCATCTTCTTTGTTTTCTGAAGCCCTTCATTCTGTTTTACCATCCAAATGGGTTCGCCTTATCACACCTCCTGCATGTTGGTATACTAAAAGACCTACATCTTCTCTTCTTTATTTGAGTGACTGGTGGGCAGCCTTCCTATAACACAACCTAGATTGAAGCAGGTATAGAGAAAAGAGTGTCCCCCAAAAGAAAGGCTAGAATAGAAGAGTGTCCTTGTGGCTAAACTGTTTGAGGTACAGAAACTAGCCCTGTTGGAAAAGTCCTTGAGGTGAGTGTATGAGGCATAAAAGCTAGGAATGAGTTCAAGGCTCACCCCAGAATGTATAAGCTGTGTGAGGGTTCTCAAGCTCACAGTGTAGCTCACCATAACACCACATCTTGGTGTTATCAGACAGAAGTATGCGCAGAATGCACTTCAGCTGTGGCCTAGTAACAATTTGGGTACAGGAAGATCTGTAAAATCTGGGCTTAGGGCCTACTAGGAAGTCAGAGAGAAGTACCCATATTTAAGGACCATAAATGGGTAAAGTACACAGGATTTGGGGCTGACCAGTTGTTGTGAGAGAGTAAGGATACATGGACCAGGGATTGCAGATTTCCACTTGGGGTAATGGGCACATGATAGTGACATTCACTGAGGCAGGTGTCTTGTCAGTTTTTGTTCCTACTAAAAATATCTTTGGACAGGAAGTTTAATCACAAATGTTTGCTTTTCAGTGTAGGTCAGGTAGTCCATCATCAAGGTGCTTGCAGAGCTGATGCCTACTGAGACCAGCCTTGTGGTTTGAAGATGGCTACCATCTAATGTGTGTTACATGACAGACAGCAGAGAGTGACAGTTTGCATGTCTCCCATTCCCAAGATTACCAAGCCCATTACAAGGATTCTACTCTCATGGCCTAACAACCTCTCTCATAACCATGCTTTCAAATCCCATCACACTGAGGGCTCAGGTTTCAACATGAATGGGATGGGACATAGCAATGGATACAGGATGAGTTAGGAAAGGGTTGTGAGCTCAGTTTTAGGGTACAGGTATATGGAACATTCACTTGGAAATGGCTAGTATAACTGTATGTTTGGGGCTTCTTTATACTTTGTCATGGAAAGGTGGGAGAGAATCATAATGATGACAGTGCTTGTAGCTGAGGACATTTTGCCACTTTCCACATTAGGGAACAGTTGGCAATGCCTGGAAACACTTTGGTGTGCCACAAGGGTGGGTTTACAGGAAAGGCTACAAATGCTACCAAACATTGTATAATGCATGGTGAAGTGTCATCCAGGCTAGAGTGTCAGCTGGACAGACACGGGGAAACCCTGAGTAAGGAATAGCTGGGGCATACAGAAGCAGCCTTGTTGTAAAGTAGGTAAAGAAGGCTTGGTGTAAAGAAGATGGGCTGGAGTCTGGCACCCTGGCTATGCTACTTACTGCTTGAGCTTCAGGAGCATTGCCTTCTTCATTTAGGAAGCAGGGCTGTTAATGTCTCCCAGGAAGAGTAAAGATGCAGAGCACAATGCCAGCCCAGGGCAAGAATGAAAACAATCTTAGTTCATACTGGCGATACTGTTTGGGTTCAGGGGGTACTGCTTGCTGGTGCATGTGTCCAACAAATAATTGTCCCATGTTCGCTGGGTGGTGGTCATCATGCTGGGCACAGGACATTCGATGGTCCCATGTTCGATGTGTGGTGGTCATCACACTGGGCACAGGGCATTGGATGGTGAGCAAACTACCGTCCTTGGCTTCTTGATTTTTGTGTTAAGACTGACTCTCTCCACCTTCTCTCTCTTTAACTCCCTCCTTATTTCTCAATATCTTTCTCATGAATGCAGCTGATATACATCTGGCTACCTGAGAGCAACTCCTCATCTCTCCCTGTCAGCTGAGTGTCTGTCTTCAGAAATGGGCAATGTTGGATTTGAGTCCCAGTTGTCATCTTCAGATATCAGAGCTTTCCTTCCCTGACATCTCAGTGTGTTCTCCTCGTGTGCTCTGTGCATTTGTCCCATCTTTTGTGAATTCTATGACCTTAGAAATTGACGTCTAACATCTTTCTTCCTACTTTTCCTGGTTTAAGGAAATTTGCCCAATTTTGATTCTTTAAAAATTATTGTCATTGTTAGGCATACAAACCAGGGACCCCACGCATGTTAAATCCATGAAATCCATGCTCATGCATGTTAAACCTGTGTTCATGCATGTTAAACTGTGCTCTGCCATTGAGTTACACATATTCTAAACCAGGGTCCCATGCATGTTAAACTTGTGCTCTGCCACTGAACTACATCACAACCCGAGTTTAAGGCTTTATCTATGAAACTCAAGAAAGATGCACATGACAGACTTCCTGTGGTGATGGTGACTGTAGATACCCTGGTGGCACTTATCTTTATAGACAAGTCTGCCATGGAACATATTACACTTAAAAGGGACAGACATTTGTTGAGTTCTTCAGCATGGCGACATTCTAGCGAAGGAGAGCAAACAGTCAATTGGACAGCCAGGAGTGCACACCTGTCATCCCGGCATTTGGGAGTTGGAGGGAGGAAGTTGAGGAGTTTGAAGCCAGCCTGGGTGGTAGGAGACCCTGTCTCACACAGTAAATAGAATGGGTGGCACACTTTTCCACTTGGGGCTAAACTTCTACTCTGCAAGCCTGTGACTGCTTGTTATTACCCAAGGTCTAAGGTCTGAGCTTGATTGGGCTAGCCTACCCATGTAAGTATATGTGTGGGTATATTTATACTTTTATCTAGGTAGCTGCCCCCCCTTTTAGATAACGAATATGAGATTTAGAAGAACAAACAGTTTGGGTTCACAGAGCCAGGACGAAGGTAAAGGAGAGCTAAAAACCCAGAGGCACTACCTCTCAGCCTTGCTCTTCCAATTGCTTTTTCGTCAGAGGCACAGGGAGACCCATCAAGCCTTCAGAAGGCAGCAGCAATAATTCATGGATGGCATGTCACATTCCCTGTTTATTTCAGGGGTTCTTGCAGCGCAAACCCTCTTCCAAAGGAATAATAGACACCAATTCAGACACCAATTCAACGAACACTGTAGAACCCTCCATGTGAGCTATAATTAATAGAGATGCCAACTGCCAACTAACCAGAAAAACTCCAGTATCATAAATCTGTCCCCTGACTTCTCACAAGAACTGATGGATGAGGAATTCAGCTTAAATATTTAACAATCAATAATTCAAACACCTACCCAGCCGTTTGCAAGCTGGCATGTTTATAAATATGGGGGCCGCACTAAACTTGCATTTCATACGAAACCTACTGAGAGTGGAACCGAGGGTTGGGAACGCCCTGTACTCTACGGGAGAAGCTGGGGAGTAAGTGGAGTCATCCGCCTGGCTTTGAATCTCCTAAGTTTGCAGTTTCCATCATGTACCATTTATTGTTCACGTCTTCCCCTAGCTGGTGAGTGAATCAACCATGGATAAAGTGCTGAAGACCTGCCACCCCCTCCCACCGCGTCACGCAGCTGGGGCAAGACTGCCCCTGCCCGATTGCCTTCCTATCTGCAGCCTCAGAGGCCCGAACCTGCTCCATGCAATGAGTCATTCCTGCTGAGCATCTGAGTCACCGGGCAGCACCTTCCTACCCCTTCACTTCTCAGAAGCCCAGAAGGAGGCCCAGTTCTGGTCAGTCGTTCTGGCCTGGTGGCTAGATCTTAAGCAGTGTGACCCAATATCGGATGGGAGGGTTGCCATCTGGTTTGCCTGTTTCGAAGGAATCAAGTGTACCGTGAGCATTGGCAGCGCTGATTTATCTGTACTTCGCGATTATTGGATTTAGATACTTGCTGATTTATTAAATTTCTCTCTCTTCCGAGGGGGACTTAAAGCAGCTCTTTTGACCTAGTGGACAGATGCTTTGGAGGCACTTCGGGAAACCATTGTTGATAATATCCACAACCTAAAAACAGGACTCTGTCTCACATTGTCCTAGCATGGAAATGACCTCCATTATTTGTATTACCATCACAATCAATAACTCATCCCTCTCCAGGGAAGGGAGTGGGGGCGTTGGGAAGTTCCTATGCCACTGTAGGGTGGAAGTGTCAGGCCTGGACAATGAGCTGCCTGTTACATCTGCTTCCCTCCACCCACTCCTCCTAGCTGAGTGTCTTCTTGCTGTGTAGCCCAAGGGGTCCCCAGGTTAAAGGGACCCACAGCTGTTTCCAGTAAAAACAACCCAGTCAGAACTACCCTTTTCACAGAACAAGGTGACTCTGAAACCCACAGTGGGCATGGAGAAGCAGGAGGGCCACACCACAGTGACAACGGCAGCCGGGATCTGCTCACCAACCTCCAGTCAGGAGAGGGGTTGTGAGCTCTTTGTGCCAACTGTAATTGGTGACTCCAAAACAGTACATGTTTTGTTAATGAAAAGATCACCAGGCAGGGGCATAGCTGGTGTGCGACTTTGGCTCCATTCTGGGAAGTCTGCATCGGTTGGTAGGGAGAAGAAGACAGCAACAAAAGCTGCTCTTCACTTGCAGAGGCTCAGCCATTGGGCTCTCTTGGGTTTGGGTTTCCCTGGCTTCAGAGGAATGAGCGAGTGCAACACAAAGGAAAGAAGAAGACAAAGGGAAAATAGAGGTGGTTTCAGACTACAGGGTATGATGTGGGTAGTGAGCATGCATAGTCTGTTTTTATTTTAAAGCACATTTGCACTAATTTTTCGCCAAGAAGCAGCACTGATCAGAAAGTTTGGGTAGGGATTCTGTTATAGAAGGAAAGAAAACACAAGACTCGGCTATAAATACATAAGCTATTAATACGTTTTAAAAAGAAAGTGATCAGGAGACATTGGGCAGGCAGGATGTGCTGAGTTCTTAGAGATGAGAAGCAGCTCAAAAACCTACCAACAGCATATGCAGATTGCTCGATGTAAAGCAGGCTGGGCAGAAACACCTCCTCTGTGAGTGGGGGATGAAGGGGGAGTAGGGTTGAGTGGAGAGCAGAGGTAATGGCTGTCTTCTTATTCTTGCCCAGGATGTACATAGTGGCTGTGTAAAATAAGAACCTAAATTTTTCTTGGAAGTTCCTTATCACTCTTAGAAGTAGATGTCAACTTTACAGGGGCCAGTAGATCACACTGTCACATATTCCCATGGCTTCTTGTGGAGTTGAGGTTTTAGTCCATGTGTTTTTAGATTTCCACTTTCTTCTTCTCCTTCTCCTTCTCCTTCTCCTTCTCCTTCTCCTTCTCCTTCTCCTTCTCCTTCTCCTTCTCCTTTTCTCCTCTCCTTCTCCTTCTTTCTTTCCTCCTTCTCCTCCTCCTCCTTCTCCTCCTCCTCCTCCTTCTCCTTCTCCTCCTCCTCCTCCTCCTCCTCCTCCTCCTCCTCCTCCTCCTCCTCCTCCTCTTAAGTGAACTAGGAACCCTGAAAAAGAAACTGACCTAGTGATCTTGTCCTTCATAACTAGAGAATTTGAGAGGGTTTCACACATGGTGGCTACAAGTAGAATTTTAGAGAAAGGCTCTAGTACTAAAGATACTTGCAAAGATGTTTACAGTGTGCCTCCAAGATGACACAGAGAGTATGGGTGCTTGCCACCAAGCCTGGACACATGACTTCAATGACCCACTTGGTAGGAGAGAACTGAGCCCCTCAAGTTGTCCAATGAAAGTAAGTATAAAAAAGACTGTTGTAATAGACAAGCTCATTTTCCATTCATAACAACTGGTTACAATGATGGATGATGTGGATGATGGATGAAAAACATGGATGTCATTTGAAGATTTGGTCCTCACATACCAAAAAAATTTCCCAAAGAAATACAGCTTTCACTAACCCACTGTCAATATGATATGCAGCTCCTGGCTTACAAGTGGTTAAGTCTACAGATATATTGATTACATCAAACTGGAAGCCTCACATTCACTTTCAACTGTAAATCCAGGCTAACGTTTTGCTTGCAGCTCTCAAGGCCAGAAAATGTCAGGCACATATTTGGGATTCAGTTTGAGGCCAGGGAAGGCCAGATTTAGATGGCTCTGTCTTGAAGGACAGACACTTTGCAGCATTTTGGCAATTATTACTGAAAAACCACCCAGAGAGAAAGTATAATGGTTTTAAACGTAATTAGGATTCTATTTTAAGGGGAAATCATAAACTTCCCATTGAATGCTAATGTTTGATCTACTGTGAAGCAAGGGAGGGAGAAGCTATTACAAATTTGCTAATACCATCAAAACTTACAGAGTGATAAAATGAGGCTCCATGAAGAGAGGCATTCATCCCAAGTATTAGCCGCAGTAATAGCTGTGGATATGTGCAAGGGAGGAGAATTATTCCGGGAATTAGTGAGGTAGATCAGGCTGCTTCCTCTGCATTCTGCACAGTGACCCTTGGTTGCTCCTGGTTCTGAGTCAGGAGGACTGAGCTCCCTCCCAGGGGATGTAGCCTACGGAACCTCCATCACTGTGAGCATGCTTTATATTATCTCCCTACCAAAAATGATGACCTTTTGGTGTTTATTTTTTTTAGCACATTTATAATATTTCATATATATTCAATATATAAAATTCACAAATAGAAGTCTAAACAAGTATGTAGGAATCATTGGTAGTCAAACTCCAGTAGTTGAGCTCAAACTGAATCAATTCAGTGTGTTTAAGGGTGAACCTTTTGCTACCAAAATTTTTGTTAAATTGCAGTGGGAAACTAAGGGACTCAACAGACTCAGCTTACTTGACTCGACTCATCACTCAAAATCCCCTTCCCAACTCAGGAACTGATGTAGGGAGCCCAGCATAGTTAGAATGGCAAGGACTCAAGTTGTTTGGCCTTTTGAATGGATATGATGTACTACTGTCAGAACTGAGGGGCCAGCTTTTCCCTCAATGATTTCTTAGAAAAACACTAATTTGGAAGCTTCTTCTCTTTTACTTGGGAATTAAGTATTCTCTCTCTCTCTCTCTCTCTCTCTCTCTCTCTCTCTCTCTCTCTCTCTCTCTCTCCCTCCCTCCCTCCCTCCCTCCCTCCCTCCCTCCCTCCCTCCCTCCCTCCCTCCCTCTCTCTCTCTCTCTCTCTCTCTCTCTCTCTCTCTCTCTCTCTCTCTGTGACTTTACTATGTTGCCCAGGCTGGTTTTGAATTAAGGATGTGTACACCACACTCAGCTGAAAATCACCATTTGCTCATTAAAACATAGTGAAGAAGCTGAGTTGTACTTTGGGGCCATGGGGCTCCAGAAATTAATATTTTTAAAAGTTGGAATGTCAGTTGGTACCCCATTACTGTTAGAGGACATGGAAGGAGGAGCATGTCCAATCCTAGCCTCCTCTCCTCTACCTCCTCTTGGGTTGTATGTGTTGACTATGTGGTATTTACAGGCTCTGTATGTAATGATACATACTGGATTGTATTCCTCAAATGGATTTCATGGTATGTTCGCTGTACTGCAATAAAGCTCTTTGTTTTAAAACACAGCCATAGTCACTCATTATCTATAGATAACTTTCCAAGAGCTGAAACAGAACTACTTAGATTCAGGTAAGGGAGGCTCTTTACCTGGTTCCCACACTTTGAGATCCTTCTTTTCGGTCCTCCTGTCTGAGATGTTTTGTGCCCCTCAGGACACTATGAGAACACTCCACTAGGTCCAATGTTCTCTATAATAGGCCACACCTTCGGGCTTCAGGTGCTTCCCAAATGTCCTCAATTTGTTTCTGTAGCTTGTGTGGCCATTTCATGTGTACACTTCACAATGGTAATGACAGACCTTGTCTCTTCTAATCACAAATAGTCTTCTCATTGGGATGGGGGTATGGCACAGATAAAATTGAAGATGGCAGTTGGGATGTCCAAGCATGCATACAAGACCTTCAAGTGCAGGACTGGTTTGGATGTCAGGAGATGAGGACGACTTCTGTCCTTCTATTCTGCTTCTTTTGTTCTTGTTACATCCTGACTGAACAAGGTCTAAAATCAGCCTAGCCTGGTACTTTTTCAGTACAGTGCAAAATGTATATCTCACAATCCAAATACAGCAATGGTTAACATGTATTAAGAGTTCCAGGCTTTCTTGGATATATTTAACTATGCTATGCCATTTAGTACTTACACCAAAGTAGGTACTATTATCCTAACTCCTAGTAAATATTGACTCTTGGTGAGGTTAAGTAAATAGTTGTGTGAGAATTTAGTTCAAAATCCTACCTAGTCAGAGTTCCCTAAGAAGGCCTGGCTCGTAGAGAAGATTGGTTTAGCAAGGACCATACCTCTTCTTACCTTCAGATAATTTTAAGTATGACACAGTAAGAAACAGTGAGAAGTTGGAGGGTACCCAACAGAACAGTATGCTAAGTTCCTTCCATTTGAGCAAGACCAGATAGTACAGAATGTGCTATTGTAATGCGAATCACATTGGTAGAAGACATTTTCATCTCTGCAGCCTGAGGCAATGGGCTGTCAGTTATTCCTTCCAAGATTAATCTTTCTGCATCAGAGATATGGAGATTAAGGGTTCAGGGCATGATGCCTTGTGCACAGATGAATTTGATTTTCTATATGTTACTAAAATTCGGCTTCCAAAGCATTCCTTCCATCTAAAATCTCAGGGCAATGGTTACTCAAAACCTACTGATGTGCCTAGGGAAAGTTTTCCTAAGGTTGCAAACAATGCCTTAAAATTCACCAGTGTAAACTGGTTTTATAGTAATTGGCCTCAATTTTCACATGAATTCAGCACACAGAAAAGTGACTATAATAAATAAATATTAAGAAATTCATTGGCAATATGGTGTTGTTATGCTTTCTCTTTAACTGAATAAAAAAATTTGAAGAAAAATAACTAAGTGCGAACATGTACCCTTATTAGGTGCTATCTGCAGTCTACCAATGACTGAGTTCTGTACATTATCCAAAGTGATATGGTCAAAAATCAGGCTATTCCCCCCAATGCCATTTTACATATCTGTTTCCCATCAATTTACAGGCACAGGGCATTGTGCTGTTCATGTTCTCATATGGATTTTCTGAGAGTTCAGTGAGCTGTACAGTTGTAGTTTAAAGGGTGCTTCTTTTGGCCTCATCCTCCACCTCCTTCCAGTAGTAGCCCTGAGGTATTTATGGAGTCCCTAGCCTGGCTCAGGTCACCTTTCTTGAGTGAAAGTCCTTTCTGTTTTCTCCACAGGGCCCCTATTTGTTTTTCATTGTTTGGTTTGACTGTTTGGGGTCATAGGAATTTGTCAGGTTGGCTGTGGGGCCTAAGGTTAAAGATGTCAGTTGCTGAGACTTCCAGGAAAGAAGACACTTCCTCATCTACCCATGTTAATGACAGAAAGAGATCTATCTTCTTTCTTTTGAGGGTATAGTGTGTGGTGGAGAAACCTAAATTATTGCAGCCAATTTGTTTCTATTAGTAGGGAGCCAAGGAAGGGGATGAGGAAGGGAGGGAGCTGATCCTCAGAAGAAGATCAGAGAGAAGGGCAGAGAAGCCAAAACAGAGCCAGAGAACTGTGACATCAGGATTGATTCACAACTGTGCAGCTTCTTGCTGCTTTGTTTGTGCTGTGCTGATGTAGTGGGACTGTCTGCCTTCAGCTTGTGTATAAGAACTGAAGCACACAGCTTGAGTAACTTGTCAGAGCCTCATTCTAGAAAGATACACATCATTACCTAAAATCCAAGGCTTTAATGGTCTTAAATCACATCCATCATTTTTGTGTCTCTGGGTCTAGAACCCAGAACTTCACATGTGCTAGGTATGTGTCCCATCACTGAGCTACTTGTTTAGACTTTCTAGTTCCTTGATGCTTTCTCCAAATATGTGTAAGAGCAATGTTTTTTTTTCCTTTTCACTCAGGAAAAAGAAATAAACACTGACTCCATTGAGGATGCATCAGGCAAAGGCTGGCAGAAACAGAATACCACCACTGTAACAGAAAGAGTTGCACCAAAGCCAATAAAATCAATGGAATTGGAAATGACCAATGCTGGGTATTCAGAAAAGGGCCAATTAGTAACACACACTGATTTATTAAAATCCAGGGAGACCATTTTTAAATTTTATAATTAGTAGGGACCTCAAACTATTTCTAAGATCTGTGGAACAAATAAAAACATGATAAAAACGAAGTGTGAACTACTAACCTCTGTGTCTTAGACAACACTCCATTCTACTTACCAACAATGGGATGTTCTTCTGCCTTCTGCCTCTGTAGACTACCTCTGTTCATGAAAATGTCACTGCTTCACAAGGTGATTTTGGTTTTGTTTGTTTGGTTGGTTTGTTACAGTCTTTGAAGATAAGCGCTCACTCTACAATTGCAGCCACCTGATCTGAAGCTAGCTATAAATATAGTTCAGGATAGCCTTGAACTGATCATCCTCCTGCCTCAGACTGCCAAGTGTTAAGATCATAGGTGTGTACCTCTTTGCCTAATGTAATTGTGGTTTTTAAATTACAATTAACCATAACTAATAAAAAATACCTAATATACCTGAGCAAAAGTAGTCATCACACACACACACACACACACACACACACACACACACACACACACCTTTAACTTAAACTTCTTTTGTTTGAAGTTTTTATTAAATTATATTAAATTGACAGATGGCTTGGGTTTTGTTTGTGTTTGTTCTTTATTGTTCTGCCAGATGAGAGGGATGATCAAGCAGAATGAAAAAGGTTTGATATACCTGGTAGGGTAATGGGAAATGGGAAATTCTATATGGGAACAGGGGGTACCTATAAAAAATGTTTTGCTATATGTTGTTGACTGACACCTTCATAAACCTATGAAAAATGCATGGGAATGAATTTTTGACTAGGGGCTGCGTAACAAACTTACAGACTAGGTTGACGCCATAGATATGAGAGACTCACAGTGTGTCGAGCTAAGAGCAGCTGAAAGTAGACACCACTGCACTGTTTGTTCAGTTTGACAGAAGCCTGGACTCTGGTGCCAACATTAAACAGAGTTGAGACGTCATAAATTCCTTGATATGAAGAAAAGGAAAGAATCCAAAGACTGTGAGATAGGAACGCTGGAGTGAATTTATCTTGTGTGACTTTCCTTCTCACTCCCTAACCATGTCTCCTGGGAGAGAGCAAAGAACACGACTTTTACCACAGTCTGGAGAAATATCTTCCCAAGGGGAACACAGCAACTGCTATCTGCAGCCTTGGGGTACTGAGGAGACATTAGGTTGACACAGGTTTCCTGGATGTGGTGGGACTTGGATGGCCCGGAGCCTCTGGGCCTGTATAAGAACTCTTCAATAGCAGAAGGGGAAGGGGTGAGGGAGCTGAAAGGCACTTTTTCTTGTCCCTTCCCAGGCACACATTGCTTTAATCTAGGCAATGAGAGTTTTCTCAATTCAGTTTCCTGGATTCAATTCTGAATCTTGAGTAAGTAAAGTAAGAAGGCGGAAGGTAAGATTTTATCAGATACCTTGGGGTAAGGACCCACCTACTCAACCCTACTTCATTTAACTTTTCATATTTTCCCAAGCTAAGTGTGATCAAATCTTGTCCTCAAATTTCATGACCTCAGCAACTTGTGAGCTAGAGGTCAACAGTACAGTCCTTGATTCACTCCCTAACTGCTACAAATTTCTCCACCTCAGAACGGCACATGTGCTGTGTACTGAAGATATTCGCTCAGCTCTGCCTGGCTTGACTACATACAATCTTCAGGTTTCAGGAGAAACAGCTCTGCCTTGTTGGGACCTTCCTCCTATGCTCTGTGTTTGCTACAGTGCAGTGTTAGTTACACTGGGTTTGGATGTCCTCTATCTCCTTGAGCCTTTCACAAGGTGGGAGAATAGTGTCACTCCTCATGTCCGCTCAGAATTTGCTATAGTATTCTGATTATGTTCCTTCTCTTCTGTAATGAGAATATCTTTACATCTTAATAAATATAAATCTACAAAGACATTTTTAATGACACCATAGTATTCTGCAATAAGGATTAACATAACAACAATAGCAGCCTTTTTTTGAACATTCCTCCATGGCAAGACATCTCATACAGGATGCATGTGTAAGATCTGCTTAATTTGCCCAACTAATGGTTTATAGGCTTTATATTCTACTTTACAAATGTGTTATAAGTAGGTTTTTCCCCGCCACCGGTCTGGTCCCACCACCACGCCAGCCCTCAATAACACACAAAGACTATATTTGATACACTCCTGTTGGCCAGTTACTATTATTTCTTATTGGCTAGCTCTGTCTTAATTATTAACCCATTTCTACTAATCTAAGTATTTCCACGTGGTCTCATCTTACCTGCCAGAGCGGATGGTGTTCTACCTCTCTGGTCTCTCTATGTTGACTCCTCCTTAAGTCCTCTTTCCTCTTAGTCTCCTAGCCCCACCTATCTTGCTTTCTTATTGGCCAACAGTGTTTTATTCATTAACCAGTATGAGAAATATATTTACAGGATAACATCTCCCATCACATAGAAAATAAAGTTAACCTTTTTTAGGTCTTATGGCTGGTTTCCTGTACCATCAGGACCCAAGCATTCTGACCCAAGATCCTGTGGTAAGCTTTTCTACATTTAGTCAGCATCCTTGCTGATGTACCTCAGGTTGCATCTAAATCTGGGCACCTGTGAGCACTGGAATCACCCCTTATCATGATACAATTATCCAATACACCTGAAAATATTTAGTTTTTTTCCTGCTAGACTGAACATCTTTCACCAGCAGTGTGAGAATATTCTTGCCCACACCTTTGCAAGTTTTGATATATTCAAATTTAATAGAAAAAGTTGACAGATTTCACAAAAATACCGGATGCTATACTTAATTAAACTTCATAAGGAAGGAACACTTTTTTTTTTTTTTTTTTTTTTTTTTAGCACAGTGAGACATATTTTGGCACAGGATAAGCTTAGTGCAATATTTGCAATGTACGCTAAGAACGATCATGATTATCTGCAAGAAAATTTTAATTCTAATTTCAAGTTAATTGAACATACTACATTAATCTGGTCATGTTTAGGAGAAAGATATTCTTCCATTCTTCCATTGCAAATTTCAGTTTAGGGAAGGCACAGGGGTAAAGCCACCTGTTGCCAAGTCTTGACAATCTGAGTTTGATTCCTAGGATCCACATGATAGAAAAGAACCAACTTCCAAATGCTGTCCTCTGACATTCACATAGATCCCCCCATACACTAAAAGAACAAGTATAGTATTATTTTAGCTTACTTTTCCATAAGAAATCATTGCAAATAAGTTCTGGAAACTGTTACTATAAAAAATATGAATTTTCTGACACCAGTTAGTGCACCATCAAATCATCAGATAGGAGCAGGTAAATATCCCTATAAGATTTAAACACTCCTCACCCTCCCTGTGGAGTGGGTGGGGAATGGGATGGGAGGGGGGTCGGGGGCATGGGAGGATGGGAGGGAGAAGGAACTGGGATGGATATGTAAAATAAGAAAAAAAATACTGAAAAAAGACCCTTAAACACTAATAGCCTTTAGCTCAGATAAAGCTAATTGTTTCAGGTCTATAAGGAAACACAAGCAGCACAGATCACAGGTGACCCTGAGGGTTGCTGCTGCTGGAGCCCAAGGTATCAAGCAGAGAGTGACAAGAACAGAAGTGCTTGGGGATCATGGTAGAAGCTGAACCGTGACTGTGGTCATGGTTCTAATAAGCCAGGATACTCAGTAGAAGACAATTCTAAGAGGAATAGTGAATGGCTATTTCCTTTAACATTCCCTTCAGGGAGCAGCAAGAAACTCATGAAGCAGACAGACTTCATGGGTTTGGGGAAGCTGACACAGCACTCCCAAGGGCCCTCTCCAAGGATATAAAAACAATAAGTAACTACTAGGAGAGACTCTGCTCACCTAAGATTCTGAGAGGAGATTCTCCCAGCAGTGGTGGCACACACCTTTAATCCCAGCAGTCCCAATTAGCCATAGAAGCTGGGTGGTGGTGCTGCTGCACGCCTTTAATCCTAGCACTCGAGAGAAATGTAAGGCGGGTGGAGACAGCAGTGCAGTGCAGTCAGTTTGCAGTCACACAGTGGACAGGGCCATTCCTTTTTGGTCTGAGCCTTGGTAGAGGTAAGAACTCTCTAATGGATTGGTTGCTTTGCTTTTCTAATCTTTCAGCTCCCCCCCTCCCAATAGCTGTCTCTAGGTTTTTATTATTTGTGCTACATTTTGGCATCCCAAGAGCTTGGATAGGGTCCATCTCCTTTCAGTTCCTTTGTAGCTTCATTTTCCATTTCTTTTGCTTTTCTGGGTCTTGGGTATTTGTACCATTGAGTACTGATGCCCAAGCAGAACAGATCACCTATTCTACTACTAGACAACATTATGTCTACCTAGAACTCATGTTGGTCTCTGAGACACAAAGTCTATTGTCAGTGGCTTCTGTGGTGTTCATAGCCCTCAGATCATTTCAAGATCTAGAAATGAACTTCCTTGACCAGATATTTCTGTTGCTCAACAGGCTGACTTCTGCTTTAGGAATTGTCAGTGGGAACGATGATAGCTTCCAATTACCTAATGTTACCAGTGACAATGCCCACCTCATCTCAAAGAAACCGATATGGTCTGTTCCATGGCCACCACGTTGGGCTATTTTGTTTTGTTTTGTTTGTTTTCCTCCCCTACTCACACCACTAAGTTTCTGACATACTTTAATTAGATCTTTGGATTTTCTTAGGTTTAATTTAAGGCTGCATGGGATGGGGGGCTGATGATCTGACTTCTCTCATTCTCAATTTCTTGAGAGATGTTTCTTCTCATTCCTACACTGCAAGTGCCTTGCCGTCTCCTTCTCTGAGTTAGTCTGACTGCTAACCCTGCTGTGGTCTTCCTATGGAAATATGGACAACTGGGCTCTGACATTCATCTGCTCTACCCCCACTAGCCTCACTGAGTTAGCCCTGCTGGTTGACAGATAGCACCATAAGTAGAGAAAGATTAAATGCTTCTCTTAGAACTGCCACCAGCTAGCATGTTGGGGGGATTGGGATTCACATGTCAGTTCCCAACTTTTCAAAGCCCACATCCTCATCCTTTCTGCCCCTGGCTCTTTTGCCAATACGGGGCAGAACCAGGGCAAGTCACTTCAGGGTTATGAGTTACCACTTCCTACCCTCTAAAGTGGAGTTAATAACAGGTTAATAAGAGCAACTTCTCAAGATTGTTGTGCAGATTAAGCTAAATTATGTAAATTGGGCTCCTAGCCCAGAGTCTAACTGCAGCCTTGCAAGAAATACTACCTTCCAGTCAGGCTGTGTCCCTCAGATTCCATGTTGTTAGCCAAGAGGAAGCTGCTCATAGAAGAGAGGGCAATGAGGGCTCCTTCCCCAAACCACCACGGAAGGGCCAAAATGGGCACACAAGAATGGCCTCCAGCCTGTATCTGGTATCTAAGAGCCCAGGTCTTCTCTATTCCAGGCTGTGACTATTTGGGAAGAACAACTCTTTGAGGGATAAATCTCTTTTTTGGTATTCCTTATCTTCTACTCCATCCAAGTATGCCCATAGCCCAGCTCTGAATTACGAGGCCATAAATCTCGATCACAAATTTATTGCCATAATTTATCAGCTCCTGTTGCTCAATGGCCAAGTAGTTAATTTTAAAATGAAGTGGGGCTGTTTTCATTAATACCCTTGCATTAACTACCTATCAAAACACTCAAAGACAATTAATACCATGTTGCCAAAGTACTGAACCAATAAATATCTCCAGCCTTGGCTTGTCTCTGCCAGATAAAAGACACCAAACACATCCCAGTTTTAATAATGTCCTCTCATTCTTCTCCTGCCATAGAACCAGAAACACTTACAGTTAAGAACCAGATTAAGTGGCTGGACCAGCCCATAACATGAATCTAAAAGCTATTTCATGATATCTAAGAGAGGCCTTAGCCACTGGCCTTGGCTTCAAGGGCTTCTCAGAAAGCAAAAGGCCCTCATCTGGCAAGCTCTGTAGTGTGGGTTGATTAGCAGTCTGAGGAGTGGAGTTAATTTTGTGGTCCTACAGCCTTACTTTGAAGAAAATCTGGTAACTCTGGAGCCACACGTGGACTTCATGCCCCCTGTTAAGTTGTTACTCGACTAAGGTGTGGCCAACACTTTCTGCAGAGACTTCTCTGGGAAGAGTAATGATTCTACTTGCCCACGTCAGTTGATCCAATCATTTCTTCTTCAGTCTGCGGGCCTACTGTGTGCTAAACATTGGCCCTCTTCTGTGGGGGTGGTACCTGACACTGTTGTCTCCACTTTTGCTATTTTCCTCTTGTCAGCGAAAGGAAGAAACAGAAATCAAACCTGGCTCCTTTAAGGAAAATAGCCCTGGCAAGAAATTCAGGTGGTGCATTAATTTATTTTATTGCTCTCCCCTCCCTTTAAAAATAATTATGTTCAGTGTGGCAAAAATTCAAAACTGTAGGTAAGCAAAATGAGGATAATTAGCTCCTTACTCCAGCCACCTAGGGTTCACTGAGTTAACCTTTGCCTCCTGTACTGGCTCACTCTCCTCCTTTACATGTGTCCGATGATTGTTTCAAAGAGTGATTGTCCTTTGTGACTTTGTCTGCAGCTCATCTGTTCAGATTAAGTTGTATTGCTCATAGTTCCTCTCAACAAATGCACTTCCATAACCAACAGCAGCATACCCTCTCGGGCCTCAACTGGGCAAAAGCCATTTTGAGAATGTACAATACTTTGTTAGATGGAGCTCTTAATTTTGTGAATCTGTAATTTGGTTTGTCTAGTTCATCCTTGCTACTATGTACACCTTCAGTTATTCTCTGGGATAAATTCTGGGATGCATCTCTAACTATTCTAGCATTCATACATCATAATGATTGGGGCTGTACACAGGATGGATTCCTGTGTACAGCCCCAGTCATTATCCCTGGAATAACTTAACTGAAGTGGAATTTCCAGGTCAAGTCATTGCACATTTTATTACATTTTAAAAATGTGTGTGTGTGTGTGTGTGTGTGTGTGTGTGTGTGTGTGTGTGTGCATGTGGGCAGGCACACCACAGTGTGTGTGTGGAGGGAAGAGGACAAGCTGTAGAAGTCTAATCTCTTTGTCCACCATATGGGTCTGGGTTACTGAGCACTGGCTGTCAGGCTTGGTGGTAAGAGCCTTACCCACTGAGCCATCTTGTCAGCTCACACTGAACATTTTAAGTGTGTTGAGCCATGTGGCCAAATACCCCTAAAAAATGCCCCGTCTTATACTCCCTGGCAGCTTTCTTCTCTAACACAGACTCCACAACTTTGCACACTTGAGAAAGATGGTGGCACCCTCTTGTCCCCATCTCTGTGGGTCCCGCCCTTTACCCAGCCCTGCTGCCCACTCTTGCCCCAGCCTCAGAGCTTCCCCTTTGCCAGTCGTCCTGCATTCCTCTATGGGCCCTTTCCACAAATGCTGAGGTTTGGATATGGGTTGTGTCCCAAGGGCTCATATGCTGCAGGCTTGGTCCTCAGTGTGGTCATGTGAGAGGTGGTATGAACCTTTTAAAGGTGGGGTCTAGTGGCCAGTCCTTAAATCATTAGGCTTTCACATTGGAAACAATTAGGTTGCTTTTGTGAGAACTGGAGCTCGATCCTCAAAAATAAAATGGCTATAAGAGCCAGAGCCAAGCCTGTGAATGGCTCTCAGATTTTTGTGTGGCAGTATGGTGTCTCTGGTTCTGGCCAGGATGCTTTCCATTCTTTGGTCTTCATCAGAAGCTGAACAATGCATCTACACAATGTAGGACTTCCAGCCCCCAATGCTCAATATATATATATATTCAATACCCAGTTCTTGAATTTTGACATGATAACAAAAATTTGACCAATCCAACAATATTTAAGATGCAGTTTTAAAAGATGAGGTTTTATTATGAAATATAGACTAGCCTTCAAACCTCAATCATCCTGCCTGTTTCCTGAGTAATGAGATTATAGACACGTGCCACCATTCTCAGCTTTAAAAATGTTTTTTTGCCTATTAAAGGAAGAACATTCCTTGACCCCATGATAGCCTGAATCATGTCATAGATTTATATCTATTTATATCTATTTGGAAATAGATCCTTAAAGGGGTAATTAAAATAAAACAGGCTATTTGGGGTAGACTCTGACCTAAATTAAATGGTGACCCCATGAGAAGAGAAATGTGGATGCAGAGAGAACCAGGGTGATGCTCCTGCTCACAAGAGGCAGCTCTGGACACAGAGAAGATCACGGTGATTCCAGAGGGACCTCTTGGGAACCAAATCCACTGATACCATGGTCTTAGATTTCCAGCCTTCCAAAATTCAAAAAATAAATTTCTATTGACACTTCATCTGCATGTGCTTATTTGTTCTTCATGTAGCCCAGGTTAACTTCATGTAATCTCCTGCCTCATACTTCTGAGTAGCTAGGTGCCTCCATGTAGAATGCAGTCCCATTATGGCCATATACACCAAACTCTTTGAACTATGTTAATTCTCCAGATAGGAAGAGAAAGACCACCAACCCAAATCATGGCCAAATTAGTTAAAGCAAGCAATTAATTAAAGCAAGATGTTTTATTTGTGTACCTAGGCTGTCTCTCCCTAAAGGCAGGGTTCAAGAGATCAGCATTGGGCATGGGTAAGATAAGGGTTTTTATAGTTCAGGAATAGGAGGTTTCCAAATGGGGGGCAGTTGGAATGGGGGGGTTACAGAAGCAGAATATAAGCATAACAAACTGGTTATAACAACCTTTTGAAACAAAGATATGGTTGCAAGGTGGTTATAACAAGGTAGTCATAACAAGGTGACAACAGCAAGGTGGTCATAACAATAGGTGGTCATAATAACCTTTTGAAACAATGAAATGGTTGCCATTTACTGGAATAGGCAGTGCTGTTTATAGTTAAGATTACAGGTAAGGCATAGCCTAATGCTTGAGAAGCAGATTTGATCACAAATAGGAATGAATCTATTTTGTCTTTATTATAATGTGTCTTTCAAACTTAAGACGGAGGCAAGTTGGTTTATCAACTGCATTCACATACCTTCACCTCTGGTTCCATGTCCCTCCATATCCCGCCACAGCCTGGCTTCTGTTATAGAAAATAGCTTCTCCCAAGATTACAAAAAGTTTCCACCACTCATGCCAATACAAAGAACATCTTGACCAATGTGCTAGGTATGAGAGTAAGTATTCAATCGTCATGACAAAATATGTCTTAAAGTCATCTTCAAGGCATGAGATTTATTTTGCCTTACAGTGTCCAAGGTGTCCATCCACAGTCAGCTGGCTCCATTGTTTCTGGGCCTGTGGAAAGTCAGGACAACATGCTCATCATACAGCTGCTGGTAGATGGGAAGGAATCACACACAGATCAGGGAGAAAACGCAGCTCTCAAAGGAATGGTCAGTGTCCAACCTCTTCCAACTATTCTCTACTTCCTAAAGTTTCCATTGCCTTCTGGTATCATCACTAGAAGAAACCAAACCTTCAGCCTGTGACCCCTTGTAATCATCTGAGGTCTAAACCATAACCACATAGAAAAGTGGGTGTAACTATTGGAATATTTTAGAAAATGGTCCCAGCTCAGTCTGCCACATAAGGTAATAGGATAATAAATACACTAATACCTTATTCCTTTCCAATGATTTTTTTTTTGTCCTTTTCAAGATTTGGAATGGATGGAACACACACTTTAGATTTACTCAGAATCGAGGAGCAGTGTGAAGCCTTGGCCAGTGTCCCCAGGTCTGGATGTCTTCATGTGGAAGCAGCTTGCATGCGATGGTTTGCAGCGTGTCACTTTAAAGGTGATTTGTGTGCAGCCTTCTTCCTTTTTAGGTGTCGGAACCATGCTGCCTCCATTGCTGTGCAGACTTGTTGGTATGTTGTGCAGCTTTCTGATTTTCTTCATCGTCCTTCAGCTTCAAAAGACCCAGGATTGAGACCTGGAATCTGATGGTGGAATGGCTTTTATGAGCCTCAAAAGCCACTTGAACTATTGATGAAGAAGCCTGTGATTCTGGTGCTTGCCCTGCCGCTGATTCTACCATTTTCATCTCTACCACCAGTGTCTCTGGTGTGGTTATGGGGATTTCTTTGCAGTTGGCAATGGTGTTAATACTACTGAGTTAGAGCAATGACTACCAAGGCAAGCACCCCATGTGAGCAGGGTCTTTGGTCTCAGTGTCTGTCATTAACTGAGGTTTTTTTTTTTTTTTTTGTCTACCTGGAAGAAAGGACTTTAAGTGACTTTTCAGAGTGCCAAAGACAGATGGCTCAATGTGTTTAAACACACATTTGGAGACTCAAGGTGCAGAGACTAATAACCTACCTAAGCAGAGCTGCAGTGCGTTGACAAGAGAAAGAATTTGGATCCTAATTTAGGGTGTGGGTGTTTCCTATCACACCCCCACAGTACCCAGGCCAGGTGCAGCAGGGTGGGGGAGGTAGGAGGCAGAGGGACTTTCCTAACCAATCCATCAACCAAGTGCTGTCTTATGAGAGCTATGTGTCAGGCCCTGGAGGCGAGAGGGCAGTCTCCACCCAACTGGCACCATGCTCTTCTCTCCAGGGTCTCCTCATCTCCATGCCATGCCTACCTTTGCAGCTGCCCAGGCAGTTCCTTGGAAACTAGCTCTCCCTTATTCCAACACCTCTGCTTTCCCAACCTCACCTGCCTGACAAGTTCCTCCTTGGTACCCTGCTGCTTGGCACAGTCGCCACTAGTTCAATAAGCTTTCTTTTCTTGTGTGTGTGTTGTGTCCCCCAGCAAAGGTTCAGAAATGCTCCTGTTTTAAGCAGAAAGGGAAAGTCAGATGCACAGTGCAAATCCATGATAGTAATGGGCAGAATGCTGTAGCAGAAAAAACATGCAGACACTAGCCCTGCAGACTGTCCTTAATCTCCCTTCTTCCAGATTTCCAGGGTCAAGCCATAGTATTCTCCTCCCTGCCTCTCCCTGCCCTCCAGGAGCCTCAGACATTTGGTAGCCAGGTCTCTACTTGACACGAATGACTCTTGTACACTGTAGCCTAACGTGTTCCAAGTTCAACCCCTGATCTGCACATTGTGAATAGACATGATCACTAACATGAGGCCTTGTTGCTTGTACTGCCACTGGAGTGCTCACCTCTGCCTCAGCACACACATCAGTAGCTTCCATTCTTTCTAGTTTTCCTATCATTCTAAAACCCAAGGATTTTGCTTTCTTGCAAGTTCAGCTGTACCATTTTCAAAATATATATTTCTTAGCAACTTCAGCTATAAAACATGTGCACTTCAAGGTAGACCAGTTTGTCTGCCTCCACACTATTTGGTTTCTAAGTATGAACTAGAACACACACACAAAGGTAAGAACACAGACTAAATAAACCCTTGCAGCTCCAGGACCCATCAAACATTTTTAACCCCATGGTTAAAAATGTGTTGTTGGAAAGAAGCTAACCTGGTTGCATGGTGGTTTTGTTTTTTTTTTTAACTTTGTATAATTTTTAAAATTTAAATTAGAAACAAGCTTGTATACATATCAATCCCAGTTCCTGCACCTTCCTGTCCTGCTCTGTTCCTCCCGATAACCTGCCTCATCTACTTTCTGCTCTCCAGAAGGCTGAAGTTTTCCATGCAGAGTTTTCTAAGTCTGTCATATCATTTGGAGCAGGGCCCAGGCCCTTGCCCATGTGTCTAGGCTGAGGGAGTATTCCTCTATGTGGAATGGGCTACCAAAGTCTGTTCATATACTAGGGATAAATACTGATCCACTACCAGAGTCCCCATAGACCGCCCAGTCTTCCCAACATCACATTCAGGGGATCTGGGTGGGTCCTATGCTAGCTTCCCAGCTATCAGACTGGAGTCCATGAGCTCCCCCATGTTTAGGTCAGCAGTTTCTATGGGTTTCTCCAGCTTGGTGTTGACCACTTTGCTCATCACCCCTCCCTGTCTGAAACTGGATTCCAATAGATCAGATCAGTGTTTAGCTGTGGGTGTCTGCTTCTGCTTCCATCAGCTACTAGATGAAGGCTTTAAGATGGCATATAAGGTAGTCATCAATCTCATTATAGGGGATGAAAATTTAAGGTAGCCTCTTCACCATTGCTTAGATTATTAGTTGGGGGTCATCCTTGTAGATCTCTGGACATTTTCCTAGTGCCAGATTTCTCTTAAAACCTATAATGGCTCTCTCTATTATGGCATCTCTTTTCTTGCTCTCCTCTATTCTTTCCCTGACTCAATCTTCCTGCTCCGTCATGCTCATCTCTGCTCTCTTCTTCTCCCTAATTCCTCCCCACTGCATGCTCCCAATTTGCTTGGGAGAACTTGTCCCTTTCCCCTTCTCCAGGGGACCATGTATGTCTCTGAGGGTCCTCCTTGTTTCCTAGCTTTTCTGTCGGTGTGGATTGTTGGCTGGTAATCCTTTGCTCTATGTCTAAAGGCCATATATGCGTGAGTACATACCATGTTAGTCTTTTTGTGACTGGGTTAACTCTCTCAGGATGATTTCTTATAGTTCTATCCATTTGCTGTGAATTCATTTCAAGATTCCACTGTTTTGTTTTGATTTTACTGCTGAGTAGTACTCCATTTTCCCATCCATTCTTCAGTTGAAGGGTATCTAGGTTGCTTCCAGGTTCTGGCCATTACTACTAATGCTGCTATGAACATAGTTGAACAGATGTCCTTGTTGTATGAATGTGCATCTTTTGGGTATATGCCTAAGAATGGAATCACTGGATCTTGAGGCGACTGATTCCTATTTTCCTGAGGAACCACCATATTGATTTCCAAAGTGGCTGTACAAGTTTTCAATCCCACCAACAGTGGAGGAGTGTAACCCTTTGTCCACATCCTCTCCAGCATAAACTTTGATTTTAGCCATTAGGACAGGAGTAAGATGGTATCACAGAGTTGTTTCGATTTACATTTCCCTGATGGATAAAGATGTTGAGCATTTTCTTAAGTGTCTTTCAGTCATTTTAGATTCTCTATTGAAATTCTCTATTTAGTTCTGTATACCACTTTTTAATTGGATTATCTGGTATCTTCTTGAGTTTTTTGCATATTTTGGAAATCAGCCCTCTGTCAGAGGTAGGGTTGGTGAATATCTTTTCCCATTCTGTGGGCTGTAGTTTTGTCTTGTTGACTGTGCTTTTGTCTTACAGAAACATTTCAGGAGGTCCCAGTTATTAATTGTTGATCTCAGTGCCTGTGCCACTGGTGTTATGTTCAGGGAGCAGTCTCCTGTACCAATTCATTCATGGGTACCTCCCACTTTCTCTTCTAAGAGAACAGTGTGGCTGGATTTATATAGGTCTTTGATTCATTTGGACTTAAGTTTTGTACATGGTGATAGATACAGATCTATCTGGAGTCTTCTACAGGTCAACATCCAGTTATGCCAGCACCATTTGTGGAAGATACTTTCTTTTATCCATTGTATAATTTTAGTTTCTTTGTAAAAAAAAAAAAATCAGGTGTTTGTAGGTGTGTGGGTTAATATCAGGGTTTTCAGTGATTCCCTTGGACTTCCTGTCTATTTTTGTGCCTGTACCAAGCTGTTTTCAAGACTATAGCTCTATAATAGAGCTTTAAGTCAGGGATGGTGATGCCTCTGGAAGTTCCTTTATTGTACAGGGTTGTTTTGGCTATCCTGGGTCTTTTGTTTTTCCATATGAATTTGAGGATTGTTCTTTCAAGGTCTGTGAAGAATTATGCTGGCATTTTGATGGGGATTGCATTGAATCTGTAGATTGCTTTTTGGCAAGATTACCATTTTTACTATGTTGATCCTACTATCCAATTGCATGGAAGATCTTTCCATTTTCTGGTATCTTCTTTAATTTATTTCTTTAGAGACTCAAAGTCTTTCACTTGTTTGGTTAATGCTATCTCCAAATATTTCATGTTGTTTGTGGCTATAGTAAAGGGTGATGTTTCTCTGATTTCTTTCTCAGCCCCTTTATTGTCTGTATATAGTAGGGCTATCCATTTATTTATTTATTTATTTATTTATTTATTTATTTATTTATTTATTTATTTAATCTTGTATCCTGCCACTTTGCTGTTTATCAGGTGTAGGAGTTCCCTGGTAGAATCTCTCAGGTCACTTATGTAAATTATTATATCATCTGCAAAGTGAGAGTTTGACGTCTTCCTTTCTATTTAGTATCCCCTTGATCTCCTTTTGTTTTCTTATTAGTCTAGCTAGAACTTCAAGTACAATATTGAAGAGATATGGAGAGAGTGGACAGCCTTTTCTTGTTCCTGATGTTACAAAAATTGCATTGAGTTTCTCTCCATTTAGTTTGATGTTGGCTGTTGGTTTGCTGTATATTGTTTTTTATTATGTTTAGCTATGTTCCTGTTATCCCTGACCTCTCCAATACCTTAATCATAAAGAGGTGTTGGATTTTGTTAAAGGCTTTTTCAGCATCTGGTGAGATGATCATGTGTTTTTTCTTTTTCAGTTTGTTTATGGGGTAGTTTACATTGATGAATTTTCATATGTTGAACCATCTCTGCATCCCTGGGATGGAGCTTTCTTAGTCATGGTGGATGAGTTCTCTGATGTGTTGTGTTCTTGGATTTGATTTGCCAGTATTATATTTGTATTTGCATCAATGTTCATGAGGGATGTGGGTCTGTAGAATTTTTGTGTGTGTGTGTGTGTGTGTGTGTGTGTGTGTGTGTGTGTGTGTGTGTCTTTGTGTGGCTTGGTTACTAAGGTAATTGTAGCCTCATAGTAAGAGTTTGGCAATGACCCTTCTGTTTCTATTGTGTGGAACACTTTGAGGAGTATTGGTATTAGCTGTTCTTTGAATTTCTGCTAGAATTCTGCACTGAAACCATCTGGCCCTGGGCTTTTTCTTTTCTGGTTGAGAGATTTTGATGACTACTTCTATTTCATTAGGGGTTATAGGTCTATTTAAATTGCATGTCTGTTCTTGATTTAATTTTGGTAAGTAATATCTATCTAAAAAATTGTTCAATTATGTTAAATTTTCAAATTTTGTGGAGTACAAGTTTTCCAAGTATGACCTGAATATCTTCTGAATTTCCTCAGTGTCTGTTGTTATGTCCTCATTTTCATTTCTGTTAATGCTAATTTGCATGTTCTCTTTCTACCTCTTGGTTAGTTTGGATAAAGGTTAACTATGTTGTTGATTTTTTCAAAGAAGTAACACTTTTTTACATTGATTTTTTTTTATTGTTTTCCTAGTTCTATTTTATTGATTTCAGCCCTTAATTTGATTATTTCCCAGTGTCTACTCCTCCAGAGTGAGTTTGCTTCTTTTTGTTCTAGAGCTTTCAGTTGTGTTGTTAATTTGCTAATGTGACTATTCTCCAGTTTCTTCATGTGGGCACTTAGTGCTATGAACTTTCCTTTTAGTACTGCTTCGAAAGTGTCACATAAGTTTGGGTATGTCATGTCTTCATTCTCATTGAATTGTAGGAAATCTTTAATTTCTTTATTTCTTCCATGATCCAGGAATGGTGTAATTGTGTATTATTCAATATCCATGAGTTTGTAGGTTTTCTGCAATTTGTGTTGTTGTTGAATTCTAATTTTACAGCATGGTGGTCTGATAAGATACAGGGGGTTATTCCATTTTTTTTTGCACCTTTTGAGCTTTACTATGTTGCTGAATATGTGGTCAATTTTAGAGGAAGTTCCATGTGGCACTGAGATGAAAGTATATTTGTTTATGTATGGATGGAATGTTCTATAAATGTCTGTTAAACCAAATTGTGTCATAACTTCTGTTAGTTCCTTTATTTCTTTAAATTTCTGTCTGGTAGACCTGTCTAGTGTTGAGAGTGGGGTATTTAAATCTCCTACTATAAGTGTGTGAGGTTTTATGTGTGATTTGAGTTTTAATAATGTTTCTTTTATGAATGTGGGTGCCTTTGTATTTGGGGCATAGATGTTCAGAATTGAGACTTTGTCTTGATGGATTTCTCCTGTGATGAATAAGAATTCATCTCTTTTGATTGGTTTTAGTTTAAAGTCTAGATATTATTAGATATTAGGATTGGTGCTACTGCTTGTTTCTTGGGTCCATTTGATTGGAAAATCTTTTCCCAACTCTGAGATAAAATTTGTCTTTGAAGTTGAGGTGTATTTTTTGTATGTAGCAGAAGGATGGACTCTGTCTTCGAATTCATTATGTTAGCCTGTGTCTTTTTATAGATGAGTTAAGACCATTAATATTCAGGGATATTATTGACTATTGATTGTTAATTCTTTGTTTTGGATTTGTTGTTGTTAGTGGTATTATGTGTGGATTTCTCCTCATTTTTCTTTTGGCTGTTGATAAAGTGATATTATCTATTGCCTATGTTTTTGTGGGTGTAGTTGACTTCATTGGGCTGGAGTTTTCCTTCCAGAACTTTCTGTAGGGCTGGCTTAGTTGATAATTATTGTTTAAGTTTGGTTTTGTCATGGAATATTTTGGTTTCTCCATTTATAGTTATTGAAAGCTTTGCTGGGTATAGTAGTCTGGGCTGGCTTCCATCATCTCATATTGTTGATAGAATATCTATCCAGGACTTTCTGGCCTTCAGAATTTGTATGGAGAATTCAGCTTTGCCTTTATATGTTACTTGGCCTTTTTTCTTTGCTGTTCTAAATATTCTTTCTTTATTCTGTACATTTGGTGTTTTGATTATGTGGCGAAAAGACTTTTTTTGTGGTCTACTCTATTTGGTGTTCTGTAAGCTTCTTGTACTTTCATTGGCATGTCTTTTTTTAGGTTGGGAAGGTTTTCTTCTATGATTTTGTTGAATATATTTTCTGCACCTTTGGGTTGGTTTTCTTAACCTTTTTCTATACCTATTATTCTTAGGCTTGGCCTTTTCATGGTGTCTTATATTTTCTGGATAGTTTGTGTCAGGGATTTGTTAGACTTAAGATTTTCTTTGGTTGATGATTCTATTTCACCTAGTGTATCTTCAATGTGTAAGATTCTCTCTTTTATTCTGTTGCTTATACTTGCATCTGTAGTTCCTGATCACTTACCCAGCTTTTCTATTTCCAGCATATCCTCAGTTTGTGTTTTCTTTATTGTCTCTATTTCAGTTTTCAGGTCTGTTTGAATTGTTTCCTTCACCTGTTTGATTGTTTTTTTCTTGGCTTTCCTTAAGAGATTTGTTGAATTCTTGCTTTTTCTTTGAATTTCCTCTTTAGGGTCTCTATCATCTTCATGAAGTTGTTTTTAGTGTCATTCTCTTTTGCTTCATCTGTGTTGGGATATTCAAAGCTTGCTGGTATGGAGTCCCTAGACTCTGCGGGGAGAGGGGATTGTCATGTCACATTATTATTTCTGTGGTTGACTGTGTTCTTATGCTGTCATCTACCCATCCCTTCTTCCAGTGCATACCAGTGGGGTCTTTCCCTCTCCTGGTGAATACAGGACCAAGGTTCTCTTCCAGTGGGTGCAAGCAGGTCCAATACTCTGATGGCTCTCCTCATCCAGTGCGTGTAGGTGGGACTAGGGCACTGGCAGACTGCAGATGGGCTGGTTATGCTGTGTACAGTTCCAAGTCCTCAGAAAGCTCAGAGGAGGGCACCGGAAGGCAGCTCCTTCCATGAGTGGAGGTAGAACCAGGATGCTGGCGGACTCTGGACAGTCTCTTCTGTGCATGCGCAGGCCCCAGGCCACAAGAAGCTTGGAGCAGGGCCTGGAAGGCAGGCTGAAAACAGGCCCAAGCATATCTCATACTGTGGGTGGTGGCAGAACCAGGATGCTGGCAGAATCCGGGAAGGCCACTCTGCAGGAATGGGCCACTCTGCAGGAATGGGCCCCTCTGCATGCAGTTCTCAGTCCTCAGGAGGCTCCCAGCAGGGCACCAGAAGACTGGCTCCCTCCTTGGGTGGAGGTGGCAGGCCAATCTGATTGGTGGTTCTCCGCTATTTGCGGTTCTGCCTGTTGTGTTTTTTTAATATGTAATTTAATTTGGTGATTTTTTGAATCTGTACTATGTGGTGATATCTTGCTTGTACAAATAACGCTTGTCTGAAGATTAGAGAATGGAGCTTGCCAATAGCTAATCATAGAGGTCTGGAGGCCTGTGCAGACAGATAGGAACTGAGATGGCTGGGTGGAGAGAAGAAGTGAGACAGACATCTGGGCAGAGACAGGGAGTGAGGTGGCTGGGAGAGAGGACATGTAAGTGGGAAGAAACAGGAACTCTCTTTTCTGCTGGGAAGGTATTGGTGGAAAGGTGGCTTTGGCTTGCTCCTTGTTCTCTCTGATCTCTCAGCATTTTCCTCTATATCTGACTCTGGGTTTTTATTATTTAGACCTATTAAGAACTCCATTTACAGTGTTATGGAATGAAATTAGTCTTTAACTTTTACTTATTACTGTTAGACACTTTAAGGTCTTGGTATCCGGGTGAGCTGACTAGAGGACATGTCATAGTTAGGGTTTCTGTTGCTGTGAATAGACATAATGACCACAGTAACTCTTATAAAGGAAAATATTTAATTGGGGCTGGCTTACAGTTTAACGATTAATCCGTTATCATCATGGCAGGAAGCATGATAGCATGCAGGCAGTCATGGTGCTGGAGAAGTAGCTAAGAGTTTTACACTGGATCTGAAGGCAGCAGGAAGTGAGAATAAACCACTGTGCCTAGCTTGAGCTTCTAAAACCTCAAAGTCCAACCCCCTATGACACAACAAGGCCACACCTACTCCAACAAGGCCACACCTCCTAATAGTGCCACTCCCTATGAGCCTGTAGGGGCCATTCTTATTCAAATCACCGCAAGAAGGGGTTGTCTTTTCCTGTTCTCTAAAGAGTCCCAAACTCCCAGCAGCTTCTTCAAATGTTTGGTAGCAGTGACTGCTAAAGGTATTAGGGCCTGAGTTTTCTTCAGGAGAAGGTTTAAAAATATCTTTCATTGTGATATGACAGTTCAGACTTTCTGTTCTGTTTACTGTCAGAACACATTCATAACCTTCTGATTATACTATTCTTGATGACCAATGAACCTATAGTTTTGACTTTTCACTCCTGACATGGCTGATTTGGAAGTTAATAGTCATTGGTAAACCATTCTCCTCAAGAAAGAGTCAACCTCAGTAGATTGAAGTACCAATGGTAACTTTGTTAATTCTGCCTGTGTGCCAGTTTTTTGTTTGTTTGTTTGTTTGTCTTTATTTTCTCTCACACTCTTTGCTTTTTGGGGGCATACATTAGTACTTTAAATAAGTTTGAGTTGAATCCTAATGTAGAGATCCTATACTTTATCATTTGCTGGTATATACACTATAAAATAATTAAACTTTTCACAATTTTATTTTTAACTTGAATACAGCTAAATTAATTCTTCAACTTTGATGATTGCTTAAATTTTTTGCTCAATTAAAAATTTGTATGTGTGCCTTTTCTTACTGTTAGACTCAATTGCTCTAAAATATTCTAGCTACATCTTTCTTGTCTGACATAAGTGTGAAAAGTATTTTCTAGTCTTTCAATAGTTTTATGTATTTTTTCATAGTTTTGTTTTTTGGACAGGCCAAAGATTTTGTTTTAATAGAGACCAAATGGACTTTTAAAAAATGAATTATGATTTTGCTGTTGAATCTAAGAAACTTTTATATCATTCATGGCCAATTTCTTTTTCCATCATATTCTAGAAACATTTCTAATTTTGGGTTTTACATTTAGTTCAGTGACCCATATTAACTTAAACTTGAGCAAAGTGTGAATTGTACATAGAACTTATTTCCCCTCCCTGTCTCTCTCTTCTAAGAAGGTATCCAACTTCCCAGCACTTTAAATTGAAGAGACTACATCATCTTCATTGAGTTGCTTGTTTACATTTGTCAAACATGAGTTGATTGCATTGTGTAAGTCTGTTTCTGAGTCCTGATATGCTGATTTCTGTTTCTATTTCTTTGTTAATATGCTGTCTCAGTTATTAGTCTTTATGATGTCTTGAGATCACATAGTATAAGATATCTAACCTTTGCCTGTCTTTTGAAAGTGGTCTATTCCTGTCCATTTAGTTTTCTTTACAAATCTTGGATTGCTGATACATATAAGAAAATGGTATTGGAGATTTATTTATACTGAGACTGCATTGACTTTTTATAGATCAATTCACAAAGAAGGGCCACCTTAACAACAATGGGACTTTAACCAGGAATGTAACACATATCTGCCTTATTGAGGCGTTCCTTGATTTCCTTTTTTCAGTGTTTTATAGTTTTCAGCAAACATATACTGAATATATTTTTTCACATAACATGTATAGTAGCTGGTTGCTATTTTAAGTAGTGCTTTAAAAATGAATTACAGCTGTGTGTCACTATCACATGATAGCTGAATTGATTTGGTGTGCTGAGAAGGTCACTGTATTAGAATGAATGGGTGTGGAATTCCTGACATTTAGGTTCATCCAGTGAAGTCCTGACAGCCAATTTGATGGTATTTGGAGGCAACATGTTTGGGAGTTAGTGAGTTAGATGAGGCTGTGTAAATTTGGGCCCTTCATGTTGTGCTTGGTGTTGCCACAAGAAGAGACACCAAAACACACATGCACCTTTCTCTGGCACACACACACACACACACACACACACACACACACACACACACACACATATGTGTATGACACCACTCTAAAACCAACAGAAGAGCTCTGAGGTTTCCTACTCTGGTGATCTGTGTAAGAATGGTCCTTACAGGCTCATATATTTGAATGCTTAATCACCAAGGAGTGGAACTGTTTGACAGGGTTAGAAGGTATGGTCTTGGAGGAAGGGTGTCACTGGGGTTGGGTTTTGATGTTTCAAAAGCCCATGCTAAACCCAATCTCCCTCTCTCTCTGCCTTAGTGTCATCATAGAAAGCTCTTAATTACTGTTCCAGTGCCTGCCTGCTTGTTGCTATGCTTCCTGGCATGATGATAATGGACTAAGCCTCTAAAACTATAAGCCAGCCCCCAAATAAATGCTTCCTCCTTGCCTTGATCACAGTGCCTCTTCACAGCAATAGGGAAGTGACTAAGGCGACAAGTGTCTTGATCTCTAGTGCACTGGTCTCCAGATCTGTGGCCAGTACTCTCAGGCTGAGACTGTAGCTCAGTGGCAGAGAACTTGACTAGCATGCAAGAGTGTAGCATGTATGTTTTCCGCCAGCCTGCCTGGTCCCGCCTCCACGCCAGCCCCCAATAACATGCAGAGACTCTGTATTTGATATAATCCTGTTGGCCAGTTACTATCATTGTTTATCGGCTAGCTCTGTCTTAATGATTAACCTATTTCTACTATTCTACGTATTTCCATGTGGCTCATCTTACTGGCCAGAGCGGCACTGGCATCCTACCTCTCCGGGCTCTCCATATTGACTCCTTACTACTTCCTCTTTCCTCCTTGTTTCCTAGTCCCGCCTATCTTGCTTTCTCATTGGCCACAGAGCTTTATTCATTAACCAGTACGAGAAATATATTTACAGAATAACATCTCCCATCACAGGAGTTACTGTGTCCATCCCCAGCATGGCAAGAAAACAGGTGTGTGACAGGGAAGGAACCCTTTGTTTCTAAACCTGACTTTAGCTTCTGTCTCTAAGGTATCTTGAAGTCTTTTAGTAAGGAGTTCAACCAGATACACTTTAAGCAAGTATGTATGCATTTAATGACCTTTGATCTACCAGGGAGCAGACAGCAGCAACTGTTGTTAGTATTTCTGTAGCACCTCTGTTAGGATGTTCTGGTTATCATCTTGAATTCTCCTGAGATCCAGCTATGTAGAAAACAGCACAGTGTGTGTGCTTGGCCTTTGTGAATGCATGCCAATTTACTTTGCAAAGATTTACCTTCTTTTAGATTATGTGTATATGTGGGTTTGTGCTCCTGAGTACAGGTGTCCATGGAGGTCAGAGGCATTGGATACCATGATCTGTAGTTACAGGCAGCTGTGAACCACCCTGTGTGGGTGCCAGGAACTGAACTCAGTTCCTCTGGAAGAACTTAACCACCAAGGAGAGCATAACCACTAAGACATCTCTCCAGCCTCCTGAGTACCAATTCATAGAGGTAACAGTGTAAGCTTTTCTTTTTGCAAGTGCATAGTATAGCTTTCATGTTCTGAGTTGCCTGGTCTCAGATAGTTGTTAAGGAATTTTATGTTTTAAGGTCAAGAAACAGGTTCTCTGTGTTAGAGAGGTGCTTTTGGTAGAGTCTTTTGGTTATAAATCTGTCCACAATAAGAAGGGTGTAGGCAGAAAGTTGATGTAGGAGGTAGGAGAGGCCTAAGAGATCTTTTAAGAGAAACAGAGTCAGGGGAACTCTGTGCTATGGGCTCTTGTGAAGACCATAGAAAGGAAAGACACTGTCCACAGTGTAGACAGGCTGGCTCAGAGTGTTACCACTGTCAAATCTTGGTAGAAGAGCTGTCTTGGAGTGACTGAAACTGTAGTCTTTTAAAGGGGACCAACTGGACCTGGCCATACACCAGACATGACATCCAGCTGATGTGTGTGCAGAGGAAAGGCTTGTGACAGGACAAGAAGACAACCATCTGTAAGCCATAGAGACTTGATCTCGGAAGAAACCAAAGCTTCCAGCCTGGGCTTAGACTTTCAGCATCCTGGCATATAATGAATCCCTGTTTCATCCATAGGATTGTGTGGTCCTTTGTTAGGACAGCCTTAGCTGACAATAAAAGAGAGATGGAGCTGAGGCTAAAAGCAGGCAGTACCCTTTGTCAGGGCCTCTAAACACCAGTAATCAGAAGCCTCCAGGATCCAGGCTCAGATTAACAGGCAGAGGACAAATAGCCAAGGAGACAAACGCCAAGTGAAGAAGAAGAATCTGCCATCGCTTCCATCAGGAAGCCAGTCAGTCATTTCTTGCAGAGACTGGAGGTTCCATCTCTCCTTCCCTGCTCTTACCAACCTTCAAACTCATCCTCCTGTTACTTACAGGTCAGGACTCTCTCCGAGCGTCCAGGCTGATGACTCGAAACGTGCATGTGCAGATTATCTACCTTCATTGATCTGCACAGTAGAGCTGGGGAAAGGTAAGGATGATTTAATGTCTGTTTCCCAAGAATGAAGGATTCTTTTTTTTTCCAGCTCTTATGGAGGAGCAGACAAAGGAAACAGGCTTCACCTGTAACAGGAGGGGCTGTGTTAGACAGCCAGGAGATTTATCAGGCAAGGAGGCTGAAGGCCCTGGAGTGAGTTATAGTCCTGCCTTACCTGGAGATCTTCAAAGTAAGATATACTTCCTCTGACAGGAACACTCAGGGGTGGTGCTGGGGTGGGATGCCTCTCTGGAGGCAGGGAAATGGACTCCAGCGACCTTTGAAGGTTGAGTCCGGCCTTCTGGGTCCAGGAGAAACTAAGACGGGAAAATTTATGGGTTTAACATCCATCATGTGAATGAATATGAGCCTCTGCTGCTTCAGAAGAATGAAGATTCTGGTCTGACTGCTCTATCAGTCAGGGCTCCAGCAGGAAACAGATGGCACAGTCAATCGAAAATGATTTGAGAGGGGTTTAATAAAGATACTATTTACAAAGGTCTGGGCAAGATGTAGATTATTCAGAATGAGGCAGTACTCCAAGGCTCTTAGTGCCCTCACTTTGGTTCAGTGAACTATCTGGAGAGGATCTGCAACATCCTATTGAGGAATGCAGTTAGAGAGGTGCCAGGTCCAGAGCCCTGGAAAAAATACTCTGAGGATGCTGGCTTCCCTCCCACCAATCTACTTAAGGGGTTTCACTCGATGTCCCAAATGGAAGTCTGATGTAGAGGAAGCCCATTGGCCTGGACCAAACAAGAAGACAGAAGTTTTGGAAAAAGTGAAAGTAGGTAAATTTCAAGAGGTAAATAAATTTCTTCTCCCCTTCCAGCATGAGGTACCTTCTGTGTGCTAAGCAGACATCCACCGATGCTTAAATTCAACTGACAAATGTACTCCATTCTATGACCCTCTAAGTGGCCATAAGGGTCACATACAATTAAGGAGTTATTAAAATAAAAAAGATAGGAAAGTTACTTTGTGACTCAGTGTACTCATCAGAGAAAAGGGAATAATCTTGGGGTTGGGATATATATGCTAGTCCATGGAAACATTAAGAATAAATAATAGAGTGTTAAAAGGTTCTCTTGGGCATGTTAGCTGCTATTACTATCATCCTTATTAGTATGCACATCTGTCAGTCAGTCTCTTGGGATCTTTCTCATCTCTGAAGACTTGCTGGACTGGCCTTCTCCAGACTGTGGCTCCCTGTTGTGGTTTGGGTATATCTCTCCCAAGTTTCTATGTTGGAAACTAAGTCCTCAAACTATGATATTTGGAGGTAGAGTTTTTGAAAAGCAATTATGATTAAATAAGGATGGGGCACCTACACTGGCATTAGTGGTTCTTCATGAAGAACAAGAGAACCGAGCTAGCATTTAGGCTCAGTTCTGCCGTGTGATACTCTCTGATGTGCTGTCATGCGTCAAGAAGACCTTCATCAGAAGCCAGTGCCATGCAATCAGACTTCCAAGCCTCCCAGAACCATGACTAAATACATTTCTATTTTTTATTAGTTATCTAGCCTTAGGTATTTTGCTACAGCAACAGAGAACACTAAAGGACATCATTTTCTCATTTAGACAAAGCCTAGCTCTTTTAAAGCCAGTGAATAATTACTTTGTTACAAGTGGGTCTCCCCCCAACCCCCAACGGTCTGGTTCCGCTGACACGCCAGCCACCAATAACACACAGAGACTCCGTTTTTGATATAAATACTGTTGGCCAGTTCCTAATACCTTACTGGCTAGCTCTGTCTTAAAAATTAACCCATTTCTACTATTCTAAGTATTTCCACGTGGCTCATTTTACCGGCCAGAGAGCAGCACTGGCGTTTTACCTCTCCGGGCTCTCCATGTTGACCCCTCCTCCTACTTCCTCTTTCCTCCTGGTCTCCTAGTCCCTCCTATCTTACTTTCCCATCGGCCAACAGGGCTTTATTCATTAACCAGTATGAGAAACATATTTACAGAATAACATCTCCCATCATTACTTGGTTTGCTTCCTCTGTTAAACTTTTTACTGAGCTGGGATTATTTTGGTTTTATCTCTTTTGATAGCCTTCAGTTCTAGCACATAGGAGATATTTGACAAAATTTGTTGTGTGACTCAGGCTTCCTCAAGAGTTCCCCTGTCGTAGCGGCTGAGCAGAGAATTCCTCTTCTGGGTGTTCAAAAGAATTACTTACCTTGTTTTCTTTTAAGGTGAAGCTGGCTTTAAAAATTGTTATAGGAAAGGAAAAAAAGAGGACGTTCACTGGACAATCATCTGTCAGAGAAAAGGGGTGTGGCGGGGGAAGAGTGGTTTGGGCAGCACCTTTTCCATGAGTTCAGGGATTTCCTCCCATAGTTTTCAGAATGCCCAGTGCATATCATGAATAATGACCAAGAAAGCTTTGGGATTGCATCCTATTGTGTCAACTCCCATGGTCAGGGACATGCTTCTAATTCAGTGTTAGAACACACTGTCTTAGTTTCTTTTCTAATGCTGTGAAAGACCATGACCAAGGCAACTTAATAAAATAAGCATTTAACTTGGGGGCTTTTGGTTCCAGAGGGTTATGATCGTCATGGTGGGGAGCATGGCGGTAGGCAGGTGGGCATGGTCCTGGACCAGTAGATCAGAGGTTGCATCCTGATCTGTAAATTCAGGCAGAAAAAGAGACCTAATGAGAAATGACACAGGCTTTTGAAACCTCAAAGCCCACCTCAATGACACCTCTTCCAAGACCATACCGCCTTAATCCTTCCCAAACAGTTTCACCTATTAGGGAACAAATATTCAAATATATAAGGCCATAGGGCTGTTCTCATTCAAACCACCACACATACTGAACTATGGGAGCAACTTGCAACCCACAGAAGTTCAATAGTACAAATGAAACAGCAGCACATTATTACAAGGAAAATACAAGAGTTGGAGGGTCATTCTATAGACTTTACAGCTTTAAGATGAATGCAAATTCCTTTGTGTATGAATCCTTCCTTGGTTCTGTACTTGGACAAATCAGTAAAAATTAAAAATAAAATATTGTTTGTATAGATGTTTTGCCTGCATATATATATACACAGGTACTATATGTATTTAGTGCCTGCAGAGGCCAGCATTGGGTACTGGATCCTTTGGAACTGGACTTGTGATCTCCATATGGGTGCTGGGAATTGAACCCCTCTATCTTCCAGAAGACCAGAAGAGTAGCAAGTGCTCTTAACTGCTAAGCCATATTGCCAGCCCCCAAATCATAAAAATAAAAATGGAGACGATTGGAAGTATTTGAACATTGATAATATCAAGAAATTTCTTAACATTATTGTATGTAAAATTTGTATCTCAAATATCTTTCATAAAAGAACCTTGTCTTATGGGGATGTAGTTACAAATATAAATTGAATTATTTGATAATTGAGACTTGTTTCAGAATAACCTGGACATGGCCAGAAAGAAGATAGGGGCAGAGGGTCCAAAGCTGATTATAAATGATAGATTGTAGATAAATGTTAGTTTTCTTGCCAATCCTATTTTTATACACACATGGAATTTTTCTATAATAAAAGTCCAACATGAACCCGGCCTGCAATCTAGGTATCTAAAAGGCTGATGCAGAAGGATTACAAATTCAAGGCCATCGTGGGCTATAGAGTGTGTTCAAGGCTAGCCTGGGCTAGATTGGGCGAACTGGTGAGCTCCTCTCTCAAAATAAGAAATGTAAAAAGGGCTGAGAAAATAGTTGAGTATCATGTCTGAGCATCAAGTTTCAGTTTCTAGTAACACAAACACACACATGTCAGAAAGACAATTACTTAAATCGCATGCCAGGAAAATAAGCACAGTTTGAATAGACTTTGTCCAAAGGGTTCTCAGCCCCGAATGTTGGTTGGCTTTAAGGAGAGGCAGGAAAGGTGTGGTGATCTGGGTGAGGGAGAGCATGAACAAAGACACAGAGAAGCACAGTAATGATTGCAACACATTCTCTGGGAATGCTGGATGGACTGGGGGAAAAGAGGTGAGTGCTCTGGTTTGATTGGCATGTGGTGGGCACTGATGACACCAGCCTAAACAGCATGCCTGTGCAATAAGCTGGTAGGAGCCAGCATGCCTGTTTTATTAGCAGTGCTAGCTGAACAGACTGGAATCCATATCAAATATGCTGGGTGCAAAGCAAACACCAGTTGAGCTGATGCTCTTTGGAAACTCTCCTTCCTTCTTTACAAGACAAAGGAGGTCCTGGGTCTTGCTAATGGCCAGTGGGACCTTTCCTACTTAGTCATGTTCATTTACCAAAGAGCCAGAACTTAAAGGTTCAAAAATGATGACTGGCACAACTTTCTTTGGATCCATTTTTCCTGCTGATAAGAATCAGTTACTTGGCCAACCCTGTCCAGGAAAAGGGGTCCAGCGCCAGGGGTGCCCTGAAGCTGGGCTCTCTCCATCCTACTCCAGTGCTTGATGCTTGTCTATGCCACTGCATTCTCACTTGTGCTTACTGTGCTGTTTGGACTTCTCCCTCCAGGAGGGAAGATATTACTATATTCATTTGACAGGTAAGGAAACTGAGAATCTAAGTGGAGAAACAATTTGCCTAATGTCCTGTGGCCAATAAAAGATGGGTGTGGGATTCTCTCCTGTTCTCTGGCTTCTTTGATCTCTTTTCTCCTCCTGTCCCTCTCCGTCCTCCTCCTCCTTTGTTCACCCTTCCCTACCAACCCTCTTGAGACAGGGTCTATCTGTGTAGTTCAGGCTGGCCACAAATTCATAATCCCCTGCCTCTATTTCACATGTGCTGGGATTACAGGCCTGTCCCACCAACCCTAGGGGTACTCTGGTTCCAAGGTCAACTTCTCTCTGTAACTTCCCTTCCCTCCAGAATGCTGGGGCTCCTTTCTTCCTGGATGAATGGAATAATAATAGGCGGCTATGTGTTTAGTAGTTTGCTGGGTGGGTGTTCTACATGGAACAATTGTTTCTAGTCCTTTTCGTGGTCTCACAAAGTAGGCACCAGCCTCTTTTCCATTCTGCAGATGAGAAAACGGAAGCCCTGACTGTTGCAGAGTTAGCAAACAAGAAATCAAGCTGTAAATCCTAGACTAAATTTCTTGGGTGGCTTCTTCTTGCTTAGTTGAGACAGGTTTCAGAATTCATCCAGATGAAGTCCTGGGAACAGAAGGAAAAGGACTTTCATTCCCAGTGCACCGAGGTCTTCACACTGGGGTCCTTTCTTTGGTTTTCACATTCATGTAGCATTTGCAATATGATAGGCTAAATTTAATTCATCAGCTATCCATAATGGTCCTGTAATAATTATTCCTATTTTATCAGTGGGGAAACAGGTATCAGCCAATAGAGCTAGGGGTCAACCCAGCCAGTTTGGTACCATATTGCGTGGTCTTGATTACAACATTGTCCCGTGTCCAAGCCCTGCATTTGCATATGCCACATGTCCTAGATGGTTTGCGCTGACTTGGATTCCAATCTTGTGAGGGAAATTTTTAAAAACCAAAGTGACTGGGAACTAATTTGATGTAACTTAAACTCCAAGGCAAGTAATATGAAGTTGCACAGTTCAACTTGAGTCAGAAATGCATTGTAAGGACTGATTGTGCCTCTTCAATAGATGCAATCAGAGCAGAATTACTGAATGTAAGGAGATAAATCAGTTCCCTATAGCACTTGGCATGTGAGAGTTTAGAGCTTAGTAACCATTAGTATTCTTTTTTGAACTCTGTTCACTTCTCTTGCAGTCTGTCTCGAACCTGCAGCCCACTACATACCACCTCTCTGTTGCTCTAAGTTCCTCTTTGCTCTACTCTACCCAGTTCACTATATGATGTAGACTTTTCCTCCCCACCTTAACACTAGTCTTGTTCTCTAGCCTCCCTGTGATTTGCTTTGACCAATGAAATGTGAGCCAAAGTGGTGGGAGTCAATTCCAGATGGGATTGTTACAAGCCATTATGAACCCTGCCTATAGCTCCAACAATGCTCCAAATGCTATCAGCATTCTGTCTTGGGTCTAGAATGAGGCAATCCTGTGCAGAGGTCTCAGGCTACCCCCAAGAGACATATAAACTAAGTTTAAAATTCTCGTTGCTGTGGCATGTGGAATTGTTTCTTTGACAGTATATACAAATCTAATGAATGGATGTTTTGTAAGCCTCTCTGCTATGATGTTAGGGTGAAATGTTCCCTTGCAGGCTCATGTTTTGAATGCTCAGTTCACAGCTTGGGGACTTAGCTTTTGGAAAGGCCTAAGGCCATTAGGAGGTGGGTGCTGGCTGGTGGAAGTAGGGTGCTGGTGTGGGGCTTTTTAAGGTTATACCATTCCTGGTGGTAGCCTCTGCTTTCTCTTGGCTTGTTGTGATGTAATGGGTCTCTGATATATGCGCCAACAACCAAGAGCTCGACCCTACCTTCCTCAGCTTGATGGATGAAAGTCCCTATGAAATCATGAGCCCAAGCAAATCTCTTCTGTAAGTGTTTCTGTCACGTATTGTTTTCAAAGTGATGAAAAAAGTAACATGTGTGCTTTAGGAGGAAGAAAATCCATCTTGTGCTGAAAAAGCATGCAGTGTCTTGACTCAAGGTCAAACTTCATTTTGCACCATGTTGCCTCTCCTTCCTTCAGCTTAATATGCCTTCCTGGGGTCCCTAATAGGTGTAAGCTCCCTTTGATTCCAGGTACATTTTACATATTGTTTCCTTACTGTTCACTATGAAATATTCTTATCCTTTTGCCTGGTCAGTTTCTACCTATGACACTGGCTTTCCAAACAATGTGAAGAGTCATAAAAATGGTGTTTTTGAGCTCACCTGAGTGATATTTATTTTGTTTACTAGACCATATGGCTCAGAAGAACAGATAAGTTATTATTTACTGACTAGTTTTAGCATTGGCACATAGTAAGCACTTTCCCATCATCAGTATTTGTTGAGTAAGCAGATAAGAGAATCAAGATGCTGTGGTGATTACAGGAAGGAGGTGGTACCTGACTTCTTGGATTTGAAACCCACCGAGATGATTGTTCTTTACATGCCCTCCAGTAATGAATCTCTCTGCTCAGGAGCCTCATCTATGAGAGGATAAAAACTATTCTCATCTCACAGTGTGGCCTCAAGGTTAAAAGGGATTAAATGTGCATGAGGCTGGGACTGGTATTTTCCTTGGTTCTATTTCTAGGTTCTCTTTCTAACTGGTTACTATTAGATCCAGCCAAGGAGACACTCTGGTGTGAGCCAAGAGGAGGAAAGAGAGAGAGCTTCCTGTCCACAGTGTGGCAGCAGCAGCTATGGTTGTAAGGCATTCTCCAGCTGTTTGCAGCATTCCCAACTCCAGCTAGGCCTTGCTCAGCTGGTAATTCTAGCACCAGTCAATCCTATTCTCCCAGAGGTCCTAGTCCAGTCATGTAGTGTTCCTACTCTGATGGTGTCCTTCTCCCCTAAAAGATCCAAGCATCAGCCATGTGTGTCCCACCCTCATCACCTAAACCCGTGTTTCCTTGGGTTTCTCCAGATCCATGGCTGATGGCCATGGATCTGGTACAATTATACCATCCAGGGCCACTTAGAGCACTTCCCCTCATGGAACCCACTCCCTGACTCCTGATAGCAATAATAAATCACAGAAAGAAAGTACACCAGGCACATGGGAAGCTCCAGGTGGGCATGCAACTTGCATCTGACCAGGCAGGTAGAAGACTACAGTCCTTGGAAAACTGTGAAAAATCCTACACACATAAAGCTCATCAAGGGTAACTCGATGCTGCAGTCAGAAAGCCCATCTTTTGGAGAAGCACCAGTCTACAGTCTACAACACAGCTCATCACTCACCCACTAGGCACGATGCACACAAGCAAAGGAGGACATGACTTCTGTAGCATTAGCAATGTTTTATTTTTCCTTTTTGTTGCATAGGAAATGCAGTACTTGCTTCCAGTAATGTATTGTAATGTGAGAAGGTGGTAGCACTAACGGTTGAATACAAGAGTTAAACTAATCCACACCAGCTCAAAAACCCTGTGGAGATTTAGTTGATAAGAATGGACGCCCACAGTGATTCTCAACCAATTACAAGTTTTCACAGAACACAGTAAACGAAAAGGGTAACTATGAGAGTCAATACAAATATGCTAGAGGCACAGGGGGCCCGGCTCATAAAAACAATTTCAGACCGAGTTATTAACACGGGGCATTTCATTTCACAATAGATCTCATTCGAAGTTTATAATCCTTTCCCCTACAATTTGAAATTAAAATCAGAGGCACTCTGAGCAGACAATTTTTCCTGTGTGATGGGAAAGGTTAGTGGGAAGGGCAAAGAAGGAAGCATGGACTTAGCCTTGACTGTCTTCCTAAGGGCTTAGTGGGACCTGCTGGCACTCCATGTCTAGTCTGGCTGGCATCTCAGGAGCAAGGCTGCTGAGTCCAGGAGAGAGACAGTGGCCTGAGGGAGAAGAGAGCTAGCAGCTCCCCCACACCTATATCCTAACATGGCCAGTGGCCTAAGACCTCTAGTTAAGAATGCTAACAGGTAAAAAAAGAAAAAAAAAAAAAAAGGCAAATTTACAGACCATTACCCAGAAAAAAATTAAAAAAAAAAAAAAAAAAAGAATATTACAAGTAACAGTCAAGGAAAAGAAAAGCCAGCTAGAGGTTTTTTGAGAAGCTGGGCATTGAAAAACTGAAGAATGGTCTATTCCGTAGATACTACTTGCCTTTGAAACCATGGTAGAGACAAGAAACTTTACATTTTAAAATCTGTGATACTTTCTGACAGGAAGGTGCTCTAGTGAGATCACAGGTAGCACTTCTCCTGTGTCCTTTTGTGGTCCAGATACATTCTACGGAGTTACTGTTCTCATTCAAACAGCACAGTGAGTCCACATGTAGGATGTCTGACACACAGAGCAGGTGTCCTCTATCCACATGCTAGAGTTCTCACTTTGTCTTCTGAGCTTTGCTGGGGTGCATTCCCCATATCTTATCCCTTTAACTTGCTTACTGGCTTAATGCAAGCAACTCTTTGGAGAATGGAAAGCAGATGTGTGCTGGATCAGGAGGAAAATTTAAAAAAAAAATATTCAATTTGGGAAGCAAGTAGTTTCAAATTTAGAGAGAGCGAGAGAGAGAGGGAGAGAGAGAGAGAGAGAGAGAGAGAGAGAGAGAGAGAGAGAGAGAGAGAGAGAGAGAGAGAGAGAGCATATTTTTAAAATCCCGTGTTAATAGCAAAGTTCTTTCTTATGAATCGGGCCCAAAGTTTGTACAGAGTTATAGTTTTGAAGAAAATATTGCATCTGTGCATGTAACTAAATAGCCATGTGTTTTCTTAAAGGTTTTTTTCCTTTTTAATATGAGAAGTCTGGTGTGAGGTGGATCAAGCATGGGTACACTGTCCATTAAGATGCTTCAGTGTCTCCTAGCTTCTGCTGAGGGTCAGGAAAGCAAGTCTCGCTTGCAAATGTTCTCAGAGTGGTTTTGCAGAAGAGTTCTTGAAATTCAAATAGTATTGAGACAAAAAATCTCATCAGATACTGATTTCTGAAATCAAACACCCATGCTTGTCCCTTAGGAGAAACAAAACAAAAACAACAAAAATGAAAACAAAACACACATAATACTGAATTTAAGTAAGTGTACACCTCCAAGGTACTGAAGACAGCCGGAAGGAAGACAGAGTTCGCGTTCTCAGTGAAATACCTCAAACCTAGCTGACAAGAACCGAGGCAGAAAAAAAAAAAAAAAAAAAAAAAAAAGACTAACAGAACTTGGAGTAATAGTCATACAGTTCACTAAGCATTATGGAATAGCATGCATAATATTGTAAGGTTATTTTACATCACCTATACCAGAGGTCCTGACTGACAGACAGCGAAGGCTACCGGTGTAGAAAAATCTTACTTCAGAAGAGCAGTATAATACAGATTTCACAGGCACTACATTTTAATATATCAGGTATTATGCTGGTTTTCTTATAATTCTTTCTGTCCTAAAGCTGGCATTATAACAATGACCAAAAAGGCAAGGATTGAAGTAAACGGAAAGTAGATACCAAAGTTGATATAGTTTTCTTTTTCTTTAGATAGATTAGTGCATAGTTTTCATGCAGATAAACACTGCTATGCATTTACACTGTTGGGAAGCAGAGTGAATTGAGCCCAAGTTGTCACGTTTGTGTAAATCATTTTGTCAGCCTGTAATAGCACCATGTAATGGATTTGCATTAAACATTAAATTGATTTCAGAACTGGTGACACAGTATTCACTACGGTTAAGTGCTATGGAATAGCTTCAATATACCTGCTATATATCAAAGCAATTTTCATCCCACTGCGTTTTTTTTTTTATTGGAAAAAATAAAGGGGAAACATACATGACACTAATTAGACGAATGCACAGCCTTGGACGTGGAGAAGGCAGAGTAGGATCACTGTCAAACAGTAAGTGCATGCATTGACTCCAAGACAAAATGGCCTCTGAAGCCCATGTAAATGAAAGCCATGCCCGAGGGGCGGAGCAGCCTCTGGGACTGCCTAGGAAAGTAGGCTGGGAGGTACCACCAAGCTCTCCTCACTGACCACACTTCTCGTGTTTTACACCTGTTCAATGGAGGCCCGCTACCAGAAACCAGAGAGAAAAAAAAAGAAGCAAAGAAAAATCAGAAAGGCAGCGATACACAGAGAAGAGAGAGAAGGAGTAGAGGACAAAGGATGGAGTGATAGAGACTAGGGGAGGGGCTCTGTTGTAAAGACTATCAAATGACATTCTTAAAAACCATTCTCCACCAAATAATAATAACAATAAAATAAAAATAAAAAGATTACAGGAGAAAATGTTTCCTTGCAAGTACCTCATGCTATCACTATAGAGGTTGAAGCACACGAGGATAAAGATTGGGGAAGGTGAAAGACAAATTTTTGAGATGGGTTTTGCATATTCCTGTGGGCTGACTGAATATAGCACAGTGTGACGAGAGATTTGGATCCTGCACACTTGGACTGTCGGAAAAGGAAAAAGGAAAGCTTGGAGAATGCAGCCTGGAGGGCCCAGGGGAGCCCTCTGGGTGGTGGTGGCATTGGGTGGGGAATGAGCTAACAGAGGTCCTACCACGGGCTGAAGAGACATACCTTAGTGGGAAGAAAGGGGCTGGAAGGCGAGGAGAATGGCACCAGAGAGGACTTCTGCCCAGAAGTTAGCAAAGGAGCACTGCAGTGGCCAGGAGAGGGGCCACGGGCGAGCATTTATTGGAAGATGTTGAGTTAGTGTTTTTATGCCTCAGACTTAGTTCCCAAAGAAAAAAAATTGGGGGGAGTCATTTGAGGGACCACCTTTGCCAATTGTGTTAATGCCGTTTGATGGGAAAGAAAAAAAAAATCATCATTTCTCAGAATCAAGGCTGGGCCTTCAAATGCTGGTAGCTTTTGAGTCTGTCTGTCTGTCTGTCTGTCTGTCTGACTGTCTGTCTGTCTGTCTGTCTGTCTGTCTGTCTGTCTGTCTGTCTGTCTGTCTGTCTGTCTGTCTCTACACCCTTGTAGTAAAGTCTTCCGCAAGCACCTTCGCTCAGCTTTTAACTTAAAATGCAAAACACATGGATTTGTTGGCGTTTTGCTCTTCCTACTTGATGAGGACCAAACTACAGTTTCCTGCATGGTCTTGACAATGAGGCGTGAAGGGAACTGGAACACAGTGGTGTAAGCACTACTTAACCCTTGTTTGCTATCACCCGAAGCTGCCTCCACAATGGTTTAGAGCCTTTAAAACATTTTTTTTCCTGCAATTCTGTCCAGAGTTCCCTAATTTTAGCTTCATCAAATTTAAACAACAAAATACCTTCAAAAATACAGCACACCTGTAACGTCCATTTTGCAATGGTTTTTCAGTAGACCTACACTTCTCAAGCATAGGAATATGCTATACCATTGGCAGAAAAAAATAACTATTTAAATACTTACAAAAAAAAAAACAACCAAACAAACAAAAAGGAAACAGGAAAGTTTTAAACTTAAATCCAGTTCCCAAAGTGGGTTGAAAAGAAACAAAAAGCAATTCTATGAACGCTGCCTTTATAATGAACAATCAGAAATTTCACTAGACTAATTTGACAGAAATTTTTCCTCATTTAGACAACATTACAAAAGTCCTGCATTATAAAATAGGGTAGAATAAATCAGTGTAATCAATAAAACTATACAACGATACAAATTACATATCTTCTGAGTGGGCAGTTTACTCTCTCTCTTTGCAGTCGTGACTACAACATGCTCACTAAAAACAACTAAAACTGCCCAAACTATTGCTTAGTTTGTTTTGTTTTAAAAAAGGGTGCAATTTTATTGTATATACAACCAATTTACTGGTAATACCTTGGCATTTTGCAAGGTTCTGACAAAATGTTTGTCTAGGCTTTTTTTTTTTTTTCCCTTCACTGTGAAGCACTAAAAGCTGCTATTTTTCTTTCTTTTGTTTTTCTCTCTCTCTCTCTCTCTCTCTCTCTCTCTCTTTTTTTTTTTTAGTGCACATATGTCATAACAAAGTAATGCCCAGCTAAGTGCTATAGGGAAGGCAAAGTATGCTGCTGGCTATAGGAAGCGACACGGTACACTGACAATCACACCATACAACAGCGCCAAGCGACTATTCAACCACTTATCAGACACATATGAAAATCCAAAATGTTTTATTTTATTTTTTTTCCTTAAATAGAGATAACCAGTAAACAATTTTCAGAACTTGGAAGTTTAAAAACGTGCATATAAAAATGGGCATTATGTACTTTTTATTGAATGTGGATTGACTGCTGTCTGCTAAGAAAAGTGGGTGTGGGGGCTGAAGAGAAAGGAAGTTGTCTTTTTTTTTTTTTTTGTCTTTTTCTTTTTTTTAAGGCTTGCTTGTGAAAGGAACAGTTGTAAAAACAAAATTGCTTGAAGCAGGGTCAGCTTAGTGCTTCACAGTTTGACTGCTTCTCTAAGAGGAGCCCTTCCTGCGCACGTGCATCAAAAACCACAGAGAATACGGAGACAGACACCTAAAAACACACTGCGTCAAGTGCAGCACTGACTTTGGTCAAATTAAAAAAAAAGCAGAAAGAAAGAAAAAGTAATAATTGCTAAGCTCTTCTACATGATATAAGCAGGTATTGCATATTTTCATATATCTGGGGGAAAATAAAGGAAGACTCCAAATAAATTGAAAAAAAAAATGCAGCAACATCCCAAATACTGATATTGTAAGCATCTACAGAGCTCAGAACAGCACTGCCGCTGACCACACAGGACAGTCAAGACTACGCCTGTCTGCGGAACAGCTAACTTTCTATTTAGATCTAGATGTTGAGACTGACGATGGCTGACATAAAAGTTACATTTACAAAAAGTGTCTCTGAATGCTTGAGTAGGGAAAACCCCTTCAATAGAGGAGCATGTGCAACAATTCCACAAATAATCACTATCCAGGGCAAGGCACATTGATATGGAATTTTTGTTTTCGTGCAAATTAAGGAAAAAAATAAAAACAAAACAACATCGTTTGGGGGTAAAGATGAGGAGCAAAGTGTCTTCCCAAGAATTTCAGTTACTTGATTGTATAGGACAGTAGTTGAGCCCTTCTGAAGGGCTGAGACAGTTTAAAGGCAAGTGCCTAGAGTGGGGTTACAATATTGTCTTAATGCACTCTACTTTATCCTACATTAGCTATATAAAAATTAGTTACTAACACTAGAACATGCAGAGACTTCCTCTGGTCAGCAGGGTCTACCAACCAGAACACATATATATGTATAGTATAGGAACCCTTGAAGTTGCATGGGAAGCAAGGGGTGGCTTCGCTGTCTGGTACAAAAATCACTTGCATTTTTTTTTTTTGTTTGTTTGTTTGTTGTTAGTTTCTGCTTTTTTTGTTCTTTTTTTGATTTTTTTTTGTTCTTTTTTTTGTCTTTTTTTTGTTTTTTTTAAACATAAGATACAAGACATTTGAAGGGGGGGGGTGTGAACTTTTTTTTCGTTTTCCCTAATGAGTGCCCTTGATCTGAATGGGCACCAGCAGTTGTGTCCCTAACAGTGTTGTTAGTATTAATTTTCCCATAGCCCAGTTCAGGGTTTGCAAAGGGTCTCTGAAACTTCTGGACAATGTCTGGTACAATGAGGCATTTGATAAACTGATAGATCTGGTGTTGCCATACACATGTAAAAATTTCCAGAATTGGCATAATTCATTATAGTGATTTCTAGCTTATAAAATTAACAGATACCATGATTTCATTTGAGTTATGTGCTTTGATAACAGAAAATAATTAATTAGCATTTAATGTAGTTAACATATTGTGGTAAAAGCACCATTAGATTTGTATTTTTTTTTTGTTTTTTTTTTTAAATTTTCCTTCAGTTTTTTTTAAAGGGATACAAGTTTAACAATAAAAAACATAAAAAGCAAAAATAGCTCCCCTTTTTCTTGCAAGGCTGTTTTTTTACCCCAATAATTTAGAGTCCTGGGGTGGAAGGACTTGAAAAACAAAAATAGAATTTTCAACAATCTCTATCTTACAAAGATACTTAGCTATCCAATGAAATTGCACTTCACTCAATTCAAAATTCGATTGTTTTGATTCCTGTCAGTTTCTGTTAAAACAGACCATCTCCCCCATTTCCATGTGAATTTTTGTGTTATTGTTGAAATTGTTGAAAAATGGTTTTTTTTTTTTTTTAATGTAAGTGCAGCATTTCAAAACTTTTTTTTTTTTTTAAAAAAAAAAAAAAAAAACAACTGATAGTAGTAGTCTTTGCCGTCTTTTTGGAATTGTTCTGCAACATGAGTGGGTTCACTGTCCTTGCGGGCTGTGTTGTATATGTAACTGCTGAACCAAACCAAACGAAAAGAAAGATCAACGCAACTGCATTTTCTTTTTCTAATATGTTACAGAAAAACCAAAAAAAAAAAAAAAAAAAAAAATAAAATAAAATAAAAAAAAAAAAAAACAAAAAACAACAACAAAAAAAACCCCAACAACAAAAAACCGAAACCATTGCCCTTTGAGTGTCCTGTAAGTTACAGATCACAAATCTCAGCTACTACAAAAGATTTCTTTCTTCAGGTGCCTCCAAATGCTCAGGGAGAGTCACACCTGCATGGGCAAATTCGTGAAATACTGTGAAAAGGCCAGGCTCGCAAGGGAAGTGTGTTACATACAACAGGAAGTTAGTGAGCAAGGCTCCTCCTGTACCAGCCACTTCACCTAATGCTCACGCCACCACCGAAACACTTCAAATGTCACACAGCCCAACCATTTCCAGCACCATATGAGAAATTACGACAGTCCCTAAAGTATTAAAAACAAAAAAAATCCCGAAAGGTTATGGCCTTTGCTGTTTGACCATGATGCTTGCTGTTTCCATGTACAAGTTGATTCGAGTCGGTTTTTCTCCCCTTCCACTGACAGTGAAGTTGTAACTGCGCTGGGTTGAGGTTGCGTCCATGTTACAGAGTTGAGAAGGGGTCTGGTGGTCTGTCTGATGGATGGTGGGATGCTGTAACTTTTATCCCAGGTACCAGGACTGGAAGACAAAAAGGAAATTATAATTAGAAGTGCAGGTGTGGTGCTGGGATTTGGCTCTCATGGGTAGCACTTGCCTAGAATGAGGAAGAGCCCTCAGTGGTCCTCAGTGCACAAACACAAAAATGCCCCATTTCATAAAGCTACTTTGAAAGTTGCTTTTTTAACCATGGGATCAGAATTGACCTTGGAGGTTTAAGCGGACAAGGAATGACAGATGATAGTAAATCCCAAGCCACTGAAATTTGTCTTATTCCTCTTACATTTAAACTCATTGTCTTTGTTGGGGTTTGCCAATGTCTTGAGTGAAGGTTTTCTGGCCACATGACATTCCCATCAGGTTTTGTAACCTAGTATTGAGCAAGGAACCTGGCTGTCTTATTACCTAGCTCAATGACTGGGTAGGCTCAAGAAAGAGAAGCAAATTAGATGGAAAGTGACTGAAGAGTGAGTTTAGGGGTGTAGTGAATAGTTATTTCTATAGTTTTCTCAATATATTTTTCAGTGAGGTGTAGGTGCTAAAGACAGGTGCTAAACATATGACTGCAACATTCTGTGAACAGGCTGGGTAACTGGTGGTAACAGCCAAAATAGAAGAGTCCTGTGGGAAACACCAAATTGGTGACCTGGGGTATGGGGAAGCCAGAGTGATCTTCTCCTTCTCATACTCATGAGGGAGAGTTTATGGCTTCCTTTCAGCTGAATATATCTAATTTCCTATTTTTATCTCTGAAGAGATATAGAATAAATAAGACTACCCCTTATTAAGTACCATCAAGTTCAAGGAGAAAATGAGGCATTGCTTAGTCCTCATCCATGTTTTTGCCCACTCAATATGCCTTTGGAGTTGTCTCTCAGCTTGTGGACTTGGTCTTGTGTTCTTTTCATAAATATCCAGGTGACCACTTTTATGTCTGCTGGCATTTCTTTGTCAACAAAGAAAGTTAGCTAAATAAAATGACTATTTATAGACCAATATCAAAATTAGTTTCTCAAGTGAAGTTAAACAATGTATGACTCTTGCCAACTTTTCCCGACGTACCCTGAAGATGCCCAACTTTTGTTGGGAGTCAGAAGGCCCACCATTTTCTAGGCAAAGCTAAGGGCTATAAGTCCTGCACTGACAGCATCAGCCAGGTTTAATCAGAACTGATTCAGAAGGGCTAACTAAGGCTCACTCTTGTCAGAGAGAGATTCAATTAGGGGAAGTCCAGACTCCTTTGATCCCAGGGTAAATGGCTAAATGATAGCTCCATGGAGGTTGGTGTAAGACTTCCTGGCCACAAGGAGCTACTTTGATTTCCGGAGGAACTTTAAAGAAACAAAACAAAAAACCAACAATAACAAAACAACAGCAAAACCCTCCTCAGTTCAAACCACAAAACTACTCATCCTGTAGACTCGTAGTTGTTCTTTCTGACCGTGTGTTTGGGGAACACGATGAAGCTCCTTCTACCTGTAAAGGAAATGCCCCTGACAAGCACATACGGCCTATATCTAAGTGGACAAAAGAAAGATGAGTGAGAAAGAGAGGGAGGGAGGGAGGCAGTCCCCAGACTGCATCTGTTTTAAGTCTGTCTTTAGAGCTGACACAGGTCCCTTCCCACATTCTCTCTTATACACAACAGCCTCAAACTGAGTGGCCAGTGCTGCTCTCAGTCTGTTTGCATGCTTTCTAAGTCAGTTGTGAAATTCCGGACTTCAGTGCACAGTCAGTATTTCTTGATGCAAAGGCCTGGGACCTGGTGAGTCAGCAGGGGGAGCAGCTTTCCGTCCCACTGTTTCTGGACTCAGGACACTACAAAAACCAGCAGTGCTCTGCACTGCTGTTAAAGCAAAGCAAAGGAAAAAAAAAAAGTTTCTTCACACATCTTACTATTCAGTGTGTGCCTCGCCCACAAGGTTACCCCAGAGCAGCTCTGTAACCCTTCACTGAAATAGGCTTTATTGATTGCTCTGGTCTATTGTTCTCTTTTCAAGTCCCCCAAGTTCAAGTTCATCCTGGTGTTACATCATGTCTGGTTGCTCCTAGCAACCAGACAGACCCAGACGTGACTATCATTAGCAAGAAACCCTCTGCTCTCCTCCCACCAACCTTCCAGTGGTTCTGACGTAGCAGGCCCACTGCAAACACACTGAAGTGTTTATTCTGCCTAATTTATGACCTACCCAGCAAGCTAGACCCCCACTCCAAAAACCAACACTGTTGTATATTTAATTAATCTGTCTTTCTTTGGCATTTGAGAAAGTTAGACAAAGGACTAATTATTGTGTTTCCCTCTCCACACTTTTCTTTTGCGGGGTGAATATTTGCATGGGAAAGAAAACTATGAGGCCCAGCATTGGTCCCTCCCCTTTTTCTTTTTGCCCTATTGACATTTCATGAAATACTTTAGCTGCTTAACGGAGTTAGGAAAAAAAATCCCTGTGCAGTGAATGTTACTCCGAGTTGGTATTCAGTAACACAAATCAACTCATGACATGTTTAAATTTAAATGCTAACCACACACTCTCAGAGTTACTTTAAAGGTTAGTTTTTAATCAATAGAAGTTGCTGACTCTGGGTTTTTGAGCTGCAGACTGCAACTCTCGGCCTTTGTCTAATGTTAAAGCTTGGGAACTTTTTTTTTCCTTGAGATGATTTTAGCAATGATTTGCAGACACAGAAGGCTATTGTGCTCCTACCAGCAACATGTCAATAGAGGAGCCGAGCAGCCCTGTGGTGGGGTGTCAATATGACTCCTAAGGCAGGGGTTGGGGGTCTTTAATAACCCGTGAAAAAAACCTTAATTAACCCTTTCAGGTCCAAACCAAAACCTATTCTTCCACTTTTCACTCCTGTAATTTGACCATTAGTACTTATTTCAACATCACACTAATCTTCATGACAATTAACCCAGCTACTTGACCAGGGGCTTCCAGAATGGGAAGTCAGTTAGGGGAACCACACACGAACTATGAACTTTTTTTTTCTTTTTTCTTTTCCTTCCTTCCTTCCTTCCTTCCTTCCTTCCTTCCTTCCTTCCTTCCTTCCTTCCTTTCTCTCTCTCTCTCTCTCTCTCTCTCTCTCTCTCTCTCTCTCTCTTTCTTTTTTGAATGAGGTTTCTTAGTAAACAATCTGCAGAAATACAGTAGAGAAACAGTTGGAACAATAAGGCTTTGCCAATTTTTCTAACCATCAGTTTGTAGTTGAAGACACTGGTGGCAGTGATGAGTGGACGCTCACCCACTTAGGTGCCCCGAATTTCTATAAACTTCCATGAACCACTATCACATCAGATGCTAAGGCAACACCAGAAGAAGCCATTTTTCTTACGATATTTTTCTTTAATTTCTGCTGTTTGAAAACACTGCAAGTTTGAGAGTATTCATGACAGAATAATTCTGCATCTTTCTTCTTGGGACAGAAAAACAGAACAAAACAGAGAAGGAAACTGAGACAGGTAAATTCTTGGGTTAAATCAAATCATTGGGAAAATGCTGGCACAATGAAACAAGAGTCATCCGTGGAGAGTCAAAAAATCACTGTCAGATCGGACTCCACTTGGGTTTCATGTGGCTTTGGCCTCCATACTTTATAGTTCCTTAATCTACTCTAGTGTATCCAGGCGACTACAAAGGAGTCTCTGTCCCTTATCTGCAGCGAGTGGCAATATTATAGTACAGCATCAGAGGATGTTATCTTGATACATTTACATTGAGGAAGTAAACACTGGGCTTTGATCTATTTTTTTTTTCTTTTTTTCCTGCAAGAACAGTTGATTTGGTGGCCCATAAATCCACACTCCCACAAAGTCTCCAGTTACAGAAAATTAGCCAGTTACATTCACAATGTCCATGGTTTGGGATGTACCAGGGGTGGGAGGGAACCCGTCCTCTTTCAGTGTTCAAGGTGAAACATCAAAAGAGATCTGCAGTCCAAGACAAGAGCTCAGCTTTCCTTCCAGCCGGTCAGATGGAGAAGTAATCTCATCAGGTTGGAAAGTGCTGACTCAGTATTTAATAAAGTGCCTGCAGATGTGGCGTCTCTAAGGTATTCAACTCATGTAATGCAAAACAGCCCTGCGCTGAACGGGCTTATAAAATTTCATTTAACCATTACAGCACAGCTCTCTGAGGAGTTTTATCACACGTCCCGCCCCTTAATTTACAGCTCCATGAAAGTTCCAGTCCCATTCTATGGGGATTCTGGAATGTTCACAGTAGTCAGGATTTACGAACCATAAACAGCCTCAGTCCCACTGCATCCTAAACAAGAGGGGCTGAGATGGCAGCAGGCACTGTGAGAGTGGCAGTCTCTTTCTTTTCTTGTGCCTCGTCCTGAGTCTACTGAAGATGGGAAACGAGGCCTCAGCTCCTTGTCGACAGCCAGTGTTCTAACTCACACAAACGTCTTATAGAGCCTTTTACAGTCTCTCTTTCTACTTGGAGGGCAGTGCATAACATTTTAAAAGCAGAAAGGAAATAGGTCTGAGTTATATTTCACTTGGTGGTGAGGGTGAGGGAGGGGTGCTGGGGAGGGCAGGACAGACTGTGAAGGCAGAATCTGTTTTTCAAATTAAAAAATTAAACAAAAGGCCTCAAGGGCAAAGTTTAACACTGAACGGAAGGAGGTTGTTAATGTGGAATCCAGAACTGGGTGTGACACTTAGCTTTCTTCTCCCGGCAAGGTGGGTTATTTAAGGACATTTACACATATAAACGGAAACACAAAAATACAGGAAGCTCCCCCCCCACACGCATACACATCACTCCCTACCAACCCCACAAGGAACACAGCAAGCAGATCTGTATGAGTGCAGCTACCATTTTTGTTCCTCGTGATGATGCTGCCTCTACTAATCCAGTCAGTCATTTTTGGCTTCCTGTTCTTGTTTGCATGAACTAAGCCTGCTATTTAGCACAAGTGAGTTGTCCTTGGCAAACCAGCCAAACGCCTGGGGGCCCACCCCCATGTCTGATACAGAAGTAGTAGACAGATCCCTGTATGACGCCTGGCTTCGTCTCTTAGGATCAACCATTTGGAGTCCTTAGTTACTTGGTCCGTAAGCACCGACGGCCTGCAATTTACTTGGTGTTCTGTACACGAGGCTCCGGGAATGTTAGGAGTAAAGGAAAGGTGGCATCTGCCTTTAAGGGCTTTATATGCCAGCAGGAAGGGGCTGGGTTTAGACATCTACGCCCATCAGGATTTCACAAAGGGAATTAATAAACTTTTGTCCACTGATAAGGCTAAGTGTCCAACATCCACATTGGGCTGTGTGACATCATGTACTAAAAGCTCTGTGCTGAGGACCCTGGAGTGCTGGTAATGAGAGAGGATGGCAGTGACAGGCACTGGATTCTTCTAGAAAGGGTGCCATGCTGAATACAGGTGTTAGTTATGGGTATTGCCAGCCTCAGGCTTTGATCTCCTCAGCCATTTTTCTTGTCTGATTTTATTTTGTTAATTAAAGAAAGCCTGTTTTCAATAACTCTAAACCAAGACTTGTTTATTGTACAGGAAACTATTAAAACATTAATGGGCCATGAGTGGCCTCGCTTACCTTTGCGGCCTTATCTTTCCACCACTTGTGTTGTGTTAAACTCCTTCCAGAACCCCGCAAAGCCAAATGTTTCCTCCCTGCTGGGCCCTTGGCACAGGCTATGCCTTTTACTTGCTATGCTAACACTTGCTTGTCCCCAGGATCTAAGATTAAATTACTTTTTTCCTTTTGAAAGTGTGTGTGTGTGTGTGTGCCCCCAGCGAGATGTGGAGGGAGGTCAGAGGACACTTTTGGTTGGTTCTCTTTTTCTATGTAGGTCTCAGGGGTTGAACTCGGGTTGTCAGGTTTGATAGCAAACACCTTTACCTTCTGAGCCATCTTCCCAGTTCCTGATGTCCCCCCCCCTCTTGTTTTTTCCTGAGGGCCTTTTTTCAGTGTCTTTAACCACAGGGTTCTGATATGTTCATCTAAGTTGTTTTATTACCAATAAAGACTCGTGTGTCAAATACTGGGGTGAAAACTTGATAAATCAAAGAAGTATCTTCTTTTCAAGAGACCACACAATCTCTAAGTCCCTCCCTACTCTTTCCTGTTCATATTCTCTATCTGTATGACTAATTTAGGTCAGCTAGGTGCTGGCTGCACCCCCTGATACAAGGTTAATTTTATTAACACAGTCTGGGGTGTCACAGTGAGATCAAATATCCCACAACAGAGTTCATCTGTTACTATGCAGGGACTATGACAGTCTGCGTCTTCCCAAGAAAGCTATGTATGCTCTCAGGTGAGGCATCCCCAGGGTCTTGCCCAGTGGCTGGCAGTGGAGGTCCTGAGCACATGTTGTTAAGTAAAAAAAGAAGAGAAATCACTACCCTAGTTCCCAGAGCCAGGCAAGAGCAGCTACCCCTAGTAAAGCATTGTATCCAGATGGGTTTCCACAGCATAGCTAGGTCGCACATATGCTCACAGCACATGCTTTGGCCTGCTGCAGTGATCGGCACCCTCCCTAGAGAGGCACACGTCTCTAAGGGCTGCCCCAGGCAGTTCCGACTGAAGAGCTTTTGCAATGGGTCCAACTGTGGCCAACTGCGTCAGTAGCGTGTGCAACAGCTTTGTAACATGGCCTTTTGCCTGCTTACTACATACACAGCACTTGTCCAAACCACCATTCCCTGGAGAATGACTATGCTGCTCCCAGCCAAGACCTCTGCTTTGGTTCAAACCTCAATATGGGAAAACACTAATCTTTTTACTCAATAAACCATCCAGTACCTACAAAGTTTTAAAGTGCATCCACAACTTAATCCTGCAGGCTGTTCCACAGCTGGAATCTCATCATATCCCAGCTTACCCTGATGTCACTCTTACCACCAAGTCAATTTTCTTCTTGGTCTCCCTCTATATTTTCCTCTCTTACTCTTACTCCACGAACCAAACACTTGTGTTTAAACATTGCCCTCTGGCCCACTTAGGTTTGCTCTGAAGACCCACTGGAGGACTATTTTCCATGGGCCACACTTGGACTCACAAGGTCAGTGTCACAGGAATACTGGTCACCTGCACCTGGTGCATCTAAGTTAGATGATCTTAGTCAAGGTTGGTAGCTTCTCAGTCTCAGCTTTCAACTCTATGAAATGGAAATATCTTTATCCATATTGAGGGGATTGATGACATAACACCTGATGGATGCCACGTTCAGGAACCAAGATATGGGTTCTTTAATTGTTAATTATGGCTGGCCCAAGGGTCCATGTGGGTCCTAAAGGGGACCCATTTCCTAAGATAGTGGTCAGTTAACCAAGTGTTTTCTCATATTGAAATATATATATATATATATATATATATATATATATATATATATATATTTAAAAGTGGTGGCTGTACCAGCTCTCTTTCCTCGTTGCAAGGGAAAGTTCTTGAGAAAATAAAAATCTGCCTTTAATTGTGGTATTAAAATCAGAGCAGCAAAACCTACAACACAAAAGGAATTGGCTCAAGCCCCTGAAAAGCACCAGGCTAAACTGCAGGCCTTCCAGACTGGGGATGAGGGGCACAGGGAGGGAGGGAGACAGGGAGTAGTCAGGAAACCAAGTGGGACAGAAACAATCCTATTTTGGTTTTTGTTAGTGAATGGCATACTACATAGATCAGAGACTTCTTATAAAACGCAAGCCCCCACTGTACACAAAGCACAGGAAAACGTGAGGAAAAGGGCGGGGGGGGGGGAGTAAAAGCAGCTTAGGGTGTGTTAACGCTGCTATTCTGTCAGCTTAAAGAGTATTTTATGCTTGATCAACAGCTCTTTTTTATTGTGCTTTTCTTTCATTCATTGAAGACATCAAAGCGGGCCCCACCAGCGTACCTGCCCTTCTGGAGCGCTTGGGAGGAGGGTCTAATGAAGCCAGCCTCTGGGAGCCGGAGACCCCCGTGGACACGGCAGTTCAAAGGGAATATTTCAACAATGATTACATTTTGTAAATCTTTTTATGAAAGAGACAGCTTATTTCCTGCTTTTTCATGAAAAATAGATTCTACCCATTAAAGTGAGTCCGCGCCATGGAAGCTGCCTGAGATCTGAGGTGCAGGCGTGGAGATTAAGGGGACAACAACCCAACCCCGATGAAATTGTCTTGAGCTCCTATCTACCCGGCTGGGGTGACAGTACCGGATGTACTGTATAGAGTTGAGGTGGTGGCAGGGCCTTCCTTGCATACTTGGCCTTGGTAAAGGTGGTGTGAATGTGGGGTGAAAGGTGTGTGTGTGAGTGTGTGTGTGTGTGTGTGTGTGTGTGTGTGTGTGTGTGTGTGAGTGTGTGTGTGTGTGTGTGTGTGTGTGTGTGTGTGTGTGTGTGTGCAGGGGACTCCGGGGTTCAAGTTTCTCCCTGGGACCTATGTTTATGATCAGCCCTCTTTTATGTTTTAATTCCACAAAGATCAATATATCAGGAAGAATCCAGTCACCAATATTTCTATCTTGTACAAGCAAGACAAAAGATGGTTTTTCTTCCCATTTCATTAAGTGTTGCATTTAATGCCTAGAGATATAAGACAAACCCTTTCCTACAGAGGAAGTCAGTCATTCAAAAGGTGGGTTTTGTCTTAAGACACAAGGAGGGCTTTATTAGGATCTAATGTTAGTCTTAAGAGGCAGGGACTAGCCCTTTGTAAGTTTTGATTTTCACATTAAAGTTTGCCTTTGCCTAACTTTTTCCTCTTTGTTCAAGGAGAAAGTTGTGTACAGTGGGGGCAAAAAGGGACATGATTTCCTGGGGAGCTACAAAATGAAAAAAACAAAGTATGTTTTCTACATATTGGATTCCAATTTTTATTAAATGCCCGCTGTCTAACAAGGGCAGACAGTCACACTTGGGGTTGGCTGAGTGGTGGCCCAGGGAGGTAACTTTTTTGTTTGAAGAGACAGGCAGGGGGACTGGAAGTCACTGCTCAGTAGAGCATGGCCCCTTTCTAATAACCGCTCTACCAGAGCTGTTCTTTCCAAACATGGCTGGGGTTTTGCAGAAAGCCTACCACGAAGACTGCTATTCCCTCTCTGTAGGTAGATAAAGCCAGGAAAGGGAAAAGGAACGTGGCAGTTAGAAGCCCAGTTATTTCAGAATTCTCCCACAGGCATCCTACAGCAGAGTGCCAGGGGATCTGGCCCTGTGCCAGGAGCGAACTCCAGCTCTCACCCTTCAGCCCCTGAGGCCTTTGAGACTGTACACACCTGCACCTTAATATGCGGCTGTTGTTTTAAGACAGGGTTACATGTAGCCCAGACTGGCCTTGAAGTTACCGTACAGCCTAGGGTGACCCCACGCTTCCGATCCTCCTGCCTATACTCTCCAAATACTGGGATTACAGGCTTGTGTCACTATGCTCATTGACTGGGGACTTTCTGCCCAGACGGTGCCTCCTGCGTGGCCTGGGAGCAGGTCTTTGCTTCTTAGCTCTTTGCAGTGCACTATCTCCGTTCTTTCCTTTCTGGTCTGGTTTCTTACTTTCTGCCTCTAGCATGTTTCTCCCTTTCTCTTGACCTGTGGTAAATCCTCAGAGGAATCACAGAAGGCCCAGTTTCTCAAAGGCTGCAGTTCTGCCTAAGCTACTTACCACGAGGAGAAGGAAGAGGAAAGGAAGCCAGAACTCCTTTGCCAGACAGCTGGGACAGGGGCTACTATGGTGCACCTAAGGCAGGCACCACACAGTCTGAAGAGACCACGGAGGAAGCTGTAGCTTTGCCGTGTTTGAATTCTTGAGAACAAAGACTGGGAGTGCTGTACAGTGCAATTGGGTACCAGTCTGGGGACCATGGGCCCCGAACTAAAACCCAGACCCATCGCCAGCTGGTGTGGAACCTTCTCCAATTACACTACAAAGGTCTCCATTCCTGCCTGCCTTTTCTTTCTAGAACACCAACTTTTAGATTCCACTGGTCCAGGAATCACTTTTTCTTTGTCCACAGTAGGCAGTCCGTTTTGAGAGGCATGAGAGTATCCACGCCCTACTTGAGGTTAGAGTAAGCCCTGCTTTGGAAACCACCACTCCAGCTCTGTGGGAAGCAAGGGGCTCAGCTTAACTTTGTGCACTCAGGCTGCAGGAAATAAACTGAAAAATCACAAACCAGCTGAACTGGCCCCAAATGTGAGGAATCATTAGGGAAGCCCGGAGACAGCGTACACGGGAGTGGGGATTAGTTGGTTCTCCTCTGCTGGCCACTCTGGCTTAAAACAGTTCAGCTTCCCAAACCAGGGCCCAGGACCATGCTTGCCTCCTCTTCCAGACACCTCCAGAGACTGTGACAGGATTTAGAGTTTTACAAGTAACTGGTAAAAGGAGACCACACTGGGGAGTTTACAACTTCAATGATAGGTTTCCTTTCTTTCTTCCTTTCTTCCTTTCTTCCTTTCTTCCTTCCTTCCTTCCTTCCTTCCTTCCTTCCTTCCTTCCTTCCTTCCTTTTGTGCTAAAAGAGCACATGCTTTTATGTTTAGATTTACTTTCTTATTTATGTGTAGATTAAATTTATAACTTAAGTAATACTCATTACTACAAACAATTCAGTTCCCCTCCCATCCTCCTCCTGCCCCAGGAACATACACCAAGAATTTCCAGGGGTTGTAAAGAAGCAGCTTGTCTATGGAGTTGGAATGCAAGGTAGAAGATCTCACAGGTGTGCCCCTAAGTGCCAGTCTGAGGGGCCTCAACAGTGATTTGGCCATGAATGCACCATATGTAATGGCAGCATGACTTGGAGAGAAGAAATCTCATCCTAGCACAGAATATTTATTTTTACTTTCTTAGTAAAGATTTCTGAAGAGATAATCTTATAACCTAAAACAGATTCAAGAAGGTATTATATAGAACCAAGCTTGCAAGCAAGGTTACCCTCCATTGTGTTTTGGCTAAGTACCAGTTGGTACTGCTCTACCATCACTGGAAAGTTAGGAGCCATTCAGAACACATGCAGAGTGCTAGCTTAGAGGAGTCACATATCTATGATTAATGTGTTATTGCTTAGTAAAGCCAATACAGACTGGATGACTGTTATGTGTTTTTCGGGTCTTTTAAGGGTCCTTTCTCCTGTTAAACTACCATACCAATAGGGGAGCCTATTGTTTATTTCACAAGAATGGTGGCAGGTTCAAAGGATGTTTATATACCCACTTTCTATCTGAGTTGGCCGTTACAAAGATCTTACAGATGTGCCAAATTGTGCTACTCTAGAAGATGGTCCAGTTAAAAAACAATTCAATATTTTTCTTACTGTTAAAGAAGTGAACTGTCTGAGCTAAAATATGACTTCTTGTTCAACCACATCAACCTTTCTGTATTCTTCAGAAACATTTATGAGTTCAAGTTCAGGCTTACACTAAATAAAATGCCTGTCCAGAGTTTACTGCCCTGCCTCATTTACATGGATTCTCTCTGAACTCTGTTGGCACAGTGTGCTAGTTTCCAAGGCTTGGTGTAGGAATGTCTTAAGGCTGAAGTCTGGATTGCTTCCTAAGGCACAACAGCCCTCTCTGAAGCTACCGACAGCATTGCACTGCGGTTGTCACTAACATTTCTGCAGACCTGCCTTAGAGGCCAGGAGAGAGAAATATTCAGGACCAACAGACTAGATCTGCTCAATTTTTCCTATTAGGCATTCAATCACGCCATAATAAGGGTAAATCATGGATTCTAGATGCATATTCTAGAAGTCTAAATCCATGACTTCAAGTTTTCTGCAATCATTTTCAGCCTTTTGTGGAAAACACTAACACATGTTTGTTCTTTTCAAATAGGAAGATGTGGGCTTCTTTATATTACTTTCTAGTTTGTGAATGAAGTTGAAAAGTATCAGAAAAATGTCCCTCTCCCCAATCTGATTTTATAAAAAAAAATAAACCTACAAGAAATTGTTGATATTTTTTTTAAATTTAAATTTGAAACAAGCTTGTTTAACATGTCAATCCCAGTTCCCTTCCCTGCCCCCCCCCCCAAACTCCCTATCCTATCGCCTTTCTGCTCCCCAGGGAGGGTGAGGCCTTCCATGGGGGATCTTCAAAGTCTGTCATATTACTTGGAGCAGGGCCTACCCTCTCCCCATGTGTCTAGGCTGAGAGAGTATCTCTCTATGTGGAATGGGCTCCCAAAGTCCATTTGTACATATACTAGGGATAAATACTGATCCACTACCAGAGGCCCCATAGACTGCCCAGTCCTCCTAACTAACACCCACATTCAGGGGGTCTGGGCACATCTTTTGAGAGGGGACTGAGACCACCTTTCTAGCAAAGTGGGTATGAGGATGAAATAAAACAAAGTATGAACGTGGTTTGTCATTTGATTATCCTGGCAAGTCTAGGGGATTAGTGTCAATGCTCTGCCCTAAAAGGAAGAGAGGGAGAGGATTCCTCCCTATCTGTAGCAAGACAGAATCTTTTCCTTAAGTTAGCTCGTGGGCTTTGCTTGGATTATCAGGGGAACAACACATGTACACTGGCTCTATGCTAGATTTTACTCTGTCTCAATCCCTCGAACTCAGGTCACTCCCATGATGAAAAGTACCCAATATCTAAAACTGAAATAAGCTTCAAATCAGACCTTTTGCTATGAAATTTCTAAGTTTCTTTTATGTAATGTGGACACAAGTAACATAGAATCCATGTTGTACAGAATCGGGTTCAAGCCTGGTTTCTTTAGGTAGCAGCTTATCTATGTGATGGCATAGCTCAGGGCTGACTCCCAGTCTGCAAACTGATGGGAGTCTACGTATGAGATGTGTTTCTCTTTGTCTTTATTGTTCATAAATGCTGACAATTTTGGTTCACTGTTCATGGCCAATGGGCCCTTGCCATTGAGGGTTCCTCCAGGAAAGGCCTTAAACATAGCTGCCAATGTCACTAAGCAACTCTTGCAAAATGGTGGTGGGAGGAATCTGAAACTCCTAATTGCTTTGAAGACAAAACAAGTTGATAGTTCAAAAATGTTTTACACTTGTTTACATGTGTGGGTGGATTTGACTGAGTGCTCCTTAGTTTATGTTGCTTCTTCTATAAACAGTACTCTCATCCTTTCTTCTGTAAGCAACAGAGGCACTGCCAACTCTAGAAACTAGTTCTCTTGCTCAAGCTGAATGGAAGGGAGAGGGTGAAGTGAGCAAGAGTGAGCAAGCTGCCTCTTGGCAATGCGACCTCTCTTACACTGCCTTAGACTTGGTTATCCAATACTTGGGAATCCCCTATCTTGCTAATTTCATGACTGGTTCCTACTCAAAGAAAGTAGCCAGCAACTGCTGACCCCAGGCCAGGGGAGCCTTAGAGATTTCCATCCAATAGCTCTTGGTTGGCAAAGGCCACTGTGATACAAAGCCCAGGGAAACAGTCTCCCTGGAAGATGCTGGAGGTGAGGAAATCCACAGTGTCGATAGGGGTGGTGGGAAAGAGCCTTCTTCACGCCTGGGCAGGAGAAAATATTTAGGAAGAAGCTTCCCTGGAGATATAGGATGGCTTTAGTGGGTAAGGAAGAGCAATGAAGGAGCCTAAGTCACACAGCAGAGAAGATGTGAAATCATCACTGCTGTGAAGTCAGACCTCTCATTGATTCGTCACCACCATATTTCATAATATTTGCCTAGAAAGACGCACAAAGCCTATCAGGTTAAATTAATCCTAATGGCCAATTTTCATCTCATTCTAATTAAACAATTTTAATTTAATTAATGCAAGCATAGAAATTAGTCAAAATTACAAATGTAAATGTTGAACTTTAAATCAAAGGTCCTCCCTATTCCTCATCGTATGTAAAAGCACTTTGGATCGCTTGCCTGTGAGGTGATGGGAATATTAACCTTTGTCTGCACCGTGAAGGACAGAGGATACAAAACTGTGTGTGTGGGGGGGGAGGGGTTGGGGTGAAGAAAAAAGAGAGAGGAAGGAAAAAGAGCTACCCAGGAGCATGGACAGGTCTTTCATAGAAAGACATACTTAGCCTATGGTAGTCTATGAAAATAAAATCTCCCAAGGCATGCTGAATTTAAAGCTTTTATTCCTCACTTTAATTCAGTGGTTCTAACCTCCCGAATGCTGGGACCCTTTATAATACCGTTCCTCATGCTGTGGTGACCCCAACCATAAAATCATTTTCATTGCTACTTCATAGCTGTAATTTGCTACTGTTCTGAGCTGTAATATAAATAATGTTTTGGAGATAGAGGTTTGTCAAAGGGGTGTGTGCCACAGGCTGAGAACCACTTCTCTAATGGACACTGACTGGGTTTTTATAAATGCTTCTGTAAAACAGAAACCATGACCCCAGTACACATACTAGACCACCAGTCCCTTCCCTCTCTGCAGGTGGGTTCGTGTATCTCTGTCTTGGATGAGGTGTACAGCCTAGTGAGCTGTTTCACCTTCATAGCTTTGGCCTCTTAAAGGTGCTGCTTTATTAAAGTGAAAAAAAAACTTTAATTCTAATATGCAGTTAAATTTCTTGTCATGAAACCATGTGTCCAAAGAAAATACCTTTCAAGGAATTACCAGGTTCAGTGTTATTTCTTCAACCTCAAGAAATACTGACATCTTCAAATGCAATTGAAATTTTTACAGGTAAATAACCTAATTGATCCCCATCAAGATATTAAAAAGTCATCCCTCTCTTTTTATAAAATCAAAAGTGGATGGATTCAGAGCTCTGGAACCAGGAAAGAAATAGTCTGGCAAATTTCCCCCCCTTGTTTTCCCTAAGGGGGGAAGTAGTTGCAAAAAATCTGAAAGAGAAGTGCATTTTTTATTATTATTATTAAAAACTCTGTTGCTGAATCATACTTCAAGGGGGCCTGGAGCTCTTGGTTTCAGCAGAGTGCTCTACTCAGAAGACAGTAAGATTCTTTCTTCCCAAAAGGAGGCCTTCATCATGACATGACTCCCCATCTCCGTTCACTCCTGACTATATATGAGAATTATTTGATAGCAATCAATTCACTATTACTGTTTGGGGACATTACAGAAGAAGAGCAGAGTGGTTTCATAATATAATTAATTAGTGTAGTGATCACCATTAGGCTTAGTAATGATGGTCGGATCCCAATACCTTAGTTAATGGTCATGGGCATGTCATTCTGGACTGCCAAAGGTAGCAATGGTTTTATCTTCTACCCCATGGGAATGACACTTAGCCCATCACATTTAAGGTTTGACCTTCACTGAGCAGCAGGATCTTAATCCCTAGATTTCATAATCTTAACTGGGCAACATTAAAATATGGATTGACTCCAGTTGGCAAGAATCTTTATGTTCTTTTCACTAAAAAAGCTATAAATTCAACGGTTGACCTTTTATTTCCAGGTCACAAGTGACACCCACTCAGCTTCGTCCATTCACATAGGATTTATGTTAGGGTTTGCAGGTTGAAGTCATGAAAGTTGAACTTTAATAAAATGTCTTTCAAAGATGTACACTTAGCCAAAAAATTTCCCACAAGAAATTAGTGATAGCTTTTTTTCCAAACAGCGATTATACTCCCTGGCTCATTGATGGTCTCAACTGAAACTACTAATTGTTCACTTGTGCTAAGTTTCTTCTAGAATCATTTATCTAGGGGTATAAGTCATTTGATAGAACCTTAGCTTCCAGTGTAGATGTCTAAGTTGAAAGACTTTGGAGATATCCCCTTCACGTTACCACAACTTGTCCATCTCCAGCTGAAAACATTCCTTGTCCTTTTGCACCAAATCAATTGTATTGATGGGAGGCATTCGTTCAAGCTGTCAATCAGGGAAATGTGATCTGATGGGGCCCCAGTGCAGTGAGATAAGGAAGGTAGTCTAAACCCGCTCAGGTCCACACCATCTGAATGAGATCAATGCTTCCCACCCTCCCCTCCCTGTCATGCAGCACCCTAACTGTCACAATTAATAATGCAGAAGGGGCTGATTAACTTAAGTAAAGTGCTCTCTTCTGTGTAAACACATAGAGATCTATGAGGCAAGGCCTGGGCAGAAAAGAACGAAACGTTACTTTTATTTTTCATGTGGACACGCTCTCACTTTCCATTCTTCTCTTGTAACAATTACTGTACCAGCCACTCTGACAGAGTCAATAAATTGATCGGGGGGTCTTGACGCAGAGGCAAAGCAGGCTAATCTGATGCACCATTATCTGCCCAGAGTGTGTGGGGTGGGGCACACTCATGGAACAGAGAGCAAAAGGGAGGGACTCAGTAGAGGAGAACCTGCTTGTCCTCGGTAGGTAAGTACCTCTCCACATGTCACTTCTGGAACAGACAGATGCCTGTGTAGCAGGTGTGCTGCATGTGTTGGGAAAGGACAGGGGGAAAAAATCAGCCTTCAACTTGGTTAAAGGATGCTGCCTAAGTAATACCATATGTACCACTTATTTGGGTCCCTGTGGAGTTTCAGTCACTCACGCGATCTGCAATTCAATGAGGATCACCACCCCATTAGGACTAATCATGTCAGCCACCCTATCTGACAAAGCAAACATCCAGAAACTGCCCCTCCCAGGTCCACAACTTGCTTTTACACTCAGATTTCGTCCTTCCTTCCCTCACCCTAAGCATAAAGTTTAATTGTTTTTTAATGTGGATTTATACACAGAGACTCTCCACTGCATTCCTTGACAGATTTATCCTTAGAATCAGAAACTGATGCTGTTAGCTGAGTCTCAACTTGCTCCTTGGGAATATACTAAACATGTTCTTAATAAATAAATACCATTCCACTCTCCAATGGGAGAGTGATGGCATACTTCACAGAAAATGAACGTAGAAGGCTGAAGCTGGAGACACAGCTCAAAAGGCTTTACCATGTTAACATTCCTAGGCTTCTTCTTATTCATAGGCCCTTTGTTCTGAAGACAATTGAGACTATTAAGTTTTACTTCAGAGCCTACCTGGCTTCATTTTAAAGGGGTGAAGGGCAGGGATTGGGCTTTCAAATTCTAGTGAGATTTGGTCTTTATGCAACACCAATGGGAGGAAGAAATTAATTCATGACTTTATCAAACGTGACTTCCCAGGATCAGGAGGAGAAAAGGATCATCACAGTCACATGATAAAATCAACTCAGATCTGCCTCCTCCCAAAGCCTGTGTTTTCTTGACTCTCTCCTCCTGGAAAGGAGAAAACTCAAGACTATATGTCTTCATACTAATGCCTGAAAATTCCATGCCCAGTGGGGATCACACCAAGAAAGGCTGAGGAATCTTCATGCTGAAAGCCCTCTGAGCCTTTTGCAAGTCCTAATGTTCCACAGAATGAAGTGCAAGTGTCTCTCCACAAGATCCATGTACATGCTCATCCATGACTAGACACTTCCCCAGATCCAGGCATATGTTTATCCATAACTAGGCTTTCCCCACATTCAGGTACATGCTTATTCATAACTAGATGTTCCCCAAGATCCAGTATATGTTTATTCATAACTAGACACTTTCCAGATCCAGGTCCATGCTCATCCATGACCAGGGCCTGGTTTAAACTCTAGCCTCACTGTAGAGCATTCTCAGACTAACTTTATTTGTCAGAAGAAGGTAGTATTCTCTACTCACATGCAAAGGCATGTTCTTCTACCATGGATGTTTCTCATAACATTTCCCCTCCCCTCCCTTCCCCTCCCCCGCAACACACAACACTTTCCCTCCAGAGCTTTCCCTGCTTTTCCATTCCACTGATAGATCACACAAGTTCTCATGGTGTGACTTATCAGACCTTACTGTAATTTACTTACTTACCCACCAGAGGTTGGTAGGCTCAGTAGGGCAGGGATTAGATTACATATACCCATGGCCTACTTCTTAGCTCTCTATAGTATGAGGAATACAGTAGGTGCCCAATAAATCCTGACTTCCCCCATCTCCTTAAGATCTATTACTTAGGTGACAAATGGGGGAGATGAGCTGGGTAGCCAGGTGCTCTGACTCCTGGTCCAATGTTTCTCCTGCTTTCCCAATATATACAAGACTGATCTATGGTTGGCTTCATCACTGGACCGTCCTATAACATTGTCCTTCTATTCCCCAGTATCACTCTTTCCCCCTCCATGGGGAAAACATGCAAACACACATGACCAGGCATTAGCAGATGGGGGAACTACTCTCAGGGGCAAAGGTCATAAGAACTGGCCATCAGTTCTTCCATTATTCAAGGCAACAGGAGGCAAGCTGCCTACCCAGCTTGTCCTGAGCACTTTCTGCATTAGCCAAGGCAGCACCACGAGTACCAGAGTTTGCTCCTACTCTGTATTCATGTTCAGACTTGGGAGAAGGAGGGCCACACACACAGGCAAGGATCAGTTGTGCTACTCCTGTACCAACACCAATATAGTGATGTTGGAAGTCATAAGCCCCTGTGATTCAGGAGAGTGTGAAAAAGGAGGCACTGTGAGGCCTCTAGCTAAGTCCTCATGAAGAGAGTAGGGAGCCTGTGCTGATGACTGCTTCAGTGGCCAGACCATATTGTGAGGCATACCTCCAGAAGAGAGGTCAACAATGACAGCATTTTCCTTTATCTTAAGCACAAGCTCAGGAGGGTACCGAGGGCCCGAGGAGACAGAAGTGTCAACAGCAGTCAGCTGCTCTTTGGAGACTCTCACTTTAGGCTCTCATTGGCTTGGAACTATGTGTCCTTTGGACCGCCAAAGTCTTGGACCCATTAGCAGCCCTGGGAAGGGCCCTGGCCAGACAACACCTGGCTACTCAATCATGCCCTTATGTGGGCACTCATCACTTAAGAGTGCAGGAGCCCTCTGTGGAGGCGGCTGCTGGTCGGGGCTTTTCCCTGCAAAGGCTGAATGGACTGTGAGAACCCACTGTGCTGACTTCTCTTGGAGTTCATGCTGCCGGGAGGGTGATGGGCGCTGCTTCCTGTTCTCTGAGCTCTGTTGACTCAGGCTCAGCAGAGGCCAGGGCTGTTCTTCTACAGAGGAAGCACCTGGCTCAAGGTCTGGTTGCTGGGTGAACCTCGGAGGCACCCGAGGCCACTGTGTACAGAACCTCATGAGGTGAACCACACACATGCTCTCTATACAGCTTTCTCAGAGTCCACACTGACACAGGGAGAGGTGTCCTACCCCAGAGAACTGCCCTGTCTACTTCCTGGACCTCAAACAGCAGCTGATGAAAAGAGATGACACTACTCTCTCTCTCTCTCTCTCTCTCTCTCTCTCTCTCTCTCTCTCTCTCTCTCTCTCTCTCTCCCTCTCCCTCTTTCTCTCTCACCATCTCTGTACCTCTCTGTATCTCTGTGTTTCTGTCCATCGTCTGTCTCACATAAACACTCACACGAAAAGTTTCCTTGACACATGGGGAGGGAGTGTAGGGCAAAACTGTACGAAAACCAGTATTAAGAGAGAAAGAGAAGAAGAGGTAACAGTCAGGGAAGTAAAAAGGTACACGAGACTTCTCAGAGAGTGGGAAAATGGTGTGTGGTAGATACTGTTAACAGCTGGACCATGATGCATTGCTTCATGGACTTAATTTTATTTAGATATAAGAACATGAGCAATATTGGGTAATAGGCCAAGATTTAAACCAATCAATATAATCTTATGCTAGCTTTCCCAACACCTAAATATTGAACTAAAATGGGGTTCAGTTTCAGCTAATGAGAGCTACATAGAACTTTGGTAACCAGGCACAAAGGTGGAGGTGGAGAATGATATAGGGATGATGTCTGGAGCTGCGGCAGCTACTCTGGAATTGGGGTACCAAACATGAAGACAGAAAGACAATGTGTTAAGGATGGCAGAGCAGACTTTTAGAAAGCATCTGGGTTCCTGCTGGAGTCCCACAACAGCTGTACAATAACAACCACTCATAGTTTTCTTATCTTTTTAGAAAAATAACCTTGATTAGTTCAAGTAATACTTAGCTGGATTTCTTCCTAATAGGTAGATACTATTACTGATTTCATTAGATGGATGTGAAAGCTGAATTTCAACGGGGAACATTTATTTGAACACAGCCATTATGTGAAATCAGGCCACTCCCATTCTACAGCTAATGGCTTTATGCTTGTTCTACTAAAAAGTCAGATTAGAGTGTTAAGGACATGTCCCTTATCCTAGAACCTCCACTGATAGAGGCAATTGCTCTTTCATGCAAACTCTCAACCAAGTGTCTCTACCTCTTGCCTGCTCTCTACACCCCACTTCTTACTCTTCGAGACACTGATAGGGAATTGCAAAACTGAACATGGGTTGGGGTTAAAAATACCCAAAACACTGGAAATAGCAAATAAGACATCTTTGGAGGTGCAAGGACCAAAAATAAATTATAAATCAAGTGAGTAATGAATCTGAGGTGTTTGGGCAGCACTGGCCCATGCTTCATTGCAGGACCTTGCTGAAGGCTTGGATATGGTGCAATGCCTACTTTGAACCATGCATCTTCACACTGCAGTACCGACAAATGCTGCCTCAATTATCTCAGCTCCAAGTGGGATTATTGCAGGTTATGAATTGTATTGTTTTTATTAATCATGCAAAGCTTTCTGCTCTTACAGAAACATAATGATTTCATTATGGAAAAACAAAGACTTTAAATATTTTCCTACCATTATTCCAACTGTCAGCATGTTAGAATCAGATTAGTATATTTTTGGGTTATCTTGGAATATTTAATTAAAACTTTTTTGTGTTGTTGACATGAGTTTCATAAAACACTGGTTAAATGAACTTTGGTTTGTATATGGATAGGCTTTCCAACAATTTTTGAAAGACCCCAAACAGATTTCTGCCATTTTGTTAATGGGTATTTATTAGAAGCGATATTCCCAGCATTGATAATTTTAAAAATCAAAATACTGATCAACTCTGAAAAATGTTGAAGATCATCCACATCTGCAGTATCAGATAATTGATCACATCCATTTCATGATTATGCAAATTTGCTGTAGTCCTTAGTAAATTATACGTCATATGTATATCAAGAATTACTTTAAAATAACTTCCTTTATGAAAGCCATTCCCCTCTTTAAATCAGTTTACTAAGTTTTTAAATTTTAGGATAGGATTAACTACAATATATCTTTTATAAGGGATGTTTTTAGGATCAAATGAACACACACACATTCCTGCACACATATATACTTATGGCATACAACACACACACACATACACACACACACACACACACACACACACACACACACACACACACCACAATCTCAGAGAAGAAACCAGGCCATAAAAATAGAATTACTGTGGAAAAAGAGAGAAGCACATGGTACTTGCCTCCTAAGTGATGTAACAAATTCCTAGTCAAGACCTGAGATCAAAGTAACTTGCAGTTTACTGAGGCTGGTCTTGGGATAGAGACTGCTTATTCTTACAGAAGCCCACATCGCAGACAGCACTTTTTCATAGGTAGACTGAAAAAAACCATACAGACTAGGAGGGGGCTGAGCAGGTGTTCAGAATAGCCAAATTTGGCATCTATGTCCACTGGACCCTGAAAGTGTGAGGCTGACCTCAAACCAGCTTAGGAGAGAACAGTCTGTATAGGAGAAGAGATGGTATCTGAGAAAGACTAGTTAGGGAGAAACTGAGTGAAGCCTTGACTCCTTCAGTGCCTTGGAGCCAGTTCACTCTTTCTGTAGTTTGACAGGTGCTAATGCATGACAGCTATAGAATGTAAGGTTTATAGGTCCCAAAGGGAGCTATGGAGTGGTTGATACAGAGTACCAACTTGGCCAATAAGTAACTTCTACAAGTCAGGAGCACAAGCAAGAGATTTTATCTGCTGTTCCTCTCCAATCAGCTGAAGGAATTGCTCAAATCCACCTGGAGGGTGGAGTAGGATGGGAGAAGACAGAGAGCTTTGTCACATGGGTGTGTGGGAGGGAGGAAGGGAGGCTTTAAGCTTCAGCTCATGGGAATGTGCTCACAGAACTTGGTGCTATATGAGCATACAATACCTGCAGCGAACATTTCTCAGAAAGGATGGGGAGGGCTTTCCTGGCTGGTAGGTTTCTAGCAGGAAAGGATTCTAGTTGTATCTTCCTGGTCTGGAGAAGGTAGAGTTGCATGCTTTCTTTCTTAGGATGGTCTCAAATTGTATCTGTCACCTGACTGGCAAAAATTCAAAGGTGTGTGTGCGTGCGTGTGTGTGTTGTTTATCTTTAGGTATAATATAAAAGGACCTTATTATTGTTAGACAAGGTCAGAAAAACAATTCAGTTTCCCCTGTCCCTTGTACTCTTTGGAATAGTCTTACAGCCATTCTTTGATGATGAAACCTTTTAGCCTAATCATTATGGTTCTAATTCTTTTCCTCTGAGATAGGCTCTTTTATAGCACAGTCTAGTCTAAACACTCTATGTAGCCTAAGCTAGCCTTAAACGCATTATCCTCCTGCCTCAGCACCCCAAATTCTGGGATTATAGCTGTGTGTCACCATGTCTAGCCACACTGCACTATTAATGTAGTGTTACTGCTTCTATATGTCTGTTTCTTCTACTCTGCTCTTTAGATCTTCAGGACAGTTTGTATTCATTGCATTTTGTAGGTGTTAAGGAATATAATAAGCAGTTAAACAAACATTAAAGTGGTTGAAATTGTAAAGAGTTTTTAGATGCTTAAGTTGTGGTTAGGAACTTAGCCAGGCCTCAGAAACATGACACCAAGATCGGGTGTGGACTGAAAACCCTCTTCACATCTCTATGCCGCACTTTCTTTGTGGATACCTACCCAAGGTGGCACAGTGGGTGCCAGGGGCATGCCTATCAAGGTGGCAGAGTGGGTGCCAGGGGCAATAGGTAAGGCAATGGGTGTCACTGCTATGGACCACCCTGTAGAAATTTTCTGGACTCATGGTCATGAGTCTCAGACATAGATTGTGAACTTAAAGCCAAACTGGTCACATTGTAGGCAGTGTGTGGGGTGAGGCGACTAAGATTTATTTGGCAGAAATTTCAGCCAATTGGAACCAAAGCTTGGGCAGTCGCCTATGGTTTTAGGTAGCATTTCAGATGCCACACCTCTGTTGATGCAGAATGCTGACAGGTCTGGTGGTAGAGAGAAAATTCTTGCTTTTAATACTGTTAGCATTCACTTTTCATTGTAAAGAATTCATCCTCATCAGAGTTCTGTAGGTTAAACATTTTTTTTTATTTGAACAGTCAGATTAAACTAGAACCTGAATTAAGATGCATTCTCTTCTCAGTCTGTCTGTATGAGAACTGGTATTCCTATTTATTAACTGGTTGTGAAATGTGACCTTTTTTTTTTCTCTAAGTAAATGCCTGTCAATAATAGTTCTTGTATTTAGAGGTCAGATTAGATCAGAGGATGCAGTTACAATGATCTCCAGCTTTCCAGCTTTCTATCTAAAGAGTGGCAGGGTCTGTATCATTCAGAGCTGAGTGGGGCACACCACAACAACTAAATGAGGCTAAATACTCATGAACTTTTCCATGAGCTAGCATCAACCATCATGGGGAGATACTGAAAAGGAAGAGCTCTGGGGTGACGTGAGATATAGTTTCTCACAACAGGTAGGCTTTCCATAGGCTACAGGGAGCAGGCCACAGCTGGCCCGTGAGAGCAGCTACAATGTATGGAGAAGTAAGGTGAGGGCCAGATTACAGGAGAAGAGGAAGCAAGGAGAGGAGCCAGTTGGAAGTAGAGGACTGATCACTTGGACTTGGCAGAATGTCCAGCCAGAGTCAGAAGTCAGGTGTCAGGGCCACTGGATGGAGTGTGAATGGAAATGGACTCTCATAACTGTAAGAGGGATGCATTTATTCCTCAAGGGCAAGAGGACTCTCTGGAGAAAACAAAACAAAACAAAAACAAAACAACCAACCAACCAATCAAACAACAACAACAACAACACAAAACAAAAAAACAGACTGGCAGTGAAGGAAGGGAGCAACAGCTTTCAATTACCCATGCTCTCCTTCCCCACCAATCACTGTCGAAGATGAATAGGTGTAATAAAAGCCAATATTCAATTTTTCCAATTTGCATGGAAAGAGGGTCATACTACATTGTTGCCTAGAAGAAACCACAGGTTACTAAACAGTGGATGTAATCCGGTCTTATTTTTGCAACATACTTGAATGTGTAGAAACAGCCAGGGTGGATTTTTATAGACACATTAACGGTAGGACTACGAGTGATTTTTATTAGTTTTTCTCATCTGTATTTCCCACAATTAACATGCACCATGACTGAATAAGACAAAGTCACCATTTAAAAATAGATTTTATCTTTTGGTGATGGGCTTATGCAACTTAACATAATGTTATCCATAATGTGGCAAGTATCAGGATGCCCTTCCTTTTTAACAATGGCAACTATTTTATTGTATGTATAAAAACTGTATTTTAAGATAGATGTTTTCAAAGCAATTATGCAATTATGCAACTTTCAAACTCACCAGGAAAGTCGGTGAATATGAAGGTATGGGGAAATTAGCAAATACGTGGAAAAACCACCCTCTATAGGATGGTATAAGGAATGCCAAGAGATGTCTACCAGGAACTGAGTTTTTAGGGAAAGAAGGACCATTTCCTCTCACATCTGTTTATGAATTTAGTGCTGGATTCTTCTGTTTTGTTTTAAGACAGGGTCTCATTATCCATCCTGGGCTGTTCTGAAACTTTCAATCTTCCTGCCTCAGCCTCCCAAGTGCTGGATTACAGGCATGGGCTTATCATTCCTGGTGCTTTTGCATTACATCGAACATCTGTCTGGATTACTCCAACTTTTGCTCATGCAGAGACAGAGACAAGTCAAACATCTGCCCGAGTGATTCCAACTTTACTGGTTCAGACAGAAAACTTCTGATTGCCTTGGAAAATTTTCCTAAATTTCAACTAATACCAATTTTTAGGCCTTTCAGCAAAGCCATCTAATGACAACCACATATTTGCTTAGGAAGTGAAGAATCTGTGGGTGTTCGAATTATACTGTTAAAAATCTTACAAGCGAAGACTGGTGGCTCAGGGTTATTAGAACAGCTACTTGGGAGACTGAGGCAGCAGATCATGGCCTGAGTGAGTTCACGGCCAGCCTACACAATTTAGTGAGAACCTGTTTCAAAAGTTTGTGAAAATTAAAAACAAGGATTGGGATCACATGGTAGAGCTTAGCATCTGTAAGGAAATTGAATGTTTGGCCCATAGGGAGTGACACTATTAAGAGGTGTGGCCTTGTTGGAGTAGGCGTGGCCATGTTGGAGGAAGTGTGTCACTGTGGGGGCCGGCTTTGAGGTCTCCTGCGCTCAAGTTTCAGCCCATGTGGCACACAGACTCCTTATATTGCCTGCAGATCAAGATGTAGAACTCTCAGCTACTTCTCCAGTATCTTATCTGCCTGCATGCCACCACGTCCCACTATGATGATAATGGATTGAACCTCTGAAATTTTAAGGCAGGCCCAATTAAATGTTTTCCTTTATAAGAGTTGTTGTGGTCATGTTGTCTCTTCACAGAAATGAAATCCTAAGACACACACACACACACACACACACACACACACACACACACACACACACATCCTGTAAGAAAATAACTTTCAACTAATGACTTTTTACAAGGGAGCTGTATTTAAGGTCTAATCTAATACTAACTTTGAACAGTTTATTCTTAAAATGTTATTATATATCATGAAATAGAAATATTTGCAGCATGTAAATTTTATTTTTAAATCACGAGGCTAGATAGTTATATAAAGGGTGGAAAAAGACAATTCCGCTCATATGGTTTCTCATGAGAAAATTAGGAATGGCTTTCTTCAAGCCAAAAGTGACAGGTGTCACTGTGGTAAGAAACATTTAAGCTATTGTCCTCACAATGCCAAATATTTAATGGAAAACAAAAAGAATTCAGTTCTAGAAGCCAATACTGGACCTACATGACATCATTCATCCAGATGCGTGCAAAATCTGGATTGTTAAGAATTGAAGTTTTGTGGTCAACAACATCAAGAAGACTCGGTCTTTGTGTTAAACAAGGCACTTAGGAAACAAAGTAATACAGGAAAGAAACACATTTTATAGAGAGATAAATCAAAGGAACACATACAGTTTGGATGATGTGAATTAAGTTTGTATAAACTATCATGCAAAATGCAAACAAGATACTTCAAAGTTGCAGTTTTCAGGTTCTCAATGGATCAAACTGAGTATTCCCAAGCTTTGAAAACCACAAAACAACCATCCAACAGAGCTGGGGGGAGGCCCGCTGGCTCACCCTTCCCTGAGCCAGAACACTGAGGTCCAAAGCACAAAGCTAAACCATCTTCTAAGATAGATATTCCCAGGCAATGGTACAACTTCAAACTACCAGCAAAGCATACTTGAGGCGTGGGAAAAATAAGTGGGAGAATTTCATGGGTATTTACCCAGTAGGGCTTTTAAGCTCAGGCACCACTGTGCAAGCCAGGTTTGGAAGAAACAGCAGAAGTGGAAGACACAAGAGGAGAGGTCCCTGTTCTCAGACCCTCCCTTTTGGGCTTAGACCTGACCTTTCTGGGGTGCTGTTTCAGGTTAGGGAGGAGGGAGAAGCAGCGCCGTGGATAAGTGCAGTAAGGCACAGAATGGGCAGGATTCAGGAAGCACCTGAGGTACTTACTAATTAGGCTGCTAAGCTGACATCACATAGCTGAGCACATGCCCAGAACCACAGGAAGAAAATTTCAAACCATGCTAAGCTGCTGAGGGACGAAATAACTTCTTAGAGTCAATTAGGAAAGTGCATAGTCATATTCTAGTTAGGAAATGGAAGAGTAGTTCATTCTTCAGACTCAGACCTGATTCTATTTCGCAAACGTCTACACATAAACCTTGGGACAGAAGTCACGTCAAACACTTTGTAAAGAGCTCTTCTTAGCCTACACAAACCCAACTTTCTCTTGTGCTCAGCCAGCTCTGGGTATTCTGCCTCTACTTTCAAACAGCCACCTCAATATGACTTTCTGCTTAGCCCCTCCCACTCACAGCACCTCGCCTCCCAGTGGCCAGCAATGACCTCCGTGGAACCAGCATCAGTAACTTAATAAAGAGCTTAGAAACCCTTTGTCCCCACCCACCCTCCTTTCTTTTAGAAAGTTTGTCAGTTTCCTGGGGCCATAAAATGAGAGGAGAGGCTGGTCTCCCTCCCCACATGTGCTTCGATACCATGGAAACCAGGTTCCATGGGGCACACGTCTGTCTGCTTATAGCTAGAGAGCCATGGCTGCCTCAAGGAGGGAATACACACAGTCTAGCCTAGCAACCTTAACTTGCCATGGCAAAAGCAGTCTGGCCCAGAAACCCCCATCACCTACCCCAATACCATACGCAAAGATCCCAGGAACATTGTCTATGGTTCCCGAGAACACAGAAAAAAACATGGCCACTGGGCTCGGAGGGATGGGGTCAGGAGGAAAGGAACTAAAGGGTGGCTGGCACATATGGCCTGGGGTGCCCCAAGACACATTAAACTGCACCTGACAAATAAAACAAGCTGCACCACATACAGAAAAGATGAGAGCGGCCCACCTGTGTCTGTTGAGGGATATTTACAAAGCTTGGATCCCGTGGTCCAACACTGACGAATCGGTTTGCGGGGGAGGTGCTGGGTGTCGAGTAGGCTGTGAAGGGAAGGGACACATGCGTTCAGGAAGCAGCACGAGATTGCACACACAAACAACACCAAAACACACAGTCTCTGAGCCTACGCAGCTGATTAATGCAAACACTGGAGCTAGCAAAGGATCTGGCTAGCAAAGGGAGGGATGGGCAAGGATTGGTTCCCAGGGACCCCTGGGGTTAAATGACAGGAAATTGGTTCTCAGAGGAGATATTTTCCCCTCCCATCATCCAAATTAGAACATGCAGGTCATTTGCAAAGTGTACTTTATAAGTTAAACACGAGCTCTGGGGTAGAGATAGGCACCCTGGTCTTAGTGACAGGGAGAAAGGAATGAAATAGAAAACGGAGGGGCATAGTTCATTTTATAGCCATGCTTTCTCAACGGCTACACTTGGACCAGTCACAAACCAGTTCTGGGCCTCCACAGCGGGGGGCGGAAGGTGGAAGAGGGGTCTTAGGAAGGAATGAAGGAGGTTTCCAGGAAGGAGGTGAAAACCCAGCTAGGGCAAGCAGCCTGTATAGGCCCAGCAGTGTGTCTAGAATCCTTAGGATGCCATCTGTACTGAAAACCTCCACGTTGCCACTTTTCCTTTCTAGGACCTTTGTGCAGGGCACAAACTGAGCTCTCTCCAGGACCATGGTTGTCACATTAGAGTTCACTATCCTGGCTATGCACGGGAGGTTTGCTATTTCAATTTTTTTTTTTTTTTGAGCTTCTCTGATGTAGAAAACAAAGTCAGGGGCTTTTTGTGAGCTTCAAGGCCAAATGTAAGTTTAGGCGTTCCACAAATTCACTTTACCACCAACTCAAAGATTTCGTTCACATTCTTTGTTCTAGAACCTTTAGATTGTTATTTAATTATAACTTTTATTTATTTTTAATTCTCTCTCTCTCTGTGTGTGTGTGTGTGTGTGTGTGTGTGTGTGTGAGAGAGAGAGAGAGAGAGAGAGAGAGAGAGAGAGAGAGAGAGAGAGAGAGAGAGAGAGAGAGAGAGAATATGTACATATGGATACATATACTTAAGGAATTCAGAAGAGGGTGTCAGATTCCCAGGAGCTGAAGTTCCTAGTGGTTTGTCAACTGCCTGACATGGGTGCTGGAGATGAAGCCAGGGACCTCTGTAAGAGGACCTATTTCTAACTTCTGAGCTAGCCATAATTTCTAAATTTAAAAGCAATTTTTTTAAAACTAACTCTAGATATACACCATCTAAAGGGGAAAAAAAGACTTCCTAGTTTCTGCCAGGCCAATTCGTTTCTTATTACCAGTCTTAAAGACACCCAGGGATGTAATTAGTACCAATTTGGGCCCAAGTCCTGTTGGCTATGCTGGTAAGAGATGAACCATTCAGACAGGTCTATGATGGTCACATGGTGTAGCTGAGACCCAGTTAAAGTGCTGAACACAGGATGAACCCCAGAGCCCTCTAAGGTTGGGATAGGATTGTTCTAGCAGCCTTCATCCAATACTTGTTTTACATAAAAGGACGAGAATGGGTTGTGTCATACTGCCCAATAATTGGAATCTGGACCAACTTCTCACCAGGCAAGTTTGAGTCATTGAGTTGACAGCTAGCTCTACATTCAGCTTGAGTTAACTTGTGCCTCTTAGCCTATGACTTTGCTTTGATATTTTCTAGGGAATATACTTTATATGGAAAGTATGGATTATAGTTACCTGGCAGTATAGTTACCAGTTTCAAGAATACAGAAAGGGTGGAAAAGAGAGACAAGAAGGAAGCTAACATTGAAATGACTGCATTTGTGACTAGGTAGGTGGCTTGCACAGGTACAGAAGTGTATGGAGGTGTGTCTGGATTCCGAAGCTACGTGGATCATCCTGTACTATAGCGGGAGCCCTTAGTCTGATGGTCCTGGTGAAACAGTGTGCAATGGACAGCTGTTTAGCACAGGCACACAGCAGATTTTCTTACACTTTTGACATACTGGTAACTTCCCAAGCAAGCACACTAACTGACCACATCATACATGTTGGGGTATGTATGCAAGTTTTGATACACTGATCACCAGAAACTGGCTTAGTTTGGAAAGACAGTTGTATTATGTCCCACCGCCTATTTTTGCTTGACTTAAATATTGACATTATTACTTTTAACTTGTTTTATCCACCCATGATCCAAATTAGAATGTGCAGGACATTTGCAAAATGTACTCTGTATCTTAAACATGTGCTCTGGGGTAGAGAGATATGTATTTTCTTTTTTAACTCTTTGAGGGCCCACCATCCAGATCCCAAATAGATATACAGAGACTTATTTTTACTTATGAATGCCTGGCCTTAGCATGTCTTGTTTCTAGCCTGTTTTTTTTTTTTTTTTTTTTTTTTTAACTTAAATTATCCTATTTCTCTTTAACTATGTTTTGCCTCTGGGCTTTTTATCTTTCTCTATTTAATCTATCTTTCTTTCATTCTTACTCCTTGGCTGGCTGTGTGGCTGTGTGGCTGGCCCTGGCATCCTCCTCTTTTTTCTTTACTCAATCCTCTCTCTTCTCCCAAGCCTACCTTTCTCCTTCTATTTATTCTCTCTGGCAGCCCCACCTATTTCTCTTTCCTGCCTACCTATTGGGCATTTAGCTCTTTAGCAAAGTAAACACAGCTTTACAGAGTTAAACAAATGCAACATTAAAGAATGCAACACATCTTTGCAGCATCATTAAACAAATATTTCACAGTATAAATGAATGTAACACATCTTAAACTAATATTCTACAACATAGGTATACCCCAGTCTTAGTGACAGGGAGAAAGGAATGAGGTAGGACACCATTTCTTTGAATGAAATAAATGAACTTAGTATACAAACAACTTTGCTACTCAGAATTACCAGGAAAGGAATAATTGTTTATTTCCCTTTCTTTAGACAAATCACAGTCTAGTTTTCAGAACAACTCAGAAGGCTTTTCATGCTCTAATGGGCTACTCAAATGCTAGATTTTATTCTGCTTATTTAAAAAAAGACAAAAAAGAAAAACAAAAACAAAAACAGAAAAACAAAATAGCAAAACAAACAAAACAAAACTAAAAAACCAAAACAGTGGTGGTGAGAGAGGTGGCAGTGTGTATTTACCCTAAGGAGTTTGGATGCCAAAGCTGTAGTTTAGTATCTAGAAAACATGAGTCTACAAACAGGTAGCTTCTGGGCATACTTACATAGAAAAGCCAGGGAAGGAAGGGAGGGAAGGAGGAAATAAGGAAGGAAGGGAGAGAAGGAGAGAGGGAAGGAGAGATTCTGATGCCTTTTCTGTATTATATATAGCTATAACAGCAAGAAGCTAGACTCTAACAGGATGTTAGTTCCTGAAAAGATATGACAGAAGTTGAATTTGATTTCCTTCAATGAAACCATGGAATCAGGGACTTATATTACTGAACAAAACCTCAGCTGAGAGTTAAAAAATAAACATATGTCATAGCAAATCAATTATAGACACACAGGCAAGAGTTTCCAAAATTAACAGAACATCATGAAAAGATGGGCGATGTGGTAATTAATGACACATAACTGTGTTACAATGCTGTTATAGCATATGCATAGCTGTCTTGATAATTTTTGCCCTATTCATAAGACCAAAAATCAGATGCTGTGGGAAGAAGAGCTTTGGGAAATCCTGAAATCTGGAAACAGATATTGCATGATTGCTGTGGACATTTTGAGACTTTTGAAGGAGAACCATGGGTTACTAGTGACTGTCTTCATGCCTTCTACAGGGGTTCCATTTTAGCCACAAAATCTTATTTTAAAAGTCTTTGTTTAAAATAGAATCATTATGCATTTGGGGGCTTCTGAAATACACTGTTTGCCTTTTGTGTCCATACCCCTTACTGACATGGCCATGTCTAGTTTTCTTAACACTGTGAAAGACTGTTTCCTTAGAATCTGCCACCAGCTCCTTTTTGCACTATCTGATGACATTTCCCCCTTTATCTGGTGTATTGCTTCATATTATCAAAAAATTTTACCTGGGCCTTTACCACATAGTCTTAAGTACGAAAATTAAAATCATAGTTGTTGTGTCCCCCACATTCTTCAGAGGTCCTCCTTTTCCTATGCGTGTCTAATCCCATACTCCTTCACAAAGGACAGAGACACTCTTGCCATTGCAGGAACAAAGGGGCTTTGTGTGTGTATCTGTGTGTGTGTGTGTGTGTGTGTGTGTGTGTGTGTGTGTGTGTGTGTGTGTCTGTCTGTCTGTCTGAATCAGCAGCAGGTTTACGGGGCCTCTGAGAATGTAGGAAATAGCAGGTGAGACAGAATGAATGATAGAGACAGAGAGGTTCCATTGACGATGCTCGTCACAACTCTGCAGGCATCTCTGAGGACTTAGCTTCTAAGACAGTGATGGGTACAGTAAATAGTTACAGATGGTGCCCTGGCCTCTTCTTTTCTTGTTTTGAATAAGAACAAGGGGACACATGTGGATAAGCAAAGAAGCAACAGCATCTCCAGATGAGTTAGTGCTGACTGCAGCAACCCTGACCCAGTGACACGTGCTCATGCTGCTAAGAATTTGGCAGGCATATTTTTAAATGGTGGTTTTCACTATCCTGTCTTTGGGGGGGGGAGGGGAACTACAAAGATGTTACTGTTAGAATATCTGTATCAAAGTCAATTGATATTTCACATATGATCTCCCAAATCTGACAAATTAGCAAACTCAATTCATGCTGCTTCTTTGGAACTAGGTAGATGGTTTTAAGGTCTAGTTTAGCAACTGAAATGCGATATGGAAGGGGAAAATGAAGAAAGCCTGGGTTTCTGTGAGATGTGTGACTGCAAATTAGGGTTGGTTTGCATCCAGAGCCTCTCCAAGGAAACTGAATGGTGGTATTTCCTCGGGGCTGAGCTGCTTGCTGGTGGTGGCTGGGGACAAATAAGCACAAGGGTGGGATCTTTTGGCAGAAAAAAATAATGCAAGAGACCAGGGGAACTTTGAGATTCTGAATTTACTTCCAGATGCTAGAATCAACCCTTGCAGGTGGGCCCACCTGCTGGAAAGTGTGAAGAGAAATTTGTCTCTTGTTTCATCAAAGACACCAACTTCATGAAAGTGGCAAATATTCTCTTTCTCCATTTGCTTAGATCCACCAAGTTTAAAGTCTGGAGTCCACCAGAGAGTTATTTTAACGTAGTCATATGTTCTCTCCCCCAAAAGATGCTTGTCTGCACACTTGCCATATGCCAGACTCTGTTCTGCACACTGTTGCACACAAAGGTGACAAAGATGCTTGCTATCCTCAGATGTCAGCATCGACTGAGGGAATGAAAGTTTAGAAAATGACTATGAGAGTCTCAAAGTAATACAGATAATCTGTGGGCTGTTAAAAGACAGTGACATGCTGTAAGAGGAAAAGGAAGAAGTTTTAGAAGAGATGGAGATGGCTTTTGAGATATGTGTGAGGGAGTGGGGTTGACAGGTTCCTGGAAACAGGGCATCCCTGAGGAAGTAGAATGATCTGGGGAGGGAGGATGCAACCTCAAAACGATATTTTGCCATTTGCAAAGAGAAGGCTGATTTTGAGGGATTGGACACCTGAATGTTTGAAAAATGCAGGGGAAGAGGTCTGTAAAGTTAATTTTCCTTTAAAAGGAAGAAATAAGTTATAGAATAAACAAAGGGAACATATTTTGGTTCCTAGCACAACAGTCAGATGAGACCCCACTTGGGATCTTATCCTTCTTATCTCACACAACAGTGCATAACTCTCACATTCTCTCGTTTTCAGAAACTCACTTTGGGCTTTCCCTCAAAACTTTAGTTTCATTCAAAAGACCCTTGTGATTTTACAACTTCTCCAGGGAATGTGCTAGTTACTGGAACAAGGGTAACCAAAGCAAGTTCAGAAATACAAACTTAACTGCAATATTATTAAATAATTCTCAGCAACACTGGACCATGAAGGATGTTGATAAGCTGTAAATTAAAACACCTCATTAAATAGTGTCCAAAAATTTTAACTTCCTGTCATGTTTCATAGTGTGTGTGTGTGTGTGTGTGTGTGTGTGTGTGTGTGTGTGTGTGTGTGTATTGGTGGTGGGGGATACTGGATAAGGAAAAATTGATTTTTAAGAATACTGAAACTATGAGAAAAGAGATGAGCTAATTTATGAAGGAAACCATTACAACTGAATTCATTTATGGATTTGAACAGAAGATTGCAGCAAGGACACTAGAAAATGCTGGAGGATATCAAAGCTTTCCTTAGTCAAATAAGCCCATCGGTATGAGCAAGAATGCAGGACATGAGTGTGTCTTATTAGTATCACATAGCTGGGGACAGCATTAGGTGTTTTAAGTCCTTTGAAAGTCAGAGCTTTAGAGAGCTTCTGATGCATGGACGGGTATTGTTGGTCTTGCTTTTTTTTTTTTTTTTTTTTTTTTGAAACCTAGAAGATAACTGTCCCAAATGTCCACAATTTGGATAATCTCTGTGCAGTCAGTTGTCTCATCCTATTATTTCTGCCAATCTTTTGTCTTCACAACCAAGTTACAACAAAGAAGCACAGCCCTCGGGGCATGAAATTAAAGACTCCTATCATGGGTAAGTTATTGTAGAACAACATACCCACAAGCTTCCTTCCCAGAAGGCTAATGAATTCTAACTTTAACACATTAGCATTACTCACATGTACAATAACATTTTGCACGACATGTCTAGGGGCCACTGGCTCACAAAAGGCATAGAAGGAGTCAATCAGCCCGGTGGCTTTGTTCTTAGAACGTCTGGTTGTACAGAGGCTTCTCCATGCTGGCAGGAAGGTTGGAGGCACAGGTGTACAATGTGTACACAGAGGGAGGGGTCCGTAGGGACTTTTATACTGAAGATGCTATGGCCTTGCAATGCTAAATGTGTGTGAAAATATGGTGCTTCCTCACATGTGTTTCCAGGACCTTTCTACTCAAACCGACCATAATTTTCTTCTTTAAAATTATCATATAATTGAAAAGGACAAAAGGCTTTGTTTCCATTGATTTCTGATGGCTAATCTAAATTCTGCAATTGTCATTTATTTTTGTATCAACGCTACATATTGCTCCAATTGACAGGACATGTTTATTGATTCAAGGAGTGTCTGTGTATGAGTAGGCACAGGTGAAAGTTATATTAAACAGCATGAGGAACAGACCCTGGATTCAGCTGGGGCTTGCTAAAAAAAGAAACATAGATCGATATATTGGCCCATTCTCCCTAGAAAAGCTTCTGCAGCCTCTCGAAGGCTGTGTAACTCTGGAAACCTACTCATGGGAATTTGTCTTCCACAGACAATAAAATACTGATAAAGATTTATGCTCCAAGATGTTCATTACAGTAGTGCCCGTAAGAGTGACAAACTGGAACTAGCTTACAAGGGAATGCTGGACTGTGTGGAGCTTTCTAGAGACATTTGTGTCTTCAAATAGTAACTAATGACATAACAATAAGTGTGTAATATGAGATAAAAATCACCTTACAGGGCTGTAATGTGTTATCGTGCATACCCATCTATGCATTTATATACATACTGTGTGCTCAATTAGGGCTGAATTACCAACAAAATGACTGGAAAATAAGTTAAAGTGGTTACCTCTGAAGAGTGGGATGGTGGACACTTTTAGAATACCTTCTAGTGACATTTCTCTTTTTCTTTTCATTTAGATAGGGTCTTGCTATCTAAATCTACAGGCCAGGATGGTCTGTAACTTGTGGTGGACTTGCCTCAGTGTCCATCACAAGTTACAGACCATCCTGGGTTGCTTAGCTCACTATGACTGGATCCTTCTAGTCATTTTTAACCTTAAGTAAAATGAGTACATTTTGAAATTTGAAAACCATAAACATGGTGATATTTTGTTTATGATTTAATAAACAGAAATCTTGCCTGAAGGACAGGGTGCAAATCTAGCCATACTAGTTATCCATAGAGGCCAGGCAGTGGTGGTGCACACCTTTAATCTGAGCACTAGGGAGACAAAAGCAGATTGATCTCTGTGAGTTCAAGGCCACCCTGGGCTATATGAGATTGATTTCTATCTAAAAGAGAAACAGAGCTCACACAGAGGTGATCCCATCACTTGGAGTGACACACCTTTAATCTCAACAATAAGGAGGTCTGGAGACAGAAAGGGAAATGGCTTGGCAGAAAGAGGAATATAAGGTGGGGGAGGAGACAGGTGCTCAGGGCATTCTGGGGCAGTCTGAGGAGGCAGTCTGAGGACAGCATCACCCCTTTGGTCTGAGCACTGGTAGAAGTGAGAACTCTCTAGCGGCTGGCTGTTTTGCTTCTCTCATATTTCAGCTTTCACACCCTGATAGCTAACTCTGAGTTTTTTATTAAGACCTATTAGAACTCATGCTACACATAAATACTACTTTTTAAAATTTATTTTAAAGGGCAGTGTTATATAGAAAATAAAAGTAAAGCTAGGAAATCCTGGGTGGCATCTTGAATCTATTTGATTTTTGATTGTTTTTAGGACAGGGCCTCTGTGTGGAGCACAGGCTGGCTTCAAACTCACAATTTGTTATAGCCTGTGGAGTGCTACCATGCTCAGCTTTCCTTATGTGTTTCTACTGATCTTTGCAGCCAGTTAAGCTCTCCAAATATCTGTATGTAAAGAGGTAAGGATAATCCATTATTTACTGTACTCTGCTTTTATCTGAATGTCGAACAGGCTGCTCTCCTGACAGCACAGCCCAGAATGAGGTGTGGAAGATTTTCAGAAGCGCAGTAAGTCTGGATTCCTCTGTGCCTCGGGAGAAAACATTGAAAGAAAAATGTGCTATCATCCACCCTGGGCTCACTGGTTCCAAAATTTGAGACTAGGGGCATTTATTACACTCACAAGAAATTTGATTTAATTTAAAAATGAACTCACACCTCTTAACAGGTGATGTTATAATAAGACTTATCACAATTCGTAAGGACATAAGTTGCAGAAATCTTGCAAACAATTGGGCAATGTATCCCAAGAGGAATGTTGCTATCACTTGTTTTGTAATCCTACTTCCAGCACTGCAGCCCATGGAGGTGATGAGGCCCGAGGACCAAAATATGTGTTCAAGGATGTGCCAGGCCCTATCCCACAAGGATGGTGAACATGGATCTCTAAATGGAAGAACGTGGATACGAACTGTTTAAAATTGCATTTCTGAACTGTCTTATAAACAAGGTATAGTATTTTAGTTCAGAAAGTGGTACATAGATATCACATTCAATATGATCATCCATGTATGTCTATAAATGAAATGCATGCATAAATACACACTACAAAAGGATGGGAGCAAAGAAAAAGTACTGATAGTAGCTGGTTATGAAGACCATAACTCTCTTTTTACATTTTCTACGTTTTTGAAGTTTCCTGCAATGCCATACATTATCTCTAAAATGAAATTCTTAAAACTCATGTGTCATCTTAAAAAGGAAAAAAGAAAAGAGAAACTCTATTTTTAAACTGGTCATGGCTATTCACATGGATGCAGCCTTCCCTTCCATTCCCTTTTCAAGACTGCCCCCTTCTCTTAACTGAACTCAAGACCTTGTGTGTATTGGGCAAGTACTCTATCACTGAGCTGCCCATCCCTTCAATTCTCATCCTAGTTCCCCCCTCCCCCACCCCCTGCTCTGGGTCCTGCATTTTTCATCTAATTCAGCGCTATTTTTTTTTCTTGAAATAATAAAAACATCTTTTTATGGGGTGTTTTAGAATGTTCAAAGGAAAATCACAGTATCACATCTGTCAACATGTTATGTGTCCTGGCTGATTAGATAGCACTGTGTTTTGGAGCCCAAAGACTTGTGTTTGAACACTAGCTCAGGTTCATTTTCTTCAGAGGAGTTCTCACAATTCTGCCTCATAGTTACAATAACTGTACCTTGTGCATTTGGAAATAACCAGTGATTGGACTTCAATAACATTTTTTCTTTTCCTTTGCAATTAGCATTTTTAAGTCATTTATGTTGTGTGTGTGTGTGTTTGTGTGTGTGTGTGTGTGTGTGTGTGTGTGTGTGTGTGTGTGTGTGTGTGTGTGTGCTCCCCAGCATATGTGTAGAGGTCTCAGAACAACTTGTGGAAGCTGGCTCTTTCCTTCCATCCTGTGGGTTCCACATTGTCAGGCTTACGGTAGCCTTACTCACTGAGCTACCTTGCTGACCTGACCTCCTTTTGCAAATGAAAACATTAAAAATCAGACTGTATACAAAACCAAATGCTCTGACAAACTGTTAACAGATTGAAGACAGTATGATCCATCCGTATGAGGGGGATCCCTAAACAATGCTGACTGAGCAAAAGGCAGACCTTATCCTGCAGTCTCTCAGAAGGGGGAAATGTTACTCTTTATCGAAGATAGAGCATTTTCTTATTAGGGTGAGGGGCCAAAGGATTTGGTGTATGAGCAAGACCGTGACAAGATCATCAGGCAAATACTTTTAACCATAAAGAAATAATTATATTTTTATAAAAGAGCAAATCAAAACCTTAGTATCATTTGTTTCTATCAGAGGAGACTCCCAGTAGCCCTGAATCCTTCCTTTAGTAAACTCAGTTACTAATTCCTATCCCTCCTCTGAGGTGGCGTTCAGAATAAGTCACACTTCTAGGACTCTCTATCTGCCTCTATCACACAGGCAGATCTCAAAGACTACTCTGTGAGTCCAAATAAGCATGTCTGCCTTTACAGAGTCCCTGTGCATAACAATTACTCTGGTAGATGATGGGATTATCAGTCTCCCATTATAGTTCATACTTCAATGAATACTTTAGGTATAGCTTTGCTCATATATCCAAATACATGTGTGGCTTACATTGAGGACATATACATATGTTTATGATTTTATGCAGAAATACTGAATACTTATGGCATAAGTGCTATATATAATTGTACACACACACACACATACACACACACACACACACACACACACACACTTGTTCTATGGAGAGGCTAAACCATTTAAAGTCTTCCAATGGCTTGGGTGGGGCCTCTTATCCATAGGTATATGCTTTCCAACATCATGTTAAGATATTTTTTATCTTTTAATCTATAGGTATATTAGAAGCTTTTCTAATGTCTTTCTTTTCTTTCTTTATATGGCTTCTTGCATTTATTTGTTTGTTGGTCTTTCTGATCCTGACTTTGGCAAGCATATATTAAGTATTTTGGTCTCTTGTCACAAATGTTGAAAATATTTTCTCCATGTTACATTTTTTAATTTGCTCTAGGCATTTTCCCCATGTGTACATTTTTGATATTTTTAGTACAGTACTTGCCTGTTTTTTTCTTTGATGGATGCTTGGTGGATATGTACGTACAGATGTATGTATATATATATGTATATATGTATACATATATATGTATAATATTTTTTCAGAGGCCTTCCTTTCTTAAATATTATAAACAAAACTGTACTGTGGTTTTAAAAGATGTGTAGGTCAACCTTTTACTGTCTTTTTGTCTGTTTTGGTCCCAGATGAAATCTATTTTTGTGGAAGAAATATTTTTTCAGATAGCTACTCAGTTGTTTTAGTATACTCTATTGAACACTGGATTCCTCTGATGCCACTCTTTCATAGGCTAAACACTTTATATACTTGGGCCTTGTGGTGCCTTGAATAAGAATGGCTCATATATTTGAAGGCTTGGTCCATAGTTGGCTGAACTGTTTGGGAAGAATAAGGAGGTGTGGCCCTCTTGGAGGGGGTATGTCACTAGGAGTGGGCTTTGTGGTTTCAAAAGTTCATATCATTCCCTATTCTCTCTCTCTCTCTCTCTCTCTCTCTCTCTCTCTCTCTCTCTCTCTCTCTCTCTCTCTCTCTCTGTCTCTCTCTGTCTCTCTCTCTGTGTCTCTGTGTCTCTCTGTCTCTGTTTCTGTATCTCTCTCTCTCTCTCTCTCTCTCTCTCTCTCACACACACACACACACACACACACACACACACACACACACACACATCAGCTCCTGCTCCAGCACTGTGACTACCATCATTGATGATCATAGACTAAGCCTCTGAAACTGTAAGCCAGCCCCCAGTTAAATGCTTTTAAAAATGAGCTGTCACAGTCATGCTGTCTCTTCCCATCAGTAGAACAGTCACTAAGACTGGCCTCATTAATGACCCTGTAATGCAGAAGAATATAAAAAGCAGACTATAATGAAAGAACGTGGAGTGGTAGCTTATGTCTGCAATCCCAGAACTAAGGAGGAAGGGGAATGCTAAAAGTTACAGGCTAGCTTGGGCTACACAGTGAGTTCCAGGCCATTCTGGGCTACATAGCAAGATGGTCTCTGTTTGTGTCTATCTGTCTCTCACTCCCACACATACATATACACATGCTGGTAACAGAAGGGATAGTAATGATATTAAAGTTAATTTAGAAAAAGGATAAAATAAATCTTGCTCCATATCAGACATTGACTTGAGAGGGAGTAAAAATGACAAGGAGCTCTTTGGGATTGTTCTGTTTCTTGCTTATGCTGACAGTTACAAGAATCGGTGGCATTATAAAAACTCACAGGACTCTATGGCAAAGAGAATTTTATTAAGTAAACATTTTAAAAATTGGAAAGGATAATATAGTCTAGACATCACTTGTGGAAGAGGTGCTTTGTGAAGTGATCGCACTAACTTGGTTTTAACTTACCTATAGTCTATCATTCTCTAAAGGAGGGACTGCAGTCCTTATGCCTTCCCCCAAGTCTTTGGTTTCCTTTCCTCTGCTAATGAGGCATATTCATACATAAGTACAGGTGACTACTAAGATATTTTACATTTCTCCACGTAGAGTTTTTACTGCTTAGAAAGGGAAGCTTTGGGCTATTACACAGAGTCTCATGCCACAGCAAAACATAGGGACTCCAGTTTCAACGTGGCTCAGTATGAATCATATTTCTATAACACTTGGTTGCATGGCCTTCAAAAAGTTACTTTTCCCTCCATTTTGTCTTCTCTTTCTCCACCAAGCTTACCAAGAAGCTTTCCTCCATGAGCTAATGTGAGGGGGAAATGAGGTACCACAAGGAAAGGGATTCATAAATTACCTGCACCCTGGTGAGAGCTCAGCTGTCTGTGGTGTCCCTCTCAAACTCAAGTGCCTCTTCCTAAGCTGCCTTGCTCATCTGTGAAGAGGGAATCTCCATTGAGGACACCCCCAGCCCCCATACTGGCCTTCAGGCAAAGGTGTTGGGCATTTCGTTGATTAATGATTAATGTAAGAGGGCCCAGCCCCTAGTGGTTGGTACTACCTGTGGGCAAATGGTCCAGAGTTAATAAGAAAGCAGGCTGGTCAAGCCATGAGGAGTGAGCCAGTAAGCTGTGTTCTTCCATGGCCTCTGCTTCTGTCCTTACCTCTGGGTTCCCGCCTTAACTTCCTGCCCTGACTTCCTTCTACGATGAACTGTGATGTGGAACTGTGAGCTGAAATAAACCCCTTCTTCCCCAAGTTGCTTTTGTTCATGGTGTTCTATCACAGCAATAGAAACCCTAACTAGGACAGCCACTCAGTTATAGTCTGAGGCAGGAGAGAGAGAGCATGGCAGTCCCACCATCCCACCATCGGGACATCATACTGTACAAGGTAACCTTCGCTTTCTCAGTTGCTCTGTCTATAAAATGTTGACCTCAAAGGAGTGGTAGGAAGATAATACACATGGGTCAAGAGCCCCGTTCACCATACATATGCTAACTGTTAGGCTTAAACACTTCCATTCTGCTGGTAGATAATTGTTATGCTCTCCTTTATAGTGCATATTCATTTATGGAATGAAACCGATACAAGATTCATTTGAGATATAAAAATAAACAATAAATGTAACTTGCTATTACATGCTTCTATTTTAATAGAATTTTAGTTTTAAAAAATCAAAAGTTCATAACTAAGAAGGAATAGAAGAGAAAAATGTTTATGAGATTTTTTTATGCACCTTAAATTGATTTTTAATTAATTAACAAAGGAGAATATGCATATTTTATCTCTTAACATAATTTAAAAGTGTTTTTCTCCTTTGCATTCTAATTCCATGTTATGATGCCAATCTTTACTTCAGAAAAAAAAAAATACAGAAATTTCCATTTTTGTGGCATGAGCTACTCCCAACCTGTGGTTTGAGGAGCTATAGTCCTCAGGACTCATAAACCCCTCTCCTCTTTTAATTGAGGGGGGGGGGTGGATCTCATCATGTAGTTTTGGCTGGCTGGAACACAATGTGTAGATCAGAGTGGCCTTGAAATCACAGAGTTTAAAATCATGCGCCACCACATGCAGCCTCTTATAAACCTCTTATATCATATTTTATGTTTGAAAAGGAGTCCTTTGTTAAGAAAATGATACACCAGGTGGTGGTGCACATGCTTTTAATCTCAGCACTCAGAAGGAGGTAGAGGCAGTCGGATCTCTGTGAGTTCGAGGCCAGACTGGTATACAGTTCAAGTTCCAGGGCAGAAGAAGATGATGATGCTCTGTAACCTGCCCAGGGTTGCCATCGACAGCAAGTTTGCTTTGCCTGGGCACTGGGAGGTCTAAGAAACTCAACTGTGTAGTGTAGTGTCTGCCCCTCACTCAGAAGGACTTCTCCTATTGTCTTCCTGTCTTCATCCTTTCAGGAGTTCAGGCTAACCACCCTATAGGCCATTTCTGATTTCTCTCCTTCTCAGCCCTCTTCAGATGCCTCTGCAAAGCTTATTAACTCTATCTTTAGAATATTCCTGGACTCCAGGAGCTTCTCACAGCCTCTACTGACCCTTACCCCCAGGTCAGCGCATGGCCAACTCTCATCTGGGTGACTGCCATAGCACCCCCACCATACTCTGCCCAGTCCCCCCTTCTCAATTTTACCTACTGGTCCCTAGCTTTCAGTTGTCCCTATCTTTTGTTGTTTTGGGTTTCCACTCCCACCAGGATGAAAGTTCTTATCTGTTTCATTTACCTTGGTACTGTCTGGAATGGGGGCTGACACGTAAAAGACATCCATTACATCCACCGTGTCCTGCTTTTGGTCCTCTGCTGGCAACCTATTTCAATAAAGCCCTCCATACTTTTCTCCTAACATCTGGGCCTCAGGAGGCCTTCCTCTGCTCACAGTCTCACTTGTAGAAAATGTCCAAGTCCTGACCTTGGCCTACAAGCTTCCCGAGGCCCAACTCCATCCTCATTACCTCTCTAACTTTGCCTCTGATCTTCTCTTTCTCACTGCCCTCACCTTGCTCACTCATGCTAGGCTGCTTTGGTTGGTCCTTCTACCTAACAGTCATTGGGCCCCATCCCATCAGGGCCTTTCTCTGATGTCAAAGGGCTGGTAGGTCTTGCTCCCCACTTGCATGCCATGCTACCCCTACTGCTCCTTGTTCATAGATGCTTCGTGGGTTTGAACATGTAGGGATGGATCACTGTCTTACATCACCTGCCTTTCATACGTACTGTGTTGTTTGTTCTCTCTCTTCCTCTTCAGAACTTTTATCCCCTGTCCTAGCACTTAGAAGGGATTTTGGCATACAGCTGATGCTCAATAGCATGAATGGAGAAGAAGTTTTCTTTAGTGGGGATGGAAACCCACATCACCGGCTCATCGGTGAGAGTGGAACATGCTGTGCCAACTGCTTTCACAGCTCAAGGATCCTGGTTGTCACATTTTAAAAAGTTGCACACAGTATATATGACCAATGGTTCTGTACACATGCAAAAATGTGAAAGTTCTTTTTTAATGGAAGAGCACAACCTTCTCCTCACTCCCACTTGCCTGATTTCTACGGGGATGGGAACAGACTTTTCCCATTAAAATATATTTATTTTACAGCCAATTTTTTTTTCCAGATCTGCCCTGCCCACATTTTTTGGACACACTGAAAAGTTTAGAATCAGTGCCAGAGGCGACACATACTCTGTTCTACGCTGGCAGCCATTTGTACTTCATCATTAGATGATATTAAAAATGTTGCTTTGGCCTTTTGTATGTCGCATAGATTGCCTATTATCTTGCTTGCTCCCGACAACCTGCTGTGAGTGGGCAGAGGAGTTAATGCCATTCCATTAGAGAGGGAATTGAGGCCTCTCAAAAGTTGGTAATAGGGGAGACCTTTGACTTGATATCCTGTTTTATTTTTTTTTAACTGGAAAAGAAAACTTATTTTATTGAAAGCAACCCCAAACTCCTAAATAGAAAAGTGTCTGCTACTATTCTTTGAAACAGTTTGGACACACTATTGGGATGCTGAACATTGTATTTAGCACCCTGCCTGACACCTCCTCCTGCTGCACAGCCTGCCTGATGCCTCCTGCTGCTGCAGCTGAGCTCCATTTAGCTGTTAAGGATAAACAGATCAAACCATCCTGCAATTTTAGTTTAATAAGAAAGCACGTGATTTTAAAAAAGTGTCATTTTCCCTTAACTTTTCATCCATTAGTAATACTAGTTTTCAACCCCTTTCCCAGCTTGCTTCTGAGATAAGCCAACAGCTCACAGCTAAACAGCTTCCTTTCCGTGCCAATGGATACTGGTTCTCTCCTTTGCTGATAGTGCTGGACTTAACTAATTCTTAACAAATAGGTCTATCTCCCCAGATTGCCTCTGCATCCTCGGTCTTTCTGCTGTAGGATTTATACACAAGGCCATTCACTTATCCAAATAAATACTAGATAATACTCACAAAGTTCACTCTCTGGTCTATGTCCAAGAGAGATGCAGGTCACTTTAGATTCATTGTCCCCAGAACCAGTTCCAGTGACTGGGATTTAAGCAGAGGAGTCTTTCCTCTTTGGCTTTCTCTCCTGTACCCAATACCATTAATTACAATATTGAATGTAAGAAAGCCAAGAGGCCTTCTCATTTAAAGGAAAGCACTCCTCCACCTGTTCCCTTTCAAATGCTATTACTGTTCTTCAAGTTCCTGGCCTTAATACTTCTCTTCCTAACTGCTCTTACTATTTTTCTCATTCCCATTTCCTTCAGAAGCACCACCACCAGCATCACCCTGGGCTCTCCCTAGAGGCACTGCCACTGGTCCCATTCCTATGCTTTCATCCTCTCGAAAGGACTAAGGAAGAGCCCATCACACCGCCTTTCAAGGCTAAGCTCTGCCATTGTTGCAGCCACGAATAAAGGCCATATTTGTGTGTTCACACCTTACATACCACAATACCAAGAAATATCTGGAGAATTGCTGTCTGTTGACTTCATCAAACAATTATTCCCATCATATAAATGGATTCCAGAATCTCCTACTTTATGATTAAGTACTCTCGGACTGTTGAGAGAAAAGTCAAAAGGTTCTTTCTTTCCATTCAGTCCAATTCTCTATTTCCTTCTCTCCCCAAGCCCCCTCATGCAGCTCCTGTGGCTTCTGCCTCTGATGTTTTTCCCATCAGGCCCTTCTTACTCTAACCAAGCAGATGCTCTTAGAACATCAAGGGAATAGTATTCTATGCAAACCACTACAGGAACACACACAATTTAATGGTTTGTATCTTGTTCTCGGTCCTCAGCATATGGTTACAGCATCTTAATCTACCATCTATACACTCAATTACTTCCATATCTGGTACAGTTTGAAAGTACATGGGTGTGGTATTCACTGCGACTTGGGTCTGGGCTCTGCTACCTCAGGTTGTAGACATAAGGGTAGGATTTGTGACTATTGCTAAAGCTTGGACAGCAAGGGGCAAGGCTTAGGTGTGAACTCAGGTGCACAGATCATGGTAAGTAACCGGCGACTTGTCTCAGTCATACTTACTTGGTGAGGTGGGGGAGGCTGCACCTCCTTCTGTTGATGTGGTTGGAGGCTTGGTGTCTGGCATGGGCAGGGGCACAGGCCTGGCCATTGGTGGTGGCGGTGGTGGCGGCAACATTGGGGTGGGGAGGAATGGGTTGTGCACCTTGCCTTGACTGCTTCCATTGGGCTGCAAGGGTTCAGAGGAAACACACACAAGAAAAAGAATAAACATATGTCAGCCAATAGCTGCTTCTGTAAACAAAGACTCATTAGGTGCCTGTCATGCAAACTGCTAATATTCAGGTTGTTGGAAGCACAATGATCGTTTTGATCCACACAGTGTCACATCCAGGAGCACGCTGGGCTTGTATGTCCCTGAACAAGCAACTCTAGCTTATTGTTGTATTAGCTGCTGCTTCCACCAACATTTTTATGATTGTAAAATGTTTGATTAATACCTACATGCATATTAGACTGAGATGTTATTCCTCCATGTATATTTCTATAGATAAATCAATGACCATTAAATATGTATGTAAGATATATAAAACAATACATTGCTATCATTTCTTAAAGTTGATCTTATAAGACAATAAGTGTATTCAATGGACATAGATATTTTCTTTTACATATCATATAGCATCAGGCATGGAAAGTTTAATATTTAGCTATCAGGTTTCTATTAGGCAAAAATATCACATCTAATTTGACTTATATCAGCAAATGCCATTGGACTCAGACTTCTGGTAGTCTGATGCTAGAACAGCCAAAGAATAGCTTTCTAACAAAAGCAAGTTTCCTTCAGAAGAGAAAATAAAACATTTATTTTCAAGGTCTTCAAAAAAAGCCTTATGGAGAGACTAGTCTCAAACCTTGTAACATTTTGATCAAAATACAAAATAGGGCATTTAACAGTTATATAAAATGATGTCATGACTATCAAATAGATCATGTTGAATGTTCAGAAGTCAAACTTGGTGCCAGTGATCAGTTCAGGTTTTCATGATTTCCCAAGTGGCTTTCCATAAAGAGTTATAGCCAGAAATAGCCTGTGTGTAGATAGCAGCCCCAACCCAAAATTCAGCCGAAGGAGATCCCATTGTCCTGGGCTTTTAGGAATAAACTTAATACTTCTGCAGAGGCAGGCTCACTCCTTCGTCACCATTCATGATATTTTTAGAACTTTTCCTCAGATACTGGCTGGTGGTCAGAAGACTGCACACTCTCACCAGCATCCTTGCTGGTGTATAATTTCCTTGTGGACCATAAGTCCATAAGTGAATATTTCAGAATAAGTCAAGCAGATGAACACACAAGCAAAATGAAAAGAAAAAAAAGTCACCACATCGATTTGTTGTCTAGACAGAAGTGTATCTGTGAACAGATCACCAGACATTAGTCAAAGCTGCTCATTCTAGCTCAGACCTGCAGAATCAGGTCTCTCTGCAGGGGAGAAAGTCTAACGACAGAGCAGTCTGACATAACATCCTGAACCAGGCAATAAGAATTATGGCTAATCTGTGGTTTCAGGCATAGATATTATGAGAAAAGGAAATCAAATATGGCTCTCTGCTGGTCTTAATTTATTATTATTATTGCAATTGGCCTTGGGATACAGCTATTCATTGTAAACATATAGCTTTATATTTGTAATAAAATTTGTGATATTATAAAATAACTTTACTATTGGAATGTTACTTCAAATTGTGATTATTTAGTTTATTTGAGAAAAATGAAAACATTCATTTGTAGTTATTGAATATGGCTTAGTTTTATATGAAGATAAGTGGAAAAGATAACTACTCACAGAAATAACAAACCATAATAAACTTTGCTTCTAGCATCTTGAGTTCAAGTACTGGTCAACTTGATCTAAAGTGTTAGAAGACTGCATTTTTTTAAAAAAAACACAACCTGGTTGATCTGAAACATCTGTCCCCCCTCTGCTCCCTACTCCCTACTACCCCAAATCGTTACTTAAAATTATTCAGTCTTTCTATTTTGTTAACTGTGTGATCCTGGGGTTAGAATGCAGGAGGTGGAACTAAGAAGGTTACACAGTTCACTCTCCAGACAATTTATATCCATAAGCTTGACAGTTGCAAACTTAACACAAACACTGTTTTTAAACCCTGGCCAATCACTCTTACAGCAAGTTAACTTTCCCATAATCTAGAATAAATATGACGTTTGCCTGTAGTCAGTCAGCATGACATTAGAACACAAAATCACATGATCATAAAGGGTCTTCTTGTTATTAGAGAAATGGGGGGAGGGAGGGAGATTTCCTTACATTGAGGAAGCCCACCTGTCCAGCTTGCTGACCGGCATCAGGGCAGACAAGCTGGACAAACTCTTTCAGCGTCTCCTGAGGGTGGTAGCGGATGGCTGGGTGTGAGAAGTAAGGCCCAGGTTGCTGGATGATGGGTGATGTTGGAAAGTGGAGAGTCGAAGGCGTTGCGTGTGGACTTGCTGCAGAAAACAGAACAAAACAACACACATCAGGGTTATGGAGCACCCTGCTTTGCCACAGCTGAACCAAACTCAGTTTCTCTCTATATTTTTCATTTCTTTGCCTGGCCCAGTTCACAATGTTGCCCATGTGACAGGATGTAGTGAGGACAGTTCTGATGGATTTTCTCCTTTAAAGCTCTAAGACAAACATGGAGGCTAGAATAGGATAGGATTTCAAGTTGCCTCTCTATGTTCAGTGGACGTGAGTTATAAAGGCATTAATAATCCTTGTTGAAGATGAAGATTATTCATTACCTTAAGAGCCTTTTTAATGAAGCAAGCAATAAAAAATGTATTTGGTAGATTAGACCTGATTTAACCGACATTACATTTGACAAATTCTACTTTGCACATATGGATCCCCTTTCTTGCCGAGCTACCCATAGATAATAATTCATTGTTAAAGCTCTTACACTCCTTTCAAGGAAATTTCTAGGGACTAATTCAGGACTAGAGTTTTTTGAAGTCTGTAGTAAATGATCACTTAATGAACCCATGCAATTTGGGTGCCTCACTTTACGGTGGAGGGTTTATGTTGCATTTTTCTCTGTTGCCCTTTCAAAGCTAAAACAGCTACAGGCTGAGTAGGCAGGACTCCGTGACAGGTTGCTTCTCTGCCATAAATCTGAGGAGAGATTCAGACAACAACTCCTTTATATTTGAACCCTGATAAATATCATTTGTACAAGATTACATTAGATAAAAAAGCTTATGTGAGATCTTAATAAGTTTTCCAGGAATGCTTTTGTCCTTGAATTGGAGAGATGATGATGGCCAAGTCCTGGCAGAGGATTAGGGCTTCATGTTGAGGGGGCTGATAACACTTAGACCAAGTCCAAGCAGACCAGAAAAGACTCCAGATAGGGGATACATATGCCTCCCCACCCCTTCATTTTGCAGTTAAATCTTTAAACTGAAGGGGCTCCTACAAAGAAAAACACAGAAGTGCCCACAGTTTTAGAGAATATGACTTTCTAAATACCAAGAGCAATTCAAAATACTGAAGAGAATCCAAAGTTCAGTAGGCTCCCCCTTTCTCCCACCATGCCACTAAAATGGCCAAGGATGCATGCCTACTGATACTGGGATCTCTTGAGGATTAGGGTACTTTTTAAAAATAATAGCTTATAGGGCTAGGGCTATGTGGGTCAGACTAATCTTTGTAGCTTCTAGAGTAGAAACGCAGGCTGGAGTAGAAGCAGGACACAACCCAGGCTTGCAGATAATCAGGTAGAATCATTATTTTCAGGCCACTTAAATCCATTCAATAAGTCTTGTAGGTTACCCTAGTGGTTTCAAGAGACATAGCTGGGCTAAACCAGAAAACATTTTGCCCTTAATCATACAACCAAAGACATCATAAACATAATCTATTGAAATCAGAATTTTCTACACTCCCCCCTCTCGCTTACTCTTCTATTTGTTCCTTTCTTGCTAAGACAGCTTTCCTAGCCACTTAGCCATTCACTGTCTTACACTCAGAACTGAGTGTGACATTTAACAAATATTTGCTGGTTGCACACTAAATGACTAAATAAAGAAGTATAAAAAATATAAGAAAAAACCCATAAAAGTCACCAAGGACAAAATATAATTTTGCACCCTGATGAAGAGCCAGAAATCATGGGGGGGGGAATGGTTATAAGTTAAGACTGCATACAATCAAATACACATCTTGGAATCCATTATTATTTTGGAGTGAAAACTCAGGAGCTAAAGAGTTGAATGCTCCAGGACTGCTCTTCCCCTGGAAATGGTGCTACTGGATGTATAGAATGAAACAATTTTGTTTTCTTCTAGCATGATATAGTTGTCTCTACTGGTAACAAGAAACGTTGACCACAACCCTGTTTTTGGCACAATCATTTCTAGTAAGCATTGTAGGTGTTACTTCTGAAAAGAAGATAGGAATGTACTGAGCTGAACAAAATTGTAGACTCAACTGTTGCAGCATGTCAAACACAAAGGTGGCAACTCCATTGTCAAGAGCCCCGTGAGATTGACCTTGAAGATAAGATGGCATTGCCTCAGGTTCTCACAGAAAGTGATGAGTGGCTTTTAGATAAAAAATGGGGGTTGCCAGCAAGAGTATGCTGCTCAAGGTAAAACACTAGCTTGAGCAAAAATTAAGTCGATAAAAGTCAAAGAAATAAATCACCATTACCATTCACTCCCTCTGTGAATTGTTAATAAACAATCATTGAACTTATTTTATTAAATATGTAAAAGGAAATCATTAGCAGTGTAAATTTAGACTTTAATTCCTTTAACATTTTAGCAATAGCAATTTATTCATCTTTTCCTTATGGTGCAGAATGCAGTGCAAACCTAAGAATATATGGTACTGTATAGAATTAATTCTATAATGACTGATTGATTAGAATCAACTAATTCCTAATTAATTCCAGGAAATCATCTGGCCTGAAGTTCTAAATCAGACATCTGCTGAGTCTGCATTTACAGGGCTGTCCTTTTCAAGACTCTTTTCTCTTGCTGGGGACAAAATCACTGTAGAGATGGAGGCAGCTGGTTCTAGACAGGGACCTTTAACTTCCTCAGAACCTGTGATAGATGTCACAAAGATCTGTTGATTACTATTGGATCCCTGGTGTTTCTCTGGATAATCATCTTCTACTGGACACTGAGGCCCCTTAAAAGTCCATAGCTAAGATTTAATCAATGCCTTTTTTCTCTTTCCTCCTCTCTACTTCTTCTTTCCTTTCCTTTAATCTTGGGTTTGATGTTCTAAGTGTACCAAGGTTTTTATCTAAGTTGTCTCAAATCATTTTAGAAGGAGTCATTGGAGCTAAATCAATCAAACAATTAATTTATTAAATGCTTTTTGAAATGGCTAGAGCAAGCTGTATCAAAACTACCATGATGAAGCTGGCATGATGTTAATGGAATGTACAGAGTGCTATGAGTCCACATTTTTGATGAAGAGAAAAATCTCTTATGGGTGTGTGTGTGTGTGTGTGTGTGTGTGAATAGTTGACACAATAAAAAATTATAGTTTATGGAAATGCATAGTTAGATCCTTTAAAATGTGCATTATAAAGCCTTTTCTCCAGTGGTAAGTTTATTGCAGAGCATCCATCTGGATCCATGCTGACATTAGTACAATATTGTGAATTAAAAGACACTACCAAATTGGCTGCTTCTGGGTCTAGTGCTCTCAATACCACAGGCCAGAAGCAGCACCGTGTCTGTTGGGAACATTCCACTCTGAATGGCTCTTACTACCAACCTAACCAGTAGCTAGTGGCCAACCTGGTTTACAACAACAACCTGGGCTTCTCATGGGAATACAAATAGGATGTCGAGGAAGGAAGTGGGACAGAGCTCTCTCTCTGTCATGGCTCATACAAGTCGTCCCAAACAGGATTTCCTAAGGGTCTAGTAATTGCTTATGGTCAGGTGGATTGGCCTGTCCTACCTCCTCCCCAGACTCTGAACGTCTAATTATTTAAAATTTTCTCTTTTAATATGAAGAAATAAAAGAAGGCTAAAAAATCCAACATAACTAAACATGTGTTTAAATCACAATCGACAGTGATGCATAGCCTCACAGCCCAATGGAGGGAGGAGACCTCTTGGACAACACTTGAGCTCTGTGCACGTGACCACGAACCATATAATGAAAATTGGGTGGGTGGCCAGACCTTGTATCTTCATGCTTTATTGAAAGAGGAGAAGCCATTTCGCCTCAAGATTTCCAAGGAGTCTTCTGAAGGCCAACCATACAAATTCTAAGAACATAACCTAAAGTCAAAGTATCACGTGTTGAATCATGCTATTCTGTGCAACCCTGACATTGCCCATATCAATTTTTTCCTCATTTGTGAACCCCTGTATATTCTCACAGCTTACACAGAAGTATTAATCAGCTTTTGCTTTTTGGCACTAGCCATCAGATCCTAGCATGTCCTAGGAGAGGTTCTACAGGGAAGCTGTCCAGAGGAGCCATACAATCTTCTCATCCTTTCAGTGCAGCGTGCATGGAAAGAGAGGTTTCTTTGCTGGCAAGAATGAAAGGCACCCCCCACCAAGTCTAGAATCTGCAAAGTGTCATGGTCTTCCCATTAATCATGAGGGGCAAGAGGTGAAGCTGCAAGTTGTTTCTTCTGCTGGACTGTCACAGGGAACTGCTAGTCATTCGTCAGCTAGATATGTTCTTTGCAGAGAGAGTGGCTTTGAGAACTCCTGACTACTCTTGCTGAAAAATACCACACCCCCACCCTCCAAGGCAAAGCTCAAAAGGAGAAGAAATTACAAGAAAAAAAAGTCCCACTCAAAACCAAAAAGCCTTCCACAAGGGCAAACGGATGTTGTATTGTTTGGGTTGTCAACTACTGAGCTTCTTAAGAAATTCTAAACTAACACTATACAGCCCCACTGCAGCCTACCTGAAGCTGAGAAATCTATCTTAATGGCCCATAGCTATAATTGATAAATCATGCATGAATCAGACCTGCCATTTACGAAAGCTGAGAAGTTTGGAGCTGGGTGATTTATGTTAACAGACACAGGGAGGGAGGAATTAGATCAAAAAAAAGAACTGGTACTCAGGCCCTTAGGAGGCTGAGCCTTTTCTAAGTAACAAAGCGTGTGACTCAAATCAAGCTGTGGTTCTTCAAATTTTTTCCAGGACTCTCAGTCCACACCTTGAGTGTCACCGAGAAGCATGTGAAAGGCACAGGAGAAAGCATCCCATCGCGTGATGCTATGCAAAACGGCAGTATTTTTGTGTGTGTGAGATGCAGATATGGTAACTGCTATAGCAGGCTTCCAAGCTGGTGATGAATGAGTGACTCTACTCAAATTCAAGGCATCTTCTGACTGGAGATCAGAGTGCATGTCTCTTGGATAAACAGAGCTCCTCTCCTCCAACAAAGAGAGGCTGATGTTTTTCATTCTCATTTACAACCATTTTGACTATATAAAAATCTGGGTTTCTCCTGGCTTCACAAAGTTGTGCTCTGGCCTTCACAGGCAGGCTTTGGCTCCCCCACCCCTCCACATCATACAAACAAGCAAGCAAACAAACAAATATCAAGCCACCTCTTTTGGAGAAAAAAGTTCTGTGTTTCTCAAAAGCTCTGGGTTCTGGTCTAGAGGACGAATGGAGACTCCAGTCTGCAGAGGATATTTTGAAGGTCTGTGGTGACACTCTACTCTATGCTACAGAAGTGCCCATAGATGTGCTATTAACAAAAGTGTGACACTGTGTTTAATAAAATCTTATTTCAAATTATATGCTAGGCCTGGATTTGCCCTGGAATAGGCTTGTGTAATTCTATTCATTCTTAATCTCCTCTCAACTCTGCACCTATCGGTCACTGCTTCCCCTGTCTCTTCTTTACAAGCCATTTGTGACAGTCCAGCCTTCTGGTGCTTCCAAAGCTATCAGAATGTCTTCCATGCCTCCACTAATGCTCCTCTGCCTATGCCTTTTCACAGTTATTTAGCATGCCTTGGCTCAGGTGGTTGCATCATCTATATCATTCCAAGTTAAGCATATGTCAGGAAAGTAATGTGGCATAATGTAAGACCCATGAGTCTTGGCATAATAGACATGGGTCTTGGCATAGTAGAGTGTTGGAGGCCTATGTAGCTTGTGTCTTGGAACCCCGAGGAAAGGCAGTGAGGGAATGAAGAAAAGACAGATACACAGGCATGGGCACAGGAAATCTGGGATCAAGTGGGGTCTGCCACTGCCACAACATGTTTATTAGGTACCTCACAGGGGAAGGGGTTAGTTCATCTGAGTGAGAGGTCTCTGTATGCCAGCAGTCTCAGGCTGTAAACATCTGGGAGGAGGAGGATGCTGTTGCGAGTCTTTGTACATACTGAGCAGTTGCTCATAATCATGTGCATGGCTCCGGAGGAGAGCTTTGCCATCTCTGCTGAGCACCACTAAAGTAAAGCTTTGCCACTTCTGTGGGACTAAGACACCAAGGCATTGGAGCCCTCCACAGCCTGTGCCTATGTCAACAATGCACATTCACTCAGGACTTCATTCTCTCATGGCTTTCCCCACTCTCTACACATGGGCTTAAAATTTAGCCCTGCCAATCTCTGTTACAATTCAAGCTATAGTTTCTGAACCTCTCTATGATCCTATTTGCCACCTCTACAACAGAAGCTAATACCACATAGATTTCCTGTGAGATTAAACAAGAGTGTATGAGTGGAACATGATGCAGTTTCTGACCCTACAATGGTCAACAAACAGCCTCTCATACTGAAATCACCACTACAGAAAAGGATGCTGGTAGGCAACTAAGAAACTGGAATTTTTTCTTGTGTCCTCAGATCAGTGGCTGTATACAGATTGTACCATACACAGTGGGAAGGGTGTTGGAATAAAAAGTTCCTGTTCTTTGCCTATGTGAATTAGTAAGAGAGGAACAACAGCCCAGGTATGACATAAGGGTCTTAGAACTAAAATTATAAACAACAAAGTGCAAACACAGTATTAGGCTGTGGTAATGCCTTTGATCTTACAGGAAAATAACTACGTCAAAAATCTGAAACATTTCTTTTCTAACCAATGATATTTTAAATATCTACTCTTGCCTAAAACTCAGGCTGAGACGACCTAGATGTTTAGAACTACGAGGCCATCTTGCTGAAGACACTTTCCTACTCAGACCATGGGTACTAATTCTGACTGTTGACACTGGCCTCTTCTTTTAGCATGGAGATACCACTGTCACTTAGATTGCCTTGTGACCTATCCGGATGCTGAGCATGGCCTCCACCTAGGCACCTAAATTGGACATATGGAAATCTTCATCACTCCCTTGAAAGACCCCAAGGGGTGTGCTAGTTAGATAGCTAGCACTGACGTACCACCAAAGAGGTTTCTCTAGGACCAAGGGCATATTTTGGGAAAGCTGTTTAGACAGAAACCTGGGTGCTTGTTTACTTTCTAATTCTACATGGCTTACAAGGATGTTCAAAGTCCCTTTCCTTGGGTTCTCTCATTTCAAAACGAGATTTGAACGAAATACTTCCTGAGGCCCATACACTTTAAATTTGGGTGCATGTATGGAATTCAGTATCTAGAATCATGTTTACAAATAACTCAGCATGACTGGCTCATGGTAACCAAATTAAAATCCAGAAGCTTGGTAAACAAAGGAGTGCATGCCATTTAAAGGAACATATTTTAAAGATAAGCTACCAGGCGCATCTAGACTGTTGGCTGGAATACTTAAGAGTTTTATAGTCAAAGGCTGACACAGACCCCAGCCTTTATCCTGACAGGATTTCTGAACTGACCACATTCTTGCAGTAACTGCATAAGCTACCATGGTGGCTGACGGGAAACGTACTCAAACAGCACCCAACAGCTGTGGCTATTGCAGATACGAAGAGTGAGAATTTGATGTAACAGACGGGAATCTGGTTCTATGAAGGGAACTTAGACTTCTATGTGATATGCAAGTGAGACTATGAGATAAGAGACAAACAATGACAAACACATCAAAACAATTATTTGAGAAAATAAAACAAAAACAAAACAAAACAAAACAAAAAAAACCCTTCCTGCCATAGAAGGGAGGCTTATGTGGCTATCAGAAACAGGATGGAATCTCCCAAGGCCAGAAGACCACGGGGAAGGGCAGACTGAGTGCTGTAAGAAAGTTCTAGAAACCAGACCTGTGAAGAAGTTATAGCTACACAGACAACAGGTGCTGGGACTTGTGCTGCTCACACGTCTTTCTCCACATTAAATATAAAGCAAGTAAACCATGCCAAGGAAAAGGAAGCAAAGTGCCTGTGCTGGTGGCTGTTTTTGTCAACTGGACACAAGCTAGAGTCCTCTAGGAAGAGGAAACCTCAACTGGGAAGATGCCTCCATTGCATTGGCCTGTGGATCATACTGTGGGACATCTTGATTAATGACTGAGGCAGAAAGGTCCAGCCCATTGTAAGTAGTAACACCTCTGAGCAGTCCTGGGGTGCATAACTAAGAAGGCCCAGGTGGTAAGGGAGCAAGCCAGTAAGCAGAACCCTTCCATGGTCTCTGCTTTCAGGTTCCTGCTCTGACTTTACACAAAGAGACTGTAAGCTCTAAGCTGAAATAATAGTTGCTTTCCTTTCCAAGGTAGTTTGTTTTCTTTTTTTATTTATTTTTTAATCACAGTGATAGTAAGCACGCCAAGTCTTCTCTAGAACTGCAAAGCCAAAGGATGAGTTTTACCACTTCTCTCCACCCACCATCAGGCTGGCAGCACTTTCAGACTGCTGCTGAATGTGATCAGCAAAGGTCACTTCAGAGTGCTCTCCTGAATTTGAAGTCTCCTTAGTCATCTTGTAGAATTGGAGTATTTCTTCCTAATGTTGGTAGATTTTATTTAAGAGGAGAAAGAGTTAGTCCAGCATGTAAGGTCTGGTAGCATCTGGCTCTGGTGTTCCCTGCTCTGTGACAGCCTTCTCTGGTCCCCATTTTCTCTTGCAGACCTGCTTTGTTCTGTATGGGTTTGGACAGCAACCACTATGGATTAAAACTCTTTCTTTCTTGATAATGTGCACAAAGCTACTTAAACTTTCTATACTGGCAATTTTTGTTTGGTAAGTAAGTATGTAATAGCACCATTTAGAAGACCCTTCTGAAGGTAAGAATGAATGGATTGAGGTATAGTAGGCCTATTCATTCAACAAACATACCGAGAATCTACTACATGCTAAACAGTATCTAGCAAGGCTTGGAGTACTTATTATCCTTCAGATACCTTTAGGAATGAGACATATGAAATGGAATCCAGAATACACAGTAGAATCAGGAAACTGAGACTCAAGAGTTGAACTATTTACAAATGAAACTGCAGGAGGTCTGCCCTGGTTTCAATGAGAAATGTCCCCTATAGGTTCATATATTTGAACATTTGTTCTCTAGTTGGTGGCACTGTTATAGAATGTTATAGAACCTTAGGAGGTATAGCCTTGCTGGAAAAAGCACTTCACTGGGGGAAATTTTAAGTGTTTATGGCTTCATATCATTCTCTGTTCTGTTTGTGAAAATGTGGTCAGCTAGGTTCTTGCTCCCCCTGTCATGTCATGCCTTCTGCTCCATGATGGGCTCTATCCCTCTGGAACCTAAATAAACTCTTTCTTACTTAAGTTGCTGTTGGTTATGGTATTTTATCACAGCAACAGAGGAGGTAACTAATACAAGGTTCAGAGCATAAACTAATGATGGATTTCTAAGCTTGGCCTTTTACTTGTGCTGTGCACAAGTCCTGGGCTGGAGAGTGGTGCCTAGCACTCCAAAGATCTTAATACTTTCTTTTTCCTGGAATGAGAGGCATTGTTTTTGACTGCCCAGCTGTCCTCATCCTTTCTCCTGTAAGTGGAGGTCTAACATTTCTTTAACCTCAGTCTCAGGCTGTATGCTTAACAACCCTGACACCTGGTTCTGTTGGTGGTTAGAGAACTCAAGCTACACAATGAGATACCCTGTTATCTTTTAGATAAAAGTTTGTTTAAAAGGTGAGAAAATGGCTCTAATTAGGCCAGTTAGAGCCACGCCACGGGCATCCAGTGGTAGCTGTTTTTCTAGATTCATTGTAGAAAAGTGATTTGTTCTCCCTTTGGCTTTTTAAAGTTGGATATTATGTGTGGAGTTGTTCATGCTTTGTAGGCTACAACATGAGGAGTCTGCGAATGGGGCTCACAATGAGAAGAGTAGAGGGGGGGGAAGTTATGATCTGTTAACTTTATCTGTGCCTGCTTAAAGCCACACACTCATAGATCTTTTATTTGCTGAACCTAACCCATTGTCTTCTTTGGTCAGTCAGTGGGAGGTTAAGCAATTTGGTTGGAATTCTTCAAAAAGAACTCTTATTAACATATCTCCAGTTCACAGTCTAGAATTTAACAGTTCAGCAACTTTTATTATAGTGCTTGGGAATTTGGAGGTTCAGGAAGATCTAGTGGTATCCTCTGAAAAGACATTTTTTCCAAACTGTGTCAACAGAAGGTGCCCACAGAACCTGAAGGATCTAGCCTCAAATCAGGAGTAGAGGGAAAGTGAGGCACTAAGGGTGTGAGACATTCCAAGAAAACAAAGAAAGTGAAGGTGGCTCTGAGCAGAAGGGGGGGGTCTGAGTGCAAAGGACACTCACTGGACACGCACCGCATTCCAAGCCCCTCATTACATGGTACATTTTACTCTCTCCTCCCATTGATGCTTTCCAACTACATAAAAGTGAGAAAGCAAAGGCCCGCCGAGGACAAATGACTTCTGCAGGCTTAAACGGAGCCCACAGGGCTTGGTAGAATTTGAATTCTACTGCCAGGCATAACTCCTTCCTACACAATCCCTGCTTCTCTTTAAATTACTTTTTCAGAGGTCAAATGGCTTATTTCCCTTTAGGGGTTTTGTCCCAGACCCCTTAGTACTGAAGTAGAAACAGGCAGCTCTGATATTCCCACATGTGCTTTTCGCATAGGAAAACTGAGCTCTTTGAGAGATGTAGAGAAGCAGTTGACATTTACCAGAGAGGAATGAGAAACAATGGATGTAAATTTTCTGTGGAACTATAACTTCCAAAACCATGTGAGGACACGTGGGTGATCAAGTGCCCCGGTGTTCCCAACACAAAGGATGCAGCCTGGAAGAGAGGCTCTTAGTGTTCTTGTAGCCATTTGGACAGGACAGGACAGTCTTACAGTGTGCATACTCTTGCTCCTATGGGTGATAGGTCGGACTACATAAACACTGCTGGAGCTCAGCTCCAGGCAATGCGATGCACTTAACTTGAATGTGATTTATGATTCTGTCAGTAGAGGAGGCTCAAACCTGCACTGATGCCTAAATGTGCTCTTTCTATTCAAAACAGAGTTGGGTGGGGTAGGGCAGAGAAAGGGAAGGAGCCAAGGAGGGAGAAGGCAGGGCATCACTACTTTGTATAAAGAGAAGATATAAGTTCAATTTCAAATGTTTGGTTTTTGTGCTGAAAAAAATAAAAAACAAATAATGAGTCTAAGCACAGAATCGACATAAGATTAAACTAAATGAGGAAGAAAGAACTAGCTAGAGACTTATTTGATTATTAAGCCTGTTAGAGTTGATGTATTTGGTATCAGTAAGGGATCTTGGCCACCGCCTCCACTTACATGTGGATGTGGCTCCCTCCATGATGCATGCCCGTGGCAGGGAGGGAAGGCAGCTTTCTTTGTCGGGTTGAGTGTGGATGTGGGTCTACTAGGCTAATCACCCTATTATCCACAGCACTCCCTCCGGGGGCTCTGTGACTCTTGAAGAGATTAAGGAGCCAAGTGGCCCCCTGCTCTAACCTGTCTTCCCTGGACAGCATATTAGCATGGTTCCACTGCAGAGGAACCCTCTTTAAAGTTTCCTGCAGGATGACAAATTAACCCAGCAGGGTGTCCCACACATCTATCTTCATACAAATTATTAGTGTAATAGAGCTTTGAGTTATGCATTTATCTGGTAATTATTGAACAGTTACACAAAACCAAGCTGAGTTGCCCTGGCCCTTTATGAGGTTCGCTCGGTGGGTGGCCTTACAGTTAATTTAGGATGGTTCTCTATTCTGCAGCTCACTTGCAGAGAAATTAGCTAAACAGCCTTCTCCTTTAAATATTTTCCATGTCACAGTGAAACTCTTTACAATACAATAAAGGTACAGTTTTAATTACACGCTTCCTGACTTTTGTTTAGTTGTAGTTTTAAAACATTTGCTGGCGCTAGTTTTTCCTTTGGCTGGGCAGTAATAGCTGGTTGTAAGTATCTGGCTAATGAATTTAATAATTTCCTGAACTGAGACTTAAAGAGCCTTTGCTAAAATGCTGCATTTCCTCTCTGCTATCCCATAACTTCCAGTTCCCTGGACAAGGCGTCCCTGTGAAGCTGGGCACCATATATGTTCTCACTTTGTATTCCCAAATCCTTCCTGTCTTCCTCATGCTCTGGAGAGGAGCTTGTTAGGTCTGTGATGCCCGAGTTTGAAAATCAACTGGAGTAATTTCTCCTGGAGAAGGGCGATGCCATGTTGTCCCAGATGACAAACTCCAATAATAAATAAACACCCTGCGTCTTTCTGTTGGCAGAGTATGTCAGCATTGTACTTGCAACAGGTACTTAATTACTTCTCATTTTCTTGAGATGATTCAATTGAACTAACTCAGGAGGAACAAATAAGATCCAGTTGAGCATCAGCATGTTCTACAGCTAAGTTTAAGAAGCTTTCCTAAACAGCCAAGAAGTTTGCAGATACAACAGGAGAAAGCTGGACAAACCTAACCCTTGGGGCCTGTGCCAATAGGGCACGGTCATGGTTTCAGTGATGAAACATCAGGGTATGTATCTCCTTCAGGCTTTTCATTGGAAGGAAACAATACTGTAGGCAAATAGTGTGTTTCTTTAAAGGGACCCAAAAATTTGAGCTAATTTTTTCTTAATACATAGCAAGGTAGAAACTCTTTATTGAATACCTGTACATTCTAGGCACCTCCATAAATGCTGCAAAACACTTGTTCTTGAACATCCTCAATTATTATTATTATTGTTATTACAGAAGGGAGTGGGAAGGACTTACCATTATTTCCCACACTTTTGTTTCAATCACATGTATGCATTCATTCACCTATTTGAGGACTGTTTTTAGAGTGCTCTTGTGCAAGTCACGAGGCTGAGGGATTCAGGGATGAGAGGGAAAACACGGTGCCTGCCTTTTAGTAACTGCTGCCTTCATGCTGATCTCTCCTTCCCTGCTGCTTCTTTCCTAACTATGCATGTTACAATCGACACTCCCCTACCATTCCTGGTGACCTTGATACCTAGGAATGTAATCTTCATGCTCTCTAATTCCCTGCAGTATATTTTTTCCTGGCCAAACTGGGAGATATGGTTGACTTCAGCTCCTCAGATGTTTCATCATGAAGAACAGGATCGTCTTTTGGGCCAGGAGACACAAACACACCCTCTTAAAGATGTAGAGGTTTAGCCACACCTGCACCTGCTTCATTTTAATTTCATAGTACCTAGTTGTCTAACAGAATTATTTGTTCTCAGTTGCTCTCTATTTTGCATAGTGACAAACAGATGGCAAAAGGTTTGAGATGGGGTTAGGCATCATTCTTATTTGTACTCTGACAATGCCAAATGACATGGAATTTCCCCAAGAGGATGCCCTTCTTTGTCTCCTCTGGCATCTGGTGCCTCTTCTAGCACAGTGTAGGTCAAGTCCATTTTCTGAAACGCTTGGAACTCTATGTATTTCTGAGTTTGGATTTTATTCTAGATGTGGGAATATCTGTATATACATACCAATTACACAAATCTAACTTGAGAATCTGAAATTCAATATGTGCCAAACATTGAGCACCGATGTGATGCCCAGGCTCTGTGTCATCTGTGCCCACAAGCCCATACTTTGGAGCATTTTAGATTTTCAGACATTTAGATTAGGGTTGATCAGCCCACCACACAACTGCTGGCTTTTCTCTTCCCCCAGCTGCCAAGCAGCAGGTACTCTGGGGATCAGATTCAGGGTTCACTTGCTCTCTCTATTCAGTAACTATAAGACTACCTTGTTTGTTGTGAGCACTTGGTAAACATTTGTGGAAAAAATTAATGGGTCACCAGATGGTGACAAGAGTTTTCAAGTTAATTTTAACATTGAGAAAAGCCAAAATGACTTCAAATATGTTCAAAGTAACTTGTTTCTCACAGAAACTATCACTCTGTTAGTAGCAAGGAATCAGAGGCTAATATAGAAAGAAGATACAGGAGTCGTTTAGGATAGCTATTAAAATCTCAGTGTGATAACATAGCCTATGTCCTCACTATCAAAGTAGCTAAATGGCCACATCATGTATTAGACTAATAAGAAGTATGAAAACAAACTAAAGGTTCAAATAAAGCTAACTTATTTTTTTCCTCAGTGGCAGAGTAAAGGTTAGGAACTACTGAACTGGAAACTAAACTAGATGAATTCTGCTCTTGGCTCTGGCCAGCTCAGATTGCTATTGGTAAGTCATATAAAGAACATAAGGAACAGCTTACTAATATATTCCTTCCTCATCTATTGATTTTTATGACCATAATTTTATACATATTGATGATTATTTTCAGCTAAAAATATCTAATCTATACTTTGCACCCTCCCTTATAGCTAGAGCTAGTCATATAGTATAGCTCTGACCATGTGACTGTAAAAAAAAAGTAATGGATGGCGGGTGAGATGGTTCAATAGGTAAAGGGGCTTGCTGCCAAGCCTGAAGACTCTAAGTCAATTTCTGAGACCCACAGAGTAGGAGGAGAGACTCCTGAAACTTGTCCCCTAGCCTCTACACACGTCATTACACACACACACACACACACACACACACACACACATATATATATATATATCCACATACACATAGTAAGTCAATGTAAAAAGAAAAGGATTATGAAAGACTATGAGCTGGTACCTCATTCTTTCCTTTGTCTTAGCTGAAAGTGTAGGCGTAAGGCAGGAGGGACTGTGGTGGCCATACTGAGAAAAAGGACCCTCTGATGCCTCGCTGTGCTAGTCTGTTCTGTGTTACTATAACAAAATATCTAAGGCAGGATTCTTATAGAGACACTTTTTTTTGCCTCTAGAGTCTGGTGACCGCTGTGTTGGTGAAGGGCCCCTGGCTCTGTCATAGCATGGCAGAGAAGCAGACAGAGAAATGGTCATGTACAAAAGGGGCACAGAAATAAGGAAGGGTGCCAGAGACCAGCGAGGAATCAGACACAGACTTTTTCTAACAACCCACTCTTAGAATTGAGTCCATTCCCATCAACTAGAACCTGACCTCTCACAGGAGACAGCGTTAGTTTACTCTTGAGGGAGCCTCTGACATGGTTGCCTTGCACTAGACTTCATTTTGTGAATGTTCCATGACCCCAACACTGCAACACTGTGGGGGCCAAACTTACCACATGTGAATCTTTAGGGAACCAAGGATATCTAAACCATAGGGAAGACATTTCACTCCTTTATATAATTTTGGTGTCACAATAGCACAGTTATACTAAGAGTTAGTTAGTTAGTTAGGACATGAAGCATGTGCCTTCATGTCCTACACATGAGGGATGTACCTTGCCACTGAGCTATAGCCCCAGACATTTTTAAATTTATTTTTATTTTTGTCTCACTAAGTTATCCACGCTGGCCTTAAACACATTGAAATTGAGATCCTCTTCCCTCAGCCTCAGGCTTGTATCATCAAACCTGGCTTGTATCACCAAACCTGTAATTTTCTTAAGTCATGACTTAATGATGTCTTTCTGATACCCACAGACAAACACAACATTAGGTCGCATCAAGATGCATTGGGTCAGATGATTCCTAGAATCCAGTTCTTTGGACTTGGCCTCCCAGTGTGTGACTGAAATTTCTCTTTATGAATTTCTGAAGCGCAGTTGATTTTCTCAGAGTAAAGTATTACAGTGTCACTATTTTTGAAAACATGAAAGACTAGGCAGAAAGGTAAGTTTCAAGAATTCTCATATTTTCAAGAAATTTAAAATATCATTGACAACTACTCCAAATCTTAAAAGCAGTCAAAGCTTGGAAAAATGATTAAGACCATGCTGTCAAACCTGATGACCTGAACTTAATGCCTGGGTCCCATATTGTGAAGGGAGAGAATCAATCCCTACAAGTCACCCTCTGACCTGCACACCCATATCTGTTCACATGAACACACACACACACACACACACACACACACACACACACACACACATTCACACAGAAGATAAATACAAAAATACCCTTAAGGGATTTTTTTCTTAAACTGTGTGTTGCATCCCTATATGGAGTCATATAGCTAAATGTGGCAGTTGTGCACAAATTGGCAACACTAAAAGATTCTACACAACCCCAAAATTAATTGAAAAATTAAACAGTGAATGGGTTGAAGGTGTTTCTATAGTCTTCACCTAGGTCAATCAAATGACTTTACTAATGGGGGATGTCCTTCTGAATGCTGTGAATATATATTTCTCTTATTGGTTGATGAATAAATGCTGATTGGTCATTCGTCAGGCAGGAAGTACAGGTGGGGCTACCAGACGAGGAGAATTCTGGGAAGGGGCAGGCAAAGAAGAGTCGCCAGGGGGAGATGCCATGTAGCTGCTGAAGGAGTAAAATGTTGGAGCATTATGGGTAAGACACAGCCTCCTGGTGGTACATAATTTAATAGAAATGGGTTAATAATTAAGAGAGAGCTAGCCAATAAGGAGCCTGAGCCATCAATCCAACAGTTTACAATTACTATAAGCCTCTGTGTGTTTATTTGGGACTAAACGGCTGTGGGACAGGTGGGAAAGAAACTGTCTTCACTTTCCCACAGCCTTTGTTGGGAGTGCATATGTATTTTCCACTACATGTGCCACCTACACCACATATCACCAGCTAATGCCACCTGTGACACCTCAGTTCCAGCTGAGACTTTTGAATGCCATGAATTGAATTTTTATTTTTTACATATGAAGCCTTCTGCTTTTATACAAATGAAATGGTTTGATTACCAAAGACAAAGAATAGTTTTTCTACCATCATTTCTTAGGATGTAAGTATCATATTAATATATTTTTGGATTATACTCAGTTTTAAAAGTTGCTGTTTGAGTTACTGACAAGCTATAAACAATTAGTTCAATGACTTCTTGCTTTAAGTTAGGGCAAATGTCCTAACAATTTGTAGAATGACACTAAATATATACTTAATGTGTGTGTGTGTGTGTGTGTGTGTGTGTGTGTGTGGTGGCATTCTCGGCATAGATGATAAAAATTAAAATACTGATTCTATCTAAAAATGATGAAGATGCTTCATGTCCTGTGATGTCAAATATTTATCCAAAATTTAATTCTGTGTGGAAAATTAATAACCATATCCATCTCATTTATGACAAATTATCTTTGGTCTTTACTAAATCTACATATTAACCAAAAATTGTTTTAAATATTTTTATTGTTTTTTGTCAGTTACTGCTTGATTTAGATGCCATTTTATATGTCTATATACCCAAGGTCATGTAGAGACTTTCAGCTGTGAGTGAAACAACTTTCAGAACCGAATCTAGATCATCAGGCATAGTCACGGCATTTGAAAGAACAGATAGAAGTGCAAAAGTTTTCTTTTCAATTATCATAGATAAAATACAATGCCATGATTAAATATGTTAAGATGGTAATGATTGGAAAGGTCAATCTTCAAGCTTAAAGTGCCCAATAAATGTAATTTTGTACAATAACAAAAATGGCTTTGTTGAGAGTCATCAACGTCCCTTGCTCCTGGTTAATCCAGCACAGTTTAACCCCTTTATCTGATTCTAACCACACAGAGAAATAGATGTCAAAGTGTTATTCACACAGTACAGATGGTCCAACTGAGACTACAAGGCTAAGTGATTTATGGATGAAGAAACCATATGCCTCTACCTTTACAATGCAACCATCAGAGTGGTGAGAAGAGCATCAACTTAAACAAGTCATAGTACTTAGTACAAAGCTCTACTGAGGTCATCCCACAGTTTGCTTTAGATGATAGGCTATGGTCTGCCACTATCTTGGATGCTCTTTATGAGGCAGTAAGTGAAAGGTTATACATTTGTGCTTGTTTTTTCTGGAACACTGAGAACTTATCAGAGTGTGTGAGTGGGGTGGTTTGGGGTGGGGTAGTCTGGGGATCTTCTATTGAGTGAGCATGCATGTGCATGTTAACTTTTAATTTATCCATTATGTAAAACCTACTTGTTGAAGGACAAATATATAAAAAATGTGTAAGAGATCCTTGTCTCTGGGTATCTTCAGGAGAGGGCCAGACTTGAATGAATGTTAACCAAGAATAGAAGACAAAGGTAGAGGATGTGCAGGCATGAAAAGCTGTGGGAGGCTGTGAGGGTGTGGAGATGCAGCTAAAAAGGCTTCACATCCAAAGTGACATGAGTGAACTTCCTTAATATAAAGGTACCTAGGCTGAATTGTGTCAAAACCCTAGATCTTTTAGACACAAAGAGGACATAAGTAGATAACAATACACCTGTCCCCATGTGCAAGGAGTAGCCAAAACTCAAGTATGCTAAAATACTATATAAAATTGCCTGCAGGTTATGTGTATACGGTATATATAAAACATGAATGAATCTCAGTGCCATGCCCAAGATTGCTCATGATACATGTGCAAATATTTGCAAATCCCCAATTCCAAGCACTTATGATATTGAGCATTCTGGATGATGAATGCTCAACTATATGTGAGCTGGGTTTGGGGGATGGGTAAGATTTCGATAGGGTGAAGACTGTGGAGGGACAGCATAAAATTTCCAAAACCTGGAAGAGACAATCCAAAAACCTAGATTGTTAAACTTGTGTGCACAATCTGTTTCCAGACACTGCAACTGACTCCAGACATATGCATTTACTTCTGACAGTATAGTCCTTTCTAGGTGTAGAACTTCAGAGAAGTAAACCAAGGTGCCAAGGCCACACAGTTGGCATACATGGTAGCACAGATTCAAACACTGGCACGTTTGACCTGCTATTGACCTGCTAGCTTCAGTGCTTAACTGCTACTGCAGACTGGGGGCTTTTGTCTCCTCAAAATGCATATGCTGAAACCTTAAACCTTAATTCCAGTGAGGTAGTTTTGGCAGTGGGACATTCAGTAAAGGGCAAAGGATCTATCTGATCTGAAGAGAAACTGGAGTATAAGGTGATGCCTTTAGAAGTTGAGTAGATCATGAGGGTGTAACCCTCACAGATGGGAGTAGCCAAGACACCTTATAACAGAAGCCATAGAGCCATGGTTCTCAACATGTAGGTCATGACCCCCACAGCAGTCACATATGAGATATTTACATTCATGAAGTAGTAAAATTACAGTTGTGAAGTAGCAGCAAAATAATTTTATGGTTGGGGGTCACCACAGCATGAAGCATTATATTAAAGCGATGCAACATCAGGAAAGTTGAGAACCAATCCCATGGAGAGTTGGCTAGCCCCTCCACACATTGAGAAGCCAGAATCTATAAATCAGGGTGTAGACTTTTGCCAGACCTCAAGTCCGTTATCACCTCAACTTAGGGTTTTCCAGCCTCCAGCAATGTGTAGAGTAAGTTTTTGCTGTTTCTAAACTATTCAGTGGTGTTACATTGTAGCTCCCACCATATCTCAAGACAAACATGATTCTCAGTCTCCCCATCAAGGTTCAGTTTTTCTGCCTTTACTTTGCAGTCTTTACTCAGAGACATCTTCCTTGTAAATGACACTCACCAAATCCCCAAATATGGATTAGACTTGCAGTTAAAAATAGAGCCATATTTGGGGGAGGCAAAATGACCTTGCTTTGTCGCTAAGAGATCAGGCTTCTGGCCTGAGCACTGAGATGTGTCAATTGCTGCTCACCAACTGTCGCTTGACACCAATGATTTTAGGGAGGGCAGCACAAATCTTGTCGCCCAGTGCCAACAGACATGACTCTGACATGAAGGCATTACATATACCTGGAGCTCCACCCTTTTGCTCTGGGAACCTGATAAATGACACACATTAGCTCTTGAAAACATGACTTTCCTCTGTCTGGCCATGTTAACTTTGTACAGATGGCTGCATGTTCACATGCAGCTGCCACTCACTGTTAGTCTACTGACTGCTTCACGTAGCCTGACACTCCTCGGACTTGGCCTAAAACACCAGTTTTAGTGTCAGATAGGTATTGCTGTAGGCATGATCTTTCCACATGGTTTGGAGGAGAATGCAGGGAAATACAGAGACTACAGTGAATGTTTCTTCTATCTCGAGAGACACAATCCCAACCTAAACATATCTTAACCAACAAATGCCTTTCTTAACTCTCTTAGCACAGAGATGCAACTGAAGAGTGTCATCACCCTACTCCAAGGCCTAGGTCACACCACTAAGAGGTATGAGGGGGACAGTGAGGATGGGTACCTAAGTGCTTTTTTGAGAAAGGGGAACTGAGGATGCTGGGACTTGTCTTGAATTTTGGTGAAAACAAACGATCTCTGGTGTTCCATAATTCTTAAACTTGGCCTCACTTTTCTTCAAATATATTTTATGAATATGAACATAAGCAGAAGGTCAAAGGTTCATGTGTTGTGGGCTAAAAAGTCCACTCTGGCCCAATGCAGTATGGGCCATCTTGAAGAAGTGCTTAGTCATTTTGCACCTGGGGTAGGTGTAAGGTAGTTACAACAATTCACAGAAATACAGCGTGTAGCCAAGACACACAATAGGCAGCCTTGGTGGCTGTTTTTGAATAAGAAATGATATATGTATATTGTGTTTGCTCTTCAGAGAGTTTTCAAAAATATCACCTTATTGTAATTTTTACATGAGAATATGAGTCTGAGAAGAAAGGTTCATTCTCCAGTGGTATGGTCTCCTCAACTTGACAAAGACACTATAAAACCAAAAAGTAAATGGGGATGCAGAGGCAGCCTCCACAGCCTTCTTGGAGGCTGGCATGCTGCTCTTTCCATCTTCACGGTCCTGCTATACTAAGGGATTTTTCTTTGCTTGGAATAGCTGCTACTCATATGAACCTTTTTAGATTTCACTTCAACACTATCCACTCTAAGTTTCTTTATTTGATGCAAAGTGATAGTAGCCTATGGCACACCAGCTTTTCTTAATTCTCATTTCCTTTCTCCAGCTCTGTCCTATGAAGACAGAAAATACTGGCCCCAGTGTCTATACAATGTCAACTCAGTAAATCCTTAATGAACAAATGAATGAACTTCCACAATCCCCTCCTCTGAGTTCTGCAGCAAAATTTGCTCTTAACATTCATTTAGCATTTGAGTATGTTAAATGGACCATAAAAATAAGAAATATGTCTATTTCCTTGGGACAATAAATAGTCTGACTTAAAATGACTTCATATTTCTCATTTCCTTCCATGGTTTAGATGCTCAACAAATGTTAATGATAAGAGAATATAATACTAACTAATTTAATGGCTTATTCACATGTGAATTCTCAAGTTTCAATATATAATATGTAATATTACACACCATATAGACATCTGTGCACACAAATATTGAGCATCTATGATTATGCTATTGGTACACAGGAGAAAGCCAGGGATCCTGATGAGAAAGTCCTATCAATGAACACAGTATCTCTAAAGATGAAGCAACTGAGTTTCCTAACAAATGAAGCAATTACTTCTCATGACAGAGAACTTATTTTTTTTTTCTTTTAGTGAGAGTTTTCATATGTGCTCTGTGCATCTATCTCAAGTACCACATTTCCTTGGAACTGTTACAGTATTCATCAATGGATTCAAATTTGTGGCCCAAACAATGAGTTAATGCAGCAAATATCAGTTTTCCCAGGTATATGCCAAAGTAGACAAGAGACTGTAACTCCCCAGGGTGTTTTATGTTGCCAGCTGGTAGTTCACAGACATAAAGGGCCATCTGATGGAAGGGTGTAAATGGTCACAGTTATTCATACTCCTACTGTGGGGGTTTTTATAAATAAACTAATAAATATTTTCATCTTGCAATAGGATCAAGTTAAGTGAGATGCTGACACTCTCTTGAGGCTTAAGGCTTGTCTTTAATGTGAAATACAAATCATATTTCTTGTGGACATATTTTAATAACAAACTCAAAAGCACATGTGACTAAAATACAGAAAACATCAGGATGAAAACCAGACAAACTATCTACCACTTCAAAAGGAGCGAATGAAGATGGCTAGTCAACACCCCAATGGCAACAACCTCAACACAAAATGCCACATGTGGAAATCAGGCTTCAGGGAAAGAGAATCAGTAAGGATAGGGAGACTGACAATACATTTACGTGAGAAATAGGTAACTGACCACATGGGAAAAGCACTTATCTACACACACGCACGCACGCACGCACGCACGCACGCACGCACGCACGCACGCACGCACGCACGGACACAAAATCCCATTGCCCTTTTCAAGAAAAATGGCTTTGTGTCTTTTAAACTTAATATTGGATGCTGAATCTCTTTGGCACCTAAAATTCAAAGACTACCCTCAAACATAAGAACTGGAGCACTTAGTATAAGTGAGTCCTCACTGTCTCCCCACTTTGCTACTCTGAGCTCAAGATAATGACGCTTACACCTTGTGGTTCTCTGTGGAGCAACTCACCTCTGGGTCCTGTAATGACAGGTCGGTGATGCTGTGTGAATGCTGTTCCCAGGGAGGAGGTCTGCGAAGGGGAGGGGCTGCTGAAACCGGACTTCTCAGACTTCTTCAGTGTGGTTGGAGATGGCAAGCCTGGTGAGAAGGGTTGATTGTTGAGGCAACTTTAATCTACAGAGCAACAATTTGTGTGACCCAAAAGACAACACTGAGAGAGTGGGAAAAGAAATAAAGTGGAATCACATGGAAATGGAGATTTATACTTAATTGCTTGAATTTGTCACAAGAACAAACAGATAACAGAATGGCTCTCTTTTTAGGTGGTTCTATAATTTATTCCAATTTGTTGTATTAAGTCACAGCCCGTTTGGGGGCTGTTGGTTTTCTCCACATGGGGATTTTTGTGTCTTGGATCTTCAGTGTCCCCTGTGAAAAACCTGCATTTTAAGATCTTCATATTCATTGTGGTTCTATTGTGGGGAAAAGAGCCTAAAGAGACAGGTCAAAGGGAGCGTCTTTAGGTCATTGGGGTCATAGTACTAAATGGGTTCCTGGGATCTGTTGATCCTTCCCTCTTGCTCTCTCTTGCTTCCTGGTCAGGAGGTAAGCAGTTTTATTCACTATAGTTCCCCCCACCCCCACCTTGCCACCAAGTACCACTGAGTCTTGGAGGTCCACCCGAACTTGAACCAGATCCCTAAAACCATGAACTGATATTTTCAAAAGCTGTTTCTTCCCAACCCCAGAAACTTGTTACAGTAATAGAAATCTGACTTATATAGGCTTCAACTTTTCCAGGGAATCTGTCACGTGTCTGTGACCTTTGGGACCCTTACAAAGGAGGCTGCCTAAGCACACAAAGACAGCCTTACATGCAATCATTTTGTCTTGTCAGTTACCTTATTTCAGCACCAAAGCATTTTTCTACACTTTAAATAATTTAGCTTTCTTTTTTTAACATAAAAATGCCCTTGATAATAGCAGCTCAGATGTTCTTTCAGTGAATTATTTATAGAACAGAAAAAGAAAAGATAAAAGAAAGAAGAAAAAAAAAACCCTTAAGAGACAAGACATTGGGACTGGTTCAGTAAATATGGCCCAGCCAATGCAAAGAATACTGTAAAAAAAATAATGACACGGGAGATGTTTATAATGTAATGTTGACTGAAAAACCAATTATAACATGGAGTGTTGTAATACATCAATCACAGGATGGACAACACAATTTAAGTGTTTTTTTTTTCTATGCAAAGAAAGAACTAGAAGATATGTGTGAACTATAACTATGGCTCCCTCAGTGAGTTAAATTTCTATGGTTTTCCTTGCCTTCATTTTTCTAACTTGCCTTTTCTAAGTTACCTTTATGGTAAGAAAATACAACAAAAGCTTGTTTTTAAAAATAGCATTTTCTGCTCCAGAGTCTAGGGTTTTCACAACACTTCAAACTTAGGAGATACTTTGGAAAGAAAAATGGTGGGTAAATAATGAGAAAACATAATTATGGGATTTGTGGTGCTCTCCATGACCATACTGACAGACACAGCTGGAGGCGTCTGTCCATTTGGGAGAGTGCCACTTAAGACAACAGAAATTTGGACGTAAAAATAGAGGAAATGACTTAAAGTCTCCATATCATAGGACAGATCTGGGATCTCAAGTTTCCAGCATAAAATTGGTCTGCACTGCATCACAAGAAGAAAAGGTCATTTATACACATCTGCCTATGATTGTTCTGTCAATTGATTGTCTGAGAATTATTTGGGCAAACTAGAAAAATAAGTAATATGTTTAGTGATATTAATATGCAGCCGACACTGAGTAATTGCTGGTACTGTGAGCTATAGCAAACATTTTTACAGACAGACGTGACCCACATGTCAGCTTGTTTGGCTGTACCTAAACATATCTATTAATTTTTTATCAGAGATTTAATTGATTCTATAACATGATATCCAAATACATATGGATTTAACGTGTGTCTGTTTTGACCTTCTTTAAGTTAAAGAAAGATGTTGATCAAAGGTTCCGAAATGTATCAAAGGGTCCCAAAGGATTCTGTGTGTGCATGTGTACATACAGATGTGTGTGTGTGTGTGTGTGTGTGTGTGTGTGTGTGTGTGTGTGCATGTGTGATCTTTAAACTGTACAGATTTTACTTCCTGTGATTTCGCAGAGAGATACTTTGGTATAACAAGATTCAAGGTTTTCATCTCAAGAGAAACTAGTTAGTACATTTCTGGTCAGATGCAAGTACAAAATGGATGGCTATGCGATTTCATGTATTCATGCTCCTGAATAAAATCATTTCTAGGTCAATTCCTACTCGATATGTACTAAAAATAAAGTCACCAGTCCCATTGGCATTAATTGTTTGTTGAAAAGTGTACAGACCACATACCAGTGTGCTCACAGGTAAGTGTACACTGAGGTCATAGATGAACACTCAGTGACATATGCAAGGTACTGTGAATCAACTACAGTTGGGAAAAAGCCTTCAAAGAAAAAAAGTAGATGATACGATATTTAAGTGTAGACAAATCTCCCAAGTCATTCAGACCTCTGTTGCACAAATGAAGTTTTAAGCTGCCACTGATTCTACTACTTTAAATTCAGTCAAATGCATGAATTACATGTTAGGAAAGACTCAGAAATAGAATAGCAGTGACAAATGTCAAAACTTTGAAGACTGCAGATTTTATTTTAGTTTTTGAACAATGGAGTCATGGTTGTAATTCATGGTATTGAACCAACTTTATTGAAGGGAGCAAATGACTGACTCAAGAAAGATGTGATTTCTTCAAAGTGTTCATCTTTCCTCTCCATGTTTGATGTGTAAAAGTGAAACTTTAAGTACAACTTAGGCAGAAACAAATAAAGAATAAAAAGAATGATCAAGGTGTTAAATGAGTTTTTTCTTTTCAAATAGCAAAATATGGGCTTGTGAAAAGCTCAGTGGTTAAGCATTGCCACGCAAGCATGAAGGAAGACCTGAGTCAAAATCCCGAGAACCCACACAAAGCTGGGTGAAGCCATGCTTACTTAGTTCCCATCTGCTATGACATGATGAAAGGCCCGGATAAGGAGAATTCCCGGAAGCCTGCAGGCCAGCTAGCCTGGAGGACACAGTACAGCATCAGACAGTGGGAGTCCCTGCCTAAAACCAAACTGGGAGGGGAAGCCCACATCCAGGTTGTATTCTGACCTCTACATGCACATTGTAGTGTGAACACACACACACACACACACACACACACACACACACACACACACACACACACACCTCACACCTTTTAAATTCTCCTTGAAGGAGTTAAAAAGGGAGAGGCTCAGTCAGCAAGCAAGAACAACAAGCCAGACTATGCCTAATCTTGTAAATTTATCAAAGTCAAGTAATGTGAACCCTAAGGCTGTCATGAAGCTCAAAATTACTTTGTGTTTTCAATTTTTAAAGACTTATATTGAGTATGTTTCCTTATTATATACTTTAATATTTTTCTACATACATAATGTATGTTTTGGTTAATTTGTTTTGTATACTTAATTGACCAGATGAAATTTCAAAATCCTCGATGTTAAAAGCTACAGAACATTCATCTTGGCTTTTGCTTTTGAAATAGTTTGGTGTCTGTACATTACTTTTAACTCCTTATTAAAGCCTCTTTTACCCATCATCTATGCACCAGGTTACATAATTACTGTACAAATAATAACTGCTAAGGATTACTGTTAACAAACCCAGTCTTTAAAATTGATGTACTGTCTAGAGTAATGAAATTTTAAGAAAACTAAGACATTTGTCCTAAAGCCAAAAGGCTGAATTCTGTTAATGACTGTGAGGACTTGAAAGAGGACCCTACCCTCCAGAAGGAAGTAAAGAAGCAACAAGACTGTGGCTTCAGCCTTGGGAGAGACCGGAGCACATTGTTAGGCTAAATATCCTCAGAACCACTGAGAACCATGACCATGGAAATGGGACACAAACATGTGTGCTGCTTTTAGTTGCTAAGTATATTGCAACATGTCACCTGCAGTAAAAACCAACAGGATTTCAAATATGTATAGCAACACCTGCAATGCACCACAACGTTTCTATAATTTTCACCTAACTAATCCTATGTTGTAAGGTTATCCTCTAGGATATGCCAAATTCAGTGAAAATGGCATTGCCTCTTAAAAGCGCTACAATTTTCTTGGAGTTAGGGAAGAGGGGTATAATTAGTGGTTATTTTCAAAAGAAGGATTAAACACTTCTGGAAATTGTTATTTTCCCCTTGATTCTTCTAAGAAATCGCTTTCAACAAATAAGATTAAATGATATTTAAAAAGTCTAAATTCTCAAGGTCTCCTAGAGAAATCAAGATTTACTTTAAGTAATAAAGAAAGGAAATAGGAGAATCAAAATGATAATGATTCCATCCCCAGATTATGGGCTTATTAAAGACTTTGACAACCTCTATAGTAGCAGCTGTGAATGAATTGCCATAAGAGCTGGACAGTTGTCATTGCTTGAGAAGCCTCCAAGGGGCCACCTTCAGGAATTATACAAGCAGTGGGTGTATGGGAAGACATATAAACTTGAATTTTCCAGTGATAGTTGAATAGACATTTAATTGAATTTAATTAGTTGATTTATTTTATGTGTATGAATGTTTTTTCCTGAGTGTATGTATGTGTACACTGCACATGCACCTAGTGCCTTGGAAGTCACAAGAGGGTTTGGAGCTCCTGGATATGGAATTATGGATGATTGTGAACCACTGTGTGAGTACTGGGAATTGAACTCTGGTCCTCTGCAAGAGCAACAAGTACTCTTAGCTACTCAGCCATCCTATCCCTTGGACAGACATTTTAAAAGGACACCAAGGCAAGTGAGTGTTGCTGCTTACTTGGCTGAAAAGTTAGTAAAGATGTCATTTCCCTCTGACAGTTGCCCCTGGTACCATCTATAGGAAACCCTGTCTCATATGCCCATTGCTGGAATTTGGAGTAGGGATTCAAATTCCTTTTTTCAAAAATGTCATAATTACTAGAGAAAGTTGAGTTTCAGGAGTTGTCTTTCATGTCAAAATGTTTAAGAGAAAATGAGAACAAGCAATATAGTTCCTCATGTTGTGGTAACCGCCAACCATAAAGTTATTTGTTACTACTTCATAACTGCAATTTTACTACTGTTATGAATTGTAATATAAATACTTGATATGCAGGATATCTGATGTGTGACCCCCCCTATGAGGGTTGTGACCCACATGTTAAGAACTACTGGTCTGTATGGCATATCTTGTCTATTTTCTTCTTTATTATCAGCTTCTAATCCCCAGTGACATATCTGGGTAATGACCCTTGCTCCATCCAGGTCAACTGTTCCTCCAAGCCTAAAGGTTATTAGAAGCCTTCTCCTCTTGCCTGTCTCCAAGACAGCCAGGAGTTACCTGGTGAGATCAAATTTCTGTACACTAACTGTTTTCAAAAATCAATCTCAAAATAATGAAGCTATAAATTGGAGATCACCTACAATGTGCTGTGTACTTACAAATAGCTTGTCCTTACCTACATACAATCTAATGCTGCATGAGGTATAGAATACTGGGTGTTAAGGAATTTGCTCAAGATCATGCCTAGGGATAACATTTTAACACCAAGAAGGTCTTGGCAACTTGCTGGACAGCCAGGCTAGACAAAATTTGATTGTAGGCATATTAGACAAAGTAAGATTCTGCTAAGGTAGACTCAGGGCAATAAAACATAAGCAGACATGATATCTCCTTTTTATAAAGATGAATATTAATTTTCTGGAGTACAAAGGATTATGGGTAACAAAATTCACCAAGCAAAATAGTAGCATAGGGCTGCCACACTACTAGGGCAGGGAGGAGGTGGGGGGACTTTCTGTGGGACCAAGTCAAGCATGCCTGGAAATGGTCCAGTAGGTGGAAGGTTGGCTCAGAGAGGGTGACTGACAGGAAAGACTGAGAAGGCAAGAGGCCACAGTTAGTAAGCAAAGGAGCCTAGATTTGAACTCATGCAGCCAAGGCTCCTTCTCCTTTCTGTGTAACAGTCTTCTAAGAATCATTCATATTAATATTCTTTCTCTTTCCCTCTCCCTGCCTTTCTTCCTCCCTTTTCTTTCTGCGAAGCTGGGCTAGTCTAAAATTCCTGATCCTCCTGCCTCATTCCCCTGAGTGCTGAGGTTAGAGGTGTGTGCCACCACCTCAGGTGAAGAATATACCCTGAAAGAAAGGTACTCTTTATCTATCTGGGTGGGATGGCTGCATCAGGAGCTGGATTAAGTTCAGTCCATTAGTGGCAATGAGGAACTTTTCTTTCTATAAATGTTGTTAGCCACTTTCATGATTGGCCTTTTACGTATAAGCTCTCAGCTTCAAGTGTGGGGAACATAATGCCCAGTTGTGTCTAGTAGACTAATAGTGTCAGTTTCACTGACGTTTCTTCAGCCCATGATGAAAGCTCAGACACCTCTCTCCAGTTGTAGGATTGTGCCACACTTTATGCCCTGCCCTTGGCAAGACCAGGAACTTTCTAGAACTACTCCAACTACTCCACATGATTAGATCAGGTTTAGCAACCAGAATGCTAAAGGAAGGTGCTAACTGGGTAGACTAATGACCATTTTAGGACCATTCTGGTCCACTAGGCACAAACACACAGTACATGACATGAGGGTGTAGTTGAAGATTTTTGTTCCTTTCTTATATTTTTGTATAATGATAAAAAACATTAGGGCTCACTGTAGCATAACTTACTATTATTAACACACTGGGTAATTGCAAGGTAAAACATTTGGCCATTAGCCACTTTCAGTGAATAAAAATGCCCGGACACAATTTTTATGGTTGAGAAAAAACAATGAAAGTTAAGAAGCTTCCAAAGTCTATTTTTGCATACAGGGTGAAACTACAAGGAAACTTCTGGAAGAATTACCATGTCATAAAGATGTTCAGGACATAGTGGTTTTTTCATTATTTTTTTTTTTTTTTTTAAGAAAAGGGAGTGTGGAGGGCAACCTTATACTGAACATTCTAGGGGAAAGAATGAGTGAATCTCAAAATGATGTTTTGTAAGGAGGAAGAGCTATGTACAGCTATGAAAAATCAGGCATAGACACGAGAAAAATGCTACATGGGAACATGCTTTCTGGGGTAGCATGAAGTCACTTCTCTTTCTTTATAAACAGAGAAACAAAAACACAGCCAAGCAATAGGACAAGAAGAAACAAATTGTGTGTCATGCTTCATATGTGTCCAGGAGACAGCATATTCTCTACCTATCCCATTGCCCCGGTCTTTCTTCCTATCATATGTTAGGGAAAGAATTTGCTTTAGCTCCACACAGAAATCACTCACATTCACAGGACTGTGGGTAAAGAAGGAATTTGTGAGAATAACAAATGATTTTCTTTGCATAAAAAAAAATCAATGCAGCATGGTAAAACATTCTGCTTAGATATACAGCTGCAAAAGTCAACAGTAACACCTGTGTTTAGTTTTCATCTGCCCTTGTCAAATATGGTAGATGCCAGCCACCGGAATCTACTCCAATGCACACAAATTAATTTACAGATTCCACTGCTCAGCATCACCACCTTTTAGGTATCCAGAGTCATGTGTGGCTGATGGTCACAGCACCTCATAGGGAGGATGCATGTGCTGGCATTGAGGTGGAGGTCTATGGGGGAGCTTTTGTTTGTGTGATGCCAACAAACTTCCTACCTCTTCATCTAGAAGTAACATTGCTTTTATGGATTTTATTGTGGAAGACAGGCATGTGCAGGTCACTTGTAGTCTGTAGAAGCAAAACTTGTGCACAATATGAAAGGGTAGGGAACCCGAAGGTTTTCCCTCTCATCTCCAGGAAGTCATGGGCAATGCAGTGTTCCAGCTTTGTCAAAATCCTTGCTGAAGCTTTTCCAAGCAAATAACATTAGCCTCAGTGATGTGAACGAACTTAAATGTTTATTAAAATATGTTCCTACCTGTCACTTCAATCTTGATCAAATACTTGGAATTTGAGGGTTCAACTGATAAAATTTAATCTGAAGGATGTGTGGGGTAATGTCAGTAGAAGGATTCTATTTACCTTAATATTTCTTGGATATATGGAAAGCACCCATCATTTTTGAAGCTGATTGAAACATTTCATAAGGGAGAGAGAATATAATTTTAGGCCTCTTCAAATTGCTTGAACTGTGAAATCAAGTAATAAACAGTAGAAAAGGTTCTGTCAGCGAGAATCTCAGCTTGGTACAGTCAGCGTTTTCTTGCTAAACCTTATTATGGCAAAGCATTTGATGCTTGTCTCTGTACTTGTTCATCCCCACAAATAAACTACTTTGACCTCCACCTGTTACTTAGCGAAATCTGCCTGCCATCCTTCAATAACCCTGTTCTGTGCTCTGAAATGCCTTTGAGTCACTGAGAAAGTGGGAAGATAGACTTGTGCAGTGAATTGAGCTGATCTTCCTTTATAACTATTCAGCAATTCACAGTTCAAGACAGCACTATACAGTAAAAGAAAAATGGATTTCTTTTTTAAAGTCAGTGTTTATTAATGTTGGAAAGAGGCAATGTGTTTCATCATTTGAAGCTGGAGTTTTTCACGGAAAGTTTCTCTCGTGGCTATTATTTAATGCAGACAACTTCCAGCCCATCTCTTATAGGAAAATCTGTTCATAAATTTTACCTCGTTTCAGATAGATGAGCCCAAAGTTAATTTCAAGGCTTAAAAATATTTTGAGTTCATGAATACTCATTAAACTAATATTTTGCAAAAACAAACCACTGGATCTCAACTACATCTTCATGCATGCAAAAATGGCACAGTATTATGAGCAGTGGCATTAAAGAAAACAAAAGGAATTCTGATATGAATCATACAAACACAAGGATCACTGCAGCACAGTATCCGGCTTGCTTGCTTTCCCTCTTAAACAACAGTGACATATCCAACAGAGTAAGTTGCATCTCTAATGATTAATGTTGCATTCGACAGAGGAAGGGTGTCTGTCTAATTACATTACACACTTATCTGTGAGGGATCAGCAGTGTGTTTCTGCTCTCTGTCATTCTTTATGACAACATAATGATAGATCCGTTTACTTACGAGTGCAGTTATTAAAAACCTTGCTGTTTTCTTAACTGTCTTCATGTCTTGGAAATATTTTATTAAAAATTACTTATCTGACACTAAGGGTAAATGCTTGGCAGAGCTTCGCATATCAATTAAGAAAATGAGTCAGTTCCATTCAATCAATGTCTCTGTTGAGTGTCGCATTCAAGTTCAGTGAAACTTGCTTCTTCTCCATAATGCTTTGAATTTGGAGTTAATGACTCACCCTTTCCTCCACTTGTCTTATTTATCCAATTTTTAAAGTTTGGTTTTTACTTAAACTAAAAACTGCTCATGGCCGACATTTTCTCTGGAGTCATGATTTAACACTTCTTTTTCACATTCACACCTTTTTTGGGAACTCAACACAAGGATCCAATTTTAAGCAGACAACTCCCCACAGGCCAATCAGGATGGATTGCTAGCTGTGCACCATCGTTCACAGCTTTTTCTCCTCATGTGATGGCCTTTATCCAGCACTTGTGAGGAAAAGGTCTTCACACAGGCTAAAAACAACACAGCAAACCACACTGGGCACTACAGCTGGCTATCTCCCAACCAAGTGACTACTACATGTGTCAAAAAAGACACTGATTCAAATGACGATGACTATTAACTTGCCCTGGATGGTGAAAGACAGCTAAATATGAGTGTTGGATTTAACGAAATTCTGCACTTCTCAGGTTTAGGTCCAGCTCTGCTGTTTTGGTCAACTCAAAGCAACTGTCAAATAACTCAAGCAGTAGTGACCTGTGACAAGCCATCACTCTGCAAAAATCTCTGAATGTGTGTCTAGGACAAAGATGTACGTGACTAAATTCAATGACTATGTGTCACAAAGGGTTTTTTTCCTTTTCACAGCTGAAGGCATCTTAAGGCTTCAATGCTGATAGACAAAATCATAAACTCAAGCACATAAAAGGAGAAAAATTACTAGTTAAGTCTTTTGAGGATAACATTTCTGAAGAAAGAAGGAAACACCCACTGGATGAAAGAACTTTTAAAATTAGAAGCAGGTGTCACTGCCACAAAATGACAAATATCAAATAATGATTGGCTCTAAGGAGCATTCAACATCCCTTACTATTTATAATCTCTACGCATGTATTGGATATTAGAATACATAGCTTGGCTTACGTAAGCATGTAAGGAGTGCTGAGATGCAAGGACATCTGCAGAGTGACTTTGGTAAACATCACTCTTCATAATTTGGCCGTAAAGCAGGTGATGTGTTCTGATTGTCATCAAGTCCAAGTAATCCTGGTGCTTAGAAGTCATCAATGTTGTAGGCTGATGACAACTGAGCAAATTCTACGTTAGGCTTGCTAACATGGCAGAAGAGCTGGGACTACACAGGACACTCAGATTAGAAATGGATATGTGACCAATGCTCTCAGAAGTTCTAAGTGTTCCATCATTTCTATCTACGCCAGTGGAAACTTTAACCCATGTCTTGTAATAGGCAAAGTAGATTCCTAGAAATTGGAATCATTCAAAATAAAGAACAAGAAGGTACACATCCATATCCAGACATTGGTGCCCAGAAGCATGGTTTGAGTGAGTCCTGCACACCAGTGGTGGCTGGTGGTACCCACTCTCCACAATCTTGCAAGGCCCTGGACCATAAGCAGGCCACCCATACCAAACAAACCAGAGAACCAAGAATGACAACACTCCTGTGTTTAAAAGTCCAAAGGCATCAGACAGACTTTTAGTTGATAAAAAAAAGGTGGGGAGGGGATCAGTAATCCTTGGTTCTAAGAAGTCACACAATGACCTGCTTTCAAAATGTATAGTATTTTCATTTCAGTTTATTTTTCACCTCTAAGAAATGCTGTAAAATAAAGGGACTCTTGTATGCTTCATCCACCCCCCTATTAGAGAGACATACACTGTGATCAGGGCTGGAGGTAACCCTCTCCACTGGAGCACTTGGAGTGCTGTTCAGGAATCCATCAGGACTTGGTCTCTGATTTACTATGTGCATATGAGCACTTCCCGGAATCTCCTAGGACATACTTCACCCATCATCTCCAAATGGGTGGCATGTCTTTGATTAATTGATGAGTTTATGATGTAACTGAAGCCTGTGGATGGATAGGGTTGGATAAATTATTGTAATTGTCTGAAGGAAAACGGGTCAAGCACACAGGCCCATCAGAAGCAGACACCGAGAATAGACAGGCAGACCAGATCTGCAGGGATCTGCAAGGGTCCAAAGACTTCCTTCTCTCTCTCTTCCCATTCCTCATAGAAAAAAATTCCTGCTCTGGAGTAGTAAAGAACTACCTATTAAAAAGCATTGGTAGACTTTCTACATGAAAGGTGTTTTACTCAATCATTTTATATTTAAATAAATTCATTAGCATGATTGGGAAACAGAAGGTAAACGAGAGAGAAATAAGCCTGTAAATACTATGGTAAGTGATCTCATATTTGATCACTTTTTAAAATAAATTACGTAGATATATGTGAAATAATCACACATATGCATATCTCATATGTATATATATACACATACTATGTATATATACACATGCACTATATATATATATATATAGTTAAGAATAATACGTGTTGACATTAGCTATTGCTTATAAAACACTTAAATATTTAAAATTCCAGCAGCATTCTCTAGTGACAAAAGTATTAGCCAATATATCTTCTTTCTTAATCAAATTATGGTCTAGTTCATATCTACTTTATATTCCTACTGTAGAAAAGTTAAGAGTACTACTTAAAGGGATTTTTCTTTTTATATCAGAGATTCAAACTACCCTTGTATTGTAGTTCAAGAAATTTTTAACAATATGTAATAGCTAAAGCAAAATATCACATCTGAAGTAACTAAAATCTATCATGTACCTCTGTCTGTCTATCCTATCAATCCATAAGTCACAAACCTATTTAAGACAGGGAGATTTTGGTACATATGAGGAATGATATCTTTTGCTAGCTCAGGATGGTCCCAGCTCAGGTACTTCCTGTAAACTTCCTAGAGTTCATGCCATCTGCCTGCTTTTTAGATATTTGGCTGTTGGGAAGAGAAGGACACAGGGACCAGCTCCACTGCTGGCCCATTGGTCATGGGAGAACCGGTGAAAACAAATGCAGCAGCCCAAGCCAACGAAGACGTCCCCAAACTGTGATTCTTTCTGCCCCCCATATCCTATCAGTCTCAGGACTTACTTAACTATTCACCCCCTTTTCTTCAGTGATTTGCACTCACTTAGAGGCCAGTTTCTACCTTGCTTATTTTTCTATTTCACCTCCCACTTTGCACAGAGCTTTGTAGATCACACTTACAGATGCAAACAATGTGTTTTCCGTAAAATTTCATAAGATCACACATCTTATAACATTTTAGAGTTTTTCTAGTATTCACCAAAAAAAGATACACAATATTTCATTAAAGCTCTATGGCTTGTTAAGTATACTCCATGTATACTGAAGGTATCCCATGGATAAAAACAGCTACAGTACTCTGCACATAAAGGGAAGTCAGTAAGTGGTAGCTTTTAATTTCTTTATGTCATTGTTTGATGTTCTCAGAGCTAAAGTGGAAGGTGGAACTATTTTATTGTCTTCAATACTTCCGCAGGAGGAAATGGAAATCCAGAACAGTTTACAAAGATTGCAGGTTTGATCATGGGACGAAAGGAAAACTTTAGAGGTTTTAACTCTTTATTTCTACTTCCCCATTTTTATAAACATTCTGTCTTTTTCTTATTACTCTCACTTCAAACAAGCCTTCCAAGGCTGCTGTGCTTGGAATGGAGTCTGCATTAATGCTCCTCCTACCCTACCCTCGTGCTAAGTCTGTGACACACTTTGAGCCACCAGCACCTGGGGATGGTGACAGAAATAGGGAGAGCAAAGTTCACAGGTGAGCAGAGCCAATCAGCATTCTCTCTCTCTCTCTCTCTCTCTCTCTCTCTCTCTCTCTCTCTCTCTCTCTCTCTCTCTCTCTCTCTCTCTCTCTCTCTCTCCATTATAGGATATTTATACAGCTCACTTTCAAACATGAAATTAAAGGATTTGGTGGTTTGGGCAATTTATTTATTTACACAATACCAGCTTAAACTCAGTATTTGTTTCCTTGGGAGCTTCTGAATTTACAAACTTGTGCATATGGGTTCTCCAAAGCCAATGAGGCTCCCTTCCTTCCTTCATCAAATGCACTCAGCACTCCGATCTCTAAGTGTTTGATCGAATTCAAAGGACAAGATAGGGCACACATGGTCTCCAGCTTCGTATTTATTTATTCAACAAATATTGATTGAATGTCTGCCACATTGCCAGGTACCTCAAACAGGGCTTTGGAAAAAAAGAAAACAGTAATTTTGTCGAGCATGCTTTGTCATGTATGCACGGGGTACACAATACAGAATGTATGTGTATTCGAAAGGACATCTTTATCTTCTACTATGCAGCCTTTTAGATTTTGATAAAAAGGGTTGATTTAGGCCCCTTTCTGACAGTAAGAAAGCAGCCTTGATAAAGAGGTAGGCACATTTTTTGGAAGGGTGGTGTGAGTGCTCATTTTGTAATGCTGCTTTTCTGTCGTAAGCCTTTATTTAGGTGAAATTTCTCTGATAAGGGTCATTAAGAACAGACCCTTGTTACTCTACTGATGCTCTCTAGCACATCACTCTCTAATGAGCAGGTGCCAATACTAAGGAGATAATGGGGGGAGAACTCTGTCACAAAACGATGCTTTCCCACTGCTCCATAAATGCAGAAGAAAAGCCAAGACATTGATCCCATGGCAGTGTTCTGTAACAGCAACTATTCCCATTACTGCAGGGGATTGTGGGAGATTTAATCATTTCCCCTAATTTATGCTAGTGCAGCAGAGTGTCTGTGATCAATGGACTATTGTTAACACTCTGATGCTGTTCTACTGGCATGCATAATAAGCCCTATATGTCTCAGCTAGATATAGGAGTTGGTAAACTTCCACCCTACAAACTGAAGAGTGGCTGTTTGACAGGTGTGGGAACCCAAGCAAGCCCAACAGGTGATTTTTTGTTTTGTTTTGTGACATGATTTTGTTAGGTATTGGCCTTAAACTGGTAAGTCTCCCGCTTTAGTTTCCCAGATGCTGATATCACATGTGTACCACCATACCTAGCTCCTGACACACAGTTTAAAATGATGTGATGAACTAATGCTACTCTCAAAATTCAACTGTGCTTACAGTCATTGAAACCTAGAACCCTAGTTCTGCAAATGTAGGGTCATGAGCTAACTGTCAAAATAGTCTTCTATATATGCTTTTAAATATTTTTTGAAATGTATTTATTTCTTTAATAACTTTTTATAAGAACGGAGGACATACTTAATTTTGACCTTTGAAAATGAAATCAACTTATCTTGGAAATAAGTTTATCCCTGAAAGAAGCTCATCACTTATAGCATTTAAAAAGTAATTACAATTAAATGTAAACTTAATCAATTTTGACTCTAAGTCTTGCATGGAACTGTTTGGAATTTACAACATTTTGATTGACATAATTGTGTCTATTAATGGTTTTTATCATCTTGATGTAATTATACTTATAATGTACATATAAACATAATTTAATTAATTAAGATTTTGAAACATTTTCTATAGAAAAAAATTGAATCTGTTCATTTTTGATTGTTTGTGTTTTTAAACAGAGTTCATCTAGGCCAGGCTGGCCTTGAACTCACTAAGTATCCAAGGATGATCCTGAACTTATGATGATGTTCTGGAATCATATATCATTACACCCAGTTTTAAGTGGCTTCTTAATGCTGCAGCTAGACAGCACTGAGTTTCATAGACAAGTGTTACAGCTTCATATTAAGTTCCCTTTAGACCTGCCGAAATGCAGTGACATAATCAAGGCACAAAGCAGTCTGGAGAATCCTGTATTTTGGGGACACAGAGAACTTGAGGTAGGGTCATAGGACAACTACAGAACTGCCCACGTGATAAGTGTGTGTGTGTGTGTGTGTGTGTGTGTGTGTTTATCTATAAATATCTATATGTTTATACAAATATATAGATATAGAGATGAAAACATCCTGTATTCATTTGTGCCAATTATTGGAAGGCTAGTCTCTTTCAAGTTTGGAAACATGTCTCAGCTGGATTACAATTTAAACCCAGTGTACTGGTATACTGGTCACTTTTTAAAGACACTGCCCCTAATTCTCCACTGAGATTTGTAGCTCTCTTTTGACTACCATCAGTCATCCCCTCAATGATCCTAGTTATAAAAGTTCACATGGTTAGTGAAGATTAATTTTACAAAGGACTTTGGCTTCTATCATCCCAGTTGAAGATCTTGACTTAAGAGACAGATATGGGACTGTAATAACAATATCATTGGTAAGCAGTAGCTACTCCGAGAGTGTTCAGAGGTTTGACCTTTGAGACAGGAGCTCAATTGAGTCATCTTATACCTACCCTAGAGTACTGCACACAGCTAGATCATGATAAAGTTCTGTGACTCAGTTTGACTGATAGTGGTAAGATGGGCAGAGACATTGAAATGAGGGAAAGGAAGGAGGGAGGGAACAGGGGATGAAGAGAAAGACAGTGATTTTCTTTATTGTGATGAGGGTCAGGAGTTTCCTGCATGTGCTCTTCTTTGACCCTTGTGAAAATGGATGGGTTTCTATCCACTTGGGATAGTTTTTAAACCATTGCTGCTAAGCACAGGGAGAAAGGCTTGAGAGCATAACATTTCTAGTGCCAGGACAGACTCCAAAACAATACAAAGAAACCCTGTCTTGAAAAACCAAAAAATAAAAAAAATTAAGTAACTTCCAGATAAGTTGGGCCTGTCTCACACCTTGGCAAAAGCTGGCACTCTCAGCCTCTGAGATCTGGGTGAGATACTTCCTGTGGTTTTAGGAGGCTTGGTACTTACATGATTGCATAAGGGAAAAGTGGAGATGGAAAAGTGGAAGTTTCCAGCAGTAGTGAAGCAGTGAGATTGTTTAAACTACAGGAAACACCCCACAAAACCAGACAAACAATAGAAAATATCTCATAAAAACAGAACCACTGAGATTCTTGATACAGGCCTCATCCACCATGAATTATCTTTTAGAGTTTTCTTTGAAATAATATAACAATATATCTTACTGATGAATAACTATGCATATTTATGAAGGTAGAGTGTAGTGTTTTGATGCATGAACACATTGCCTAATCACTAAGTCAGAGAAGTTATAAAATCCATCATCTCAAACAATTACCAATTTTTTGTCATAGCAGTGTTCAAACTCCTTGCTTTGGGCTATTTTGAGATATAAATACCATTAAATGGATCATTATCATCATATTACCATGTATCACATCATTGAATGTAGCAGCTTTACTGTGTGACGATGTGTAGTCTCCTTTTTCATGGTGACTTCATAGGTATGGACCACTGTCCCCTCAATCCTGGCTTCCTGCTTTCTACCCTAATTGTCAATAAGCACTATTCTTGTCAGTTATCTTTAAAAAAAATCTGGTTTATTTAAAGGAAAACCTGTTGAGGAGAAGGGTGGTTGGAATATAGTTTGGTGCCTGACTACTGATCAATGAGATGCTTGGCTGAGCCTTAGCAATTATTTTTTTCCCACTATTTGCTAGTAATTAGATTGGACTGGAGGCATGCAGGTTAAGAATATACGAAGTACCCATTTTTAGAATATTGTTGGCAGCACATTCTGCTTTCAAATATATAAGAAAGCTCCAACCTCTCTGTTTCACTTACTCATTCAGCCAATATTTATTGAACACCTATTATGTTCTACACACCGTTGTGGGTTTTAGGGATGCAGCTGTGTAAAAGATGGACTAAGCCACACTCTGTTGGAGTGCATATTCCAGGGGAAGAAGAGAGAAACAGTAGATGGAGCATTAGTAAGGCAAGAGGGGCTGTGAAAGAGGAAATGGTGGATACAAGGCCAGCAGCTACTTAGGTCACTAACAGCCTCTTTGACATAGTTTTTGAACAAGTCCTAAATGGTGAGAGGATTATTTAATTTATAGATGACATGAGAGATATGTCACCATTAGCAGTTAATACTCTGCTTATATGTATTGTTCTATGTGTATTTAGTAGCTAATATCTATTTTCCTGACCTATATTATATGATAGGAGTTTGAGATGAGGAAAATGGGGGATTTCAGGTCTTTCTAGTCAGTTATTTACTATTTTTACTATGATACTTTTTAACTTAAGTTAAAACACATGACCTTGAAACATGAAGCAAAAGGAATCACACTAAAGAGGTTAAATACAAAAGCAAACACATCTTGGAGTCAACTTTGGTTTGAAAGACAGGTCCTGGCCACAGACACGCCTTCAGTTTTGGCTTAAGCAAGCTGCTCTCAGAACAAACAAACAAACAAAAACCAGAGTCTGCATGTTTTAAAGAACATTCATTGAAAACCACAGGTGCAGCCAGAGCCTTGCCTCAGCCAATGGGGCCCTGCCTGCTGCTTCCCTTCCTGATGATTTGCATTATCTTCTCATTGGCAACTTCTCACTTGTGTGGCTGGACAGACATTGATGGTCTGTGAATTCTGATGGATAGAGTTTCACTGGGCTCATGTCACATTTCATGACTAGATACAGACCCAACCCAACCAAGTTGTGAGACAACTTGGAAACAAAACTGAGTGGCACTGGGAAAAGGCCAGCCCAAGACTGTCTAGTGTTTCAGATGGGCATCATCTCCTGTGTGTTGCTGCACAGACAGGCAGAGCCATGCACCAGAAGTGCTAGATAAACAAATGGGATACTACGGAAGACTTCTGAAAAATATGCACATAGTTTACTGGATGTCTGGACTCTTTCACTTTTCAACATCTTCCTGTTGCTCAAGGAAGTCTCTCTGGGCCTCTGTAGTTAGGGAAACCCAGTGAGGCCTACCCCGATGCCCCACTCTTGGATGGGAGCGTGAGTACAGCCTTGCTTCCCATGTCACATCAGAAGCATAAACTCAGTGCCCTTCATACTTGTTTGAGAGAATTATCCCAAGCACAGGCTGCCCATGCATTTGGATATACATAATTCCCAACATATTTCTGAAGGCAATTTACATGAGTGAACCACTAAAAGCCTCCCACTTAATTAACTGTACCCCTGGGGAAAAGCTATGTAGGCCTGGATAAGTGTGGGAACAACATAAAGGTGTTCTCTGTGCCAAAAAGGGGATTGGGCTTGATGGAAAATCCCCAAAAAGGACCATCTGGCAGCATAAATTATCCATTTAAAGTGGCTGGTGTGAGCTAATGACACCAAAGTCGCCATGAACATGTGCAACATCCCTCAGTTGTGTTTTAATGTCCCCTCAGGCCCTGTTTCAATTATGACTTTGTATGCTGAATATGGCCAAATATAAATTTATCCACTGCGCTCTCCAGCCCCCACAAATATATGCCATGAGATTGCATTTTTTCTTTAACGAAACAAGGACAGACAATGGGCAAGCCTTTCAGGAACACAATTTCTTTAAGAAGAAAGAAAGGAAAACAAATCTCTCCATGTAAAGAGGATTAAACCATTAAACTTAGTATCTGATGAACGCAGAGGGTGTGGGGACATAGGTGTTAGGGTTTTGAGTATTTGACTCGTAATGTGTAGGTATGAACAGGAACCACTTTGAATGAAAGAGTTACCAGGCAGAAAAATTCTGTTCAAGCCTGGCCCTCCCAGCCCCCAAATATGGCAGAGAAGAAGAGGAGGTGGCTGGAAGGGCCTGATCACTGTGCAGAGCTTTGTCTACCGACATCATAAACCAGCTATAATATACACAGAACATGTGAGTATAGATAGTACTCCAGCACCAATGTACCACACCTACACATCCTTGATGTACCACACACATCCTTGATGCTAATTTTCACTGAAGCAGGAACGTTAGGACTATCTTAAAAGGGAGATCTAAAAAGTTTCCATTTTTTAACTTTTTAATACACATGGACTTTTCATTAGTGCTGCACAGAGGGCATGGGTTACCGGCGACGGAAGTCAGTATTTGTGTTCTCGCCTGACATGGCTTTACTTCTTAGGCACTTTAGGCTGGTGGATCTAAGTGTGGACCAAGGGGATGTGCAGCCTGCAGAGAAAACAACCACCCCTGGAGCATTGCGTGGGTGACATTGGAAAAGGAGGGTGCCAGAGGCTCTTCTCAGCCCTGTGTTCCTCACAACACTGAGATGCTTGCCTTCATTCCACACCTGCTCTCAATCCCCTGAAAGCAGAGGCCACTGCCTCCCCATCTACCCTCGAGTTCTCAGAGGCAGTATTGCACTCGATCCAGAAATTTCCACTGAAGATTGCTGAATGGGTGAACCCTTGAGCTGTGTAAGGGCACTGGGCAGAAGAAAACCACACAGGAGTTTCACATTTTCATAAAGGAACAAGATTTTAAAACAACAAAAACAGCCAATAGGACTTGGGGGTTTATTGTCACTGGCTTTTAATTAGGGTAGAATGCAACTAAGGCAGGGAGGAGGCACATAACTTTTGTGAATGCCAGACATTATATCGACTATGGAAAGTCCTATAATCAGGACCCAGATGGTTCCATCACCCTAAACTCTCCCTTCTGTGGCTCCTTTGCAGTCATATAAAGCCATCTATAGCCACAGAGTTTGTATATTGAAAGGCTGTTGGGGAGGAGAGGGAGGTGTAAGCTCTGAAGATGAGGGGCTAGTTCCAAGATTTTCTTGGTGCCCGTCTGTTCTTGCAGGCAGTTACTTTAAGACCAAAGTGGGGAGGGATGGCCGGCTTTTTTTCCCCCTCTGCATTACTCCATGCTGGGTATAACTCTTAAGTGGACAATACAGATCACCTTGCTTCATTTCCCCCAGAGCCTTAAAACAGCTATTACTATGGGCAGGATGTGATTGACAGGGAGGTCGTGCAGTCTGGCTACAACCATTGAAGTGGAGGCCGTACTTTAGATGATTCTCAAATGTCTCTGTCCTCTTTCCCATCTGACTTGTATTGACGAAGGCATCAGAGCCCATTCCCCTCAGCCACGTGAAGGGCAGACAGTAAGGTCCTCAGAAGTCCTTGATACCAGAATTGCTCTGAGACTCTATAGCCACCACCTGATGACCCCAAGGTCAGACCAACAGGAATGTACACAGGCTAGTGAAGACAGACATAAAGGAGGCTGTGCTGTTTAAACAGTCATGATGACAGCCAGCAGCTAGAAAAGGAAAACAACACAAAACAAAAAATCCCAAATGTTCTTATGTTTTAAAAATCCAATTGTAATCTGCGGCACAAGAGACTTGTTCTGCTTTACCCTGCCATCCATACAGTGGGAGAACTGATTACTTTCCTCACTAGAGTATACTTACAAAACAAAACAAAAAGGTCTGTCTATATAAAAGCAAAGAAAACCGCCACCCTGGCTACTCAAGAAGGTGAGGAGGGAGGAATACTTGAGCCTGGAACTTGAGTCCACTGTGGGTAACATAGTGAGGTTCAGCTCAACAAACAACCGAGGCACAAAGAAAACATATGTGGGCTCAAGGTGCGGGTGACAGCCCGTGAGCGCGGCGGCACACTCTCATCTGTCTTTCACTTCAGTTCCATCTGCCATTCTACGCCACTCTACCATGGTTGTGACAAGGCAACCACGTGCGCATGCCGCTTCCGTCACTTTCGTGACTCTCCCCCGGCTCACCTGGCTCGACTTCGTGCCATCCACTGGACTGACTGCCGCTCCCTGGGGAGCGCCCTTGGCCTGTGTAAAATGGTTCTTCGCCAGGACTGTCCATTTCATCCTCCACAGACTTGAGGCGCTTCGTAGAGCTGAAAGAAAAGCAAAAAAACAGGAATGTGTGTTTACAAGCGTTCTAAGTCACCTTTCTGCTGGATGCTTCATGGAAAAGTATGCAGCTCTAGGATCCTCTGCAGCCTCTTGTGGAGTTGGGCAAGCTGCGGGATGTGGTACACAATCTCGGCCTATGTGTCCAAACGCTGGTTTCATCTCTACTGATCAAGTTGTCGCCACCATCTCCATTCGGTGCCTTGTTTTCATTACAGAGCTGGTGGTTGGCTTCCACTTAGGAGTAGCTTATCTCCACAGATGTGGCTCAGGGCTAGTCATTAGCAGCATGCCCTAGAAACTTACTCAAATCCATGCAGGAGCCCCCCAAAGTTTAAAAGTATGTAAATAAAAAGCAGGGCTCATTAGCCTTCTAGGAATGCGTTGATTGCTTGGGGGGCGGGGAGCATTCTCCATCTTTCACTTGGATTTGTTCATTAAAAAGGAGATATTTACTACACATTTGTGCAGGGCAGATACTCCTTTAGGCACTAGAGATAAAATGCCAAACAGAATGGCTAAAAATAGCAGGGAGGAGTGCTCTGCTGTGAGACAAGGATTGCACAGACATATAGTGGCGTGTGGACATTCATGTCCTTGAACACAGAGATGAACAAAACGATACTTTATTTCATTTGTGTCAATAAAGACTCAGTTTACACAGAGGTGTGACCAAGGGACTTCCTCAACGTTATCGCTTTCCTTCCGGCTGTGAAGCTGGAGGGTTAGAAGATGGTGAAATGTCACCTGCTGCTCATTCCTGCTTTGGCTGACCAGACTCTGAGTTGGAGCAACACACTGCAGCATGGGCAGATCTCCCGCACTGGGCAGTGATTGCTGGGAAATCTCCTGCCCACATGTCAGGATACAGAACTTTCCCTGGGTTTCACTCATCAGGCACTGGCTGTGTAGATTCTCCATGCCGGGGGCAGCACTCAAGTGTAGAAAAGTGTGGTTGGTGAGTCAAACATGGCTCTCCATGAACAGACGTGGAGTGGCCCAAGAGAAACAGGGGTCATGCATAGGGACACTGGTGCATACACCTGGAGCTTGAGAAGGACTTCTCATAGCAGAGGGGCTCCTGAGCTGTTTGTAAGGGTTAATGAGATGGCAACAGAAAAGGAAATGGCTAGGGTAGGCTGGTACTAACAACTCGGGCATATTATGATTTTAAAAACATTAACAACACTCTGTATTTTTTGGCAAACTGCTCTTGTCTCAAGACACTTTGTCCCATGACACTTTCATGCCTTAAAATCTAAGAGGTTTATGTCTGGCCCCTGGGGTCACAGCAGAACCTAGAGTGACAGGGCAGCATCTACCCTCATTGCTGAGCTCATGGTATGAAGGTCACCAGATACTAAGCATCGTCCAAAGAGCGGGTGCCTGGCAGCAGTGGCACAAGCCAGGTGTGATACACAGAAAATTGCTTCTGGGATGCTGAAACCAGTGGAGGGATCAATGGAAGAAGACCATGGAGGCCAGGGAAGATATTGTCAGTCTGGACTTTATCCTACAAGCAACAAAGACTTCTGAAGCCCTCTACATAGGTGTGGCATGGGCGTTCCATTGTGGAAAAGTGGCTGGTGAGTACAGAAAATGGACTTGGGAATGCAGCAGGAAAAAGGAGGAGTCATTACTTGGATATGGGAAAATAATGTTACTGCCACACTCTGGATTTGAATATACATAGGACACAATTTAGGTAAGAAATTCAAATCATTCATGTGGTTTGTCCAATGTTTTAAGTTCTATTCTCATGTAGAGCAGATTACAGGGAAGCTACCTCATTGTACCATGCTAATCTAGGACCCAAGGGCAGGTCTGGAACTGCCTAATCTTCCTTGTTCTTGAACTTTGGTGAAAAATAACCACTTGAAAACCTTTCCTGTTTTATGTAAAATGTAGCTAAGTCATGTCCTTTATTTGCAATGACATATACTACACACACACACACACACACACACACACACATACACACACAAAACAATTCCAACATATAAAAATCAGAAAACTCTAGTGTCTTTAAATGCAATTCTATTGTTTCTTTTAGTGGAAATACAAATGCTTTAACCAATTAGCTCCCCTTTTTGCCTTGCAAGCAGGAAGCTAAGGGCCAAATTTAAAACAAATCTCTTGGTCAGGGTTCCTGATCTAATGAGGAGTGTCCTACTTTCCATATGGATTCTGGCTTCTTCCTCTACATTCAGTAACACTTGTATTTTAAAACGTCCGGCCACTTGAAATCATCATGTAACTTAGAAGACTGTAAGTTCAGTGAAATCCCCTGGTATACTCCAGTCAATCAAAAACCAGACTTGTGTGTCTTGGCAAGACTAAGAGTTGGGAAGCAACTTTTTTTTTTTTTTTTTAGGAAAATTGTGCTGTCTTGATATCCCATGATTCTTATATTATTACACTGAGTCTTATGTATCTGGAGAACCAACAGGAATAATTTGAATCCTACACAACTGACTACATGTTTTACAATGGCATTTGTGATATCCAAGAATAGTCCAGATACTTACTGAAGTAGGTTCCTAGCTGTGCTCAGAGGGCACAGGGGCAGACTGACTTTACTCTCGGAACAGCAGAGTAACTCCCTGAGAGATTTCTGCATCTTCTGGTCTCCTAACCATCCTTCCCTAGATTCCTTTCCTCGCCTTACATGTATATCAGGATGCCACCACTTACCTGGTCCTGAATTCGACCCCCACTACTTTTAGAAAAAGTGGCTGGCAGAACTTTATGGTCTTAGGAACCAGAAGTACAGATGACATCACCAGAAAGTTCCACCTCATCTTGGCTGACAAACCCAAGAATTCTCCACTTTTAAAAAAATCAGTATTATACTTTGATCTTTAGTGTCTACTCCAGTGTCAGAGTGTTTTTTAAGTGCTCAAATGCTTCTGCAAGCACATGTGACAAGGGATCATTTGAGCATCAATGTCCAATGAGATCCAGCCCCAGAGGTCAATCCCAGAGTATGTTGCTATTCATTGTTAATATTTTTTCTGAGTTCCAAAGCTTCTTCAGTTTTTCTTGTGAGTGCTCTAATAAAATTCAGGTATGAACTGCACAGGTGGAGACACTGTATGGCTATGGTTGACACCTGAACTTGCATATGAGGATGCTCAGGATGGACACGGGCTCAGCATGTGCAAGATGGAAGTGTGGATGGAAGGAGAACAGGATCCAGGAGGGAGGAGAGTTGACAGTGCTATGAAGAATAGGCAAGGGGCTTCTGATCCTATGATCTGCCCAGGGGTGACTATCTTAACAAAGTTCTGTAGAATAAAGCCCTTATTCCTATTTTTACCCAACTTTTCTATGATTCTGGAGATGCTCATCCTGGAGCAATATAAAGCATATGGGAAACAAAAATCATGACTTTGTTTACTTACTTCTTAATTCTTATAAATGAGCTGGTCCTTAATTTTGTCTCTTGAACCTGACTGTCTAACACAAGAATTCTGTTGCTTACTTCTACTACGTGAGACCTACGTTGTTTTGTACCCACAAGGTAAAACCATTCTTCTTACTGAGTGTTCACAGAAACCAATCTGAACATTTTTACTTGTCAGTGTTCAAAGCTCCTCTAATTTGCTTTGGTGCCCATGGCACCAGGTATTTTCACTTGGTGCTTATTGTTTGCTTATGAGTTGGAAAAGTTAGACACTGTCATTCAAGGGACATAGAACCAGACTGGGAGGAAGCACAAGCCTATGCCACTAATATAATAACAATATTCAGACTGTGGCCACAAGGACCAGGGTGAGGTAGAGATTCAAGATACTGTTTTGCTAGGATCCCATGTTCCATGGTTCCTGTATACATCAGTGCTGCTATGACAATTCAGTGTAAATAACTGGTTTGCAAATTACAGAAGGCCTGCATTTGAATGGTGACCTGTCTTTCCCAGGGCCACAGCCTGGTAAAGTGTTTAACCACTCTGCTCTGGTGGCTTCAATGCTGCAATGGCAAAACAGTCTGCTGGAGACAACTCAAAGGTTTTTTTTTTTTTTTTTTTTTTTTTTTTGTATGTGAATCTGGGGCATTCTTCAAGGCATGTTTTCTAATGTGTAACAGATAATTCTCTTAAGTCTATATATTGAAGGACTTTATTTTCTTAAGCACCTTAGGGTGGGTAGTGAGATGCCTCCACAGCTAAAGTACTAGCCGAGTAAGCCTGATAAACTTGAGACATCCCCTGGGAAGCCTGTGCAAAGGTGAAAGGAGGAACTGGCTCCCAGAAGTTGTCTTGTGACTTCCATTTTACATCCCTGTGAGCACACACCTGCTTGTATCCTCTCTCTCTCTCTCTCTCTCTCTCTCTCTCTCTCTCTCTCTCTCTCTCTCTCTCTCCACTCACCCACACACATCAATAACAAATAACTAAATAAAATCATCCCAGGAAGAGACTAACAAGAGAAAGCCAAACATTACTGAGTTATTAACTACTTATATTTATACTGACTCCTTATGGGGACTAGTTACTTGCAGAATAGGAGAATTAGCTTCTCAAATGACATCTATCAGCCTTTCATCCACAGTCACAGCATAAAATCGTAGAACAGAGCTTAGAGTATATGGAAGAACAGGGGTAAGGGACACTGCTACAGAGGCGCATGGGACAGTGGCTCACATATGAAAACAAGCCACCCATGCACTTTTAAATTAAGCACTGCCCATAAGTATTTGCAAAGCTTTTATTGTTGACTGAGTGCACTGTCTCTTTTGCCAACAAATTTTCAAAATCCTCCAAGTGTATTAACATCCAAATGTATTCACGATCCCCCTTGTCTAATATAAATGCTTTCGGGATTTGAGACTTTTGTTTTCTTGTGGAGGTGAAACGGTAATGAACTAAGGAGAACATTTAACGCTGAAGATGAAGGTCTAATACAGTGTTAGAAACAATATCTTCCAGTTGATGTTTAAAATACTGTTCATAAAGGTAAAGTAGACTCCCACACCAGGGAAAATGTCCACACTCTGGGCATTATTTTAAATCATAAATGTCTGTACTTGCTTTAACAGAAATCACATTTGATAAATGTTTTTTTTTTTTCCCTGCAAAGCACACAAACATGACTGGCAATCCTGCTCTGCTCCTTTCTTTGTTGTCACAGTCCAGTGCTAAAGCCAATTTGTAAAGGAACACCATGGCTCTGATGCCTAATCCCCTACCCGTGGTACAGGTTATCTAGAGACAGCAGGGTCTTGAAAAGTGCTTCTCCAGATGTTGGCTCTGATAGCTAACTAAGGGGATCAGGAAGCTCTGGCACTCACAGTATGTTGTGCTTTCCAACTTTACCTTTTTAAAGCCTGCCGGACCACCTGGGTCCAAAGTATGGCTCCGTCCTGCTATCTGACCTGCATTTCTTTTATAATCTTATGCCAGGATATGAAATCAGTTGTATCGTTGGGAAACATCAACAGAGTGGATTTGGGGACCTATTGGGCCCAGCAGGCTAAGAGGTTGTGGCCAGGGTGCTCATGCTGGTGTCATTAGCTCCCATCATATGCCAATCAAGCCAGGGCACTCATCTCTTTTCCCCCAGTCAACTCTTTTCCACTCAGCTTTCCCAGAGAATGTGTTGCTACACTCATTACTGCTTTCGTCCATGTCTTTTGCTCATTTTCTCCTTCTTCCAGATACCGTGATTTCCCTGCCTCACCTTAAAGCTAACCAGCATTCAGAGCGGAGCACCTCACCCTTTTGGACAAAGCCTATTCTGTCTCATGTACATTTGCTTTGGCTCCCTAATAAGACAGCCTATTGGGATACCCGCTACTTTGGTACCCTCTATTGTCATAGACACATTGTTAAATGTCCAGCATGCTCAGAAATAAAAGTCAAGATGCACCTTTCTGTGTTTTAGCCTCTTTAGAGGCCACCAGTCCATTTACCTGGTAGAGGATGTGCTGGGTAGAGACCTCCTCATTGCTCCTGGACTCATGCTGTAGTATGAAGAACTTTCCAAATCAGAGAGAGAAAAATTGGGTCCGGTTCCTGCAGCTATTGGTGCTAGAAAGAGGAAAACAAACCATAAGTTAAGTCCTGTGAATTCAAGATTGACAAGAATCTATGTTAGTGTGGCATGGAACACATTTTCTGTTTGCATTCATCTGCAAAGCTTATCCAGAATAATCACTAATAAACTGTGACTTCAAAGGAACAGTGACAATAAAAACAGTCTATACCACAAAGGCGTATTCTTCCTAATGTGCCTTTTATCTTTTTTCTTTTTTGTAACAGTAAACTGTCATCAAGCTTATGGCATTCCTGGGTGGTTTAAATGAAAATACCTCTCATATTTTAGTCTTAAATTTTTTTTTTTTTAAAAACGACTGCCTCAAATTTCCCCTAGGTTTTCTCACTTTGATCCCAACAGCTTCTTCTTATCTGTAGCTTGGATTTCTGTTCTGAGTTTTAATGAGAATGACTCCATCCATCTAGGTCCTCATTTCCTATCTCCTGCAATGTGAAATGTGTGCACTCTCATTGCTCTGTGGCACATGAACTCCCTGCACACATCTGTACCTTGAGGTCTGTTTTCTCTCTTTTTGTTTCTTTGGGTTTGTTTTAGGGTCTTTGTGTGTGTGTGTGTGTGTGAGTGAGAGAGAGAGAGAGAGAGAGAGAGAGAGAGAGAGAATGTTTTTTTCCAAGAAAGATTCACTGCATACACCCTCACTGCATCCTGCCATCATAACAAGAACCATGGCTACAACGGGATCGCATGGCCTACGAAGCCAAAGTATTTGCTATTTGCTACCCACAGTTTATAGAAGATAGTGCCAACTTCTGATTCAACTGCACTGACCCATTATCTTCATAGTGGATCATTTCTGAGATATGATACCCTATATCTTCTGTCTTCATGGTTCTAGAGATGCCTTGTTGGCAGTAGCTTAATAAGTATTTTTTTTAATGAATTAATCACATCTTCAAATCTTGTCTGAAAACTGTAAATTCCATGGTGAGACTATAAGTTTAAGAAGTCTTTTTGAAATGTTATGTAAAAGCAGTATAGTAGATGCTTGTACAAATACATGTTGTACACATTAAGTCCATCAATACAGATAGCATTCAATATGCTAATGAGTATCAGAAGAAAAGATAACCAGGAATACCATGAGCCCAAATGTTACTCAAGAAATGATTATGAAGCACTGTTATTACAAATAATTGCCGGGAGAAGACAGGTAGATCAGAGACATGGTCATCGCCCATGAACACACTATAGGGGAACCTGGCTGATTAAGGTAGAGATAGCTAGGAAGCCTTTTGATAGTCATTCTAAAACTGATGTCAGAAGTGGGTGTCTAACCCAGCTTGAGAAGAAGAGGCTCAACAGAGTAAAAGGGTCTGAGAAATTGTACATGCAGAGGATGCTGAAAGGACAGCAAGGCATAGGTAACTGGGAGGAAAGGAGGAATTCTGGGAAAAGTGAATAGTCTAAAGAGAACATAAAATGCTGACTGGCTTTCTAGTATCTCTGTGCCTAAAAAGACATGCCTAATGTAGAGTCACAATGGATGGTTAAGGTTAGGTCCTGAAGGATCTGGATTTTCCTTTAGGAAGTACATATTTGAGTGTGGAACATCACAAGCTTGTGAACCATTGATGCACTCGCCATCCCTGGGAAGAGAAATAATTGCAGTTAGATTGCCACTGTCCAAGCATCATCCCTGGCAGCCAGAGGCAATAAACAAACACTGGTCATGTGTGCAGGTGGCTGTACTGAGTTTTACTCATCAGACAAAGAAGGGCCAGCAGCTTATGGGGATGCTATCAGTTTTGAATTTATAATCTAGAAATATCTCTTACTCATGAGAGCAAGCAGGGAGAAAAGGGGTAGTTGAAGAATTGAGTTAGTAAAACCAGATGGATGACATCAACAGATGGCCAGGAGGAGCCAGGTATTGGTGATATGCTGGCAGTTCACTGTGGCAAGAATGAGCACCACTTAGGATAGTTGCTTGGGAGGCAGGATGAATTGTATAGTACCTTAAGTAACTATGGAGTCAGAAGGCATGAAGGAATAGAGTGATTTCTAAGGATGTACCTTAAGTTAATTAACAGCAATGACTAAATCTCAAGCATAGCTGTCGTGTGAAAACAATTCTTTACTAAGACATGGGAAACTGAAAATCAAACACCTGTCTCAGTAACAGGCTTTAATAAAAGGGGAATCTTTAGCTCATCTTGACAATAGTGTAAACAGATTTCCACTCAATAATGCTGTTAGTCATTCTATCATTTGCTTTTGTATTCAATTTATTTGCATAATTTCATATTTTATTATACAATATTTTATGTATGAAATGGACCATTATGAAAGATGGCCCATGTCACTCATCATTACCCTAGCTGCCTGACACATAGTAATATGACAGGTGCTCTTAAGGCTTTGTGCCTCCTGGATCCTATAGTCATGTCTTGGTAACTAGAGAGAATGAAAAGGCCCGCCAGCGTCAAATGTGTGAATTTAGATTGTCTTCACAAATTTCAGAGTGAAGTTGAGGCCTTGGCTTGGTGGGGAAGCTTCCTCACCTCTAAGCTTGGGGGAAAAGGTAAGATCCTCCTGGAGCTGGATGTAGGCAGAGTAAGGATAAGTGGCAGGGCCTGGCCTAGATTGAGTGGGGGAACTCTGAGGCACATATATACAGAGGTGGACATTGACACCTGCATTGAACACTTGATGTACTGTGTGATCTATCACAGGAAAATGTCTTTTTCCTCTGTTATCTTTTAATAATAACAAAGGAGCCAGAGTATGTGAAGGAAGAAATATGTATATTATATGTATATGTATATGTATATATATATGTAGTACTCTATTGCTACACAGACTTAAAAAATAACTCAGCCACATACATGTTTAACATGGCCTGTGTTGACCTCCTGTGACCCAGGTAGTTCTCAGTAGTGGAGATTCAGAGAAGGCCCCCAGATAGCCAGGTCCAAAGTGCTCAGTGGACTCATGGTGAGTGATTTCAGAGAATGGCAAGCATGCACATCTAAAATTTTAAAACATTCCTGAACCTAAAATTAGAATGAGCTTCTCAACCTGGGTAAAATAATCCTAACAATGCAGAGACCCCACTGTGCCTTCCATACGAGGTCCTTGAGCACACATGTTCCCATTACTGTCCATGCATACAGCCCATACTGGTCACCTTGTGACAGGCAAGGAGAGGGCCCCACACCTAAGTGCATGCTTCTTGTCACAAGGTCACTATCACAAGCACAGCATCCTCAGAGCCTTCCATCTGGCAGAGCCTTTGATAAGCAATGAAGACAGAACACCAGAAGGAACTGTGGGTAGGCTTTTGGAGACTTTAGGAGACCATATATCTAGGAAGTACTCTAGCCATGTATCATAATAATTTTTATACACATTCAAAATTGGCCCCCAGGGATACCACCAACACCACCACCACCATCATCATCACATACTCTTGTGCAATTTTTCATGGGCCAGCAGCCAGGCTAAGATCCTTAAGTCTATCCTTCTATTTAATCCCCACACTGTCACTAGGAAAGAACTGAGGCACAAAGAGAAGGAATAACTTCCCCAAGTCATGAAGACAGATCAGACCCCCTGACCTTAAGTCATCCATATCCCAGAACTGCCTCTGTGCCCCTAAACAGCTCACCGCCCCCCCTTTGTGTAGACAGTTGAAGATCAATAAACACACTCTGAATTAAGAACATAGTTATCATCCCCATTTACCTCCCTCAACTTGGAGCAAAAATGAAAGTGTATTCTATAAATATGCTTTAGCATAGAGGAAAAGGTCCCTGTTTCTTAAGCAATAGTGCAATTACTCAAGTCTAAGCATCTTGTCCACCAAGGAGATTTTCTCAAAAGGTTAACTTTGGAGATTGTGTCTTCAGATGTTATTTCTAAGTCATGCATCTTCCCTTCCCCCTCTTTCCTGTCACGAGTAGAATGTACTCTGTGTCATTTCTTAATAAATGGTTTGCTATTAAGGCATCATTATAGTAATGTGGGCTATTGGAAGAAAGGGGTTACTTCAGTAGCCAACCCTCTTGATGACCTGCTCTTCTGTACACATTAGCAGTTGGAGAGGGCTGTGGTTATTGAACTTCTGCCATCCACCAGAGACAATCTGCTCAGGGTTGCATTGCTGGAAAGAGAGGACTATGGGAAAAAATTTCTATCCAAATTTCCAGACTCCTGTGCCTTGGAGATGATGGTGCCGAGATTATGGCTTTTTCGATAGGAATTGGCAAGAAGCATTATCAAAATGTCTACCCATGTGTCCCGCCTACAGTTAAAGGCAGACAGGCTGCATTTCATGGGACACAATGCATATTTAAAGAGCCTCCTTGGTACCTTAGGCATTGTTTCAGGAACTTGAAAACAGTGCGCTGGACATGAAAACTTCTGCCCTTGAGAGGCTTGCATTCGAGGGATCAGACATCACAGTTGTCCTTCCCTCGGATCTGCATGCTTCCCCCCCAGCATACACAAAGGGGAAAAACAAAGGAATATGGGTCACAAATCCCTTCCAAAGGCTATGAGGACCCAGCATGCAATTTCTAACTTGTAAAATAACTATGAAAAAATTAAGACATCTTTTTTCTTTCAATTGTATGACCAGAAACACTCCCAGAGAGTTTGGAGCTTACACTGTAGACTGGGGGCTGGGGACTCCAACAATAGCACACAGTTCTATGCCGGAACCATTTCATGTTGTTTTGCATTCCATTGGCAAAGGTCCTATAAGAAAGTCCATGTCACTGCCACAAAAGGAGCGAACATGGGAAAATACTTGTTCTTCTTTCCATCAAAGGCTCAGTTGTAAGACACACAATGCTATGAAAACTGGCGAATCTGGAATCATCGTTAAAGGAAATTAACTTGGAAAGTAATTTATGGCAAGAAAATCCAACTCCTTTGTTATCTCCCTTTTACTGTAATATGTTTCCTGAACACTGCCTAAAAGAGAGGGCTTTTAGAAAGAAAAAAAAAAAGAGTATAGTAAAATTAACTCATTTTATCAATTTGTGTTCTCTGCCGGAGTTTCCTGACTGTGGCTATGAAGGGCTGTAAAACTGATGAATTTGCATGGAAAAAGAAACCAGTGTAAGTAATTTGTGTAAGAGGTAACGTGGACATAGACTGCTATAATTCAGACGCCCTGCAGATAGCAGACTGCTGCAGTGTGAGCAGTTACTGGCTAGAAAAATGACCACACTGCAGTCAGTCTGACTTGAATGGAAATCAATCATAAAGGTACTTTCTCTGCAGCTTCTACACCACAGTCTTCAGTAACTCCTTTGCCAAGCAGATTTCTGGTCTGTAAACCCTGTGCTGATCTCCCCTTTCTATCCCTGCTTTTAAAGGAGTGGCCAAATAAATGCAGGCTGGGAGTAAGGTTTTTCAAACAGGAACATAAAAGGAAGGCACTGAACTAAAACATGGATTTCCCTCTATGTGAAATGAGCTTGCCTGCTATTAAAAGATTTAAGCAATGCTTTTTTTCTGAAATGTAGTGCTAGGTGCCAAAAGCCAGCAGAATGCTTCTAACCCCACAAAGGCAGTTGCTAGCACACACAGACCACCTCACTCACGCAGCCTTGAGGACACAAGTTAAGGAACTGTGTGTGTGTGTGTGTGTGTGTGTGTGTGTGTGTGTGTGTGTTTGAGAGAGAGAGAGAGAGGGAAAGAGAGAGAGAGAGAGAGAGAGAGAGAGCAAAAGGGGAGTTATAAGCACATAAATATTTATTCATGAAAGATGTTTCCATTTTAATTAAAATAGTTTGAATTCACTGGTATTCCATTCTGAATCATGAAGGTTTGTTTACCATTAAGAGACAACTATTGTAAGCTTAATTTGTAAGTTATTCCTATTCAGGCACTTTTGTGCATATGGTAAGACTTGTGCAGAATTAAGTCTTGAGGCTTGAGGAACTCAGACATAATCTCTGTGGAGGATGAGCTATCTCCTACATATTTACATATCCCTCTTAGCACACAGCATAGGTCATTTCACAGATTACATGTGTAACAAATGTTTACCGAACTGAACTAAAATCATATGAGCATGTTAATGAAAGCAGCAAAGGATTTTTATTATGTGCCAGATATGCACATAAAATGTATAGTTTTATCCTATATTACTCTCATGGAATATATTAACATTATTCTAATTTTCAAATGAGAAAATAAACAGTGATGTTTAGCAAAGTTTTCAGGAACAGCACAGGGCTTTGATGCCAGGTATTTCTAGATATTTGCCTAAAGACCCAGGATACCACATGCCTGTTCTCCTTGTCTTTTCTCTATCATGATCATTGGGGAGATGTGTTTCATGACATAAGCTATCATCGTAGGAAGCAAGACTTTTGTGTCCTCTTCATTCTTCTCTGGGCATTCAGCATATGGAGCTGTAGCCAGAGCTCTCTCTGATGCAGCATCTCACACTTGGTCCAGGAGTGGCCACAGAGCAGTGAATGATGCTGACTGATCTCTTGCATTAGTGGCTTCTGCCTTTGGGACTGGAATTGATTTTCTGCATTTTAGAGCATCATCTTGTCTTAGCTTTTGGTGGAAGTCAGATGTGGTACCCGTTTAGTATAAGATACAGCCTCAGCCATGGGATTCAGTCTTCTTGACAGGGGATGGATTTGATGGCATAAAAGGTCTTTTTACCACAATGATCTATAAACCATGGAAGGGCTTCTACACATAAGCGCCTTCCCCAGGAGTACCCTGGTATTAACCATTAGCTGTATCAACAGAGTCTCTTCTTAATAACACACTAATTACCTGTCTACAAAACAACAGCAAACAACAACAACGGATCATTTTCAGCAAGAACTCCTTAATTTTCCCTCTTCCATTTATGGGGTGTTAATTATATACCCTATTAGTCATATACTGGATGGTTCAGCTTAACATCTAATGTGTGTTACCACTTTTCTGAATGTGCTCAGTCTCACCCCTGACATGCCCACAGGCTGCCAACAACAGCCTTTCCAATCCATGAGGGTTAGCTACAACCAGATATTCCAAATCAAATCTCAATAAGTTTTGAGTCCTTATTGTGGGGCAAAAAAGATTTTTATCAGGCTTTTGGAAATCACAAGAAGGCCCTTTAGCTCCCCTGTGCTACTCACTGGATATTAATATCTGCTCTTCAAGGTGAGGCTGGAGAGCAAATAAAGACTTACTCAAGGGCATATTATTAGTAGCACTCTCCTGAATCTTTGCTCAAAAATAGAAGCATATTTTAAATACTATAGAATTATGTATTATTTAAAATGTAAATATGGTTAACCCATTCATGGTTGACCACTTACAACTTGCGACATGCCAGGGGCAGAATGGGGATTTTTGAACATCCTATTACCTATTAAATACCCATTTGCTACCTAGAATGCTGCAGAAAGGTAGGCTTTGGTTAAAACCATGAGGATTAAGAATGTTCTAGACAGACTGGTATGTTCTTATTCTGTCACAGTTAACAGGAGTAAGCACTATAATGGTTGTAAGGAGCAATTATCAGAACACAATTCTAAAAGTGCTCACTCTTAATGATACACATGTGCATATTTTTTTAAATAAATTTTCTTACAGTGATCAGCTCAAGGATCAGGTCAAGAACATGAAGTAGATGATCAAGGGCAAAGGCTTAATTCAGTAATGATCATAGTAATTACCATTATTGAACTGTCAGTAATTCAACATTAGGCATCCTCTTATTTTACCTCTGCTATGTTCCTCAGAGGTATCGCCATTTTAGCACTCAGATTTATGCTCAGCATATAGCCAAGACTTTAAATATTTTGTATTAAATAAATGATTATTACCTATGAGGGAAACACAGATAAGTGGCATTATAAATACTGACCAAAGTCCTATAGCTAATAAGTCTTAAACTTTCATCCCTAATATAAATTCTGAATTATTCATGGCATCATACAGCCATTTTGAACAAGAATAGTCTGTGTTAAACCCAGGAAGTATAAGCAGAAGTGACTTAGAAAAGATTAGCAATTGATGGGCCTACAAATAGAGACAATGACAAGAAATTAGGATGTACATCAAGGTGTTATGTGCATTTCTTTTCCCAAGGTCCCAGAATCTGGTAAACTTAGTTGAAGCTTCAGTTGAGGATAGAGAATAAAAGGCCCAAACCCAGCTTTTAGTATCTGCAGCCAGAACTGGCAAGAGCTTAAGTGTAATAGAGAGCACAGGACACTCAGGCTCAGGGCTGCCCAGTGTCATAAGCACACTCCCACTAGTTGTAACATGCACAGTAGTCCACATACAATGGCTAGGACATATATCCAACACAGGCACATGTATTAGTAATAGTACACACATGTAGGCACATGTAATAGTAGGGCATGGCCAGCTGAGTACAGAGCCAACATGTAGATGGGGTCACCTTGTACCTTAGTAGCTCATCTTTTGGCTGCTGAAGATGGGATAGAAGTCAAATTTTGTCACCCATATGTGAATAGGATTCCAAGAAATGGTAGGAAACCTTAGTCTTGCCAGTCCATCCCATTTGCTTCCTGATTTTCTATCCATACACTCATCCCAAATGAGTCAAGGAAAAACAAAACAAAACAAACAAACAAAAAAAAAAACAAAAACAGAAAACCTGTATGACAAAGCATTCTTCAGAAATAATCCAATGTCAACATTTATTTTTAAATTGTATCGAATTATACTGGAGGAAATCTGTTAAGCCAGACTGGTTTTTTTTCTTCTTCCTAAGAGTGTGGCAACATTTATTGATTTCTGTCTGCGTGGGGGCTTGATTAAAACTAGAAAACGAAGAATTTGCAATGCTATAATACATTTAGAATAAAGTAGCTTAGACTTGAAAAAAAATTAAGGGACCAATCAACATTTCCTATTATGTAACTTACTTAACAGATTTTCTTTAAAAGCTGCATTTCATATGTAGACATGCTCTTTTAAAAGGCCTTCCAACCTATTGTCTACTACATACCATACCTTCCTTCCAGAAGGGGTGGTTCTGGCTTCTACGCATAAGATGTGTGATGTTCATTTTAAAATTACTAGTAGAGCCTGCTATTGACCATCTAATTATGCCGAGTTCCATTTATAAACATAGCTAACCACTAAGTTTATGGAGACTTTTTGTGCGGCTTTAATAGGATATTGATCGAGAGCATAGTTTGAGTGGCCTGCCATTGAATTGTGTAATGGCAAACAAAGGCAAGGTCATAGTGACTGTTCGTGCTGGGGCTGCAGTCTATTTTTTATCATCATCTTTTTGTTTTTTCCTTTAATGCTGAAACCCAAATGGTTTCTTTCAAATGAAGGCCTTTCTTAAGAATATAAATTATTTAAAAAAATAATTTCTACTCCATTGTCATTGTTATTGTATGCCTTAACAGAGAAAGCCAACAGGCTGCCTGCTCAGACAAGTTTCCAAGTTACCCTACTTCGGTATAGACAGAGAGAACTGAAACTATGTAAGTGGTGACCCCCAAAGGATGGGGTACCAGAGACTCCTCATCTGAGGTCCACTTTTTCATTAGTCTTTCCATGCAAGAACAATTTATATTTTCAAGTTTTAGCTTATTCCTACCAAAGCCTCATTTTCCTACTGTGCCCCGCAGCTGAGTTAATTCAGTATTTCTGCCATGTCAGGTTAGCCCTTGGTCAATGGTTCATATACATTTCTGGCCTGAAAACCTGTGTGCACGGGTAAGGGCACTGGAAGCCATACCAAGGACTTGAAAAAGAAGTTTAAAAACGAACTGTATTGGGAACTCCGTCATGATTTCTGCGTGAGAATATCAACAGTTCACATTCCCAAGGCAGGAAACAGCCACTAGGGTGCCACCTCATGCCAGGCTGAGGCACAGGCCTGTTCCATTCACTGCCACTCTCCATTGACAAACAACTCAGGAACCCTGAAGTCCACCGGGCAACCAGGCTTTGTGGCAGAGCCAGGGCAATTCATCTACTGGACTTTAATAGATTCTGCAGCCATGCAGCAGGAACCAGGGCACAGGCTGAGTAGCTGAGAGTGGTTTTCACACCCAAGGATTCTAAGGCCAGCCACAGTGTGCTGAGAATCCTGGCTTTGCAGAATTCCAGGGCTGTGAAGTCATCCCGAGCCACGAAGTTTACTTAACCCTTACAGCCGGTTTGGGTGTACAAACCACGATGGCGATCGGAGCCGGCAGACCAGAGGCACAATGGGCTGTGTGTATCTGTGGTTTTATGCTTTCCCACCGAGGCCTTTAAGGTTTCAGAGTCACTCCAGCAACTTCAAGGAAAAGAGTCAGCACTTTAGAAGGAAATGAGTAGTAGTGGAGTTTGGAGCAGAACTTTTTGAGTTCACACCAGGAGGGACATTTGGCAGCCTCAGAGCACATACTTTGAGGAAACGCTGGCACACAATAAACAAACGAGAGTGGGCTTGACAGAGAGCCCTTGAAGCAGCGACTTTCAGCAGCTAGCAGAATGGGCTCTCCATGGCAGCTCATGGGAGGGGCCTATCTGAAAATGCCTGTAGAGGGCTTTGTGTAATAAAGAGCCATCTCAACAGATGGCTCCTGTCTCCTCCTTCATGGGATTATGCTAAAACAACCTCAGTGATTCGGAACCACGGTCGCTCCCGGGAGCCTCTGCCCTGTACTGAATTCTTCCTTTTCTCTGGCCCAGCGTGCAATAGTCAGTGTTTTCTCCCTCTTGTGGAACAAGGTAATAAATAACGAGAAGTGCTTTCAGATGGTCCTGCCACGTGGTGTGGAGACGGGCAACAGAACAAATCCATACTTTCAGCTACAGTACTTCCTTTGCTACAGTTCACAAACATTAGATGACAGTGGCAAAAATGAAAGGGACGAGGGTGAGGGAGTTCGTGGGTGACTGCAGCTCCTATGAGCCAGTTGGAGTCAGTGGAGTCCAGCAGATCCTTGAATCCGATCCAGGCTTTTATTGTCAAGCAGTCCGGCTGTCTAGTCTAACTCTCACCTAGGAATTTATGAGGCTAAGCTTCTCTGTCATTGCCACCTTGGAGGTGGCACTATCCCATACAACAGAATCAGCTTATAGTTATTTCAGTGACTTTTCATTTGCAAATACTGAAATAGCACTAGCCACTCTGCTCCAGTTAAAGCCTCACTAGGATCCTGGGGGAAGTAAATATTTTTACGATCAAATTTAGAAGGTTAACACACGGTATCTGGAGAGAGAAACCCTTCAATGCAAGAGGACTGTTTCTGAGTAATATGAAGTGTCCACACTGTGTGTGGTCAGAACTAGCTGTGACTGTGATGAAGAAAATAACAGGTCAGGGTGGATCACCAAGGAAGAAATTCAGAGGGAATAAGGAACTCTGACATGGGGACCAGTAAAATATCCACAGCACGTGAGGCACAAAACAACAGCGATCCAAGAGGTGTGTACCCTGTGGATAGGTGGAGCACAGTGCTCTCAGGGCAGTGAGAGGATCCTGCATGATACATTATGATAGACACATGCTGTTACACCTTTGTGGAATCACTAGGAATGTATAACAGGAACAAAAGCACAAGAGGAAACCCTAATGTAAACTCCAGACTTCAGTTAATAACTCTGTGTCAATATTGGCTCACCTATAGGAAGAATTGTATCAAACTACCCAAAGTCGTTAATAACAGGGGAAATGGTTAGAGATGAGACATAAAGGACCCTGTTTTGCCAACTGAAAATTGTTAACCTAAAAACTACTCTAATATATGCTCCTCCTCAGGACTGTTGATGTAGCTAATTGGTATGGGACTTACCTAGCATGTTGAGACTCCGGGTTCAATATACAATACCACCAGAGTCAAAAATATGAAGTCTACTTCATAATTGAAAGCAAATCATACTGAAAATGAATCTAGGGAAAATATAATTGTGTATTTTATTTGTTCAGTTTTATATTGTAGTAATCCTGTAAAAAATGCAGTAAAGATATATCACCTCAAGAAATGATTCTCAATCAAAACCCAGAATCCTTTGCTCTGTTTTACTTTATGATGAAATTACAGGAGCAATCACAACAAAGGCTTGCAGGAGTAAGATGCTCAATATCTCTGAGTACCACAGCATCCTTCATCTGTGAGAAGGGACACAGTGCCCACATGTTTATCCCAAAATACAAAGTATGTACCTGATAAAGTCTCATTCACATATTTTTCATATTCAAATTGAACAATGCTGGGTTAACAACATCCTGGCTAACACGGCCAGTTAGCTTATTTCTATATCAAGGATGGAGAGTGCTCCTCAGACCCACTTATCTGCAAAAATTCCCCTGCATTCCTAAAACAGGGTCTCAGCTCTCCCCGTGTGGGTGCAGGAAGAGAAGGGGGAACACATTTCTGAGGAATGAACAAGGACTCCTTTTCTTTATGCAACTTGGATGGTATGCTCTGCTAGGTAGTTTTGTCAACCTGACACAGACTAGAAAGAGGGAACCTCAACTGAGGAACCGTCTCAGTCATGGTCTGTGGACACATCTATGGGGCATTTTATTGATTAATGATTGATGTGCTTGTGCCAAGCCCACTGTGAAAGGTATCACTCTTGGGCAAGTATTCCTGGGTTGTCTAAGAAGGCAGACTGAGCAAGCCAGTAAGCATCATTCCTCTGTGGTCTCTGCTTCAATTCCTGCCTCCAGGCTCCTGCTTTGGCTTCCTTTGATAATAGAGTATGACCTGTAAGCAAATAAACCCTTCCTTCCCTTAAGTTTCTTTTGGTCAGTGTTTATCACAGGAATAGAGAACTAATTATGGCATATGCCTTTGAGAAAAAAGGTGTTCAGGTTGAGAAACAGCGCATGGGAATTCCTACTGTAGTAGCCAAGGCAATCTATAAAATAAACCTTGACAAACCTAGATTAAAGATCTACAAGGAAGAGAGGGTCTCTGGCATACAATGACCAGTTTGGCCTGAAGCCATGGTTTAGCTGATGTAGCCCAGTCCTCTTCTTGCCAAACAGTTGCAGTCAGCACAAGGCCATGTATGAGTGAGTCCTGGAGTGATTACACAGCGGTGTGCAGAATCAGAAAGCAATGAGAAGCTGAAGGATGCTCACAATGCCAGGCCTTTGCTAACCAGCCCCCTACACAGGCACAGGAAACAATCCAAGACATTCTGCAAACTTAGCCCCAAGGGCAGGCATCCCCTCTGGCAGTCTTGAAGGAACATGTAGAATTCACTTGGCAATCATGCTGCCTTAGACTGAGTGGAGGGCTAATCAATCTTGGCTATAAGACCTGAAAGGAAAATAAGGGAAAGGAGGAAGGGCGAGATGCCAGGGATGTTTCTGAGCTGTCTGGCCTCTTCCACCCCCAGACCTTGGAACTCTGCTGGTAATGAAGACTAATGCAAGATTTGAGCAGCCAAGGCAGAATGAAATGGGCTAGAGCTCTAATATTAGAGTAAAAAGGATTTTTTTTTTAAATCAAAGCTATGCTTGGATCTCAATACAGCTTTAATAAATATACTTCCCTCTAATGCCGTTATGACTGATACATTCTGATAAAACATACTCTTTATGTGCTATTATTAGTAAGAGTATAAGAAATATGTAGGATATTGACCACTTTTAATGTATGTGCATTATTATCTGTCTATGGCCAGATCATAGACTGGCTAATCAACCATACACTAACCAGGGAAGCACATGCCTTCTTGTTCAACAAAGCCATCTAGCTCCCTGTCAGCTGGTACTTTGGACACCTCTCATAATACAGCCGCAGGATCTCCATTGAAGTCCACCACCTGCTACTTCTACTGTCTTCCCTTGAGGATTCTACCATTACCACCCAGAAGTACCTCACCACCAATGGCAGCCTCTCTGACTGCCAGAATTCTAGCATGCACAGTGGCCTTTCCAACACTTAACCTGCCTGGTCTTAAACAGAAAAGTTTCTCAAACTCTCCTGAGTTAGTCTCAAAGTATAGATGTAGCTACATCAAGGCTTAGCTGAACCATTTACTCACTGTTTAACTTTGAATAAAAGACTTCAACTAGATAAATGATCCTTAGGATCACCTCCTGTAACCTTAGAGTTTGGTGCAAGGATTAAATGAAGCACCCTTCTCCAAGGCCAAGCAGAGTACTTAGCAAACAATAAACATTCAAGAACCCCTGGATTTTCCTTCAGGCTCACATCATAGCCTATCTTTTGGACCCTCAAGATTCTTCCAGCCTATGATGACTAAAACAAGAGCTGAAAGAATCCAGGCTTGGAAGACCAGGCTGGCTTGACTTTTCTGGCATCTGTTAGGGCCAACTGGTTTACCTGGACATCCTTGTAAGCCTGTAACACATACATCAGGTGCTACAAATTCTTTTCCTTCCATAAACGGCTCGATACCACTCAAAAGTCATGATTAACAATACCTTTAGTATATTGAAGTAGGTAGAGGATATGAGTAAACTTTTGTTATTTATGTTTAATTTCACTTTATTAATTAAAATTATCCATTTATTTTAAATCCTGACTGCAGTTTCCCTTCCCTCCTTTCTTCCCATTCTATCCCCCCACCTCTTCCACCCCCTACCCCCATCCACTCTTCCTTTGTTCAGAAAGGGGCAGGCTGTCCATGGGTATCAACAAAGCATGGCATATCAAATTGCGGAAGGACTAAGCTCCTCCTCTTGTATTAAGGCTGGGTAAGGCAATCCAGTATAAGGAATAGGTTCCCAAAAGCCAGCCAAAGCATTAGGGACAGTCCCTGCTCCCATTTCTAAGGGTTCCACAAGTAGACCAAACTACACAACTGTCACACATATGTAGAGGGCCTGGGTTGGTGACATGCAGGTTTCCTGGCTGTCATTTAGGACTCTGTGAGCTCCTATGAGCCCAGGTCAGTTGTTTCTTTGTGTTCCCTTGTAATTTCACTTTTAAACTGAGACAGAACAGATAGTCACTTTAGGAATGCTTTTAAAACAGAGATGTTCTGAGGGGGGGGCAACTGTACTTCTGAGGTGGGAAAAGAAGACACAGAAAGTCAAAGACAGACAGACTTCCATGCTTCTTGGACTATCATGTCATAACAAACTTACAATCAATGGGCCTTTGATCAACAGAACTGGGTAGTGGCATGTACTCTTCTGTCACTGTTGTAGTTGGTATCGACAAGCTGGTAATGACCACGCTGTAATGTGCCACTCAAACTGAGAGCATTAGCATTGCTTAAAGGTCAGAAACACATTCTCTTAAATGCAGAATTCCTTAGAAATAAGAGGAACATTCAAGATCTTTTAAAGCCAAGTTCACATTATGTGCCCAGGCCTAGGAGAGACATTCAGTATTGGTCCTTGCCACAACTGCCTCACATTAAAGTACTTAATTATTCCTAGTTTAAAGATATTGGCTTTTAAACAAACTCAATGGGACAGTTCCTTTAAGGAAACAAAAAGGGGTTTTCTGAAAGAATTAATGCCTTATGAGATGAAATACAATTTGAAGGCAAATTTGAACCAAATCAGAGTGAAACTATACTTACTTTGTGACACTCTTACTAGCTCGGTCACACTGAAAACACCTGATGTGACAAAACTGTCCTGGAAGCCCAAATGTCCTGTGGAAACAAAATCAGAAGAAAACCAAGTGTCATAAATAGAAACTGCTCAACAACACAAGCATAAATACTCGTCACTTTATGATTAAGTGTGCAAGGTCTAAGTGCAGACTCAGCCCCCTCGGTGCTCCTGTGGGAGGGGGCACAGTCATCTGGTAACAGAGACAGCTTTTGAGTTGAGTCTCGAGGTTGTGGAAAAGTTTTAAAACTACAGCTGGGTGTTGGGTGATTTTTGAGATGCTTAAAAAAATCAACAGGAAACATGAAACAAAAGACAATTTACAACAAAAGAAAGAAAAGAGATGATCCCCGAGACTTAGCAATGAAGACCCAGCATCCCTGGGAATCAGCCAGGACAGCCAAGCTCTACAATGGTTTGAAACATTCATCACAACAATGTCTGATCGGGTTTAGTTGCCTGTTCACTTAAATCAAATGAAGTTTAAAGATATTCCCTTCTTTTCTAGAGGTCTTACAGAGGGAACTCTGGAAGAGCCGGAAAGGAAATGCAAATTCAGTCCTTGAAATGTGGAAACAAATCATTTTGTATACACACACACATACACACACACACACACACACACACACACACACACACACACACACACACACACACATTCATATTTGTTTAGAGAAAAAAAGGCTTTGTGTTGGTTGATTTTTTTAAAATAAAAATATATATAAATGGCTCAAAATTGTTTCATCTTTAAATTTTGTGTTTGCTTAATTTTAGTTGGATATAATTAATTTTCTCTAAACTCTGATTTTGCATCTATCCACAAACACTGTACAACTTCATGATGTATTCAGAAGCATTAAGCTTACAAATGGCAAGGGGTGCTCAGTGTGATACAGGTGGTTTCCATTCCTTCACCTACAGTTTTCGTTCTGTGTCTTACAAAGCATATTCTACTTGCCAGATTTGTTTGCAAAGTCAGCTTAATCTTTACCTGGTTTAAATATGATGAACTGGAGCAAGGGTTAGCTGAAGAGATTAAAAATAAAAAAGAAAACCTGTTCTTCACAATAAGACATATACCTTAAATTTAGCAAAAGAAAATGGAGCAATCTGAACATAAAGCAACCCATTTTTTTTTATGCATGCTGCATAAAAGCTAGATTTCGTACATGGCTGAGGGGAAGAAAACTCCTGTACTTCAATGCACACATACCAGAAAGTTTATCAGATGCCACATATAAACATGTACAGAAAGGATCATGTTCTAGAGGATCATTAGCAGAGCTATGAGTTCTTCTTTTGATTACAAGAGAGTTTTGAATAAGGAAGGATTCTGATATATTATAGGATATCTACAGTACTAAAAATAGTTCTAAACTTTAGGATATATACCAATCATATATATATATCTGTTCAAAATGTAATGGCAAATGTTCACCTCGAACATTCTTAAGGACTTCTATGTATCAAAGCGACCTACAGACAGGTGTGTCTAGGGGTCTTACTTAGTAAGTGTGGAGCTACTGTCTCTTGGACTGGGAGAAGTGAGAAGTAAAAACTTCAGCAAATAAATAAAAAATTCTCTCAATGAGGTCTTTTTCAAAACAGATCATGACATTCCTTTTTGTACTGGGGACCATTAAGATCACATTTACCTCACAGACCATAACAAAGGAAATCCGCAACAAGGTCCATAAATGTGGACTCAATGCACACAACATCCAGGAAAACACAGCTGAATGGGAAGTGAAGCTCTTGCTCATCTCCCTTTGTCTCACACGTTATGGCTTACATTTGCTTCAATACCAAACCCTGAAAGCCTGTATTTTCAGAAAAGACTAGTAAGAATTTCTGAACTAAGCAGTACATAGACCTGCCACCTTAATTCTGCCACCCCAAAGCAAGTCTATCTTCAAGACTAGTTTGAGTCTGCTGGAAGGACTTGGGATGAGGGTGACCTTCATCATCACACACTGAGTAAACAAATTTGTAGAAACTAGATTCATGCTTAGTTTGTTCACCACTGGAATCTCTATGCCTCAAGGTGGCTAGTGAATATTGGTGAATAAAGAGATGAGCGAATCTTTAAACCATTGATGCTCAAAGCTTTTTCTTTGGCTTTCCTGGATTCCAAACTTCTAACTAAGCATCCACTGGAATGCTATCCAAACATCTTATGGGTAGCTTTGGATCCAACATAACCAAAATCTTTAGTTTTTCTATGTTTCATATCATCCTCACTCTGGCATTATACAATTGCCTTATCCCATGTGTCCACATTGATTGGGTTTCTAGTATATGTTGTTTCATTTCTCATGTTTCTAGCTTTCCCAAGATTGAGGTTGAGGGCATCCCCAATTTTCACCACCATGATGGGGAGTCTCCAAACCATCTGCTGTCTACTTATTCATTTACTCTTTTGGCATACTCATCACTCTGCTCTCTAATCTGAAGCCAGGCAGATCTGACTGTTCACTCACTTAACACATATTTACTTAGTGGCTACCATGGGCCAGGCACGGTGCTGGATCTATGGTTCCTAATTTCAGAGAATTTGCATTTTAGCCATACAGAGTTTAAAACAGATTATTAGAAAAAGTATACACAGTCTATGTGACATGAAGGGAACATGCAACAAAAGCAAGAGAAGGGATGGAGAGGGAAAACCTTTCCTAACAGGTGCTGTCTGAAAGGTACTGAGAAAACCGTCAGGACAGGGAGTGGTTGAGCTCTTTGTCAGGTGCACCAAGGCTCCAAGGGAGGAGAGTAGCAAGTACAGAAGAAGCCAATGAGTGCAGTGCACACTGTCCTATCAGAAATCTTGCAAGAGTCCCACAGGCGTAGCATCAACACCTTATGGCTTTGTCACTTCCCACCTGTCCTTCAGGATCGAGTCTCTTGTTATCTCTATCAACCATCTGCCCTAGCCAACCTCACTTCTAGAAGGACTTCTTTCTCTGTTCTTAATACTGACCAGATGTGCGATGTGTGGCTCTGACACAGTAGCCAGCACACACAATGACAATTCCCCTTTTCTCATGTTGCCTGTGCCCTCCTTGAGTGGGTAGTGTCTATTCTGTGTCATTGTTGCCAACCCCAGGGATAGTACTTGGCAAGCAGGTGGTACTCCAGGGAGACCCTAAGTGAACAGAACTCAAACTGACCTCATTTTTAAATAAAAAACAGCCACAGAATTTGTTCTCTCTCTCTCTCTCTCTCTCTCTCTCTCTCTCTCTCTCTCTCTCTCTTTCTCTCTCTCTCTCTCTCTCTTTCTCTCTTTCTCTTGTAATAAGGTTGAACTAAACCAAGCACTGGAAAATCAAGCCATTCAAATACAGCTAAGCCATACATACATATTCCTTCCAAACTGAACAGGACTGGCACAGGAAAGACAACACACTTCTATGTGGCTTCTGTAGAGAGGGCAATGTGGCTTCTGCTAGAGAGGGTGCCATTGGGTATGTGCAATGGTTGCCATTCTTGTCCACTGTTCAGGACAGCGAGCAAAAGCAGGGTCAAAGGACAGAACTGTTCAATGGACATTGACACCTGCCTCCAAGAAATCTAGTTTTACACTTAAACTAGGATCATGGTAACTGAGAACATCACTGCAAAAATAATTTAACCCTTCTCTCAGTAGCCTACTGTCTCAGGATAAAGTGGACATGAACGGATGTATGCAAAACGAGTGGGAATATTTCACACGCTCCCATGGTAGCATCTCTTCTTCATAGTATACCTGAATTATTAGACAGATTGTATTTATAACTTGTCCCTGACAGGCAGAAGGGCCGTGTAAACACTCTATTTAAGTGGCTAGTTTTGTTCCTTCACTAGTTATTTGGAAACCTGCTGATGAACAATGCTAGGTGACAGCAATAAGACAGGAAACCTAAGAAATGATGGAAAAAGTGAGATGGTAGACATAATTACTAAACAACCCCAGCGGATTAATCTTTCATTCTCACACACAGAGAGTCACAAAAATGACTTGCAGGAAAATCACACTGATCGGGTTGTTCTAGTTTATTTGCAAGATGAAGAAAAAGTGGAAACAAAAATACAAAGCAAATTCTGGTAGTTTGAAGTACAGATGCTATTAATGATACAGATCTCTGTGAATTCTGGAACTGAGTAAACACAGTCAACTCTGGAAACACTTTGAGATTTCCATTTTGAGCAGGGCCTCTTAGAAATGATGGGAAAACACGGACCACTGTTAAGTACATCTGACATGACGGGTGCAGGGTTACCCTGTTCGATGGCCTAGGTCTAAGGCTAGAACAACTGTATAGGAACTGAAATAGGGACAGGCATTGTTACATTTTAAAAGAAGGCTAAAATGTTCCTTCACTGAAGTCTGCTCAATGAATTCCCAAGTAGAGAACATAGGTTTTGATACTGGGAGTCAGCCATTCTCTGTGGGGAGGGAGGAGCCTCTCTGAAACAGCAGAATGTAAGGAGACTTTCTTTTGTATGTACTCAGGGAAACTGTTCAATTTACCTCAGTGATATCAGCAATTATCATGGGAACTGATATTCTCTGGAAACCAAATCACATTTCATGGAAAGACTGTACATCTATCTACCTTTGAATGTTAAGGCAGGGAAGGAAAAGTTAGATTTGCTGGAATGTGGTAACCCACTGAACTGCCTAGAGGTTGGGGAAGAGAGTCAGAAACAAGGCATTGTGAGGGCTGGCCATTAAAGGAAGCGGGGTGTCTCTACACAGTGAAGTTTGTATCTAAGGAGAATATGGATAAGACTTAGACAAGACTAGGTATTTTTCATGTTCAGATAGCAAGGCTGTCCCTGTCCTGAATTATCAGATCTCATCTGGTTTTGGATGTAGGCTGACTGTGGTGCATAGTTGGTTTGATTAAGCAATGTTTTCCATTATCTTCTTAGTAACTGAGTCTACACCTTTAGTAAATTGCAGGCTAAGAATGGAGCATTTCAAGGCCATGGTCCTTGGCCACAGAGAAGGAAAAGGATCCCTTATTTTCACCCTATCTTTTTCCAGCAGTATTCTGGGTGTCTTGGGATGTGCAGCCACTGTACCAGCTTCTCAGAGGCCACTAGTTCCTAAAGAAAGCTCTTCCCTGAAGACCATTTCTTCCTTCTGTGTACTGAACAAGGGTACGGGTGCTTGAGAGATACAGCTCCATGTATTTTTGCTGCACGTGTCTATGTTACTAGCCTCTCACCTTGTTGACATCATCTCTGCACTCTTGCTAGTAAACAAGAAGGGCATTGCTGTCCCTTATGAACTTACACTGTCAAAGAGCCCAGCACAATCCCATTCTCTCTGTGCAGTATTTGGTCAGTGGATTAGATAATCTTATTCGATGGGCCCTCTATTGCAGCATGTAAATTACTGTCATTATTGACACTCAATTTGGATATCTTAGAAAACAAGTCTTTTAGGAGTTAAATGGAGGCCTTTACTTCTTTGAGCTTAATAAGGCCAAATTCTAACGTTAGCTTAATTTATGTTATATGATGACTAAATTATTTGCCTTTCATTGGATAAATCTGTGATATTTCTGGCTTCTGGAACAATTCCTCGTATTAAAAACATGAAGAATTTGTAAAGACATAAGAATGATATAATACATATTATTTTGCCTATGTGGGGGCGAAACAAATATCAGTAACATTTAATTAAACTAAATTTGATTGCCTGGTGATTTTGCATAGTTTGTTTGGTTTGTTTGAGTTACAAGTGACTGAATAATTAATGAAAGGACCACATTTATTAACAAAACATCTAAAATTCAGAGTAATTTTTTTTTAATTTATTGGTATATGTCTGTGAACACTAGATGTATGGCATCATGAAATAACCTGGATGTGGAAGGAACCATCGAGGCCACTTATTAGTTGAGTGAGCAATACTATTTTTAAGAAAGATATTTAGATTAATAAAAGTCAAGGTTTTTTTTTTAATCAATCCATTATGTGTTTTACCACATAAATTTCTAAATATCTCAATTTTTCCCTTTGGTAAAGGCAGAATAAATCTATCTCTCTCCCACACTTCAAATACCCAAGGATGAGCTCTCAAGCCAGTTCCCCCTCCTCCAGGCTGAAAATCCTTCCATGCAAAAACAAAAAAAAATTGTTTCAAAACAAAACAAAAAAAATACTTTTGTTATTTTTTTTTAATGATAGTAAATTAACTTCCCCATCTCCCTGAAACATTTTGACCATGACAGCAATGGATGTTTTGAAAGGGGAGACTTGTGTAAGAACAGAGAAATATTGATTTTGGGGACTATGTTTTCAAATATACAATTGAAATATAAACAAATGGAGAAAAAATTTGCATCAACTAAGTTAAGCCATTACACTTAGTATAGAAGAAGCATTAGTTTACACATTTGATTTTTAAAAAATTAATTTGATGCTTTTAAATTAACTTAGTTTTGAACTAAAAGGGGGATTTGGACCATCCTTATTTCTTTCATGTTCTAAATCAAAGGTGCCTACAAACATGGACAGTAACAAATGGTAATTGACAAATGGCGGGAACCATTTGTAATAACTCTAGCTTCTACCACGAACCCTTGCATATATTAGGGGAAAATAAGGAAATTTATTCCCTGAATACATCTGAAAATGATTATGTTAAATGAAACAGACATGGAACTGGATCACCCGAGGGTTACTCTGGTTCATGGGTGTAAAACAGCAGAAAACCTTCATGGTCCATCACCCGGCCTTTCCTTTCTAGGTCTAATTCATGTGGCTGTGAAACCATTAACAGAGCTCAGCTCACTAAACCAGCATAAGACACGGGCAATGGCAAGGAGAGACGATGACCAGCAGCTATGTGCCAATTTTAAGGCACTCAAAACTGATTTTGGTTCACTAAGCATGGAAAGAAAATCATTGATGAACTGAAGCAATACATCGTTAAAAAATGCTTTCAATTACATTTCCAAGGCTACAGAGAAAAGCCGGTCTTGAGAGCTATTTTATACATAGGGATATGTAGTTTTCCAAATTCCATAACATTAGTTAATATTTAAGATCACAAAGACCTTCCGTTGTTTAGGCATTTTGCTTTGTATAATCTTTGCAATAATTACTCTATCATTAATGCACAATTCATGGGTGTTTATTCAATCATAGAGTCTATATTTTACATTTCTGCAGAAAGTACTGCAGGTTACAAATTGTGTAGGCCACAATACTTTGAAATTTGCTGGTCTAGCACAAGCACAAAGTATTTCAGAGGTACCAGATAATTCTTTGTGAAATATAACAGAATGAATTAGACTGTTCAGGCCACATCGGGTAAGCACAATGAAGGAACACTTTTTAAGACTTTAAAGTCATGTAATGCAATTCTAGGCTGGATTTCTCTTGTTAAAAAGAAGTAGAATGGGAGTGATTGGAAGAGAAAAGGGCCAATATTTGACAACAGAAATCAGCATAACCTTTTAACTGCGGCAGCCATGGGTGACTGCCCTTCGACCTTGGAAGATTATGTGGGATTTCAATGACAACAGCTGGAAGTGAGCATGTGTGAACAGAGTACAGATCTGAGGCCTGGTACAAAAGGCTGCACAATCTGGGCCCAGATCACAGTGCTGATTAGAAATTGTTTCCTGGTCTGGGCTTAATAGAGTGTGAGCAAGAAAGTTGGTGAGGTTTTTTATAAAGTTTTCTTTTAATTGTTCTCCCCCCCCAACACACACACCAAGCAAATAAACATTGGTGGATTTTGTTATCCTCCATTTTCTTCACCAGCTGTAAGATTCACATTCTCATATGAAACAGGACTACAGAACATGGCAAAACCTTTTTGTTTTGTTTACATATTACATTTCAAAAAGAAAGTATCTTGAAGTTTAATAATGCTTTCCTTGAGTGCTTAAAATGATCTCTGCTGTGGACATTTCACTGGAAACCATCACAGATAGAGGCGGGATGCACACATACACAGACATAAACACAGACACACAGACATGCACACACACACACAGACACACATGCACGCAGACACACAGATACACAGACATGCACGCACACATGCACAGACACACACAAACACATGCACACCTGCACAGACACTCACACACGTGCACAAACACACACAGTGGTGGCTGTGGTGGTGGTGGGGGATTAGGAACTATAACTTTGTCATCAGCAGTATAGAACATACTACACGTTCTCAGTGCAAGTGGATGAATGAACGTCATCAATCCTACTGTTTTGTTTTCTTGGCATGCAGACTCCTGCTACTGTGTAAGAATTTCATGATTTCACCCTTTTCTTTACCTTACTTCATGAATACACCAGTAATGTTAAGTCTGTAGGTTTGCTTACCCAACAAGGACATAAGAAACGGTGAATCCAAAAGAGGTTAACCTAACCTGGTAGCTACAGGGATAATAGCTCAGAGATACGATCACTTTAATCCACGAAACCCTCATTCCCTGTGCTGAAGCAGATATGCTGACGCAGGTGTACTTTCACTTCTCATTGCTCCGAAACCACCAAAATGATGCCACATGATTACTGAAAGGACACGGTGCTATGACTCATTTATGCTGTTTTGGTTTTACAGTGCTCTCCATCTTACCTTCCACCGCTCTGGATTTTGCTGATTACTCTTGTTGCGATTTCAAATTAGCAATTACTTAGCTCCAGAAGAGGTGGCCTTGCAACTATGCAAATAATTACCTGTGTTTGGCAAAGCCAACCTGGTTGAATGGTATGAACAAACAGAATATGGTGGCACTGTCTTCCAACTCAGACATGGGCACCTGCCCACACCCTTCTATAGCAACTGTGCATGTTCTCGTAAATGAGCCATTGGAAAGCGTGTTTTAAAGAACAGACCAAATCCATTTACTGTTTCAAAATTCTATAAACAGAGTATTAAGGAATTCAATCCCCAGAGCAACTATATGGGTGTTGGTCTTAGTCTCATGGGAGCTCCTGCCAAACTCACATATTTGTACAACTATTGGTTTATATTGTCCTTTGCTGCTCTCAGAGAAGGAAGGGCCGCTGTGTGAGATCTCAGTTCACTTTAGGACTGGGTCTGGCTGGTGACAGGTACACATGATAAATGTTCCAGAAGGCTGACCTAATTTCCGTTGAAGTGAGTGTTTTGCTAAGAACATTCCCTCAAAGTGTCAGCTTGCAACAGAGTCCCAAACCTGCCAGTGTCTGTTACCATTGCTTGTGAAACTTGACTTAAAATGAAGGTAATTTTGCCTTGTTCAGTAAACTTCTCCAGAATTAGTTTTAAATCTAACCATGTTTTAAGCACAGTTTCAGATGTGTAGTTATCGAACATGCTAAGTGTGATGTTAGTTGTTTGTGATTAGAAAAAGCCCAACTCTCTGAGCTAAATGTAAATTGGGATAGACCTGAAGTACATTTTCTTGCATAGGAGGATCCATATGGCAAAATGTTCATTCATTCATTTCGCCATTCAAAAATTATGTTTGCATGGTATTAACTTACACACAATGAAGTACTTTTACTTCACATATAACATAAATGTAAATGTTAATAATCTAATTTGAGTAAATCTTTGAGTAAAATAAAATTATTTTCTAAAGCAAATAACAAAGTTTGTTCAAAACAAACCCTCTGATAGGGTTTACTGGGTTATTCAAAAATAAAGGGGTTAATAGCACTCAGCTTCTAAATTAGTTCAAATAAAATAGGTAAAAATTTAACCCTTAAATATGATCTTATTTATGCATAAATTTACTTATTTGCAAGATTCATAGTAACTACAATTCAAATTTCCAAATATAATTTTAAATATAATTTATTTTTTAAATGGACCTAACGTGCATTTTTCCAACAGTAGATTAAGTTTTTTCATGGGAAAAGAATAAAACAGCTCTCCTCTCCCTAGTTTCACTATATTTTTTAAGAATCTGGTTTCCTGAAAACTCCTGTTGATATCTAATGTGTCCATGCTGTTTGCTCTAGAAAATGGGTATTTAGAATCTAGTTTCTAAAGTATTTTTCAAATGAAAGTCCTTTACATTTTTTAGGTAGGATACAATTGAATATTATGCATATTAGTGAGGAAAACCTCATTTTTTGTTAGGGCTTCCATATCCTGGCTCCATACCACAACATAAACAGAGCTGTCGGAAAACTTCACTAAAGATGGGGTCTTGATTCCTTGTAGCTCAAAATCAATGCTAAGAGAGTTTGGCCCTTTAGTCAGGACGATGATCGACACGCTTCACTTTGCTGACTTTGATCACTGAAGCACTTTGGGATGTAGGCAGTCGCCTCGATTTTAGGGACTAGAAGCTTTGTTCTCACAGAATAGACGGAGTTTCTCTCAGACTCTGCAGGAAGACATCACGCTCACATTCTCACAGTTACTGCACTGCTTCTCAACAGAGCCCTGAGCATTTCGAAGGGCTTGGCTTCCAGAGTTCAGAAGGAAACCGTTCACTGCAGGGCATTAGCACCCCAGCACAGTAGTCTTGGCCTCCTATTTGGACATTCCCCACCCCCAGTGGAGAAATGCTGCCTTCAGGCCTCACCATGTATTTAACACTGAATAAACTTATGTGGATAGTGATAATAATTGGACACGTTGGATCCAACGCACCAGTGCAAACTCTCAGAAGACAGGCCTTATAACTGCAGCTGCGACAGAAACCTGGAGTGATAGGTAAAACTGGAAAGGACACACACATTCTGTTCTCTACCCTTAGAACAAAGATGCAGGGGAAACAAGACTGAACATAGGACCCAAATGACCCCATGTTCCTACTGCTAAAGGAGGAGAATACCATCCCAGAAAACACAGGCTGCACGGTGTCAACCAGGCAGTCAGTCTAATGATGGCCTCAGTTACCTGCTAGTTGAGGACTAGGGTGACTCCGCCAGCTCACTGTGAATGTTTGCTGTCACTAATCATTATGCCATTTTCCACAATACCTATCATTTCCCCAATAGTAAGAAGTAAGGGCAGATACCCAGAATCAAATTGACAAAGTCCTTCTGCCTTATAACTTAGTTCAATTTCTGTCCCTAGCCCAAGGAAACCCATAAAGCTCTGCAAACAGGCGTGCAGAATATTCACAGATGAGGCAGGAACTCTCTCTCTCTCTCTCTCTCTCTCTCTCTCTCTCTCTCTCTCTCTCTGTCTTTGTCTCTCGCGCGTACGCACACACACACAAACACACACACACACACACACACACACGCACGCACGCACGGAGTGTTTGTGTGCATGTGTTTAACTTCATGTATGTCCTAGAATACTCTTACGAAGAAAAGCTTATTTGAATCATATACACACTGTCAGGGACACACTAAGCACTGTTCACTACTATAGGCATCTCTCTCTGACTCTGATCTTACAACCAGTGCCATGAAAGGCATGTGCTGTGGCTATCTTGAAGGTGGAATCCTCTGGCCACCACTGATGAATCCAATATTATCCTGCTTTATTTTTATAGCAACTCACTTGTACAATTTGGGGGGTTCCAATTACCATTAAAAGTGTTAGAAGCCAAGTGTGATTTGTTTTTAAAGGTACTTTAAATATTTTCCTAAATTATTTTTTCTATAGCTTGACTCACTCAATAAACACTTATTGCCGCTAACCTAGGAACCATATATGGGTGAACTCAGAACATATACCAACAAACTCTGTGTCCTCAGTCTAGTAAAAACAACTTTAAGGGAGGTGTAATGATGACTTCCTGATATTATTTATACATTATGAGTGTTTTAATTAGTACAGACACACACTTTGTTTGAACCAATCATAATTCCATGCACTGATTACTAGGGGGATATTTTTAAATTTTTATAGTTTATCATTTGTTTTTATATAAACATAGGTCTTGGTTACTATCTTTGTGACCTGAAGGATGTTAACTACATTTTCATCAATTCTTTAGGAACACTTGTTGGATCCCCCTTGTGCTCTGGGCACTGTAGCAAGCAAGAGGCTTCACATATTGGAACTTAAGGTCCTTGCAGTCCAGTGGGGGTGGGCATGTGAGACTGGATCTATGGAAGGGTTCAGGGCTCTCAGGGAAGAAGCAGCTTCAGAGAAGACTGGTCAGGAAATGCTGGCTGGGGCCTCAGGATGGTTTGTACAAGCCTGGCAAGACCTGCATTAGTAGCCATGTAAAGCTGAGAAGAGGTGACACATCTCTTCATGTGTCCACAGATGAAAAGAAACAAAGGCTGATAGTTTGTGAGTGCTCACTCTAAGACTGGACTCCTCTCTGTTTTGCCCTGTGTCATTGCCATCTTGCTGTGGTAACCTTGATTTTCCAGCTAAAGCAGCTGAGCACAGCCTTGTAGTTTCCAGGCAAGTAACTCAAGGCCATATAGCCATTGACTACCAGGCAGGATTTCAACTCAAACAACTACTCTCAGCTGTGGCACCATTCCCAAACTTAATGATAAGACACCGGCTCCAGAGGCCTGAGCTTTGGGAATGAATCGGGAGATGATGCTATGGGCAGGATGACTTTTATCACTGTACAGGTATACATGCTTGGCTGCCCTGTATACAGCAGTTTTGTTTCCCATACCAGGTGGTTCTACTCAAAGCGAAACCTTAGCTTTTGAGCTCAAGATAATATCCTTCTCCAAACCCAGTAGGAAGGTTACTTCTTCCATCTCAAGCTCAGTAAACCTATAGTTTCTCACCATAGTTACTACTCCCTAATACCAATTCCCCTTTCCCAATACTCCTTCCCAATTCTACACAGTTTTATCTATCCTCATCCACTGCTCAGCTCACTGTTTCTCTTCTTAAGTAAAAGATCAAAGCTATGACATCTTTATACCAAACTCTATGAGAGAGAACCCCAGAAAGTAGAGGAGGGTTAGTGAACAAACAAATTTCTATGCTTTATTTGTTTGTTTGGCTTCAAAATGAGACTCTGAAGAAAATAAGACTTATCGCAAAAACAATCCCTTGTGAACTTTCTTTCCAGGTCAAAGTCCTGGGGAGGTGTTTAGCAATGAGTTACAGAATGCTGTTAAGAGCTGTGGCCTGGGAATATAGCTCAGTCAGGAAAGTACATGCTGTGCTAGCACAGGAGTGAGTGTAGAGTCCCCAGAACCATGTAAAAAGTCAGTGTGCACAAGGAGGAACCCTGGAGCTTGCAGGCTAGCTGGTCTTGCCAAATCAGTGATCTCTAGGCTCCTTGAGACCTTGTTTCAGATTAAGTTGGAAACCCACAGAGGAAACGACATCTAAAGTTAACCGCTGGCCTCCACATGCATGAACACCCATGGCTACAGGTGTGCACAAATGCTCATTCATGCCCTTGTGCACACACCATGGGGGCAGGGAACACCAAACTTTAGGAACTCATTTGGGTTTTGAAATGAAATTAGGAGATAAAGAAACCTAAGGAAGCCCTGAAGCTTTGTTGATTCACTCTTTGTACCTGAGGGCTCCTGGGGGATATGGACTTTTGTAGAGGCCTCCTGTGTATGAAACATGAAGGGGGGGGGGAAGGAAATCTCTCATGTGTCCAGGGTTTACCTCTCTGAACTCTACTTCTTAGCACCACAAGTGCACACTCTTTATATTAAGTGTGTACCCACACTGCCAGATATATCAGATATAAAGTCCTGTGACAGGGCAGATTCCAACATAAAATGGGTAACACACAGCTGCTTACATCTTGGTGGCAATTGACCTCTAAACAGAACTCTGAACCTTTCTTCTCCACTAGAAGAAAAGACTCGTGTGAGAGAAAGGTGGGCAGCACAGGACTGTGACCAGATCTTCCACTGGGCACACATCCACAGCTCATTTTCACTGATGGTTGAGGACCTTGGGGCAAATGATGGAATAATTTTGGTCCTCAACCTCTTATTCTGTCTATAGAGCGGGGACCGAATGGATTAATACAGAGATTCTCGCACTGCCTGGCAAAGGCACCACTCTCAAGTTTTGCTGATGCTATTCATGGGTGCCTCTGACTTGGTGATTCCAAAGAGCTCTCAGAAGAGATATTTCATTTTGTAATACTGAACTTTTGGCTGTTGCAAGAGTTCACAGAGTATTCAAAGATCAACAATTTGGTGTACAGCTTGCTGATTTGAAAAGAACTCCATACCTGTTTACGAAAACAGCAAACTACTGATGCTACAAAGTACACACACACACACACACACACACACACACACACACACACACACACACACACACACACACACACACACACACACACATACACACACACACACACACACACACACACACACACACACACACACACACACACACACACACACACACCACACAGACACACACACACCTTAGATCAAAGTTTCTTGGTATGCTTTTTCCCATGGGTGGCATTTGGTAAGGTCTGAACACAGTTTTTATTGTCACATCAGGGGCTGGTGGGGTTACTGACATTTAGTCACATTTAATTGTTAGGAAAACTGCTAAATATTTGACAAGGCACAGGACAATGACTCAGAACAAAAACACCAAGGGATGAGAAACTCTGATTTTTTAACTCACCTCCAGCATAGTATACACTCATTGATGCATCCAACTAAATTTACCAAAGGCCAACAATTTAGCTGTGACCTGTGAGAGCTGGAGTTATAGAATGAAGTTTGGTTAGGTGACTGCCATAATTTGCATAAGCATGAGAGTAGGCTACCTCTCAGGAGGAGCTCCTTGTGTAGCAAAGATGATGGAAAAGGGAGGAAGAAGCCATAGGGATATCAGAGATAAAAACCTCAACCTGGCTCTAGAAGAGTGTTTAGGAGATTCAGAGGCATGGGAGTGGGGGGAGGGTAGTGTGATGAGGAAGATGGAAGAGGGAAGAAGAAAAGGGGAGAAAACAGAAGGGAATTGGGTAGCATTTCAGCTGGTCATGACCAGACATGGGGCTCTGGGAAACACTACAGAGGTTGAAGAGTCTGGTACCCTTTCTTAATAGGAACACTATTCTCATTGGGGGAAAATTACTGCATAGGGCTGTGCTGGGCATCACAAGACATTTAGCAGCTCTCACTCCACCTTCCTTCTCTCCCATATGCTGAATGGAAGGAGGATGCTTCCTCCCCAGGCATTTTGACAAGGGGGAAAAGCCTCCACTGCATTATTTCTTGGTTTGAGCTTGGTTAAAGTATTAATGAGGTTCTGACAAGCATTAGGTTTGCAGTGATGTTTGCAGGCTCAGCCCATTCTTCTCCTGTGGTCTATTCTTACCGCAGCTTTTCACCCTTCCAGCAATAGACTTGTTAAAGCCTCATACTACATTTATAGTAGTGAAAACATAGCCACTAGCCCAGCACACCAAAGAGACTTCCCAAGCACACACAAAAATAAATAAATAAATAAATAAATAAATAAATAAATAAATAAATAATAGCCATTGCCATTTCACCTGAGATCCATCTTGACAAAGAAAGTCCTTCTAAAGTGTTCAAAGCCAACAGCTTTAAAGGCAGACTTTCAATATACTACTTAGAAAAGTAGTGGTTACTCCCACTTATTATAGGATCGGTTTATAAAATAGAAAATTCACTAGAAAAGAAAACATCCGCCTAAATGTCTATTCTTTGGTGGTTTCACTTTTCTCTTGAATTAATTCAAAATGTAACCAAACATTTCCATATAATAATTTCTGCATGGATTTCTCTCTCATTATTGAACACTAGAGAACCATGAATACACTCACGGAAGGACAAATGACTTCTAGATTTGTGAATTGGGGTAAGACAGCTAAACAGGTAAAGGCACTTGCTGCCAAGCCCAAGGATCTGAGTTCAATTACTGGAACCCACATAGTGAAGAAGACTGACTCCCACAAGTTGTCCTCGGGCATTACACAGGATCTTGCACTCACATACACTAAATAAAATTAGCGACAAATTTGAGGGCAGGGTCACTGCAGAAGGAGATTAAGATTGGCAATGCACGGGCCTTAACTCGGTACATTAAACCAGCTGTCTCTCCCCAGTCCACTTTGGCATATCCCTCTGTTCAGATGGTTTGGTGCTAAGCTGCACACACACACACACACACACACACACACACACACACACACACACACACACACTGATATGCAGTCTTCTAGGTCAGATTAACACAGCAAAGGTGTGGTCTGTAAAATCTATCAGGAAACTCAGTAAGGTGTGCTGGGGTGGAGGTGGGGCATGAAAGAACAAGACAGAAAAGAACTCTACAGGTGTTCCTGGAGCCGGTAAACAGTTGGCCTCTTCCCCTTTACAATCATGGTTTCAGCTCATCCCTGCAGGGCAAGCCGCTCATCAGTAGGGTGGATTTCTTTAGATTTCTTTAGAAATGGATCAAGGAGCTCTCAACCACTGCCTAACTGGGTCCGGGTCCATTTGGAAGGCAGCGCCGAATCTTTTGGCAGGGCTCCTGAGTTAACATGGTGACACAGCACCAGCAAAGGCGGGGCCAGCAGGGGTGATGCTGACTGAAGACTTACTGTGTGCTTCTATTAGATCTATAAACAAGTTCCAGAGTCAATTATAGCCTTCTTTGTTTCCTGACAAATTGGATACAGGAAAGGTGAAGTGATCCGCTTGAGTTCCTACTATTCATTAAGGACAGGCCAGGACAAACACTTAACTGGTTCCAATCCATCTTCACCCCCAAGAGACCTCTTGTTAGGCCCTCTTGGTTTCCATACAAAGGTGAATTTTCATAGTTGTTGTTATTGCAAAACCACATGTGTCATAGTTGGTCTTTGTGCAAAAGAACATTATCCTAGCTCAAGGAACTCAAGCTGACCAAATGGTTCCCTCTTATACAGTCTCTGGAACCTGGACTACAACTCATTTCATTCATTTAAAAAAATAAATAAATTGTTGTTATTTCCTGTAGTGTCACAAATAATGAGATCTCGGTGTTTTCCATTTTCAGTGACAATGATGATGAGTTCCTATGGGATTTCCCCCACTTGTCTAATCTTTTGACTCAGGCACTAAATGGCAAAGCATGTAAGAGCCTCAATTCATTGCTTTGTTAAAAGATTCTCACGACCACCTGCTTTCCACTGCCCGTTTCCGACATTCAAATGGAGAGAACCTGGGTGCCACTAAATTTTTCCAGCTTACAAATTGAAAGCCAATACATTCCAGGTGCCACTAGGTTGTTCTGGGACATTTGTCCCTCATGGAGTTCAACTACAGAAGGGGTCATGATCTGTGGAAAGGGTAAATTCATCACCAGGAGACAATATCATCACACTTCTTCTGTCTGTGTTCATTGCCAGGCATGCTCTCTGCACTGCCACATTCCAGTTCCACGGGGAACACTTGGCTTCTCACATAATAATGATAACAACAGCAACTTACATTTATAGAAAGACGAGCCAGCCTATATTTCTTAACTCTTGACAAAGAATAGCTCCCAGCTCTACTTCAGGAACATCAGTACTCATTACTAAAGGCACAAGGAAATCAGGAGTCTTCAGAGATGCCTGTGAACAGATCTGCTAAAGGTTGAGGAAGGTTTAACTTGATCACAAACATGTGACTCCCTAGTCAGCCTGGTCACTCTGGAGAAACACTCCATAAAATCACAGGGAGGAAACAGTCAACTCCAGGTCCTAATTCACCCCACATCACTGATCCAGGTGACTGAAACTCATTACAGTTTAGAAGTACATCGAATTCTCTGGCTTACAGTGTTGTCCTAATCCATTTTGGCTGTTTTGCAAAGTGACATACACTGAGTGTCTTCTAAACAATGAAATTTATTTTCTGCACTTCTGGAAGCTGGGATTCTGAGAACAGTATACCCACAGTCTGGATATTCCTTGACAACATTCTTCCCAGAGATAGTAGCTTCCAGCTGCATCCTCACAAGACAAAAGGGTACCTAAGCTCTTTGGGGACTACTATAGGGTTCTGCCCTCATGACCTCATTACCATGTCAAAGGCCCCACCCCCTATGAACATACTATGAGGGTAAGAATTTGAACACATAGACTTGGGAAGGGATCCAGACATTTGGATCCTAGCAGAAATGGCTGTAGAATGCATAGATCCTTATATGTTCATGATATCCCACCGGAGCTTTGTTTGTTTTGTTAATGCTTTTATATAAAGTCTGTTTTCCACTAATCCACTCAGTACATTCTGGACTCCTCCAGTATGGACAGTGTTAGCTTAGCTATGATTGAGGAAGGTAAGCCGAATTTAAAAAAAAGGATTTCCTGGACTCATACACACACAAGAACAGAGTAGTTCAAAGCTGGGCATAGAGGCAGCTCTTCCTGTGGGAGCACAAGGGTCTTCCATACCTGACACGGCAAGGCAATGCTTGTCCCTGCTGATCTCATAGAAAGGATTCTAGCAACCCTGACAGCATGTCAGCAGCAAAACTTTAAGAAGCAAGTGATTCTGGAAAGGAGCTTCATAAGCTACATGGGCCAGCCACATTTTTTAGGTACCTAGTTATGAACACTGGTAAGAGCTAAAGTAGAGTGGGTGAGGGAGAGAAAGCCTTCCTGAAACAAAGACTGAAAGACAATACAATTCTACGCCAAGCTTGGACTTACAACACATGGGTTTGAGTATGATGAGTGAAAATGTTAAAAGTAGGCAGGCAGAGACCTAGAAAAGTAGGGAGCAAAGGGCTGACTGCGTGTCTTTTGAAAACAGTCAGGGGAAGTTGATCCTTTGAAGCCAGGTCCTGGGTTTGAATCCAGCATCACTTCTTTACAGCCAACCAAGCAGTAGAATCCTCCTCCATCCTGCTGAGGATGAAGCAGGAGGGCAGGAACTGGGGGTACAATGGCTTTTCAGTTTGATTCCACCCTCAGAGAGGCAGTCTACACAGGGTCTGGCATCAGGACGGGCACAAAAGGAATTGTCATCCTTCAAGGCTTACACAGGAATTTGTGAAAATTGTCTGGCCTCCCAGATAATGTGTCTAGAGGTCTGTACAGTCACTGCATTTCACCTGTCAGTCACATGGCCATGAACTTGAAGTTTTAATGCCAAAATCTCCACACTCCCTGCATTCTACAGCTCTTCACATGTACAGAGATCTATTCTGTGCATCCCCGATACTATGGAGGCTGCTAGAGGTGCATCTGGCCTGGTAACCTGGAGAACAGGGCGATATGGTACCTTGTGCTTAACCTCTGCCCTACCTAACAGGGTCTGAGAACTTTCCATGGTACCATGTCTGCTGTCTTTCTCTTCCTTGCTCCCCCATCCCCTGCCTGCCTGGGCCTTTTGCTATCTTTCTCATTCTCTACCATATCTTCATTTTCTTCTTACTTTAAATTTTAGCTTTGATCAACACAAAATTGTACACATTTATGGGGTACTTCCTGCTTCCATGTGTTATGTGATGATCAAATCAATCAACATACACATCACATCACCTTAAATATTTAAATATTTGTTTCTTCTCACTCTCGCTGTCCTGGAACTCACTCTGTAGACAAGGCTGGCCTTGAACACACAGAGATCCACCTGCCTCTGCCTCCCAAGTGCTGGGATCAAAAGTGTGAACCACCATACCTGGCTATTTGTTATTTCTTCTTGAGGAAAACATTCAAAGATATTTTTGTTGTTGTTGCTCTTTTAACTATTTTTAAATAAAACATTTTTGTAACCTATATTCACTATACTGGCCAACACAAAATGGTGGCCACAGTTCTGTTTAACTCTAGCACATCCCTGCTTTCTGTATGACTTCTTTCTCCACATTTGAAAGTCACAGCACTCACCTCTAAGTTGCTCCATAATTCGTACATCTGTATGTGGTGAGTATATTGACAAGGACTACAAAATTGAAAAGTTAATAGGATATATTTTTATTGTGGTAATAATATTAATCACATCTAATACTGAATAAAGCCCTTTCAGGATAAGGCCCACCACAGACCCTGTGGTTAAGCAAGCTCCCCAGCTGCTTTCTTGTTCTGCTGAATTTTAGAGACTTGGCTAAAGTTAGTCAGCTACTAACCGGGACATCAAACTTCTATCTTTTCACTACTTCCTTGTTCTGCTATCAGGAAGGAAGGAGGGCAAATGCTGCAGCTCTCTCATCATTCCTTCCTAGGAGACTGTGCTGGTTCAGGATATGTGTGTGCTACAGGCATAATTTCTTGGCACCATTTACCTTTCCGGGCCTCGGGGGTCAGAGAGTAGGGTCAAATGCCAAGAAGCTAAAGGATCTGTGACAGTCTCTTCACATATGACTACTGTTGCTTCCCAACCTGCTTCCCCCATCGACCTCTGCTTCCTTGGGAACATACCACAAGCCCTATATTCCTAGGCAGATCCTTAGAGTTCCACTGGCAATGAAAGTATGCCGACTTTAACTCTCTCTCTCTCTCTCTCTCTCTCTCTCTCTCTCTCTCTCTCTCTCTCTGTTTTTCATATTTTCCTTAAACTAGCCTCTCTTTAAAAAAGAAAGTGTTAACCACGGGGATTTTAGGTTAACACAACTAATGGTTAGTCAGTCATGCTGTGTATGGGTGGTGGTGGTGGTGGTAGGAACAGAACTCAGGGCCTTGCATATGCTGGATGTTTGCGCTCCAGCCCCCATGCTTATGTCAAATAAACACAGTACTTCAATAAAATTGAAAGATGATGCATTTCCAGTGGCAGCAGCAGATCCTGTTTCTTCTAGACTCAAATCCTGGAAATGACATTAGTGTCACCGAGGGTACAAGCCAGCCTCATACCAGCTTCTGTGGTGTAAAACGTAATTCCTGGAGCAATTGCTGTGCTGAGGAACTTCTGACCAGGAACCTGGGGACGGATACTCAGAAGGATTCTCAAGTCTTCCAAGGACTTCAGATCGGGCTTTGATCTGAACTGACCCACCCCGGGTCTCATTTCCTGAGTCCCCCCCCTCCTCCCCTCTTCCTACTTTCAGCCCCTAGTCTTCCCTCAGACATTGGCCTTCGGTCCCACTCCATCACTGCCTTCAGGCCTTTGCTAAAATATCAACTTCTGAGTGAGACATTGATGCCTGATTCTTTTTAACACAAACTCCTGACACTTAGTGATTCTTTCTTAATTTTCTCTACAGCACTGATCCCTACTTGTTCTTTTTGATTTGTAATTTAATCTCCTCTGTCTCCAGCAACTAGAATGCATGTTCTATGAGGGGCAGAAAGCTGTGTGCACGAAGTAGGTGCTTAGGAAACATCTGCTCAAAGTGGAAGGGAGAAGTCATTATTTTCTACCACTTAGAAGCCATCTGGCCTGTGCAAGGTATGTAATCTCTCTGAGCCTTAGTTTCTTCATCAATAAAAGAAATGATGGTGAAAGATAAAAATCAGACACAGTTCACAGTTCATTTAACTACTCAATTAATAGTTCAAAATGTGATCATCAGAATAGAAAAAATAATTTCAGTATCATTAAAAACAAATGAGGAGTGATGATTTGAACTTTTAAAGGCATTGTATAGTTTGGAATGCCTTGAAGGGGCATGAAAGCCATTCTTGTTTTGAAAACAGGTTGTTAGAACAGGGATATTCCCCTATGCTGCAATCATTTTCCCACAAGGCATTATTTTGATGAGTTACGAACAAAGAAATTATAAACATATTGGTTAGTTATACTCTCCAAATAAAATACATATTGAATAGGAAACACATTGGAAAGTTAGGTTTGTTGATGTTTTTCCCCCACAATATTGCAATAAAATCTTTGGGAACAGCTAATAAAACTAATATGCAGCTGGGTTTCCCTGCCCTAAACCAACTTGTGCTGATTACAAGAGAGGTCACAAGGTCTACACACTTTATTTTTGATGTATTCATTATAATTGTTACTATGGGAGAAGACTAAACACAAGAACTCAAACATCCTGTGCAGGACTGATTTACCCAAGGCACACCACATGTTTTCTTTTCTGTCATTAATCTAAGGGGGTTTCCATAAAAGTGAGATTCTTAGAAACTACACTTTCACTCATCATTGCTTCAATTTCCCACTTAGTCACTGTCCTAGAGTCTCCCAATTGCTCTCCCTGATGAAATAAATCTGAGGCTGTGTACTAAAATAATAGCTGTAGCTATAAATTATTTGGAGAAGAAAATGCTCTACTCTTCATTCTGCTGTACTTAACAGTGTAACATAAGAAATAGCTTACCAATTTGTTGACATTATTATGTTCCATATGGCTTCTGCTATGAGTAAAGTCCCCCCCCCAGGATATTTATGGACAGCACATGGTACTGGGTGAGGATTAAGGTGACAGGTCACACTTCTCTGCTATGAGTGAATGAGGGCAAATGAAAAACCTCCAGTCGTTGCATGGGGGATATTGCAATTGTCAAAACTCATACTTTCCCACCTAGTACTTCCTCTTACATCAAAAACCGTTTTAGTTCTAAGCAGCTGTAGCACATCCAAGTTATGCCATATGTGAGGGGAAAAAGTCCTTTCTCAGAAGAAAGCTAATAATGAGACCCAGAGGAAAATGTCCCCAGGTCAACAGTGGCTGAGAGCCAGCAAACACCTTTGGAAGCACACTACTTCTTTGGAAAGACCTAGTGAGGATAATGTCTAGTCTTCTGCTTTCCCTCAAGAGCCAAAAGCTAGGTAGCTGTGTATGCCTTTAATCCCAGCACTTGGGAAGCAGAGGCAGGTAGATCTCTTTGAGTTCGAGGCCACCTGATCGACAAAGTAGTTCCAGGACAGCTAGCGCTATCAAAACCAAACCAAACCAACCAACCAACCAACCAACCAACCAACCAACCAACCAGGCAACCAACCACAAACACCTGCCTTCAGACATGACTCTGATACCAGCTATTTTGAGATGGGGGATTAAAACATATTTTTTCCCTTCTGTCTCCAAAGGCTCTGCCATCTAAACCTCATTTTCCTGCAAATAGCAGGGATCTTCCTCTGGTCAAGGGGTCTTCAAGTCGCTGGGAAGATACCAGAGGGGTTTCTGCAACATGCTACAGGTAGGCACAGGACAAACATCTGTCATATCCAGGTAAGTGTCTTTAAGTCCTTAAAGAACAATTGTTTCAGAAACCCACAGAGACAGCTGACCTGAACAAGGGGGACCCCCAGACTGATAGGTGGGAAACCAGCATTGGATTGACTCAGACTCCTTAAACATGGGTCTCAATTAGAAGGCCTGGGCAGTCTATGGGACCTCTGACAGTGGAACCAGGATGTATCCCTGGTGCACGAAAGGACTTTGGAAGCACATTCCCCATGGAGGGATGCTCCCTAAACCTAGAGACAGGAGGGAGGGCCTAGACTCTACTCTAAATGACTTGACAGATTTTGATGATCCCTCCTGGACGGCCTCACCCTCCCTGTGGAGTGAGTCGGAAATGGGATGGGAGAGGATTCAGGGGGCATGGGAGTATGGGAGAGAGAGAGAACTGGGACCGATATGTAAAATAAGAAAAAATAAGAAAAAAAAATTAAAAAGAACAATTGTTTCAGGCAGATGAGTAGCACCTCTTTAAAAATCAGGTGTTGACCTTAATTAAGATCTAGCTCTAAGAAATATTTAGAATCTCTGAAGACTATGATCCCTTAAGGTCTACCTACCTTGGCTAGGTTTTGAAAATTTACCAATGGATTAGAAGCAAGATACTTTCATGGCTCAAGCAGAATTATGGATCCTGGGTTGATTACATTGTTTTCTCGGTGTCCAGTTTGTGGGCACTAAGAGAAGCCCCTGAGTTAGTCTCCTACATCTACATCAGAAACATGGGCTGTTCCTATGGTCTTCAGTGTCCTTGTGCCAGAGTCCCGTTCGAAATTCATATTGGATCAGAGTGCCAATGAAAGCTTCCCTCCCCAGGGTACTGGTGTTTATTTTCTCACGGGTAATACAAGCACATAATTAATCATGTATGTTTCACTTTTTCCTTTGGCTGCCAGGAAATTCAGAACCAAACTTATAGCTTAATGCAATTAATCATGTACTACATGGCAGAGTTTTTGTTCAAAGCTTTTCTCTGATTTTACCTGTTTAATTAATTTATTTTGTCAATTATTCACTTGTTTTCCCATTTTGCTGTACATATTTTTGTAAGCCACCATTCTTTGCATAAGCATATACAAATATTTAGAATATGTATATTGTGCATGTACACAGACACAATTTGTATATTTCTCTGTCTTGTTTGTGCATATGCAAGGTTGGTGATTTGAAAAATTATAAGTTTAGTAGTATATCTTCATGGGAAAGCACTAGTAAATTAACAGAAATAAATTTTATTATATTGGATCATTCTTTATAGACTATAATATAGATTATAAAATATAATATAATATAGAGAATTATTTTAATGAGTTCAATTCTCTCTGATGATATATATACAGAAATGGTTATGTTAATGGCACTTTCTATTATTTTTGATTGATCAATGAGTATTGAGAATTCTTGCAATCTAATTTGTAAATGGCCATATTCTTAAGAGTTTTCAAACTGATGTCAATTTTATAATTAATACACATAAGTGTAAGTAGATAAGATCTGTTTGAATATGAAATTGTTAGACTTGGAAGATATTCTATAAGGTACCTTATAGGAAACCCCAAAGTGCAATATAAACTATCTACTATTGCTACTGTTCTTAGTATATAAAATATGGTCATAATGATGAATTAGAAGCAGGTTAACAACTGTGGAAATAAAGATGCGTGTGTGTGTGTGTGTGTGTGTGTGTGTGTGTGTGTGTGTGTGTGTGTGTTGCTAGAGATTGAACCCAGGACACAAAGTATTTAAGTAAGAGCTCTACCACTGAGCTATATCCTCAGAGTCCCTGCGATGTCCCCACTGTTATTTATCAGTTCATGAACTTCTCTGGAGGACTCTGGGTATTCATGGACCAGAGGGTTTTGTAACCCTACATGGGAGATCTTGGGACATTTGAAAGCTTTGCTCTTAAGGCTGTGGAACTCACTGTCCCCTTTAAGATTGCTCTTCCTATGATCCAGAAGTTAAAGCTTCAGAGATGAGAATTATTCTTAGGGGATACCCCCCCCAACCCTGCCTTTCTGAATCCAATAGAACTGTACCGTTGTTCACTAATAATCCAGGAAGCACAGATGAAGATGTTAACCAGCTTGTGTGCCAAACTAAGAGGTTAAAAACACAGCTCATAAGAACAGCATGTGTAACTGCAGTTCTGCCATCTAAACTTCGAGTCCCTGTACAAACAAGTCTATCTTGAGGAAACAGGCTGAGTAATTTTCCATTTGGACTGTCAGATTTCACCAAGCACTTCAAGCTTGCATAAGCCTGGGCTGCCAGATAGTTTCCTTAAATTCATTATCTACAGTTTGCCCCATTAAGATTTCCCACGAACAAAAATGCTTTTCTGAAAACTTTTCTTTTTGAGGCACTGTGACTAAATTAAAAAAAAAATAAGTAAGAGGTAGTAGCCTTTTTTGGTGAACACTGGTTAACATTCTTGTCTCATAGCTGAAGATAGACTGAGTTTTCAGACACGTGAGTGTTCATAAGCTTCAAAGGATAGTTCAATTGACGGAGAAGGAAGGCAAAAAAATGAATCAACTTGAAGATCAAGAGCAGAGATGCTGTCATGGCAGTGAATGTTGACAGTGACTCAAGGAAAATGTAGAGTCTGTAGCTATAGTGACAGAGTCTATCTGAGGAGCGATGCTTTAGCACCTACACAAACTCAGAAAGGACCATCATCTCCTACGGGCTTTTACAAATTTACTGGGTGCCTGTGGCAAATGCTACGCAGTGCAGAAGTGTTCTGTCATCCTAACAACAGGATGCCATAATAATGATGTTACTTTACTATCACACTTATACACGTGTCAGGGGAGTGCATGGGTACTTACTATGGTACACCTACGGAGGACAGGGGACAACCATAAGGGAATAGATTCACTCCTTCCATCTTATGGGCCCAGGGATTAAACTCGTGTGGTAAAGGACCTGTATGTCAATAATTAAAATAAGACAAATTTATTTCAGATGGTACCGAGATATCAAAATTTGTTCACTGTTGGTTTTCTTTCCCTTGTATGTGCGCATGTGTGGTAGATGTGTGTGTGCAGGTCCACATGCATGGCTGTACACCTTATTTTTTGAGACATATTCTCTCACTGTACCTGGAACTCACTAATTTGGTTAGACTAGCTGATTGGTAAGCTTCCAGAGACCCACTTGCCTCTGCTTCCAAGGCACTGGGGTTACAGACATCACTGAACCCAGCTTTCAGGTGGGAGGCTAGGATCCTGAGTTCCTCATGCCTATGAGGCAAACCCTTTACTGACTGGGACATCTCCAGGGGCCCCTGATGTTCAGGCTTTTTGTTTTGTATTTATTTATTTTTTTAAGCACTAGCCATATGCTGGGAACTGTGCTTTTTTCATTATTGAATTTGAAATGCTTGACAGCTACATGGTAGGCACTCTTTAATCTATAGTTTATGGGAGCCTCACCAGGGATTAGAAAAAAGTTACTCCCCAGTATCATAGCTAGCAGTGGCTGACCCAGGCATGAAGGCCAGTCTTCAGAATACTGATCCAAGGCTCTTTCTACCAATGTTTTGACTGAATGACAAGATGAGGCCAAAACTGAGGCACAGATACCAGAATCCATGCGCCTGGGAATCTGATTGTGCTGTAAGTAGACACTCAGAGACAAAAGTGTGAGCCCTGTCCTGCAGACACCATGCCTTCCTAACAAGGGCTTGTCCTTCTTTGTGCAGGTTACACTCCTGCCTTTCCAGCTCCCCATGAACTTCCAGACCAATAGTACCTCAGTAGTGCTATTTTGTCAATGTGAAACATGGTTCTTTCTCTTGGCTCCTCTATGACCTTCTAGGTCATTGAAATCTTGCTTTCTACCCCTTGTTTCTGAAGCTTGAACTAAAGCGTTCTATCCTCTGCATCCTCGGAGCACCTTATCTGTTTCTCCTGAATTATTATTAGATATATACCTGCCCACTGCCTGCGCGAAAAGTATGTCTCTTAAAGACTACACCTACATCCAAATGGCTCAGTGAAACCCACGCATGTATCTTTAATAAAAGTTTCATGTAGAGTTAAAAGAAGAAACCCAGGTACTACTACTGCAACATTTATATCCAAGAAAGGGCTGTTCCCAGAGGAGCCAGTGAGCATTGTGATCAGTCTTCTTTTTGAAAGGATTTTCCAGTCAGCCTATCTCCATTCCATGTAGGTAATGGAGCTATTTTTCTGTTTAGGAACCAGTGGTTTAAGTAATGTAAGCTATGGATCAGTGGTTTGCAATGATGGAGCTGATCGAAAGACAATCACACTCAGCACTGCTAAGGTTAATGGCATTGACTCTTATAGAGGAAATATAAAAGTGGAAGACAGGGAAGGAACCAATAAAAACATTTACACGCATCTTTAATGGTATGCAGAGCAGAACCCACTTAAATGAATACCAACTAATGAAAACATCTTGAAAAGAGAGTGAATTTTAGAGAAACCTTTTATCTATGGGCTCTATATTTATAGAGCAAACCTTTTAAATGAATACAGGGTAAAAAATATAATTAAATTGATAATTGTTGTGATTCATTGTGGTTCACATAGCTTTCATCAGGCCAAAGAAATAAATGAACCATTTAACCAAGGAAGGCTTTTCCACCAACTTGGTGTCATCACGTAGGATGACTAGAGAGTGTCTTCAGAAGATATCATGGGAAAAGAACACCACCTTGGGAATGGCTTGGTATATTCACTCTCATGAGCCTTTACGTGACCATATTTGAAAACATTTATGAGAAGTGTAAGGACTCATTACAATCAACAAAATGTTTGAAAAGGAAAACAAGTTGTAGCCCTCCCAATGTACATGTTTTCTATGAAATTTGCTATTTGTTATTATTATTGTTTTGAGACAGGGTTTCACTATGTAGCCAAAGCTAGCTTGTAACTCATGACAAAGTCCAGAATACATTCAAATCCTTCTTTGCCACGTGACAATTTCTGCTCTTATACTTGAACTAGTGCTACCCAGCTCAGGCTCATACATACTTTTTTCTCCTGTCAGGGCACCACCATTCTGAGGAAAGACACTGGTTGTGGACAGAGAAGAAGTGTGGGGATTATGAGGATTCTCAGATAAGAAGCCGGAAGTCTTGCCAGGCTGGGCCAAGGCAACCCTTTCCTCCTTGACTGGCAGCCATCTTTGCTGTAGGGCCTCAGACACTTCTCTACCACAATGCAGCAAGCAGAAAACATATGCTGTTTGGCCAGCCATCTAAGTCCTAGACACAGGGTCCCACAGAGGAGATGGGCTGGGAACCACATCCCCCCCCCCCCCCCGCCACAGAAGCCCATGGAGTGTGGAAGTCATCCGTGTGCTTTTAATGTTTATTGTTTCTATTTGTTTGACAAGGTCTCAGTATGTAGCTGAAGATTCAAAATGGCCTCAAATGTAGTCTATTGTCTCCGCATCCAGAGTAACTGTATTCCAGGTATACACACACATCAGTAACATCACCAACATCAGACCTTTAGGAACTGCTCCTGTACTAGCTACAAGGTCATGGCAATCTTGCTTGCTTTTGTATTTATAGTAGAAATTTATTAACCCCATACTCCATGGTAGCTAAGCACTACACTCAGGAGAATAAGGAAACACGAAGTTCTTGCTTTCATGGGGTTTATAGCCCATGGATATTTCCCTTTGCAGTTATTTCAATAATCACTAAACAAAACACACTGTTAAAACTGCAGAAGTGACTCAAAATTCTAAACACTGTTTTCAAGTAAACTTTTTGGAGAGGAAAAGAGAATGATTTCAATAGTATTTCAAGCAACTTTTTGATGTCCATTCATTCTTCAGGGAGAAGCTGTTAACTCTGACAAAAGCAGAGAATTTGTGTGGCAGAAAGAATTGCCAGCTGATGCTAAACACCATGAAGGGTCTCCATTCTACTGCTGACTGTGCCATTTGAGGCATATCCACTCTCAGCCCCCACAGTCGTGTGACTAAGGCCTGGAATGGTATCTGGAAGACAGCAGATGTTTAATAAATAAATATTGGCTGGAGGAGTAAATGTGATATCTGAAGATTTAGTGTGAAGATTTTTATAGTTCCTGGTAAACAACAAGAAACTGGAGACGAGAACACTCATGTGACTAGGATGCATGCGATGAGCTTCACTCCAAAGGAAACCCCACCAGCAAGCAATGTCAAAGTCACGGTGGCCAGGGGGACACTGGGATGTGACTGCTTCTAGTACTTGCCCATTAAGTTTCTCAGGCTTGAATTTTATCATAACCCACTCAACGGATGTCCTTTTAAAGCCCAACTCAGCAGGCTTGTGAATTCACTGAGAAGCTTGCAGCCTTCTCTTCAATATTTACAGAGTGAAAGGCCATTTGATTTGAGCTTTGAGGATGTTAGATTTTTGACAGCTTGGAAATGTCATTCTCAAAGCAAGGACTTTTCACATGAAGAGAAACCTGGCTCTAACTATCCTATAAATGCAAATATCCTTGACCAGAAAACCTTGAGCACAATGTTCTAAGAATGTTAGTGAGATTACATGGAGTTCTTTTTAACTGTATTAGTTTCCTTCCAACATCCACTAAATTGAATTAGAGTAAAGTGGGGAAGGCCTAGGTTCGAAAGGTGGATGCCAAAGAAGTCACATTTTAATTTCATCTCCATCTCTCATTCATAGATGCTTTCTGGCTGTCAGCGAAGCAGTCAGCATGCTGTATCCCACGTAAATGGGTGGGTTGACTGGCCATCCAGGCACTAGACAAGAAGTGACTGGAAACCACTATGCCTGGGCTGCATTCTTTGTATCCAGGGCCTCTCCTCTGTGCATTCTGTTTGCTTACAGGGAACCTTGAGTGTTCCCCCTTCCACATTCAGAGGATGGAAGTCTTGCTTAGTATCTTATCAAAGGTGCCAGATCTACCAATTAGGAAAATACCTTGATGGTGCATTTCCACCATAATTAAAAAGGGAGCTTGCCAAGAATAATAACTGAAAAACTCAACAGAGCACAGGGTTGAAACTCTTCTGCATTTGGAACAGAGGAGGACGCAGAAAGAAGACAGAAAGAGAGAGGGAAGCCAATGGGGCACACGGATTGTTTACAATCCAGGTGAAGTTGCTTGTGTCTTCTGCAGCATTACCCAAGTGTTCCCTCACCAACCAGCCTTGTTCTCCCTGTGCCCACCACAATCAGTTACATGTGCCAATCCCATAGGTGCATAATACAGCGACAGAAAAGGGGCTCAACCCTCTGGGACACAGAGAATGAAAGATAGAATCATATGACAGTAGAACGATGTGCAGGAGCAACTGAGCCGGAAGAGAATGTTTTTCCAGCAAAACCAGAAATCTAGGTAGATGTCAGATTTCCTCCATGTATGGGAGGGAGATTTAGAGATAATCCTAATGGGTAAGAAAGACCAAAGTAACAGCTAGTCCATGTGTACATTTCAGAATTGAGACCAAAGATCTCACCTGTTCTGTGAATTGCTTATGCTCCCCCATTGCTGCCTCCCGTATAGACTCACACATGTGTACCACCATTCACCATACATACCAAATACTATCCAAACACGCCCAGGAGAACAAATCAAATTTTATATAAGTACCTGCCCAACTCTTTCTCTGTTTTGCTCACATACGTACTTGATGAGCTTACATATGTATTTGGTTCACTCTGAATTTTGTTTCTGTTTATATCCCTATTGCCTGGCACCCAGATGAGCACATAGATTAAGTATATGTGATTAAGATCAACTGGAAGGAGAATGAATTCCCTATTTTGATAGCATTACCATTGCTAAGTATAAGCATTTGAAAAAATTCCAAAATACCTTACTACCTACCATCTCAAAGCTCTCTGGAGAAAGACAGCAACAGAACCTGGCCTCTCACTGGCTATTGACTGTGGACATGCTTCTCGGCCACCTGTTTTTCTCCCTGTCTATCTCTAGATTCATTATTGCAAAAGCAGACAGCATACTCAAAATAATGTATAATGTATACTGTCTAACATTGCCTGTGGTCAATATTCTTGCTTGCCTTGGTGATGTGCAGAGGAATCCCACATGGAAAGAGCTGAGTTCTGATATTTGATGAGACAGATGATCAGGTTCCAAGGCTTACTTTTACTTTAAAGTTAAATATTCAGGTCCTTTACACAGAGAACTGCTCCCTGGCTTGCCCCCATCCTCCTTTAACTCTGCTCAGGTGGAACGGAACCCAACACATATGTGAAAGAATAAGTAATGGACACAGTATAGAGGATAGTCTGTACATATCCCATTTTTCCTTGCTCTTGCTGGCACTTGCTAAAGGTTGTGCAGAACTGGTCTGTCTCTCATGATCAGGGACGTCTTGCGTTAATTTCTCTGCTGGACTATTTCTGAAAACACTTCATTTATCATCTCTCTTAACTGGCAATTCATCTTTTCTTTACTTTTTTTTTTTAAAGCAAATCCAAACTATAACTTCTGAATAGAGACCCAGTGAGTTTGCAGGAAGAAAACCACAAGGAAAAACTGCATTCTGTGCAGCTCTTCCTGAGTGTGTACACGTTTATGCATCATTTCTTTGATTATCTTTTCCTTTTCTTTCCTTCAAGGGCATTCAGCTGTTAACTACTGGTTTAACAAGGGTTTGCTGGGAAAACTCCCACAATACCACTCGGTAAAACCTGCAGCGGAATGAATACATGATCCTATGTGCAGCTATTTGAGAATGGAAGTTGTACCAATTCCCGCTCTGTTGTTGGGATCTTACCTAGGGTTCAAAGCTATAACAAGGCATTTAATTGAAAAGCTTTCAGTTTAGAAACATTTGCAATTTTAAAAGAAGATAAACCTCTCCATGGAGTTAACATGATCTGTGAATGTGAGAACTGCCAGGAATCAGATATCCTAATGAATTTTGTCTTGCTCACTGGATATAGAGAATTCACCAATTCTTTTAAATAATTGACAAATTGAAATGAAAGAGGTAAGGCGAAAATTCTTATTAAGCAACCATTCTATTGCTCAAAATAAATCAGAACTGGAAATAAACATTTTATGTTTTCAATAAAACTACATTCTTCCACCTTTTGCAATGGAAGCACTTTCAAATTTACTGGCAACTGTAATTGTTTTATTCCATCCAACAAACATAACAGGACCTGGTTTAAATACTTAAAACAAATTATATTTTAAATACTATCCAAGAAAATCAAATGAAAAGTTAGTTCACTGCTTAAAAATATCCACTAATGAAACATATATCGATATTTGACTTCTTGCAAAAAAAAAAAACCTGAAGAATGTTCCTAAAGTATAAGAATATCCTTTTCCATAAAATATTATTTGCCAAAAAGAAAACCAAGATATCTACTAAGAGAGGCTTCTTCATGTCCATGATGCAGTAAGGTGACACAAGAGACAGTGGGTTCCACTTGCTGAATATCTCTTGGGAATAGTTGGAACTACTAGCACTGCCAACATATATGCATATATACAAATATTCATATATGCCACACTCATAGAAACTGAGCTATCAGTTTAAGTATATAATGAAGCCTGTGGCTGCCTGAATAAAAATTTGGTAGATATCCAGGGAGATGAGATGAGAGGGGACATGGGGGGAAGGGGAGGAAAGGGTGGGGAGAAAAGAGGAAGAGATGACTAGCCATCCCAAGAAACAAACAGGAAGCAAAAGGCACTAACACTGTTAGAACAACAACAACAAAAACCAAAATAATTTCTCAGGAGAAATTCTGACACAGAAAACCAAACACCTGAGAGTTTAAATTACTTACCCTACATTATAAATCAATACATTATAAAACCAAATTTGAAACCCATTCTTTCCACAATGGCATGTACAATGGCTAAGCAACTGGCCTGCAGCTGGAGTGAATTGGAATGACTTTTGAATACTTGACTATGGGCAAATAATTTAAATTCTATGTCCTCATCTGTAAATGAGCACACTAACAGCACCCACTTCTAGAAATAGGATTAAATAAGCACACACAAGGAGAACCCTTGAAACTTTTTCTTAAATGTGCCAATCAGAGTATTGTTACAAAGACTACCATCAGTGCCTAACAACCAGAATGCAGCTCCTCAGGACACCTACCACATCTGGGGGCTGCACTTCCTCCAGGCTGCTCCCAGCCAATGACTGAGGGGGAAGACACTGAGGCAGACCCATTCCTGCAAGGGGTACACAACAATTCAACTGGGGTGACTGGCTCAAGGACGTTCACTCTCCTGGAAAAAAATCCTCTTAGAAACCCACTACTATCTGGGACTCTTCCTACATAAATCCCTGCCTGCAGACCACCCCTCCCTAACCCAGGCACTGGGGTTGTATTACAGTTTGAAGACTTTCTCCTTCCCTCAATGATGTCTTTCAGACTGAATCCCATCAGGGCCTATTATTCTTAGAGAACCCGGATGAACACTCTGGTACACAAAAAGCCCTCAAGGAATGTGAGCTATGAATCATTAAAAACAAAAATGATTATTTTTGCATTATTTACCCCTAGAGCCCCTAGGAATTTAATCCTGTTTTCCAATACTGTTTCCCTTAAGTCTATGGCCATTATTTATTTTTAACTTTAGAAGGGTCAACTTTACGTTAATCTAACATCTTCCGAGCAGCTTGTTTTTTAATCTAAGCAAACTCATCCTGAGAAACTAACACTCTAAACAAAACACTCAGATTTAGCTTTCCCCTTTGCAAAGATGGTATCCTGTACCTTCCAGCTGACCCGAAATGCCTTTCTTGACTCCACCTCCAAAAGCAGAATCTTCCAGGGTTCTAGTGCTCGACAGTTTTTCTATAATCATCTTTTATGAGGCAAATAGTCTACCAATAGTAAGCTGTTATGGAAAAAAACGCACTTTCTTTGCTTTTTCTTCCAATGGTGACTCGCACAGGACTCTGATGGTGTATTCCATTGACACCCCACTGATTAAACTTCCACACTTACTTTCACAGGTTGAGTGACTCTCATTTGTCTCTACTGCACTACTGACAGCACCTGACAACTGGTTCACTGTTCCATAACAACTACTCCGCCAGGTACCAAAAGTCTAGAGAACTTGGAAGAAGTCTCTCCTCAGGTTTCATTTTTAGTGGGTTAAATTCCAGTGATTTGATCCTTGGTGATTGGTGAAGTCATCACAGACTAAACAAACCTTCCCACATACCACTATCATGGCTACCTCTGCAACTTCTACAGGGTATGTGGAGAACATGGACTAGTTGCCAGATAAAGTACAGACTTTGGCTTAAATAATAAAGACTTTGGGTATAAGTATGTCTCATGTACTACATACTCCAGAGCCAGATTTTTTCTTGCTATTCCATTCTACTAAAGTAGAAGTACATAATAATAGCAAATTTTACTATTTAATCTTTGTGAACCTTTGTATAATAGTAATACATCCTCATCCAACTTTCCTTCTCTTCATTACATTTAACATTACATATCACATTACATGTATTAGTCAGTTTATCGTTGCTCTTGGCCAAGAAGGTAAGCATATTTAGGAGCTTGACTTTGCTTTGATCTGTGTAGTGCTAAAAACCACCTGACTCTTAGAATGCACATGACGAATATCTGATGTGTGAGTGAATGAATCTTGCCTTTTGCTCCCCTTCCTAGGTCATTAAGTCCTTAGGAATAGGATGTCAGAACCATGTCTGTATTGACCTAACATTCCTAAGTACATGGTCTAAAGATGCACTGAAGATTCTCCCTTGAATGGTTTCTGAGAACTGAAGAGCGAGCCTTCAAATCACTTAGCTGATATTTCCTTCACAAATGACTATTGTCTGGCTTTCAATGACAGCTCTCCTTTGCTAATGTACCCTGTTCCAAAATTTCTGCTGTTCATCTCTCCAAGCACACAAGTCCTTGCTTGCTCTCAGGTTGTAAAATGCCTACAGAAATCTAAGCAAACACAGCCTCCTGTGTGGAAAGGTTCTTGGAAGGCTATTCTTCTCCAGCTTGGGCTTGTCACAGTGCTCTTTACACTTCTCTTGTTGGATATTTGCCATATGATGCCTGTGGGTGAGGCATCTGAGATTCCTTGGCTCCCTCTGGGTTCAAGTCAACCAAGGGTAGAAATTAACAACCAAGATGGAGCAGAGTTCTCTGCAGGAAATGCTACCCTTCCTCCCACCTTGTTGGAGTCATCCCAGTAGATTTGTTTAACAATAAATTCATGCCAGGAAAACAGAGATTCCAGGACCTGAGTAAAACCCAAAGAAGAGAACAAGAATGAGGAAGATGGAGTGAGAAAAGGTGCCAACATTCTTGTGGCTCCGTGAATTTTTCTGGCAGACAACTAATCTATCTGGATTAGTGACCCCCAAATCCCCAAATACGTTATTTATATCACATTCCATTTACTAATATTATCCATAAATGAATTAGTCCTTCCATAAATAAATAAATAAATAAATAAATAAATAAATAAATAACACGCATGCTTAAAAACAATAAATTCTCATTCAAATGACAAATGATCTGTTTGTGTTAGGAAAGGCTCATACACAATTCCAGACTCCAGCTAGGCCCCCTGATACTTTTTCACCATGCTGGTATTCGATTGATGGGGAAGTACAGGGAAGTGGCCATCAGCAATGGTCCTTTCAGAGGCATCCCCGTCAAAAGGTCCTGCCGAGCTCAGCTAGGCTCAGCTCACTCAGAGTACATCAGTAGCAGATAGAGCTGCAGCCAAGCAGCAGGTGAACCTTCTACAGCACTGACTTGATGATGACTCCCTCACTTTAATTCAAATGCTAGAATCCAGACCTGTGAGTGTATTTGCACAACCCCATACAAATTATCAAATTTTCTTATTTTGAATGTTACACTAAATGGGCACTCCTGGGTCTCACATGAGACAGGGGAACAACTGATTGGAGAAACAAAAAAGAAAACCCATTTTCTCTTCTTCCTCGTGTAATTAAATAATTGTAATTATGTAAGAAGTTAGAGCTGGGGGAGGGGAAATATCTATGATAGATCACCGGCTCATCCTTTTCAGACTCTGTAAAGCAGGGAGAGGGGTCAAAAACATTCCCTATTGGCCATCAGCCAATATAGCCAGTTAGTCTGTGTGTGGACAGTAAATACAGCATGTGAGGGTACAGCTACTTCTTTAGAGTTACTCCTTCCTCCACTTTCCACCCTGGATGCTGAGTAAGCTCAAGCATTCTATTACCTCACCCATCTTTCCCATGACAAGACCCACAAATCCAGAGGTATTTCTAGGGAGACAATGATGGGTCACTGGTATTGAAGTTACATAAGATTTCAGAATTCATCAAATTTCCAACTGTGACTTCAGACCAAGCCATAGTTTAGTTTCCTGGTCTCTTAAAGAAGAGAGACTGGCTCCATTATATTACTTAAAAGTCATCAGTCGGATCTTAATCACATAGAGCCAAAAAACCAGCAGGCATTTAGGCTGTAATGTCTCCCCGAGTTGGGGCCTTTACATATTTTAGAATATTGATCATTACTGTTATTGCCGCTATTTTGGTGGTCACTCTACTGTGTCTGTCCCTGCAGAGTTCTCTGAAGAGCACTGCAGAGATTAACTGTTGCTAGGTAATTGTCAAAGAAAGTTGTGCAAATTATGAAATATCGATAGACTGTCTTTACAAGTCAATGGTGCCAGACCTCTCCTGCTTTGCCAGGGAAATGCAAGATGTAAAGGTATGTTGCCTTCATAGTTCTTGAAATGACCTAAAAATGGCACATTCATCAAAACCAGCCTCTAATGTAAGAAGTTCAGTGAGCAGTCACAATTTATTCAGTTTGAGATAATTGACTTTTCTGCCTTTTCAATGTTATTAACATTGTGATTTAATGTTGCAACACATCTATTATATTTGTGGGAGAAGTAGAGATAGAAAATACTAAGTTGACTTTTTAAAAGAACATTTACCACATTAAAAAAAAAAGTTTATTCAAAAGAGAAATAGAAATGTGTAGTTTTCTTATCTCATCCCCAACTTACAAAGTATATCCTACTTATAAATCTTAAGCTAGGAAGACAGTACCCTACTGCTTGGCTGGAAAATATTAAAATATTCAATATACACAGAAGTGAATGAAAACTAGAACTAATAATATACCAACAATTATGGAGAAGAGCAGCCGATTCTTTGTTCATCTAGTAACATTTAGGAGTGATGCTGAGTTTAACAATTCAAGATGGGACTGGAATAAATAAAATTACTCAATATAAAAGTCGGAGTCAAAAACAAACAAATAAAAAAAAAACAGCCAGAGTCAATATTGCAGTTGGCAGGTAGGGTTGCGTAATTTCAAAAACTGGGGCGAGTGTCATGATTATTGGCTTTCCCCTACTTGCACAGGCCCATCTGAGGGTTGGTGTAGCAACACGGTTTAGCTGCTGGACAGGAACAAGCACCACTAAACCCAAAGACAGTGACCCCAATACTAACATGGATTCTCACTATCAAAGAAACCTTTATATCACTAAGGTAAGGTTATTATTGGCTCCATCTGCCCTGCATCCCCTTCAGCGATCAAACATACTTGATGCCAACCACGCACTCTTTGGAGGAGTTAAGCTTGATCAACTCACTCTAACTTTGGCTCTAGAAACAACTGGTTAAATCTAGATATTTCAGCGTCTTTTCCCACACACAAATTACATGTTCAACTTCTCCAGAGAAGCTTGTCCTCCCTAAAAAATTTATGGTAGCTAAAAAGTGGAGAAATATACAAAAAAATATATGGGAATTGGCAGCACCTTTATCAACATACTAATTTCATTTATTAAGCAAATAAATACCCTTATCCTGTATGTTCAAGGTGAGGAGTTAGGTTTTGTGGGAGCTCTTTTTAAAATGAGTCTGTCACGAATTCTACCTTAATCAATTTACAGGTTTTATTGGTTTGCTTGTTTTTTTTGGGGGGGTGCTGCTGTTTAATTTTGGTTTGCTTGGTTTTTTGCTTTCTTTTCTTTATCCTTTTTATTATGGTCCTAAGTACTGAACATGGGACCTCATCCATGCTAGTGATGAGGCTAGGCAAGTGATTTACAATTGAGTGATATTCCCAACACAATTTACACCATTTTGCAGATTCTACTTGTTGTATGCCCCCCCAAAACAAACAAAAACAAAAAACCTTAGGGAACATTAAAGAAATCTAGGCAGAGTCCCTTCTTTCAAGGACACCTCCTTCTGGAACACACACCCTCTGAGGCCCCCACAACTCCAAATCACTCCCATGCTTAAGCCCAGGGGAGATGAACAGGACAAGGGCAGAGCTAATCAGTAAGGTGGATGCACACTCTGAGACTTAAGAAGGAACTGTCTGGCAGACATCTTAGAGGCCATCTACAGAGGATGTTCCTGGAAGTTCTGGTTTATTTCTGACCTTATATCTTTTGCTCCAAGACTGTAACTTGGGGAACTTGAATAGAGTCTGGTGTTTATGGTAAGCTTTACCTGAAGAACCTTTGGACTCTTCCTGTGAATGAGGCATTAGACTCTTCCTACCCATGTTCTCCTTCCGACATTCATATGGTAGGTTTCTTTTAGTATTTGTAGTATGCTTACAAGACAATTAGGTTTACAGAAGAAGCTCATTTACCCACCCAGCTACTATTTAATTTGAACCACAGGTCTGTCTGGCTCTGGAGGCAGTTTTAAACATTAGATTACATCAATTTTGAGTTTCAGAAATGTTGGTATTTTATTTCTGGGCTCCAGATAATTCCTTAAAAAATTTCCATCTACTACTCTAATTAGACAAAGATAAGTGTTTTCTCACAGTTCAGTCTTAAGGGAGTAGGAGTAAAGAAATCAAAATTCTACAGAACACAGCAGACTGGCTGCAGAGGGTAAAGACAGCTGCATCCACTTTAGGTAGAGTTGCATTGCCTAGTTGATGGCTATAGATGAAACAACATGTTACCATTTGTCTGTTCACTCTCTAAAGGTTTATTTGGGAAATACCATTTGCTTCCCATTACCTTTCTCAAGAGAGATGAGTAAAAGATTGTTTTCCCTGTGTGTGTGTGTGTGTGTGTGTGTGTGTGTGTGTGTGTGTGTGTGTGTGTGTGTGTATTTATATGGAAGGAACAATGTGTTCCCACTTCATCCGAAGAACAGATACTGTCATGCCATCACACAGCAAGATTCCAAAACTTCCTAGAGCTTAGCTGATACACTTACCAGAGTTTCTCCTTTCAAAACGAAACTAGCTACCATTCAGAAACTCATGTTCACGCTCATAAGCTGGGTCAATGAAGCAGGACACACATTCAATCAAGGTAACAAAGAGAACAGGCTACCTAGTACATGTGAATGCCTTGCCCTAAAGTCTTCCTTTATTTCCTTTGTGATTCTGTGTCTTTAACGAAGAAAATAAATATTTTCTTTCCAGTAACATCATCTGAGGCTGACAAGGGGCAGGCGGAGGAAAGGAGTGTGCTGACCTTTCTCAGTAGAGAAAGGTCTAAGACACAAGGACTTCTTTAACAAAAATATACTGAAGCTTGAAAGGTGACAATTTGTTACTTTATCTCCTGGATACAAACACTTCCTTTCTTTGAACTCACACTCATGAATCCTTGAGGTAGCATCAAGTCATTAAAAGTGAACTTGGCCAGTATCACCACGCCTTTGGCCGAAACACTGGACTGAGTTGTGGGCTGAGTTTTGGCTGGGAAATGCACAATATTGGTATTACAGGCAGCTTTAGAGAGGTATGCCAGGCCTCTCCCTGCTCGGTTTATATTTGCATGTGAACAGCTTGCCGGCCATTTTATGAAGACAGATAAATCACAGACTGGCTGGAAGGGTATCCAGACCTCAATATGTGAGCTACACACCCTATGTCTTACTTGTTTGTAAGATAAAAATAATGTACCTCCGGACACATCTTCAGGAAGATTAGCCAAAATATATTTTATGAAAGAAGGGACATTTCAAGACATTACCAGTCAGGCCAAAAATGAAGAAATAAGTCTATAAATATTGTTGTATAGATTGTATAGATTGCCAACAAAAGATAATGTACAGCTGTTTAACACAAAAGCTAGTCTTCAGAGGTGTCTCCTTTTTTTTTTTTTTTTAATCTTTACTGCCTCTTGGGTGTGGGGGAGGAAAAAAAACTTTGATAAAGAAAATTTCATCAAAATACCAGAATAAGAATAGGGATTATCAGTTCACATTGAAGGTCTCAGTGGAGAATTATGACAAAGACTTTTCTAGGGTTAACAACCTAGAAAGTATTCTGAACAATTAGTGATGGGATTTCTAATGTGGAAAGGTGAGCCCGCCATCACACCAAACCAAATAACTCAGTTTTCCTGCTCTTTCCAGATAATCAACTGGAGATCAAAATGGGAAAACAGATGGACAGAAGGAGGAGAGGAGGGAGAGGAGAGGATTCTCATTCACAGAGCAGAAGATGAAAAAGGAATGATAGCATTATACAGGCAAGGAACATGGAAGAAAAGCCCCAAACAATTGTTAGTGTTTTTAATCATTGAAAAGGGTCTGTGGTAAGTATGTTAACTGTATTACCTTACTTAATTTTCACTACAGTAATACTATCCTATTTTAGATAAATAAATGAATACCCTGAAAGTTTAAGCAATCATTTTAATATTACTGAGGTTAGTCTTTTATTTGAGGACTTTAGAAGATATCTATATAGTGACCTATGATGGAGACTTAGTTCACACCTCCATGTTCATTAAATGGCTGGTTTTGCTCAATCTAATAGTCCAGCCTATGACTATGTTTCTCATCCTTGCAGCATGTGTCACACATTTTGAACATTTCATAAGATATTATTGTACACAAAGTGTAGATTCTTAGAAAGGTCTCTGTAACAGTAACTTCACATAGAATCTGAGATGAGGCTCAGTGGCAGAGGTCCTGCCTAGCGTGCTGGGGTTCTGGGTTCAATCCCTGCCCCTGCAAGCAGGGAAAGAAAGAAGGGAAGGACAGTGAGGGTGATTACTCTTTTTTCACAACTGAGGGATTTCACGTTCTCTTGCTTTTTTTTTTTTTTTTTTTTTTTTTAGACAAATTAAGGAGGAAAATCTTTAAAAGATACGGTACTTTCTCAAGGCCATTTGCAAAGAGTTAAGATCTACATTACCCAGAGACTACATGTCCTCCCGTGATCTTCGATGAACAAACACCTTAGGACATTTCCCACTTTGCAGAGAACTGTCCAAGTGCCCTGGCAAACCCACCCAGCCCTCCTCTCAGAGAATTAAGTGTCTTGGTTAGGACCCTCCTGGAGGAGAAGGATTGGGGTGCGGGCTGGGCCTGCTGGGATGCCTCTGGAGTTTTCTCTTTGAATCCTCCGAATTCTTGCTAAGTGTGTTCATAGGGCAGCCATGCTCGGCCACCTCCTGTGGACTCTGTCTGTCTGATACAGCAGCCAGAGTCCCATGCTAAACTTACCATTTTCTGGCTGGTCCTTAACGTCAGCATCACTTGGCTGGCTGGGACTTTCAGATTGACTTGAATCTGAAAAACATAAAAAATACAGCCAAAATTACAGGATCTGTGAGAGAAAGTGGATCAGAGGTGCCAGACTTTCTCAAAAGGTTCAGCCTTTAAACCAAGAATGAGAAGGTCAGAAAAATGACACGATGAATGAAAAGAAGGAAAAAGAAATGTAAGAGGGGTGGGTGCATGAGCCTTTAGCACAGATGTCCAGCTTTGTTTATGCTCTCTGTACTTTCCTCTGTGCTAGGTCAGTAATCGAAGCTCTTCAGAACCATTCTCCAATGGAAAGATGGTTCCACACTCACTCCCTAATATACTGAAGTCTGATAATGGCTTTATGTGCCCTTACACACATCTGAAGCTTGATTCCAATCAAAACAAAGGGCAAATTTTGAAGTTGGTATAGAAAAACCCAGACAGAAGCACAGACTGCAGACTCACACTACTTAATTCTAAAGTTCTAATGTTCTAGGGCATACTAGACAAGCTTTCTGTGGGCCTGAGCTTCCTCCACAGGACAAATGTTTTCCTGTTGTTGTAGGTATCTGGGAACCCCAAAAGAAAAAGCAGAATATGATAAAAAAAACACTTGGCAGAATTTGTTATTTCTTAAACAAACAAACAAAAACAACAAAATGGTAGTTTTTGTACTTAAAAATTCTTTCCATTAATTTCTAAGTAGGATAGCTTAAAATAACACTTACTTTCATAATGAGATAAAATGAACTTTCAAAAGAATTTCACAGAATTAGAAGCAAGTGTAGTCACTTGTTTGGGAGAGAAGAGGAAAACTGAGGTGCACGTCTCAAAGAGAATAAAGCCTTTTCAGATACTTAGGCCAACAGACACAGATAATTATTTGAAGTAAAGATATTAAAAACCTCTCTATCTGTGGAAAGTGTGGCTTCTAACTTTATCTTGATGTCATAGGTTTACAATCAGTTATCTCTAATCTGCCTGCGTTTCATCAATATACAACCAAGAGTTAACAGCATGTAACCATGATCAAAGCCAAAGTGTCATGACATTGGGACTTAGCCATACATCCCTTCTCTTTCCAGGAGAGATTGCACAAAGTAGTGATACTCCCAGGGACCTTTCACCTGAGATGTTAAAACTCCCACTTTCTCTCAGACAGCAAATATCTTAATCGTAAGAGAGCGCCAGAAGGGCTATGTCTACTTTAGAATCTTTAGGCAATATTAACCTGGTAAATAAAAAAAAAAAAATGTTAGGTCAAAAATGAAAAGGACAGAAGTGATAAAAAAAAAGGTTGATTTTTAAAATTTAAATCTAGCATAACAGCTTTTATCACATTGTAACAATTGCCCTTTGTCATTTGTTATAATAGACAAAACCAGAAATCCTAATGTCTCAAAAAGCCTGTATAGGAGCCCTTTCAGAATAAACTGCAAAGACGGAGATTAAGCCTGTCCCTAAAGTTGGAAATTCAAACAAACTTATAGTGAGATTTTATTTGAAATTCTAATGAGAAAAACTGGTATTATAATCAACACTTTTCTTTTTCAAAGTCCTATAAATTTTTCATTAAAAATTACAAGTTAAATGCTTTAAAAATATTTAAGTATGTTTCAAAAGAGTCACACCATCATTATTTTTATTCTAGAAAAACCTTAAACCATTAATTACATAAAATTAAAGGAAAATACCTAAATTTATTTTAGGTAAGTTCTTTTTAATCATACATGAAACAAACAGATAAAATTTTACCAAACAACATATTCTTTAAAACCATACAAACAAATATAATTCTCTTAATAGAGCCTAGATAAATTGTTCTTGTAGGTGTAACATCTTTATAACTCATGCTTCTCCATAAAGCAGTGGAAAGCATTTTTCCTGTTAATTAATTTAGATACACAATAGACAACATGATCAAACTATTTATTCATTTATATTAAAGAAAAGAGGAATAATGGCCCCCAAACATTTTTTAACCTGATAGTAAATATCTTTATGTTCACTTTTTGTTTAAAAGATTTGTTCCCTCACCCTACCTTTAGAGAAACAGTAAACATGAACACTACCAGCTGAATATGGGGCATGTTCTAAGCTAGTTTAAAATTCTAAGCCACAGAAAAGCAAGCAGACAAGCGAGCGAAGCGTTCAAGAGCTGAGTGGCACGGGATGCTCAGGCTGGGTCTACAGGGGTCCCGGCACTGCCCTGAATACTGGGACACTAACACTGGAAGAGGCATCTGGCCAAACTGGGATCCGAGCGTGAATTCTTAGTTTTATTCAAAACCCGGAGAACGTTACCACCCGAGGCCATCAAGCTAAAATATTCTATCCCAGGAAGGCTCAAACAGAGCCAGGGCTTCACATGAAAACCCGAGTGTCCTAAATCTTTCGATAATTATTCTCTACCCGTCCTGGTGTGGTTCCGCGAGGAGACATGGCCCCTTTTTCGAATGTAAAAGGTCACAGTTGCTGTTAAGTACGGAGGCAACCAGAAGACCAGAATTATAAATTAATTTCTATGCACACACAACGGATACAAATGAAAGTCCTCTTAAGCATTTGTGTGGAAATATTACCAAAAGTAATACCTATTTTACTTTTCTCTTTTGTGTACTCTTTAGAGGACTGGAAGAAGACTCTGTGTCGTTCTCTTTGGAGCTGTTATTGTGTGGTTGCTTGATTTCTGACCATCTGAAATAAACGGAGCTCCTCGAAACAAATTCACTTGCATAGAGTGGGATGGCTCTCTTACACAGGAAGCTCTCCAATCCCCGTGTACCAGAGCGGTGTCTGTCTTTAAGGGTTCCCTGGTTAAAAGCCAAAGCATTTGTATTTTACAATGAATATTACTTAAATTTTACAAAGAATATGACTTCAAATGTATCTAAATGATGGGGTTGGAATGCTGTTGTGGGACTGGGGATTTGTTTGTTGTTGTTTGTCTAATGAACCTTATGTATCAATCTAATCTTGAAAAGTGATAATTCCTTTTGTTTTAAACAATTTATGATCATGTACTTAAAACTAAAATAGACAGGGCTTGCATACCAAAAGCTAGGTAGCCACTTATCTATGCATTTTTATGGTGTGTACAACTATATTCCTCCAGATAGGCCACTATCAATATAATCACCAGAGTAAGAATAAAATAAATACTAGTGTCCACATACTGGTCTCTGCTTCTATAACTTGTACACAGAACCTGTCCTGAGCTTGTAACTTACATACATATCCAATCCCTGAAAGCTTAAGTCTGTTCCTTTTCACGAAGCACTCCTTTAGCAGAATGCAAAGGGTGACAAAACACGTTTCTGTGGTAAAGTGATGAGGGAAAAAATATAGGTGTCACATCCCTATATTTTATATTAATTAAGCTTCTTGGAAAGGTGGCATATTGCCAATCTTCCCTGTCCTTGACCTAGAATTAATCCCTTTCCCTGACCCATCTTTCACTGTGCACACATCTCTCTTGGTACAACTGATGGAAGCTGTGTGGTGGTGCAAGCTCCTGCAGAGTCACTTCCTCTTTGTCTCCAGGCCCTTTGACAGGCCCCCCTCCCTGCCCAGCCACAGAGCTCAGTAACTGCTCGAGAAATGAACTTCCAATTCTTGTTCAGCTCCTCAACCCTGAAACAGTTGCCAATGACAGTGCATCCCTGAAAAGAATATGGTCACACAGAAAGGGCAATGGGATTTAGGACCTGAAAACAAACGGTGGGAAGGCCATTATCTCTGCCGCATATCCTACTTGCTGGGGGCTGGTAAGGGAACTTTGACATGGGGTTGTCTGGAAACTGCATAATGGAAACAGGCTGTAGACAAGCACCTTGCTGAGCTGCTAGCACAGAACACAGGCTGGACTGAGGACCCTGTCCAACATTCAGAAGCCCTAAGACACGTACACAGTCTAAACTGACCACTGGCGGGAACATTGCACATACACAAGTTCAAAGCGGAGAGGAGACATGTGTTCTCCAATGGCCACAGTGTTTTGCAAGCCTTAAGATTGCTGCCGAGAACTGAGTAGAGCAGACCAGGTACATGGAGGCCTATGCCTCCCCTCCCTAAATGTAACAGCAGAATTCCCACTCAGTGAGCGCAACAGTCACACCAGTTTATAAACCATGAAAGCACAAATCTTGCTCTCTAGAAAATCACTTTAAGTTTCAGGCTATCAACATGCACAGTGATCTGACTAAAGCTAAGCCTGCGGAGTCTTTGCTAGAATTCTGTGTCTAGTTCTTAATCTCCCAAACTGAATGACAGTAGGAAACTAGAAGGCATCCAGACACACACACACACACACACACACACACACACACACACACACACACACACACACACACAAACCAGTCGGGTGAAAAAAAAAAAAGGTGTTTTTTTGTTTTTTTTGTCCCAAAGAGTCCAGAGTCCTCTATATTCTAAATAATATATCCTAAATGAAAGAGACTTAAAGATTGGAATGGATAAGAAATGAAGAGTTGAGGGAATTTCCAGCGTGAAAGAAAGAAGGTGAGTGTTTGCTCTGACTATAACCAACAATGGCTTTCTGCAATTGTAGCCAAAAACAACTTTAAAACTTCAGGTAAGGCTCTGTGTTTATGGTTCAAGAAGGTGAGCAATAGACTTTGTAGTAAAGTCAGGATAAATAATTCACCTTCTATAGCTGCGTAGTCAGACTAGGAAAAACATCTGCCGCTGATGGTACATGGTTAAGAATTCCTGTGCTCTGATCTAGTGTCACATATGTACAGGAAGGGTCTCTAGAAGATGTCACAGTTCAATCTGCTTATTGGTCTCACAGTTGCTGTTATCAAAGAAATTATTGTTGTAATGACATTTAGAAACACCACCCGTGTTTTTCTATAGGGTCAAGTTCTTAAAGACTGAGGTAAGAAGAAATATTTCTGAAATCTTATGTGAGAATGTACCATTGCACAGGTCATGCAGAGGTGTCCTTGTGCCCTAGAGGACAGCATTGAAGAACACCACACAATCTGCTGAACAGAATGGCAGCCACCGTGGTTTGGTGAAGGACAAACAAGTTTATAATATTATTGTTAAGTCAGAACTACAGACAGTACAAAAAGTATGACTGACTCTCCTAGAAAATGTACAGAATTCTTTATGCACAACAAATAACCAAGCTGATATTTAAGGTCAATTCATGTACACAACTGTGACTTGCCTAATGAAAAATTAACATGCAATGACCTAGTTCTTAAAATAGATAAATGGTAGAGTAACCCATGTCGTGTACGTTTCCTTAAGTATTAGAATGGAAACACTTCATGGTTCTTTGAGTAGGAATTATTATCTTCACATTGAGATACGAAATTTGATCGCTATAATTTTTCCTAGGGGGCTAGAACTATGTGTTTGTGTGCTAACTAAAGTGATTACACAATGGGGAGGTGAGATGGGGAAGGGCGAGTTCCACAAGGGCCTGGCTGGTTTGCACATGTTGTATTTGATGGAGAGCAAAGGCTGTGTTTGTGCAGCAGCAACTATCTGGAAGGGTCCACCAGACCACCCTGGGGCTGCCAGCTGCTCTGGAGGTCCATTCTTGAGTCACACCCGTGACTGGCATTTCCAAGGACTATACAAGGCTGCTATGTAATCTGAGTTATTTTTCTTCCTCAAAACGTTTTCTTTTTTATAATAGTTTTCTGAATATGAAATTTGTGAAATATTAACTTTACAGGAATTAGACTTTGGGCATTAATGTTGGTATCTGAAGCCCATCTGTTTAGCCAGGATTGTGTATAATGATGTGAACGCCGAGGGTGAGGAGTGAGTAACTATCTCATCACCTACTCTCAATGTGTTAAATTCTATGTGCCTGAGGAGGCTGCAGAGTGATGCAGTTTTAACACGTTGAGAAAAAAAATTAAATGGAGTAACTATTGTGAACTGACAGTTAGGGTGAGTCATTTCTTAGCCTAAAAGCTATAAATTCATTCACTCTAGAAGCAATAACAACACGACTCACTCACTAAAGTGTCAGTCTTCATAACAGGTGGTTTTCAAGGAATCTTTTCTTGTGATGTTGTAAGTGAAGTCAGAGATAGGAAGCTAGTGATCAGAAAAGATAGAAATAATTTCTCACATTTCCTTTGACAAGGATTTATTCCTAAAAAAAATCACTAAAATACTTATACACAAATCATTTGAATTATATTTTTCCCCACGAGAGGGGCATATTGACATACAATGATGACCTGTGATTTAGTTCAGAATTGCCATTATTGAGTCAACCTGTCCACATACCCACTCCAGGTAAACAAAGATCTATGTAAAAAGTGTCACTATAAAACTATCTCCAATCAGAATTGTAGTCAACTCCCTCTGTTACTAATTAGTTAGTAGCAGGTTCCTAAGGTTGTCTATATACTTGAAAACAGAGCAAAGCATTGTCTAAAGCAGAAAGGGTTCCCATGCACATCCATGTCATAAAAATAAACCCATTCAATGAGAGAGATATACAATCAATTTAAAATATTATGTACTATTCATACATGTGATAGTTGTGAATTGTTTTGGAACCAAAGAACACTCTGCCTAAGTTTTGGAGCAGCCCAAGTTCTTGCATTTGTATTTCACTATTGAAGAGAGTATTAAATGTTTTTTTTTAAGGTAATATCTTAAAACAATCTCAGCTATAAATTTAACTTTCTGTATCTCAGTTTCTTCATCTATAACATGGGTACACTAGTAATCATTTAACTTAACAGGACTGTTGCATGGATTAAGTAATACAGCACCTTCCCCCATTTTTTTTTTTTTTAATTTATAGGTCACAAAGCAACAACATGTTTCTGCCATCCAGGTCTTACCATCCAAGCAACTTTTCACTTTAATAATTCAACCCCAACCTATACATGAGGTGGTTCGGGTATAACAGCGTCAGAAACCTGGTTCTAAAGAAAATGTTCCTGACTCCCACCTGTCAGGGAAGGGGACAGATTATCTTCAGTGATGGAAATGTGAGACCCAGCTTGCTGGTGTTTATTCCAGACAGACTCTTGTGTGTAGTCTATCAGGCTACACTTTGTCTGAGAGTGGAAGTAGTCTCTGTGGCAGCTATGTAAGTCTGTGTAACAACATATATGTATGCAATTGACTTCCCACGAGCCTCTGTAGCAAACTGTACCCAGGGAGGGACATCTTCGTTACCTCACCAGGGAGAAGCTTCCTCAAAAGTCAAGAGCTAGACTATGCTACTGAGTTTCAGGGGCTCAAGAATGCACTCCCAGCCTGCTGCCTTTTCTTCAGAGAGGACCTAGTGTGTTAATTCTGTCTGTCAGACAGTGAGGTCTGGATGCTCAGGCTGTGTGAAGATCAATGGTGTCCATTATCCCATGGAATAATCCATCAGTGGCAAAATCCCAAAGCTCTGTATTGTAAGAAGGCCTATCAAATGGAGGCCACACAAAACCTTGAGAACTGAAGCAAAACAGCAACCGCAGCAGCTTTAACCATTTGCCCGTCTTTGAAAAAACAAAAGCAGGAAACTCTTTCCACATTCACTGGACCTGAGCTCTAAGGTGAACCGAGGAACTAGCAACACCCATTCTAATTTTTTAAAACAGGGAGCTGGTCAAACAAAATAATAGAAATGATTCCTTCTGTATGCCTTCTTTTTCCTTTTTCTTCTAACACAGCCATTTTTTAAAACAGCTATAGAAGAAGAGGTAAGCAGTATTTCCTCCCCCCCCCCCACTCTGGTTTTCAGGGATTAGAACTCTATGTGAAGAAACTGGACTGGTGCGGCTTGTCCTGGTAGACAAAATTAATAAGTCAGGACTCTACTTGTTCGTATTCTCCTCAGTGGCAATGTATGCATCAGCAGCTAAAAACAAAGAAACTTTTTAGCTGCTCAGAAAATGCAGAGGCTTCCCAAACAAGGGATGGGAGGGGTGGGGGTGGAGAGGAGAGTGGGGGGGGTGGAGCCATCAGAAAAGTCTGACAGTCCATTCAATATAGGGATGATGGCTATAATGCACCCAGGTCCCCTCGCTGATTAAATATGCATTGGCACAGTTTTGATCGATGCAAGCCATGGATCAGATGACACACCTGCAAAATCTTGAGCACAGAGCTCCCAGGAAGAGGGAAAATACAGTCTTGTCTCCTTATCTTTGTTTTCAAAGGCTCTCAATTTCTGTGCTTAGATATCTAATTTAATTCTCTCACCCCTCAGCAAACTGGATTAGGGAAGTCAATACTGCCTTTGTGCATCGGCAGGAAAACACAGCTTTCCTCTTATTCAATTTAGCTATGACCTTTAGACAAAGATAATGACAACTGTCTAAAAGTCCAGTTAAGGTTTGAAGAAGAGGGTCCTACCCCCAGGGTAGGGTTCCCTAGGAATTTGGGTAGACCAGGTAGCAGGGGTTACTGTGGCATTTTCTCTCCTAACAAGAAATAATGAAGGAAGGAATACTGAGAAGGAATAAATAAGAGTCAAGCAGAAAGCATGGCAGTCAGGAATGAGGCGTCTAATCTTAAGTCACTGTGACCCCAACACATCCAGATCAGAAAATAACTCTATGACAAGCTGTGAGGGAGAAGGGGGGAACAGTGGTTTGTCTGAAAAGCCCAGGCGCTTAATGAGAAGGTTGCTGATTCTGCAGTTGGGAAAGTCACAAAGGTTCCATCTCCCTAGATGTGGGAGTTCCTATACTGCACAGAGATGGAACCAGAGACTGAGGCAAGCCACAGATGCTGTGGGGGTAGCCATGTGCACACCACTTCTCTTAGCTGGAGGAGAAATGGGAGAGGACCATTTTCCTGAAATGACACTAGCTCTTTTTCTTTGTCTTTGGGTCTGGTCATTCCATCCACCCATTGGATGCGTCCATCAGCACCTACTACACAGCTTCTACTTTCCATGTCATGGAACAGATGATGAGGAAAAGTAAAGCCTCAACCCCAAAGCTCTGAGTCAGTCAGGACAATGATAGCAAATCAGACACTGTAACATTTCACAATGGAATCTTGCTTTCTGATGTTTAAGGCAGGGAAACAACTGTTTACAGTTGTGTATATTTCTTTACTGGTGTGGTACGCCTTGTAACTAAACGTACCTTAGTAATGTTATTTATGGGAGTCTAGATCTTGACTATTAGGTAATGGCTAGGTGATCATATCTCCTGAAGTAGAGAGAGGGTTGGGCAAAGTGGTATCATAGGTGAAATGCTATGTAATCACCGACAAACTGGCATAGTTGGAAATGGTGTAAACTATTAAAATAATAACAACCACCAGACTGGTTTAGCAGTAACAATCTTATAGGTGGTACAGAGTGACAAATTATTCTTTAATCTGACTTGGATCCTCCCTTTCACAGAAATGGCAATTTTGGTAGAGGGTTTTGTACAAGAACACTTGGGGTCCAGCCCCTTCCTGGTATCTCTTCTAGCCATGTGGGGTTGGGAAGCCCTGGACCTCCCTTCACTCATTCTAACAGGTGACTCTGAAGATCATGAAGGTTAGATTGTGTGACTTAACATGCATTGTTGGCTATGGGAGGCAGTCAGGCTCTACCTGTACATGCATAGAGCCGATTTCAAAGTGAATCACTTTGGCTATTTTCATGTGATTTCTTTTCTGTGGCAGAAAGCACAGTGCTAGGACACACAGGAACTGATGCTCTGTTGAAACAGAACTGAAACTGGAAAGTGAAAAATACTGTTTTCTGGATTATGGAATACAACTGGGCCTACGCTGGATGATGACGATGCCACAGATGCTTTGGGGTCAAGTATCTGATGTTGAGAGAACCGCATTGCTGCATGGCTGATACTTTGTGTGTTGAGAACAGACCAACTGGGACTCAGAGGGCTACTTTATGGTCCTAAATCAACCAGTTTTTTCCACCTTAGACATGTAAATTCTCACATTTCAAGTGGGAAAAGCTAACTACAAGGGAGGTCATCTGTTCTCAGAAAGTTTTCCCAGCTCTTGGGTCCTGCACGTGCAGCAGAGCCTTAGAAACTAAGTTGTTGGTTTGGCTGCACTCACCGCAGGCAGCCACATTACCAAAGAGGCTCTGAGGTACCTGCTCACTGTTGCCCACAGTAAGTACAATGAGAAATAACACACATACGTTTCTCCTTGCAAGTCAAAGATCATCTCTACTTTATCAATGCCCACAAATAGTTCACTAAGAGTGTTTATCTTCAGTAACTAACTTGGCCACCCCCTGACCACCCAAACCTATAAACAACACTTTCTCTTTATATCTTGGCTCATTTTGTCATCCACAATCCCCCCACCTTAAAAAAAACCCAAAAAACAAAAATTAAAACTTTGGTTTTCAAGAACTTAGTCAAGTGAGTCAAGTGGTAAGCCTAGAATTTAGGCAATGTTACTTTAAAAAAAACATTGGGTTTACTTATTTTTTTGTGAGTGTTTTGCATATGTGAGTGTATATGGACCACATTCATACCTGCTACCTGTGGAAGTTGAATCCCTTATGAGCCACCATGTGGGTGCTGGGAACTGAACACAGGTCCTTTGCAACATCAGCATGTGCTCTTAACCATGGAGCCATCTTTCCAATCCCAGCAATACTAGGGCCTTGTGCATGTCAGACGTTCAGTGTACCACTCCTATTAAGGCAATACTCCAGAAATGCTTTCTCAGAATAATGTGATCCCAATTTCTACATTAACTGCCAGTTTTCTCCTTGTCTTTGGGACCTATAATAAAACGTTCGATATATAGATTTCCATTCGATTAACCCAAAATGTTCCTTCTTCAGGCTCCCCAGAGTTAGCACAGCAGAGTTCAGGTGGAATGTAAGTCTTCCAAATGTCACTCGTCTTCAATTGACAATAGTCAGAGTTTGGGCTTCTCTGTCTTTATGATAAATGATGCAAATGATTTAAGTGAATCATTCCACTTTCTGGAGTTTCCATTTGGAGTCTATCATGGCTCTTTTCCCCCTGACATATGCAGTGCTAAGTTATTTAAAATTAATTGCAGTACAATATTTTAAAGTTTCCTCACATAGTGCTAATCTCAAGTGCTTTGGATGTTTGAACCACACTTGGAAGACATCAAGTTCCTCGTATCCTTCTAGCAAGGAGCAGCTGAGCATCCTAAGAAGATTAGCCGGTGGTCCTCCATGAACTTTAAGCTAACACTAAAGCTGCACCGGATTATAAAATTTCAAAAATGTGTGAGCTGGTGCAAAGTAGAAAACTTCAAACACCCCACATAACGCAGAAAAACAAACCTAGATAATGAAGACACATGAGTTCACTTAATTAGCTCTGAAATCCTGACTTTCCAAACTCCATCACTAGTCACAGGGGCCATGCACACAGCCTTCACCTCCATCTACATTCCTTCCTAACTGTCCTGCCAGTTTCCACTGTAAGATACAGTCTCCACGTTTCTCCTCTCTTACTCTGTGCAGAAGTAAAAGCATTCCCCTCCCAGTAACTCAGGATAGAAGAGCAGCTGGCTCAGTAAAACCCTGAATTTAAAATGTCATCCAAACAATTCGTGGTAAGAGTTTGTGTGGGATTAGCCACGTGAAGTTCTCAGGATGTGTATTTTTAAAGGCTGCTTTTTAAAAGTATTATTTCCCAGACTTATTTTAGTGTTTACCAGGTGGTCTCTTCTCAATTATTTCCATATCGCATCAAATAGCATTCATTCATTCTGGTTCACTCCTCCTAGTCAGCATGGATCGTCCTATTAGCCATTCTCCGGGAGGAGCTTCTTTACTGTGTGCAACTGAAGAACTTTAGTTCTTATTACAAGTACAAAGCGTTGGGAGACCCTCCTTAGGCCCAAGCGGCCCAGGGCCCATCGGACCCACCTGTCCAGCTTGCTCCTTATAACGCTGCCACTGGCCCTCTAAGTGCCTACTCCTGATGGAGTTTAAGTTTGAAAATTTTCTCACACTTGCCAGTGGTAGAAGGTGGAGGTAGAGATTTCTAGAAACCAGAAAGGGCTTATATTTTTACATTCAACAAAAATCTCGTCTCTAGTTTTTTTTTTTTTTATGTAATTTAGTCATGGTGAAAGTGAATGAGTAGGAAAAACAAAACCACTTAAGCAGAAGCTGATGCATCCATTGGTAGTGTAAGAAACAAAGGCGGGCTGTTCTACCTGCCAATCTCACACACTTTTCACATAGCTCCTCCCACCCCTACTGGGCTCCACAGTCCACTCTTTTTAATTAAAATAATGTTACATGCACACGTGTGTTGCTATTCATATCTATAACATACAATATACATATATAGTGCTGCCATGATATGATTCAGCCAAGGATACTCTTGTTAGAGCTGCGATTATAGTGTTTAGTTTTTCAGCCTCCAATCATGTGTACAAGCATGTAGAGACTGGGGGTTGATATGAGTATTTTCCTCCATCACTTACTGAATCAATAGTTCACATACTTAGCTAGTCTAACTAGTCAGCTTGCTCTGGGATGCCCTGACTCTGCCTCCTGGGTGCCAGGATTATAGGCAAACATCCACCCTGCCAGACAGACAGTTACAAGGCTGCTAGGGATCTGAACTCCAGTCCCCACACATATGCTGAACCATTTCTCCCATCACTCTTGGAGCAATACTCTCTTTTTACAAAATGTAGTGTGTGTGTGTGTGTGTGTGTGTGTGTGTGTGTGTGTGTGTGTGTGTTGGGGATGGCATGGAATGTGCTTTATAAAGGTCAAAGGATAGTCTGTGACTAACCCCCTCATTCTACCTGCTCATGGGTCTTGGACTCAAACTCAGTCGTTGGATTTGAGCAGCAAGCACTTTTCCACTAGGAGTCACCTGGTGATTCTTGACTCTGGCAGCATCAGCACCCAGGGCAGTGAGGAAATATCCTGGTGTTTCACATACCCTTTTTCAATCCTGTCTTGTATTATTTTGGGGATTAGAAAAAAATAATACAAAATCATATTATAATATTTTTGTTCCTCTCTCTCTCTCTCTCTCTCTCTCTCTCTCTCTCTCTCTCTCTCTCTCTCTCTCTCTTTCTCTCTCTTCAGGAACAAAGCAAAGGCATATGTTGACCAGGTGACAGAACCAACAGCTCTAAATGAGATAGAAAGTTTAACTGCAGCCCACATGGGAAAAGCTAGAAATGAAAATCTGTTTATCCAGGAATGAAGGCGACCTGGTTTCCCCATCCAATCTGTGAGTGACTAGGTTAGTGGCCGTGAATGGAAGGAACCACAGTTCTACAGTCTGTCTATCTTGGGGATGGTGGGAAGGCAGGAAAGCCTTCCCTCCTTCCCTTTGGCTGACCAGGCATCACCTTTCAAAACAGCACAGGAGACTTCCCATGTTAATAGCAGCTAGATCCCACATGGCATAGCCCCAAAGGATTCATGTGTCTGTGAGAAGCACACTCATTGCAGCAGTGTTGGGAGGTACTGGGATCTCTGAAAGATGAGAACTAGTGGAAAGTAGTTATGCCATTGAGAAAAATGGGGAAGACGACACAGTTCGTCTGAGATCATGGCTAACTCTGACTTCTTCCTAGGCTTTCTACCCTGCCAGTTGATATCTCCATTTTGTATAAAACCTGCTATGATATCATGAGGTGATGAAGCCAATGGGGCCCTTGCCAGAGAAGGACTATGGTCTTTAGATTTTCAGCCTCCAAAATAAAAATAAATCTGATTTTACAAGTTATCCAGCCTCCAGTGTTTTGGTATAGTATCAGAAAATGAGTTAAAACAGTATTTTATGAAAAATTTTGTCTTCTTTTACTCAAATATTTTTTTTAAAAAAAATCACCAGATTGGTTTTTACATTTTAGCTCTATACATTTAATAATCCCTCTTTCCTATTTAAGTGAGAGTCTTATAGTCTCAGTCAAAAAGAGGTAAGTCCCTATCATACAAAGCAACTTCACACTACACCACACCATTGTAAGCATTCGGGCTTGCAACTGTTCTTAAAATCAGCCCACATTCTGTTATTAATACCACTACTGTGTTGTTAGTGTAGTAATATGCTTAAGGTGTCCCAGGGTAGTTAAAAAAGAAAATTTTAAATTAACAGAGAGCAATGTCTCACTAGCAGATACAGAAGTAAATTATTGACACTTGCAAACACTGATGTCATAATGAAGAGAGGTAAGGTCTAAGAAATCTCTGTGAGCAAAGTTGGTATTTAGGTAGAAACTTGGGACAGACAAAAAAATCTCATGAACTGCTTTTCCCAACCAAGTTGAAGTCCCTGTTGGGGTACTCCGAGGGCAAAGTCTTGCCTCCCCCAAAGGAGATGAAGCAGAAAACACTGGTAAAAAAGAAATTCATGAGGAACATCAAATGTTATTCAACATTTTCAAGCAACTACGATATGTCAAACAGACCACATGATGCAAGCACGTTTAAATATAAGTTTCTATTTCTGTTTTAAAATAAAAAAGATCAGAAATATGAATCCAGAAAAGCAAAATCTCTTGCAGGTTTCGAAGCATATACAAACCCTGGCAAAAGAAAACACTGTTCACCGCCACCATCTGCTTCCTGGCGCTGAGAAAACTTTCCTAACAGAAATGGTTTCTTACATTATAAAACCCACTAATTAGTTTTGTTGTAATAAGAAAAATAACCTTTGCATGGAAGGCAGAGAGCCAGCTCGCTTTTTCTCTTGTTATTGGCTGCACCTTACAGTGCAAGGTCTGTAACATTCCACGTAAAGTTAACCTCTGAGCGCTCTTCACCAGAGCACTTCATTATCCCGTAGGGTCTGCAATACATACTCACAAATGTGAGAGCATCCTCCATGAAATCTCAGGTATTTGGATTAGCAGCTCCTCAAAGAACATGGGGTTCGAAGTCAGGAGACCTGGACCCAAGAGTGAATTATCAGAAGTTCAGGCTTGTTAACCTCACTGGGAGGCGGTGCCCAAATTAACTTGAGATTTCCATTAAAATTCTTAAATTTCTTTTCTTTTTTTTTTTTTTTTGAGTCCAAACAATGTCTTTGTTACAAATTTCATGTCCCAAGAAACTAGTGCTTGTGAAAGAATAAACGGGGTATATGATATCTCTCTGACAAAGCTGAAATAACTTTGGTGACATTAACATATTGGCTAAATGAATTATTGTCATTATCATTATTTAGATTTCTGTTTGTTTTCTAAAGAGAGAGAGGGGGGAGGAAGGGCTTAGATTTGGGTAGATGGGGAGGTGGGGAGAATCTGGGAGGAGTTGGGGGAGATAAACCACAATCATCATATATTGTATGAGAGAAGATCTATTCTCAATAGTGAATAAATAAAAACACAGCAACAGCAACAATAAGGAATAGTGCGGTGATTAAGAACACAAAACTGGAAATTCTATTGTGTATCGAAAATCTTCTCTCTTGTTTAACACTTTGGACAAGTAGAGGCTTTCTACTGTTATTTTAAGGACGTAAACAGGCAAACGAGCAGTTTCCGTCATAAAAACCAATACTGCTTACTATTTAACACCAAGGAAATGAAAACCCTATGAAAACAATATGTTTGGAATATACTCAAATAAGTGGCATAACACTCCAAATGGGCTTTCGTGAGCACCCCTTGGGCAACACACCTATTGTGAGTCCTACAGATAGAATATTCAACAAAGGCCTCCCTGCTCTTGCCAGCATCCCCCCCTTAGAAGAACTGGTTCACCTACTTCCAACATGGGACCACTCAGAGTAGCGGGGGAGAAGGTGAACACAATCAGAGGGAGAGTACCACCAAGGGCTGTGATGGTGGGGGAACCAGGCAGAGAAGCAGGCGCAGCACCAGGAGAAAGAATCATAGAACTAGAGTGGACGTATAACAGGTTAAGTGTGGACAGTGGGGGGGGGGGGCGTACTGGGGAAGGGGAGAGGTAGTAGCTCGGGCAGGGGGTAATAGTACATAGATAGGAAGGGTGCAGATCTAGTGCTCACATTTCAATCATTCCATGTGGAAATAAAATAAATAGGTAAAAATGTTTTCCAAAAAATGAAAACTGGCGTCCCTTTTCACAGAGCCATGTGAGGCCCGACTGGCTCGAACCAACCCTCTGCCCTTAATAAACAAGTTTATTGGCTCAAACCTTCCCTCTCCTATCTTCTTAATTTGGTTTTCTGCAGGCTCCAACTTAGCTGAAGTTAAAACCCACACTGCACTATAGGATAATCTATAGTGAACTCAAAAGCCCCTCGGTTTGGGGAATGAGAGACTGCTGCCAAGTTTAGTGGACCCAGTGGTATTGCAGAGATAGCTCATGGGACTGTCATCTCCTGTATAGAAACAGTATGTGACATGGTCACTCATCTCAGGGGCACTGTCCTGTTGGGTTTATCAACTCTGACTTGTCATTAAGACGCATTTGTTAAACCTTCTAACACTTTACTCCATCGCTTTCTGTCGAGCATTTGAAAGGATCTTGGTGGATTTGCACAGGTCAGTGTTTGCTTTCCCATTCTTGGGCATAAAAAGTGGTCTCGTGCCTTCCTAGTACCTGACAGTCACATTAACCCAGCACAGATACCCGCTCGGAATCTGGAGGGTTATCCATCGCAGGAGAGGAGACGCAGCCGAATTAATCACTCTTCCTCCTGGACTTGCACCTGGCTGACTGAGGCAGACCTCTGCTCCTGCTTCATCTCTCACTTCCTGTAATTCCCATCTGTCTTCCCAACAAGGTGTGAGCCCCAGAAGGCACATGGCTCCTGCTCACCTGCACACAGTACAAGCTAACAGGGGTGGGAGCAGAGGCTGGAACTGAGGAACAGAGAAGGGAGGGGCTGGTCTGGGCAACATGATGAAGCCAGGGTGATCCCTGAGCTGGCTCACAGGCTCACAGGCAGTTCTGTCTCCTAGGAAAAACAAATTCCAGCTTGGGGGGGGGAAGGACAAAAAAAATCCAGCAGCTACATTTCCTGGTAAATCTAAAATTCCTGCAAGGAGTATCTATAGGCAATGGAGCAGTTTCAACTATACCAGAGCTGGGCACTGTCTCAGTTAATGTTCATAATTATCCTGCTTGATAATGTGATACTTCAAACATGATCCCATGAAAATGAATTGAAAAGGGAGATATTCGACTCAGAAGGCATTTCTAACAATTCTTTGCAAGTTTTTTTTTTTTTTTTTTTTTTTTTTAAGGACAAGAGAGTCTTTAAAAGCATCTTGTTCCCGAAGCAGAAGAATAGTAAAGTTTGGTCAAGCACTGCTCACTGCGTGTCCTCTTGAGGTCTCTACAGGACACTGCCAGAGTATGCAACTTGAGGTGTCTATTTATGGTTTCATCATCATCATTGAAGCCTTCCCATATATGTCAGGAACCAGGACATATGAGCAGCCAGGCAGAAGTGCCCATAGCTGTGTGGACTAGATATCAACTGGGTGGCTGAAAACATCAACAAAATTCACCACATGGATGTTCCGGTAGGCAAAGCCCAAACCATATGAAAAGTTTGTTCTACTCTTTCCTTCTCCTTAATAACATGGATCTGGGAAGTGTGCTGGCAGTGTAAGTGGGCCAGTGACAAGTAGGTGTGTAGTCCATTTGCCATGTCCTAGTCACTCAGCTGAATCGCTTTCATCCTTAGTTTGTGGTAAGCACAATCTCAAACACTTTTAAATTCTGTTTTTGGAAACCTGACAATATGTTAAAAATGTCATTTTCAAAATTAAAAGTTCTGAAAACAGCCATTTTAATATATTCACATTTTTACGATGCTATTTATTAACAGGCTGCACTTAGATTTTCATGAAGTAATGTGATTTTTAAGATGATAAAATAATAAACACTTACAAAACAGGTTAATGAACAAATAAGGTGATTAATTACAAATAAAAATTAAGGAAATAATATTTAGATTATGCAATGAGAGGGAGAGGGAAAAACTTTACTGAGAAAAAGAAGTGTGAACAGATATGATCTGCAAACACCAGCACGCATGCATTCCCACATAAGCCGGTCTACAGCATATTCATTTGCAGATCCCTTTCTCTGTTACTAAGTTATTTTATTATGTCATCTTTTCTGGGTAACTGAGGCAAAAAATACCTTAAAAACTTGAGTTCCCTCTGACAAAGTAAAGAGACTGAGTTTGGAAATTAAAATTATTATTTATAGATTTAAAACAGGCTACAAATAAAAACAATTAGGGGCTGGGGAGATGTTTCAATGACAAAGTGCTCAGCACACAAGCATGAGGACCTGGGTTCTGGTCCCCAGCACCCAGCTAAAAAGCTGGATATGGTAGTGCATGCCTGTGATTCTAGCACTGTGAAGGCAGGGACAGGTAACTTCCTAGAGCTTACTTGCAGTTCAGCTAGTCTTGCAGAAGCAGTAAGCTGAAGGGTTGGTGAACAACTGTCTAAAAAAACCCAATTCCGGTAGAGAGTGATATAGAAGACACCTGACATTGGCCACCGGTTTCCACGTGCACCTGCACACAAATGCACTTGCCCTAACACACACGCATGCATGAACACCAATATACTGCACACATACACACTGACACATATATGAACACATATGTACATGCAAGACAAGTTGGCCTTCCATCGTAACACTTGAAGGCAGTTATGAGCTCGTTTCTGCAGACCCAGCCATGTGAAGATGATACCCAGTCCTGGAGCTGTCCTCCTGGCCAGCACTACTGCATACTAAGTTACATCTCTTAAACTGCAACTGTTCCAACCCTCCTTTCTCTATCATGGGAGAACAGTAGCTCTGTGTTGAGAGAATGCCCGCCTTCTGCTTTAAACAGAATGACATTCAGGGATTAAATGGCATGCTGGGTTTATATGGGGCTCACTTCCTTCTGGTTCCAAATCCTTAGGGCAGGTTAGCAGTAAGTATGTCAGCTGACTTGAGAAACCTGAAGTTTAAATTCAATACCAGCATCAGCAAGATGGACAGGGAAAGTGGGGCCACTGGTCCCAAAGGACAGTAGGACAGGCAGAAGAAGTTTGGGGTGCTGCTGGAGATCTTTGGTGACAATGGACAACAACATACCACATATTTCCAAGGGCAAGAATAAAGGAAGATTTTTTTTTTCAAGTTTTCACCAAAAGAAACATATGTTTGAGGAGGTGGTAGGCTTAACTTGATTTTAACTTCACACAATGTCCTCATGTATGTAAGCATTTGTGTGGATAATTTTTGTGGTTTTATGCATTAAATACATTTCAAAAACATTTTTTTACCAATAAACTGCTGAGGAGATGACCTAGTGGGTAAAGTGCTTGCCATATAGCATGGACCAGAATTTCCTATCCTCGGCATTCACATGTGATGAGGGGACACATGTGACCCACCTGTATTCCCAGCACTTGGAAGGTGGAGACAGGGATCCCTGGAGCTAATGCTAAGTTTAGTGAGAGACCCTGCCTCAGTAAATTAGATAGAAAATGACTGAGGAAGATTCTTCATGCCAATCTCTGGCTTCCACATGCATATACATGTACACACATGTATCTGCCCCATATGCATGCACGCATGCATACCACATGTACAATTAAATAAATATAAAACATCCAACATCTAAATATCTGTGTTATGCGGGAAAAAGACACAGCTTATATTTTTGACAGCAGGATGGATGCCTAGTAGCCTATACGAAGTGCCAGGAAAGGGAGATTTCTTTTCTTCACTTCTTGAGTAAAGAGCAAAACCTTTTGCCTAAACCCAAGCCTGAGTTGGGGTTGCGGTGACGTGTCTATTTTCATGCTGTAACTCCTAAATGCTCTGAGTTTTACATCATGGCATACAGTTAATGTGACCATATTTCAAATGGTTTGCCTATCACAATAAGACTCGGGCTACATATGGCATGTGTCCTTGGTCTGTTTCCTTTATTATAAGTATGGTTTTTATCTTTCTAAATTTGGATAGCTACCCCATTTTAGAAGGGGAATGTAGTGCATAATACAAACAGATTTCAGGCAAATCTGATATGTGTGCTTGATCATGTCTTATGGTTGTATACCAAAAAAAAATCACTGGCTGTTGAAGATTAAATATTTTTTTTTCAATGCTGGAACATTGAGGCCTCATTTCAAACTTTTCCAAGCAAGGAGCACAGTGCTGACACAGCGATCACTATGGTCTTGGAAAGACTGTAGGAAATGTCAAATTTATAGTCCTGGGGGTGATTCGTGGATGGGCTTGTGGTGTGTATGGTGTTTTGTTTTGTTTGTTTTGTATGTGCTTTTTCTTTTCTCTTCCAGCCTCTGACAGAAACAGTTCTCTACCAACTTTCTGGCGACCTCCCAGGGAAACAGAAGGAAGCTGTATCCCGTACTTCCCCTGGGATCTAATGAAATACACAGCCCCTGGGCTTCTTTCAATTTGGACTTTCAGATTGCTAAGCCAGTATAAAGGGGTCCTAGCTGTCACAAACATCACATGGCTGGGGTCACCTGCTGCTCGGGGTTTCTCATGCCAGTTGTTGACATAATAAGCACCCCTTACTCTTTAATTACAATTCACAGTGTGCAAACTATTCAATCTGCTTTAAGGCAGACTGTCTTTTAAATCAACACTAAAATTCTATTACTAATATGGCAATAAAATGCCACAGAGCAAGGGTATGTCCAGGAGGGCTCTCTGCAGATTCTGCCTTTGGGCAGCATTTGCCCAAAATATAAAGATAGTGTTGTTACCCCTTACTCTGGGAGGTGGTACTTTTACTCTGAAGTCTATTCTTGAAAAGTCTGATGAACCTGCTGTACGAACACTGCACAGATGCTCCCTTGGTACTTTTACATTTGTATTACTATTATTGTTGCTACCTGGGGGTCTTAGCTCCTCTACGTAAAACAGTTTCCATCCAACAAGACCACTAGATTGCTGTAGAATAGGGAATTTCTACTCCTTGCAAACCCCAGCCTCTCCTTGAAACCCAGGGAAGTGCTTGTGACATCTAACAAAAGTTTAACTAGAGTTGTGTCAACACTCTATCATTTACTGGATCCTTGGATTTTGCTAACTACAGACCAGTGTAAGCTATAGTATTGCAATCAAAACATGAAAGGTCATTTTAAAACAGAGCTCATTTAAAATAATATGACAATACAGGGAGCTGTTTAGAAAGTGCCAACACATAATTACAGTCTACAGTTTTCTCCAAAAACAACAGTGGAAATTAGTTTTAATTCTATCACAAAGAAAACTCCTATAAACTTAGGTGGGCTGACCTTTCAGTGAACTGTCCCAGTACTCTGGGAATTGTGATCTCATTTTCAGTTCCTCAAATGACATAAGAGGGAACACATGAAATAAGCCCGTGCAAAGTATTGTTGTATTTAAAGTCTTATTCAAACTGCTTATTCACTCTTCCAGGATTCCTGATTTTAAAATGTCACTAGCAACACTGACAAAATGAACAACCCAGCAAAAAAGAATCTAAAGCTTACAATATAGCAGATTTTTTTTCAAAAGAAGAATAATGTCTGCCTTTGCTTTAATGAAGGAAGCATGAGAATAACAAATGCCACTGAATAAGACCAAGTTAGCCAACAATTACTGGGGTGTTGGTAAGTGGTAGGTGGTAATCGAAACAACCATCAATACCAAAGACATAGGACTTTATTGTTTTTTTAGGATATGATAGTCTAGCACCAGGAGAAGGTACACCTTATATTTGACTTTTAAAACAGTGTTTTTTTTTTTAGGTAAACATTTTGCTCTTGATGCTGGATTCTGCTAAGCAACTTTATTGTTTATTATTTGAACTGTTTTAGTCTTTGTGTTGCTCCCTGCCATCCCCTTTCAGCTACTTGCCATCTACTTTCTTTTTGTTTTCTTTTTTTTTCTTTTTGAGATAGGACTTCTCTGTGTAGCCCTGTATGGTCCACCTTGAGTGTCCGTTCCTATACCTATGTTTGGAACAGTCTCCAGTCTCATTTGGAACCAGACAATGACTTGACTTTCCCCAGCTGCTTCTCTGACCTTGGAATCCAAGTTGCCATCTAGAGCACTATGACACACTGGCTTACTTTACTGAAGGCAACAGCCTGTGATTTTGGAACTGTTAATTTCTTGATTCTACCTGATGTTGGAGGCATTCACATAGTATAATGCACCATGGAGCTTGCACTAAATGTCTTCACACAAACCACATGGAATCTCTTTTGTCTTAGCCAGAACCTTATAGAATCCCAAATCATATTTAACCAACACTGTCAACCACAGTTGGTAATTTCAAGTCTCGGCCTTTACAGGTCTCGTGTCCTCGGATATGAACTCACATCTTTCAGCTTTCTTTCCCCCTTTTCCATCCCTCAGCAGGAAGGGAACAAAAAACCCTCTTAACAAACTCTCTGTAAAGACTGTATATAGGAGTGGGGGTGGAGTGGAGGGTGGGGTGGCTGGGTTCTTTTGTCAAGTGCTGCTGAAACTAGCAGATACCTGTCTATCAAAACACTGAATACCAGAAGTTCTTTTAGGAAGAGACATATACACATTTTACCTCTGCATACATGGAGAGCCCATGGCATATTTTTTATGCAGAGAAAAGGCCCAGATTTAGCAAGACTTACCAGTTGCAGTCCAATGGCATCTCTCTGACACAAGTCAAGGGAATCATATAACATTTCCAGTTTCGTTCATTTAAAATAGAGGTCAAATTTTAAAGTACTTTAAAAATAAGCTAGACTCACTTGTTTTTTTTTTTTAAATATAAATTTGTCTTTTATAGCTGTCTGACCCAAGCTCGATCTAACAGAACTTTATAATTCACCTTTACTGTCTTTCCCAGAACACTGGCTTATTTCACATGAATTGAACTTTTTCTCCACTTTGAACTTGAATGCCATTAGTTCAGAGAATACATCTGAGAATAATACAACCGACTTTAAGCACACAAACATATAAAAGCAGCAGTTCTATTGCATCTAGGAAGCATTCATTTATCTTGCAAGATGGCTCATATTGCTTCTACTATGAGAGTCTATCCAAAGAAAATATCATCCTGACACTCAGTGAGTGGGTAAGATGAGAAGGAATTGGTGTTGAATGCACCATGCTTGAAGTGGGGTTCAATGTTGACAAAAAAATATTTTCTGGCATTCTGACATACCTCTGACTTCTAGTAGTACAAGAAATAACTTAAATGTTATAAGAACTTCACGTTGGAATCTTATTTAGCAGCTGACTTGAAACTTCTATCCACGTGAATGGAAAAACCTAATAGTGAAGTTGATCCCAATGTATTTTTAAAAATAAGAAAAATAATCAGGCAGACAAGTTCTTGCTACAGTATTTTCTAATTTAATATCTATATCTACTTATATTTTTGTTAATTTTTATAATTATCAGAATGTCATTACTTCTATTCCCATTTAAATTTGAATTACTTCATTGAAAGATTAATTCTTACTTAGCTTTAGAATCAAATCATTCACAGATAATGCTGCCATAGTTTTTAGCTTTATAAGATTTTGGGGTTACCATAACTATCATTTTCCATGTTGACATACTTATGATAAATCTTTTAGCACTCTCATCCCTTTGCTTATTATCAATATTTATTATGAACTAAACAAAAATATGTAACTACACAAATATGATGATGGTGCTGTGATAGTTACCTCCTGAAGTTACTGACAGCCTAAAAGTAACAACTATGGTCAGTGCTGACTAAGTTTATACACATAGCTTTCCCAGGGATTTTAGATAAATATTATTTATCATCCTTATTTCAGATGGAAGAAATTGCGACAGAACTTAAGTATGGAACTCCCAAATGTTAGCTAGTGGGCCCACTTTAGCAAGTTTCCTCTAACCCTCTCTATGTCACTGTGTGTTTGTTTAAAGTAAACTAGAGGTCACAGACTTTCCATTTTTAGTGAAGTTAGATTTGTACACAGCATGTACGTGTAGGCTTTCACACACATACACTTTAGCTAAATCAATGCAAAAGAAGATCAAGCCTGCGGGAAGTTACTAAAAGTGGCCTTTGAAGCAAAGAGAGATGATGTGTGAAAGATACACCACAAAAATTTACTTAAAAAAAAGAGCAAGCCCAGAGGGAGGGAAGGAAAGAGAAAACGAGGCAATGGAATCTCTCCATCTTCCTTTGTGCATATGGAGTGCTCATACATAGGAGAAAAAGATGTTTGGGGTTTATGAAATACCACAAATGACATGAATTCTACGTAGTTAAAGTTGGGAGGGTCCAAGCTGGTTTTCTATTGTGTTAGTTAAATACAGTGATATTATGCTATAATAATGTCTTTAACAGTAAGAATCATTCTTTACAAGGAATAACTTTCAAGCTAAGATTTAACAAATACTTCATAAGATTTTTTTAATGGCATACTATAAAACCCCAAATCTTTGACTTGCTGTCAGAAAAAAGACACAGAGTGTGTTTCAGGGTCTGAAGAGAATTTTAACACACACTAAGTCAACTCTTGGCTTTCTTGCAATGTGAATTTTGGTCTGTAACCTTAATAAAAAGTGAACATTTCAGTCCATCATAAAGAACTTTACCTTTATGCCCTGTACCCTCCAGATCTTCTGTAGCTGGTATGTATTTGTAGACACATCCCCCCCTTTTTTTTTATAGACAAAAGACTACACTTAAATTGACCTTGAGAGCAGAACTAGGATGGTCAAAAAGCTGTTAAGAAAGGTAGGGTTGGTTGTCTAATCTGAGGTTAAAAATACTTTTGTCTGCTTGTATTTAAGTGGACATTCTTCTTAGAGTCTTCCCTAGTGTCCATGCCCATAGAAGGCATTACTGCCTTTGCATATAAATGGAGACACAGTTCTAGCACGTACATTATTACAAATATTGAAAATGGTGCAGAAGCTTTTAGCAATGTACTCTTTGTCTTGTTTCCAAAGGAGCAATCCAATTAAAATGATTCTTTTCAGCGCACAGGAAGCATACCTTGTACTCAGCACTTCTTACAAGAACTGTGGAAAATAGGTTTGAAAACTTCCATATGTTTTCTGTGTACTTGAACTAACCAAGCATAATTTACAAATATTTTCCTAGAAAAAGAATTGTGTATTTTTTCTGTCTCTCCCAGCAAGAACCCATCCATGATTATTCCACTCTCCACCACGTTTTATTCCTTGAGCTCACTCTTTAACTCGTGTATCTTGTGTATTGAAACTTGGCAAAAGGACATGGTAATGAATGTAATTCATTTCTTTATTTACTCCTTCCACCTCTCTAGTCACAATTCTGCTGCCCAATAACAAATGCCCACGCTAATCACAAAGAACAACTTAATAAATGGATTGGCTGAATTTTCCTAGAGTATCTCTTTGCTTGTCCTAACTATAGCATTTGACTAGTAAAATTCAGGTCTTTATAGAGATATTTTCCCTTTGAAACTAATTTCTTAGTTTTGGGTTTTTAAATGTTTTGCCTCCCTTAATTACATATACTTAATTCTTGAGGGCATATTTCCCATCTACAAATATGTACTAAGCATCCTTTATAAATCATGTTTTGAGCTTATAAGCAATACTAATTATGTTGTAGAGTAAGGGCTTATTTTGTTTCTCTAGGGTTATAATGTAGACTGATACCTTCCTCATAAAGTATTTGCATGGCTCACCAAACAATTCTGCTTTGCTTATGTGACTCAAATAAATAATTAAAAAGAGATGTGCTTATATTGGTTGAATACTTAGGAGCGAGAATCAATTAAAACTAAATTGTATGCGTGGTCTTCCAATAATATGTCACTTTAGGGATCATGAGGGTCTGCTTTTATGTTTGTAAAATCAGGAAGGTCAGGCTAGAGCTTACTGTTGACTTCTCCATGAGCATTCAGAAGTGGGTATACATGAAGGTGTGAGGAAGCAGAAGACTGGCTAACTGACAAATTTTCACTTACAAATATCTATATAATTAGGGGCTTTAAAAGTTTTTAAAAAAATACTGGAAATGATCATTGGCTATTTAGGGTGGACAGACTTGTTTAAGTCAGATTTGCAGTGTGGCCATCTTCTCTATCAGAAAAACCTCCTGATTAGTTTTCAAAAGATGCTTAAGTCTGCTTCATTAATGATCTCAGAGTACTCCTGGGCAACCTGACTGCAATAGCAGCAGCGCTGAGGCCAGGAGCCAATGCAGAGCTAGAGGAAGACGGTGCTGCTAGAGAAACAAAGGCTTCTAAGAGCAACTGGTTTCATTTAACTTAGGTTCCTGAGCCAACTCAAGGTTGGGGGTTGCACCAAGAAATCTGGACACGAAGTTTCTAGAATTTATCTTACCCCAGCCTTTTAGTACAAAGCACTGTCTTATATTACTATGCACACAGGTCACGATCATTCTCACAGACTTGGACAATTTACTTCAACTTCACATCATCCTCCTGCAGCGTGAACTAGTAACAATAGGAAACTGGAAGGAAAGCTAGGTGAGGTCAGGGCTTGCATTATTTATTTATTTATTTATTTAATTGCATTATCTACTTCAGAGACTTAGTAACTATGGTTGAAGAGACTAATGTTTGCTCATCACATTGCATACATCCAAGAGAAATTTCAGAGTCTTAAATTGTTAGTTCATTGAAGGTTCAGAAATAATGAAGAAAGATAACTTTTCCCCTCAAACAAGAAAGTTCAAGACCAAAAAACAATAAAGGAGAGCATGAGAATACTTACTCATTTTTCTCACTTAATGGACTTTTCAGAATATTACTAGCTCTGAAATGAAAACTCCCATTTTCAAGCTAAACCCACTGCCCAGTTGTAACACAACAATGACTGCAGGAGATTCAGTGGCCAGAGCAAACTCAGCCCAGGAACAGAAAGCACATTCATCTGACACAGGAGTAGTGACCAAATGTCAATGTCAGCCCAAGGGCATTCTGTTCCCTCCCCTCCCACTATCCCTGTGTACTGTGCCAAGCAAGGTGCTATATAATACCTTTCAGAAATCTGTGACATTAACAAGAATTCAGACAGTGCCTGTTCAGGTCACAAGTGCACCAAAGATGCTGTTTGCTGAACTCAGACTAGGTAAAATGCACACATTATAGTAACCCATTCCTTCAGAATGCCACTTAGTACCTAGTAATAGGACATTAAAGTAGATGAAGTACACATTTCACTAGTGTCAGTTCAAGAATGTGGCCACCTGGAGATATTTTAATGTCATGTAAATGATGAACTTTAGGTATGGCAATAACATTCTTTCACTGAGGACCTGAAACTTTGGTAATATTGATGACATAGTCTTCCCAGTGCCCATGGATGGATGAAGAGATAGACAGTATATGGCAACCAATCAATCCTTATAGAACTTAGCCAGAGCAACACAAAGAGTCAAAACAGTAAAGTGGGTAAAGGACTGACAGTTCTCATTTTAGTTAACTAGCAGTATTTACAAACAGAGGCAGGGGTCTCAGGATTCCTAAGCATCTAAGGTACTACTAGTCCATGGAAATTCACACAAACTGTTTAGTTTTACAAAAAAATGACTGCTATTATAGCACATCATGCATGCACATGAAGAAATACAGAGGGGTTGATGTGTTGGTCCTCATGAAGACATTATACCCTCATTACAGTGATTAAAATGGAAGTCAGACTTGGAGATTCATATTGTATTTTGTTTGGACCGGTCACTCACTTTTGAAGGGATTATAATGAACGATGACGTGGAGACAGTTTCTTCCAGAGGTTTAGTTGGAGAGAATCTGAGACATCAGTGTAATTTTACCCTTTCAACATTCACAAGAGGAAGCTAGTAACTCCAAAAGGTTAATATATTTGTATCTGTAGCCAGATTATTTACATGATTGCAACTCTGGTTCTCTTTTTGCCTAAACAGACCAGCAGTACCTAGTTTCCATCAACTCACCGTGTCAAAAAACAAACAAACAAACAAGCAAATAAATAAATAAAAGATGTAGCCAGTGAGGCAGAAGGTTCAGTATAAATTTAAGATAGCATTACTATTTCTAGATAATGTTGGCCAGGACACCTACTATTCATACTACCAGCAAAGCCACAACATTTCTTATCACTACATTTATGTCTTGCTGACTATTAAAACTTCCAAAGGATTCCAATTCTTCTTCTTAAGCAGTATGTGTTAGATGCTCGTAAAGGACAACTATGATTCAATACTTAGTATTTATGGTACATACCTTCCAAAATAAAGCAATCCATTTACAAATGCAACTTCTGACTTTAAATTGTGAACACATAAAGCATCTGCAGGAAAACATTTTAATAAGCTGTACTGGGCTTAGTTATTTTGGTTCTTTAGGGTACACATAAGGTTTATAAGACTTTACTTAGTTTATGGGGTTCACACAAGGCTCAAGTGGACCTGGAGCTTTTTATACCGCTTGGGCCTTAACTAAGGAGTCAGTGGTCTATAGATCATTCGCAAGAATTTCTGTCTTGGCATCCTGCCGCACACTAAAAGAGAACTTAGAATACGTAAGTTCCAAATGAATTTATACCTCAGAGTGGCTATAGGTTCTTAATGACTGTTTCTATTTTCTTACTGTTTTAAGTGAAAACCATAATGTAGACGCATGCAGGGGAGAATCGGACCATCTAAAGTTTTAGGACACAAGAAGAAAAAAGAAAGAAAGAGGAAGAAAGGAAGAAAGAAAGAAAGAAAGAAAGAAAGAAAGAAAGAAAGAAAGAAAGAAAGAAGTTAAGCTCCTTGATATTTATGGAATAGTTTGCAAACTATTTTCACACATCATTTGACTTCTGTGAATGATGACATCTGACCTCTATGATATGAACAGATCAGCACTTATCTCACTATTTTCTCATACTCTCTACCTTTTAATTACAGTTTGTAATTAACACATTTATGAGAATAATAACCCATTTTAGTTGCATTCATTTTGCAAACAAAGTGTTAAATAAAGCTATCTTTACAATGTTCCCCCTGCCTGAAGAACAAAAGCTTGGACCATAATAAATGGAAAATATTTTAGTGCTTATAGTTAGGACTTTGAACTTTGAGATTTTTACTTTATTTTTATGGAAATGCTTTCAGGGGATGTTATAATGAAGTTTTACTGTGTGTACCATGTTTAAAGATTTAACACAATGAATGGATACTTAGAAAACAAAATGACATCCTTAATTTAAAATCATATGCATGCTTTATTAGACTTTAGAATGGTGTTGCAACTATAGTTGAGAAAAGACCAAAATATCTGGGTTCAGGACTCTCAAAGATCCCCCATGTTTGCCCATGCTAGCATGTGGGACACCATTTTTACCACTTAGCTGCAAAAGCCCAGCAAGAAGACATTTAGCCTAGTGAATTTCAATTATGGAAATACTGAATAAAGGAAATGTTTAAGTCTCTAATATATTTCAGTCAGCACATCAGCAATTCATATATGAGTCTACTTCTGAGCAACAATTTAAATCTAGACAGGTAGAAATAAATGTTGGGATTAATCTCTGAAGTCTATTAGGCATGTATAGAGAATACTTACATGAAGCCAAATATTATGGCACTTGAAAGGAGGGGGATGGGGCTCTTTTGTTTGGGGAGAATCTCAAGATTTGGGCCTTTAGCCAGAACTCATGAATAATCTAGGGGCTTTAAACAATTGTGAAAACCACTAAAATACTGCCATATCATTTGAATGCCATTTGAAGAAAAGAATAGGAATGCTTCTGAGAATTCCTGATCCAAATCCAGGTGACTATAGAGGACTTGATTATCTGAAACCATCATTACATCTGCAGTTCATAACTGCATAACTAAGGCCACACATTCATTCAAGGCACACAAGGGCAGAGCCTCCCACTTCAGCACACCCTGGCATTGGGTACAGGGGAGCTAGTCTCTCTCACCTATCCTGGCAGACCCAGGCCTCTGGCTGTGAAGAAAACCACAATGTGGGGAGGAAAGCCTACAAAAGAATGAAAACAGAAAGTGTCTAAGGCCTTGGCAGAAGGACATTAAATAAAATAGAGAGTGGTGACTCATTCTGGCAGTGGATCCACCTCAACCCCTTCAAAGCCTTTGGCAAGAGTCCTCAGAGGAGACCCCAGCCTTTTGCCAAGCCACAAAACACCACAATTATTATCGCAGCAGTCATCAACAAAACAGATTTTGTAAACTGACTTGTTGGCACATAGATTAAAGAAGCTATAAAAAGGAGTAACAGCTGTTTGGGTTGCCCTATACAGAGAGCTATATAGAAAGTAGATTTTATATCTCTATACATACTTGGATAGACACAAGCAGAAACATACCACATGTACCAATTATGCATGCGGGCTATATGGAAAGGGACAAAATGCTAAACACACAGCAACATCAGCTTTAACTACAAACAACCCTTTCAAATAAAAATCCTTATTTTGGAAGGGCTAATAGAAGAATGCCCTGAAGAAAAGATTCTGTAATTTCACCAAAGTATAGACTATGAGAAGATGAATAAAGTTTCCCCTGAAAAGTACTGTGCTTTTTACATAAGTAAGAATACTGATGAATTCTTTGCCAATTTGTAAAAATAGGCCTTATTCTACCTCCATAAACATTACCCCGCTGGCATTTTATACTCTAAAATTTAGAATTATCTCATGCTCCAAGCAGTGTGAAAAAATCCTACTTGCTTACATACTCATGGGTAGATATGCATGAAAAAAGAAAAATTGCATATTTTAACTGTTTTATTCCCATTGCCACACAATACTATTCACCCAAATATGAACTAAAATATCAGCTAATGTGTAATAGATGAAAAGAAAAGCACAGGCATTTTAATCAGCATATGTTCTTGAAACTTAAAAATGTGTGATTTCCTGTGATGGTCTCAATTTTGGTTTTTAATTTGAAAACAAAGGTTTTATTCATTGCTTTATAATGAAGTGATAATACAATGGGTAAGAATTGTCACAAATAATTCAGGTGCACGTGCATGTGTATGTGTGTGTATGTGTGTGTGAGAGAGAAAGACTGAGAGAGTGAGAAAAAGAGGGGGTGGGGGAGGGAGGGAGGGGAGAGAAAAAGAGGTCATCAGTGTACATGGTGAATATGCCCATGTGGGTTCATGTGGAGGTCCTACGAAGGATTTAGGTACATTGTTCCTTGCCTTATTTCCTTGAGACAGGCTCTCTTACTAAACCAGAAGGTTGTCACTTCAGTTAGGCTGTTAGCCATGGAGTTCCCAGGATCTGCCCATCTCTGTCCCTGAAACCTGAGGTTACAGATACATACCACCATGCTAGCTTTGGAGATGGGGGTGAGGGAGGCTGGGGATCTATATGCAGGCCCTCATGCTTGCATAGGAATCACTCTTAACTGCTGAGACATCTCTCCAGCAACCCCTCTCCCCATCCCCTAAAGGTTTTAAACAATTCAACAGTATAATATCACAGAACAGTATAAATAGACCATATGAGAACACACTGAGAGATGTGCCTTGCAACTTTCAGACACACTGCCAAGCCAATGTCAGACACCTCCACAGACCCCACCTAAACTTGTACCCAAAGCATCTAAATGGGCACTAACTTTCCTCACTGAAAGCTGCCTGAGTTCAAATCTCAGCATTGCTGGTGGCATTTGGTTTCTCCTATGGAATGATTGTGTCTTTATAAACAACTGCTTACTATGAGAGAAAACACTAGAAATGGACAGGTAGGGAGCTTAAATGGCAACAAACATGTTGCTTCCGTGTATTGAAAGTCAGATTTCTTAGGTGTCTTCCTAGTTACAGTACACAGAGCTACAAAGTGGCTCCATTTTGAACCACCCCAAATCCAGAGTTCAAAAACCTCACACTATGTACCATCTACTTCTGCACTTTTATCAGCAAGGCCCCACCACCCAGCAGGGCCAGGGGTGCTTTTGAAAAGCTACCCAAATATCAACCAAACTGCTGCACCAATTAAAGACTACCTTCAAGAATCCGATCTCAAAAAGAACAAAAGCTAGCCCCTGGTGGTACTAAACACTGGCCCTTTTTAAGGAATTAATTTACTATACTTGCTACCAGTAGAAGTTAATTCATCTGTGTGTGCTCAAAGTACCTAAGGAAAATTCCAACAAGTTGTAAAAATATATTTGCTACTAGGTCATCCTTCAAATTGCCACAAGCCCTGTATTTTCACCTTAGTTTAGGAGTTATTGTTTCCTTGGCCAAAGTGCACAGTAACAGCTGCACAGTTTAAACCAAAATTCCTTTCTCCAGGTTTTGTGTTTTAAATTCAAACTACTTTGCCTTATTATCGTTTCCCCAGCTTCTTCTGTCTACCTTGGAACCCAAGCACATTATGCAGCCAGCACAATGAACCACCGTGCCAGCAGTACCCGTCTGCTGCACCTATCCAAGAATTTTTAAAGCATCCAAGCACACACACTGTCTCCTGTGTAGCCTGGAGATCCCTATTGAGCTCATGCCAAGTGTCTGAAAAGTTGGACCCTGCATCCGGTATTTACACTAAGCTAAAATTCTAATCAGTACTAACAGCAGTATGTTTTAATTCACCCTATGGTTTTATTTCAATCTGCTAAGCAGCACAACTGCCAGAATGCAATTGCTATAAACTTAAGTAAACAAATGCAAAACTAAAATAAATCTTAAACCTGTTGTATATAAAGTTTGTGCCACTTCACACAAGCAGCACAAAAAAAGGCGCAGCCCTAAGTCTTAGTTGATACTTTTCACTCTCGCTAAGAAAAGCTCTTTGAAAGTATTGCCTTGTCTGGTCTCCCTGAGTCCCTTCTAAAGAATTGCTTGGTACACAGTAGATGAAGGAGAGGAAACGGCCATGTTATTTTACAATGGTTTTTCACCTCAGTATCCCTTGAATCGGCTCCTGCCAAGCATGTGAACAAGAAGTACACGGCGACTACTCGAATCTCTGGATGACACTATAACCACTCGTGCCAAGGAGTTGGTGCCAAGTCTTGCATCTTTGGGATCCCCCCTCCACCTTTCTTTCTGGGTGTTAGTTATATGGGGGGGAAGGGACTGGCAGAGGGGGGACCTGACCAACAAATTCTGGGAAGTTGGTCACTATTTTGAACCTGCTCAGTGTGCTTAGATTTTGGCAGCCATCTTACAGCTTGGCAACCATTTTGAGAATTTGTTTGGCAAGATCTCAGAATTCGCTGACACTGTTTAAATAGAATGCTAGTTTAAAAATAGTCCGTGCTAACCAATACAATGTGATATCAGGTAAAATAACCTCCTATAAAGCCTTGCCAACAAAACAATTTACATCTTCATCGGGATTAGTTAAGGAATCCCAAATTCCTTAACTTAAATACACTGTGTAACGGAGCTGTAAGTCTGAGTCCTGCAGCCTTTAGCAGAGAAGCTGTTAAATGATATTGGAGGAGCACAATGAGCAGGTAAATAAAGAAAGACAGAGACGCATCCTGCCATCACAATTAATATCAAAGTGTTCTGGAGTTTGTTCAAGGACAAGACAGGAACTAGATTCCAGACAATAGCCTCAGAATCTGTCAGACTTTACCCAAGCCCTTAGCTCATGAAACCAGGGAATGCCTCAGTTACTTACTACAAAACTTTCCTTAGGTAAGGAAATTATAGACTAATCCCACCTTCCACCCCCATAATATAACTCTATGTAAAAACCATATAAAAGGAGGAAGGAAAAACTTAGATATTGGTATTTTCTAAAACCACCAAGCTACCTTCAGCTTCACTCTTTCACCTTAAATTTTAAAATATCAAATTCAATAAAAAATACATTGTCATTTAGAGTATTTCTTGATGTCTAAAAGCCTAAAATACAAACGATAATTTTGCATTGTTGAGACTGACATCATTACAAGGCCTATATAGTTTTCTGGAACACTGAAATGACAGTGAGTGAAATTTTACAACATATGGAAAAGAAAAATGACAATCCAATAATCTGAAAATATCTCTTTTCATACTGAAATAAATAACACTTTAAGGCACGATTCAGTAACTTCCTTTTAATGTTATGAATATTTAATAATTCCATGTCAACATGGGGGAAAGCTTTATGATAAAAGAGACCATATTGTCCATACTTTGGTGGAGAAAAAAAACAAACTAATCTTTTATTAGCCTACTATTGTTGCCAAATCATAAACATGATAATGAAGCCTAAAGAATTCTGAATCTTGCGGTATTCAAAAATAAAAGACCAGAGTTACTAAATAAAATTAAACAAAATGGTTACAAATCTATTTAAATATTGGTGCTCCTTGGGGCATAGTGGACACCTGGCTTATCCTCTAACTCCAACTGAGATACAACAGAAAGACACTAAAAGAGGAGAAAGGCATAGAAGCCGCCATAGTGCTCACATTAGTGCAGGGCTCTTAAACCTGAAGCCTGAACCTATTTCAATTCAGGAAATATTTTAATTCATATAATACCATCCAAAGTGAAACAATTCATTAAATCATGCTCAGAACTGGAACATTACATAGGAAGACATTATGCTGAAATGGGTCAGCCTAATGTCGTTATGCTACTCAATGTCTCTCTGCTGAGTGACAGTATCTGCAGCGATATGACGTAAACCATGCTAGGATGGCTTGGAATGCATTGATAAATTGCTCTATTGATCCTGTTCTGCTTCACTTACCATAATTATAGCACAGTAATGGAAGACATGAATGATAGATTTTCAGTACAGAGGAAAGCCCAGAGTTTGCCTGTTTCTTTATGAGATTATATCAAATCCTTTCAATTAATACAACATGATTGATATGTAACTCTGAGGATGAGGCCTGATTCTAATACTCTAAGGTATTGCTATTCAGATCTTTGTGTTATTTCAAATAAATGTATTCAGTGTTTTAAAGAAATAGGATTTGTAGGATGATGTTTCCTAATTTACTTCAAGGATTTATTTTTATTACTTTTATGTATTATATTTATTTGTGTGTGTGTGTATGCGTGTGTGTATTCATGTGACTGTAAGTGCCCCTGGAGGCTAGAGGCCCCTGACTCTCTGAGAGCTGGAGTTACAAACAGTTGTGGGCCGTCCAACATGGGTGCTGAGAACTGAACTCCGATCCTCTGCAAGAACAGTATGTGCTTTCAATCATTAAGTTACCTCGCCAGCTCCCTGTTTCCTAATACTTGACAAATCATTTTTATTCCACTAAGTAATGTCTTTCAAAACTTTATAAACTTTACAAACACAATATTATAATTATATCTTCACTGACCACACTACAATAAAGGGTACTAGGTATTATACTGAAGCGTGAATGGTAGGATGGAAGGGTTCAGGCAACTAAACCAAGTTTTAGAAGAGAAAAATGAGCAATTATTAATCCAGATAACAGGAGATTCCATAGAAAGAATTCAGAAGAAAATAGAAACTTCTTAACTGACATATTTCCTTATTCCTAATTACCTAATATGCATATTATTCCTTATTCCTAATCACCCAATATGCATAAAAGCCAGTATACAGTGGCAGAGAAAGCCAGATCTGCATTAAAACCATATGGCACAAAGTTGTATACCACCCTGATTCTGCCACTGTAGAAAATACAGTGTTTCCCCAAATGGATACATTTAAATTAAACGTGTCATTCTATGTCATGTGAAAGGAATGTAAGAAATTCCTAAAGGCATCTGAACAACTCAGGGCATGACTTGAATTGTTTTTCATTTCAAAATAGTCACTAATGAAAAGATTTCATTTTATTTGCTTTTGCTGTTTAGATAAAAATACATAAATATGGCAGATTTTTACAAGACTAATCAACTGGCAGCAAAAGATTTCCTCAACAACTAAATGGTGTAAAAAATTGATCTCTGCTTTCCGTCTTAGATGACAAAGGCTACCATGGGAATAAAATGTAACCCAGGAGGGCTGCGACAGCATCAAACCTTCCCTGGCACACAAAGTCTGAAGCCCAGACATCGAAGGTTTACAGCAGGGAAACGCAGCATGCAGGGAACAGCTCAAAGCCAGCTATCGACCGCACCATTGATTTTGACTAGGGAAACCAAGAGGAGAAAAGCACCAGAAAAGATAGAATTTCCTCTTTCTTTTTGCTCCCCAACTTAGGGCTGCCAAACTTAGGTCTTCCCAGGCCTGAGCCCTGCGTCTTGCATTGCAGCTAGCCAGGATGTCTGCCTGAGATAATTCAAGCTGAAAGCAGACAGTTGGCAGTGGAAGCTGCTTCTCCAGGGACTTGCAGCACAACCTTGCATACACAGAGTGCAGCTACTTGACAGGAGGGAACAGGAGGGGACATGTGACTGTCCAGGTGATATCTGACCACATTCCACTGAGAATTAAAAAAAAAAGAAAGAAAGAAAGAAAAAAGAAAACCAAAAAATACCAACTTGTCTCTACCACTTACAGAAAGGGTTTCCCTGTGACTCAAACAAGGTGTCACAGGTATTCCCAAATTCCAACCCAATCTCACACACACACACACACACACACACACACACACACACACACACACACACACACACACACACATGGCACCACTAGTTTGCTAAGAGTTCATTTTTTAACCTTTCACATAAATTAACACAGAGAGGGTCAAAACCAAACCGAAAAGAAGCAAGGCAGACTGGTTGCTATAGCTCCTTGGGGTCTTAATCACATAATTTTGAATTGGTTGAGGATCATTTGCTTGGATCATTATAATCATATCCTACAAGTAGTCCACCATTTAATTTGTAAAACCCATGACCACAGAGCATGCCCATAGAAAGAATTATTAGATACATTTACTTTATTGCTAAATTCAGAGATGGCTCCAAGCCATTTAAAAATAATAACAATAGTAATAATGATTAATAATAATGCACTTCCATTCTGACTCAGAACTCTCTTGAGGGGTTTTCCAGTGCTCACTAATTAAGTCTCACCCTGCTTGCTAGGTATGTGAGTACTGTTAGTCCAATTTTACACCTGGGAAATCCCAGCACCACCAGTGGCTACCAGTAAAGCAAGATCTTCAGAGCATTTGCAGGAAAAAAAAAATATGTATATGTGGAACTTACAGGATGTTTCACCAACTGAAAAGTTTATGAAATGTAGCAACAAGAAAAAAAAAGTCAACTAATACGAAAACAAAATACAATCCCACTTATTTGTGGTCAATTTTTTTCTAAAAATATATAATAGTCTTCACTCCCCCCCTAGTTCATGTTTATCTATTCTGCCCAAAAGAGGAAAAACAGTTTATTAATTTTATAAATTGACATTTTAATATAGTTAAGCACAATATTTTACCCTCTATAGACATTACAGTATTTATTGATTAGTCGATTGTCCAACTAATTCTTATATTTGCTTTAATAAAACTATTTGAAACTTACAATAAGTGCTTATCTGTAGACTGTGAGAAGACTTTTAGTTCACACTCTGCATGTAAGTCTGGGGCTCCATGGCACAGACTAGAAATGGCCACACGGGTGACTGTTTCAGGTTAAAGAATGCTTTGTTTCCATTCATTCATTCTGCACTGTGGGGAATGTCTAAGAAATAAAAACCCCACCTCAGTTTAGGTTAGATTGCTATGAAGAAGCAAGCTTCTAGGTGAGTACTCATTGATCCCCTCAGGAATTCCAGTCCATCTTATGTGCAAAGATGCAATACTCAAGAGTGTCAGTTTACTGCATACTGTAATCCCAGACTCAGGAAGCTGAGGAAGATCACAGGTCTGAGGTCAGTGTAGGCCACATAGGGAGTGAGGCCCTGTCTGCAAACATAAGCATAAATGAAAACTGGATGTGGGAAACAACAAAATAACTTCCTTGTAGCCTTGGACAATGCTTTTCTTTTCCTTTCCTTTCTTATTTATTTTTTATCTATATACCTAGACATTCTTGTTGGTGAATACCATCATTTGGGGTTTAGGTGCAATGAAATGCACTTATGAGAATCATATCAACGAAATAATGTATAGAGTATATCAAACTACTCTTAAAGAAGCAAAGCACACAATCATTTGTGCCATAAACTGTGAGGTTAAGAAGCAGTACTCTGCAATCTAACTTCTGCTTTGTGCCTCTTAGACAAGGAGCTCTCTCAGGTGACTGCTGTGTTTGTCAGCTCTTCATAGAAGAACTTTCTTTCACTTGCTGACCCTCACCTAGACAAACTGAGTTAGTTATCCCTGCCCTCATTTCCACCATTGTTCTTATGATGGATTTTTTTTTAAAAAATGAAATGATGATGAGTGTACCCTGAGTTGAATTTTCAGTTATCAGCTCATTACCAGGTGTCTTTAATATATGCTCTGCATCCAAGGTAGGACATACTAGCAGTCCTAATATTCCCTCATGAGGTGAAGGCTATGGAAGGAAAGGAGGCTCAGGCCCCATGCAAAGAGAGAATATCACTGCCACTGATGTGCAACCATCACCATCATGTCTGGGATGTGGCTGCAAAGTGCTTGCCAGGCATGGATGGGGCCTGAGTTCTATCCTCAGTACTGAAAAATGGAATAATAACAGAAACAAAATGTCCCTGTCAGGCATGTCTCTGCAAAAGCAGGAGGCAGGACTGTAACAACAGAGCTAACCCAATCTTCCTTAAAAATCAGCTATAATGATAATCCCATAGAACTTTTCCCCTAACTTTTTAACCCTGCTTGTGATCGTATTCCTTTTCTCCCTCAACAAACGTGGCTGTTCTTGTCCACCCCCTCAGTACCAGCAACTGTACCTTCCTTCTTTGGAGTGGAGTCTTGAAAAGGGAATAATGCAATAATCAGGATCAAGACAGGACCTGCCCAGGGCAGTGCAAAGCCAGGGAACCAAAGCGAGGCATCTAATGGTACAGCCATCGCAACTATTGTATTTTGAGCAAATAACCAACTCCAAGCCACCTTTACGAACAAACGAAACATTAAATACACGACAGAAAACGTGTTTCTTTGTGCCTTTAAAGAAAAAGCCTATCTGAGGTCAGTCTTGAGTTATTTGAGTCCTCAGCTCTCTGACCAGTAAAGCAACCTGACAAGACTGTGGGGATCCTGACAGCCTCACAAACTGCTCAAACAAAAGGCATGGACTTTTCTATTTTGCCTTAAATACCCCATCTGCTGCTGAGGCCGCAGCTAGCCACTGGGCCTGTCTGAGGGATTAATTTCTTTTACATGGCACTATCTATAGGCTACTAAAGGCAAAGTGGCCTAGGAGGGAGAGAGACAAAGACGAGGACAAGCATTCAACTCACAGAAGAGCTATTGGTGAGAGGCGGTGCTTACACACCCACTGGATGCCGGGAGGAGCCAGCCCACACCAGGTGCGCAAAGCTGTGCAGCAGGCTTTCAGAAGCCTGGGAAAGGAAGGTCATCACTGCCCTGGCCCCCTGTCCAGACTGTTTTAAATGAGAAAGACAAGTTCAGAGATCTCTGTGCATTTACCTGTGGATTCTTAGATGAAACGATAGGTCATGCTAAGCAACAACTGAGGCCAATTTAATAGGACTGGTTTGGGACCCCACTGCCCATGCTAACGTCCAGCCTTGAATAGATTCCAAAATCCCAGTTACACTAGAGTTCTTACAGGACAGCACAGGGCCTCTGGGATGTTGCCCTGATATCAAAGATGAATAAACCCAGGCTTAGAAAAGTTACTCCAAGAAGTGGCTCCAGAGGATAACCATGTAGACTGCTCTAGTACAATTCCAGATTCAAGACATTCTGTTCATACTAAACAGACAACACATCACTTCGACGGCTTTCATGGTGTCTGTACATGCACCTACACTGGTGTCCTTAAACACTTGGATCATATGGGTACCAGGCAGCCTCTCCAACAGTAAGGCATAACAATGTCTAGTGTGTGTTTGCTTCCCCTGTCCTCTGTAAATTGGATTTCTCAGTATAGGTGTGTGATCCTGCATCCGAGTTGTCTGGCACTCAGGGGTATACTTTGGTTCTCTCGCATTGAGAATTTGCTTCCTAAACAATGTCTTCCAAGTGATTTGAGAGTAAGATGGGGGTCTTTCATGGTTTGTCATTGCCAATATCCAATGACTAGCTTAAAAAGTCACTCTTTGAATATCTGTGGGAGTCAAGGAAGAAGGAGGAAAATTAAAAAACCCAACCATAATATAAAGGCACTGAATGTATATCCTAGGAGCCTCAAACTTATTTAGAGAAGATGGTATGGACTCGATTAAAAGTTTAGCAACAGAATTTAACAATAAACCAGAAGTAGAAGGGTGGTTAGCTCTGTGGTAAGGCACCTGCAGACCAAATGCAGCATCTTAGGTTTAAACCCAGCTCAACAATCAAGAGTCTGGTGGATTTGTGAGGAAAGGCAAGAGTTTAGAAAAAAATCAAATTCACATTGACTCATGCACATGTTCACAAAGGGCTTAGGGAATAAGGCAAGTCACAAGATGGATTCTTAAAAAGTAAATAAAATACATAAAAACAAAATTTCTATACTTGGGGCATAAAAACTGAACTACATTTCAAAGAAAGCTGTTTTCTGAAAGGATCCCCTATTGTGAACTATTTTTTTAAAGTGCCATGATTAATAGGATAAATATTTATGGGCCAGCAAGTTGGAAATGGGGCACCAATAAAAACTTTTAGCACTCTGGGAAATTTTAAAATTGGTTCTCTTTAAATATGTTGCATAGGCAGAATACTGGATGGTGGTATGGTGAAAACATTTTATTGGCATTTATTTGAGATGACCGGCATAATTCACTGTGGCTTTGCCACTTATAACATGTCACCCCAAACTCTTGGCAATAAAATTTTTATGTAACATTTCTCTACTTTGCTTTACATAAATATGTACATATATATGATTTAATCACCCCCTTCCCGTTTAAATGAGTATAACGTAATCACTCAGAAATATTTGTGAACTTAAACTAATGACTTGTTGTGGAATGCCTTCAAAATATAAGAGCCACCCAAAGCCATGTTTTATTATTAAAGAAGTTATCTTGGTATTCTAATTCCTGAATTTTTTTTTAGTATATGAAACTATAAGGCTTGGTGAGGACACTGAAAAGTTAGACCCTAGAATCAAACCATCCTTGGTAGCTGAGCAATGTTAACAGAATCCTCAAACACTGAAACTCCATTTCCTCATGTACACGGGGTGGGGGGTGTCCCCAGACCTCCTTAGAATGCCCAGCTGTTTACACGCTGGTGTTGCTGTCAGGAGAGCAGGTCTTTACTCTAGGCAATCTCCTTGGAGCCTGAGACATTTTATAACTTTCTGAAATACAGTTGTACCAACGTGAGCCGTAAATATATAAAAGAACTTGAATAAATATTTTAATGGATCTGAAGTTTATGCATTTATGACATTGTATCATTTATTAGCTGAGGTAAAATCTTGTTATATGATTGCAAATGTCAGCAAATAAACCGATGCCCTCAACATAGACATAACATCTCATAAAGACATGGTTAGCACAGACCATAGAAACACAAACCATACCTTAATGCATAAAACTTTCTGGCTGAAAAAGCATTAAACATTTGTCAGGCTAAAACCATGATGCAAAAATGTATGACACTGTTTTATTTCCAGTCACTGTTTAGATCCCAATAGGCCACAGCAATCAAGAAATTATAAAGCAATTACCCTGAAAATGCTTAGGTAACTGCAAGTTTTTCTCAGAAAGGCACTTTTGTCCAGAAAAGGATTTTTAAGTATATATTTCAACAAATAGGCTTAAACACCAACTGTGTTCCAGCCTCTGAGCCACATGCTAGAGATGCAGAGAGTTTCATATTCCAGTGAAGATCAGAAATAGCTGCAGAGACATGTGATAAAGATCATAGTAGAGGTACATAAAGAGCCCCTAGCTTTGCCAAGTGTCTGGAATGGTTTTTCAAATGACACAATGTTTAAATTAAAAACTGTGGAAGGGCTGGAGTCTTCAAGGCTGTGGATCTATCTCCAGGGACACTTTCCTAAGTGGAGGAGCAGGGATACACACAGGCAGTGCACTGCCTGTGTGATGCTCTGGCGCCCATACCCACAGTACCTTGGGAAAACCGAAGCAGCATTCCAACGGTAATAGATCAGACAGCTGGAACACGGTATTCTCAATGGTGGCATTGGAGCACCAGGCTGGATTCTCTACAGTAGACGATGAGAAGCCGATGGAGAGTGCCAGTAGGAAGTGATAATTCCTTTTTGGAAAGATCACTTTGGCAACACTGTAATGAAAGGATGAAGAGGCATGGAAAGAATGGGGGCAAACAGAGGAGTCTAGAGATGGTCTAGGCTGGAACAAATATAAAGCAAAGGGCTTACAAAGGTGGGAGTTGGTTTAGATGCTTGGAAGAGGGAAGCTTGGCAGAACTCCATGATGACTGGATATGAAATGTGAAGGGAGAGGAAGACATAACTTTCAGTCTGTGATCTGAGCGACATAAGCTGCAGGTAGTATCATTAGATGTCACCTGTGTCCATTCACGTGACCCCCATAGCTCAGAACACCCCCTTCACAGCTGACCTTTCAAACTTCTCCCTGACTACTTGAACGTTTTCCTGGATATCTTGTGTTTTTACTGCTTTCCCAGTTCACATATTTTTTTTTCCTATCACAGCTTCTTAGTGGAGATGGTTATCTGATTAAAATTTACTGTGGGGATATTTCCTTTTTAACTAGGCATTCTGCTATATTTTCTTTAGAAAACAAAACTCCAAAAAGTTGATCCTTTTGTATCTCTAGTTTGCCATCATAAATAAGATAACGGTGTGTTCTTTTCTAACGTTTGCTTATTACTTGTGAGTCACTTTCTATTAGTGAAAGTTCCAGAAGCACATTAAGCAATAGCAGTCACCGTTGTCTTTCTCTGGCTTTTAGTGGGGTGACTGCAGAAGCTCATAATAGAGTTGATGGGATGTAGATGGCAACACCAGGGTCTGGAGGATGTGGTCCTTTGTGGCTGGCTGTCAAAGAATTTTTGCAAGTTTGGAATCAGCATCAAATTTTATCATATCCCCTTTGCCTGAAATTATTTCGAAGGAGGATTTTGTGCCAATATCCCTGGTTTGGGTAGAAAACTCAACATTTGCAGCTTTTTTGTTTCATTCCAGAAAATGAGATTACAAAGCTGACAGATGAATGCTACCACGCAAAGAGAGACACAGTGCTCCTGTTCCTGACTGCCATCATTTGGGGGATTTTGGTGATCAGTAAGGGAATCAATAATGAGACAATATGCAGCTGAATAGCCCATTTATGCTTAGTAGGCTAGCGCTGGTTAGTGAGACCAAGGTGATTCTTATAAAACAGTGCTTTCTAAGGATTTTGTCTGGGGCAGCAATGGTGGTTGCAGGGCCTCTGTGTTTGGGCGAATATTGAAGAAAGAGATACAAAGTTCCCTGCACTGTAAATGTCCCACATTTATTTCTTCTAAGGCTATACAAAAGAAAACTAAACAATATTTTTCCAAGAATATCTCTAAGTTGTTTAGTTTAGTAAAATCAGTAAAGCTGGTTGTTACAGAAACTTCTACAAAACTTCTTACAAATTTAAGAAAATTTGAAAACAAAGACAAAATGCATAACCTTTTAAAATGCCATTTCTAACTCTTACTCCTTCGATAATTTACTGTAGACAATTCTCACGGGCTATATTTATTTCTTCCCCTATATTTAACAGGAGGCAATTTTGCATCATTTGTGTAGGATGTCTGAATTCTTGGTTATAAACAGATTCTCATCAAGTCCTCTTAAAGTTCAAATAATTAGTATCAAAGTAGTAATGCTTAACTGTCTTTATGTTGTTCAGAAACGTGGAGCATATTGCTGCACACAAATATTTTTCAAAGAAAAATATATCCTCAAATAACCAAGGCAATAGTAGGCAGGAGCAGACAGATATACACAGGAAGCTTCCATCACAAGGTCAGAATGTGGATAGGGAAGACCCTCAAAAATGCTGCTCTTAGGCATCTGTGGACAGAGATGTTGAGTGCTACCCATGGCTGCAGATGCTTAGTGCTTGCTATTTCTTCTCACCAGGATCAAGAAAAACAAGCAGTAAAGTGAATATTGCAAAGAGTTCAGATTTTTTGGTCTGTCAAAAGGGTAAAGTATGGACTTCATGGGCCTTTCTTTACAAACATTAGCCCTGTTACATTTTGGGCATTGTTATTTGAGTGATACCATGGATTCTTTTGAACATCCTTCCTCAGGGTAAGTGCTCAATACTGATGAGTGGTCCAAGCCAAGCATGCACAGATGGGTGGTTACAGCTGCAGCCCCTCTGACAGGCTGTAAAAACCCTTGGGGACACTTCCCCCAGCACTATCTATCCATCTTGTTTGCTGGTACAACTCCACCTTGATCTAGCCTTTGTTGAGTGTGTCATAGGACCTTGGCCAAAACGTTACAGTCTGAACAGGCCTTATTAATGGAATGAAAAATGGGCTCCCAAAATGCACATTAAAAAAAATCACATATCTTTCCTGTAATGACTGATTATTGTAATCAAAAAAGGACATTATAATTTTTTTTTAAATCCTCACAAACAGTGAGTGTTTGAAGCCTGTCTCTAGCAGTGTGAATGAGTCAAGTTACATCCAGGCTCATCAAATTGGAGCCAAAATACATCTTCAAAATTTAGGAGAGGCAGCCTAAACTGAGTAGACCGGCACACCACAGAGTGAACAGAAATCACAAGTCCAGGACAAAGACTAGTACAGAATTTATGGCATATCATCACACATCTCATCAGGTACCTTCTCTTCTTAGAATGGCCCACGCAAACATAGCAATTAGGGCTAAGTAGGCCAAAGTTTTATTTACTTATCTACCTTCCAAGAACTGATTAGTGATTCTTCACCATTGGGTCAAACATACAAGTATCCAAGTTGTTAGCCACAGATATGAGCAAAAATACAGAAATATGAGCAAAAACTGCAAACATGAAGGAAGAGATGTTATGGGAACAGAAAAATGCTGAGGTTATCTACTAGTTTAAGAACTAAATTTATCTCTGAATTTCTTGGGAGCCAAGGCAAAAAGAGAAACAAGGGCTTACACAATGGTCACGCTCTGATCATAGAGGGCAGACCACCTTTAGCATAAACCTTTTTCTACTGTGGTTTTTTAAAAAAGCACGAATCGGTCTTCAAGTTTCCCTGCCCAGATCCTGCCTGTCCCTGGCTGGGTCTGACCCAGATTGCCAAAGATTATGAAATCACGCTTGATAAATAAATTGTGAAACAACTCGACCAATTTCTATGCTGAACAAAAAAGGGAAAAGCAAATGAACAAACGTTTCCAAACATTTAAAAGTCAGAACCACTCAAAATAAAAATTGAAACCAGCGGCAAATAAAACCAACCCAAATCTTGGCGAAGCAGAATTCCAAGCCCTGTCGCTACAGGCTGGGAACCAGAGCAGCCAGCCAGGCTGTGTCTGTCTACGGCATATGGGGGAAGGTTCCAGGCAGTATCTCCAGGCTCATCTGATGGCACAGGTTCAACACCAGTGAATGGGCCTTAAACAAAGGGAGAGCTCGTTGAAAATGGGCATTTGTGAGTCACCGGTCAGTGTGGCTGCGCAGTTTGTGGGAGTGGGAACCGCTGGCAGCGGGGCAAAGCAGTGTGGCTCGGGCCCTCGGAGCTCCTAAGCCCTGAAAGACAGCGAGGTTCGAGCCGGCTGGTCACAGTGGCACACTTGGCTGAGTGCGCGGCCAGGTGGCTTGGGCATATTGGCAACAACTGGCAACCTGCCCGATGCATATGGCTCAGATTGCTACGCTCTTCCCACGAAGCCTTCCTAGACTCTTGAGCAAGCATTCGCTTGCGCACAAAACGCGTCTGCATGTTAAATAAAATCTTTTTAATAATATCTGTCTGATGTAAAATCCTTTCACTAAAAACAAAAATAAAAAGATGGAGGCAGGTGGCTGCCAAGCACATAATGAAAGCGTCTAGTTGAGAAGAGGCGCCTCTGCCGATCCCTTCCAACTGACTTTGCCCTCACGTCTTCGGCCCTTTCTCTTTCACCAGAGTTAAATCACCTCTTCCATCCCTGGGAAGCAAGGTTTTTGTGTGGGCTTTCAGAAGGCTGCCAGGGGTCAGGTGACTATGAATTCCTAAAAGTATAAAATAAATAGAGCCTAAAAATGAACACGGTATCAAGGAGCATTATTAAATCATGATTGACAGATAGCACTGAAAGGTGTCAGTATAGTCTATCATGTAAATACATATCTGGAGACTTGTTAAAACGCAGCCTAAGTGCTAACTACTGAGGCACATGTTACTTCCCAAGTGGTGCTAATGGTCCGTAGCATGAGGCAGGATTTAGGCTTATGAAGCCCAGCCCAGCACACTTCTCTAGTGATACCATATACTACATTAAATATTCCACAAATAGCAGTTTCTGCCAGAGTTGGATTTTTATCTACTAATCATATTTGTTAGATGTCTAACATTTTATTTCTTTTGCTGGGTATACTAAAAGTAGTAATGGCTTGGGGCTGAGTAGCTCAGTGGTTTAATATGCAGTTCCCACCTCCAAATCATACTGCCAATTAATGCATTAGCTAATTTGATTGCATGAATTACCACCAGGACCTTGTTTCACTTTTAATAATTTGCAAATATATGTTTGTGGTCTGTTAAAATTGCAAGCCATTTATCTAATGAACTGCACTGAATCTTCTGGAATTACTACAGTCTACTTGGTAAGAAGATTAGAATTGACGTTGCGCTGAGTATGTTTTTTGAAAAGATTTTTAGCATAGCACAGCTCAAGCATTAACATAACTTTCTCAAACCAGTGGGGGCTGAACAAGCTTGCAAATCTAAAACTTTTACAAAGATACAAACATACATATTTGGGTAGAAAAGAACCATTGTGTTTCTTCAGTTACTATGACATCAGCCTTAGATGAGAACAAGCAAACCTTTTTGAAAATATATATGTGTGTGTGTGTGCTTGCGTGTGTGTGTGTGTGTGTGTGTGTGTGTGTGTCCATTTTTTTCCCATTCCCAAAACAGTTTAAAGTGTATGAAAAGTATACAATGAATAATTTAAAGAAGAAAAACTAAGTGCATGAAAAATTATACAATGCCATTGCAGCAAATAGTTTAGGTTAAAGCCTTTCAATCAAGTCTTCTCCAGTGCTGTTTGTTTGTATTGTTATTTCAGAGACAGCAGATCTTTCCACTCTCCACAGCTGAGGTTTCCCCCACACTTGGGCCTTCCTGCTTCAGTCTCCCAAGTGCTGGGATGACAGACATAACATAATACCCAACTTTGCAACATGTCGGGAAATAGTGCAAACTTCCATCAGAAGAGTTCAGTGGAGCCCTATGTTGTGAACCTTGAGAATGATACTCTTAAAGAAAGAAAGAAAAAGAAAGAAAGAAAGAAAGAAAGAAAGGAAGGAAGGAAGGAAGAAAGAAAGGAAGAAAGAAAGGAAAAAATCTGTTTCTTGGTAATGACAACATAATGGAGAAGTTCAGGGCTGCAGCTCCCCAGTACTGAGATTTAATAGGGGGAGGGATGGAGCCCCTGGAAGACGGGCTTCAGAGCCATATGAAATGACCTATGCAGGTCACACTTTCAACAGCTTCGCCCTGTCCTCTTGATCAGCAAGTGGTGCCACTTGGAGCTTTATTAGAACACCCTTTCACCAACTTGGCAGCATTCCAGGCACTGCTGTCTCCAAGGACACATTGTGAAGTCCGGAGAGAGCTGTATGGAGGAGCAGAGGAGCCAAGCCAAGGAACGACCCCAGACTCTAAGGCCAGCTCCACTCTGCTCATACCTGGTGCCCAGGGAGAGCCTGAGCATACTAGAGGTGGGGATGGGGTGGGTAGCAGCCAGTAGGAAGGGAGTTTTCACCACAGAGACCAAAACAGTGTTTCATCACCCAAATGCAGATGAAAGAGCAAAGGGCATGATTTCTCAAAGTGTGGCTTGGGAGGTTAATAGGGGTAACAGGCCAGAAAGAGCTCTGGGCACAAATAAATGTAGCTTCTGCTAGTTAAACCAGGGTGTCAGGCCCCCTTGACGAAGAAATGTGTACCAGGCTGTGCAAGAGGGACAGTTGTGAGCATGTCTTTTAAGTTTATTTCAGAGCCACAGCAAAGGCACCTCTTTTTTTCCCACTGAGAACAAAAAAAAAAAAAAAAGAAAGAAAAGAAAAAAAAAAAGAAAAAAGAAAGAAAGAAAAGGAAAGCATGAGAAAAATATTTTGGTTAATGTTTACTTAAAGGTTAGACTTAAATAAATGTTAATTCAAAGTTAAATTTAAATAAAATTTTTAAAGCAGTGAAAAGGAAAAGTTCAAAACAACTCATTTAATATTTTAAAATTTTTAATTGAAACCTCTAATTTCCTTGTTTTAAACACAATGTCTAATTGCCGTTACTGTTTTATCTCTCAGCAAGGAAAATGCGATTTTCTCGGCACCAAAAGTCCCTTCCTCCCCCACACAGGCTCTACCTCTTGCTTTTCTCTTCATATTAGGCAAGAACCATCTGGTAGCTTGGAAGTAGAATCCCAGTTTTCAAACAGGAGGCTTTCTGAAATGGGCTGTAAGCTGCTTAAGATAAAATGCAAGGTTAATTTTCCTGGAGTAATTTTTATGCAGTGAAGTATTAGTTGCCATCGTCAGAAAAGCTCCAAGAACCTTGTCCTAGACTCGGACTGGGCAGAAAGTGTGACTTTGAGGAATGGAGGGATAAAGGAATGGAGGAGGAACAGGGTAACGGGTGCCTTTCTAAATAAAATCAGTACTTAATGTCAAGTGCAAATCACAGAATCTCAGAAGGGAAATTCCAGCCCATAACCTGCAGTGTCCTACAGACTCTGAAAGTCAGAAGTGACCCTGAAAAAGTTTCTCAATAAAATCTGAAGTGTTCACCACATGTTCTAAAAATAAAGGTGGGCAGATCTGCAAGCAACCTCATTTTGTATTACTAATGCCCTTTGTCAAACTTGAACTACACATTTGTACAGGTAAGGGGTCAAAATCTGAGTTTCTAGCTCCTTCTAGAAGGACAAGGAAAGTCCCCTCTGTAAGGGCTGTAGATGGTACCTATCATAAAAACACCTTTGGAAAAAAAATAATAATAATACAAGCATGCGCTTGAATCCAAGCAGATTTCCCTGGTAAACACTCATTCTGTTTTATTTTTGCCTTTGGGCTCTGAGTATTTCCTGCCCGCAAACTAGTCTCACCTAATAGTAAGAAAGGATTCAGTTCTCAGTACAAACTCTTTAAGTAGGGCAATTTCATTTAACTCACTTTTAAAAGTCTGACTGCTAAAAAAAAATTCCAGTTACAAAGAAAAATTAAACTGTTCTAAAAATAAACAATATTTGCTTAAGCAAATACACAGATTTAAAGCATATGGGTAACGGCTAATGTTAGTGTAAACACACAGCAACAAAAAAAAATTTTTCCCTCTTCAGGGAAAAAAAAAATCTCACAACAGAAACATTTTTTTTTTAAAAAAAAAAAGTTATTTCGGTTTAAATTGTGAGCCCATTTTTAATAAGTAATCTTCTTTTACTCAAGAAAAATATTTGTGTAGCCTCAGAAATCTGTTTTGTTTCAGCGTGTGTGTGAAACTATACATGAAAAGTATATTTATAACAGAAATATCAGAATTGAAATTTTTTGTAGCATGTATATTAATAAGTGAGGGCTCACGAGGCATAGTAGAGGTTGAATTGTGTCCTAAGACTGATTCTAAAGGTTCCCTTGTCTAACTGTTAAAGTCTTAAAAACAACATTATTAATATAGTGAAGTTTTATCCATACTCTGTTTTGCAAAACAAGATCCAGCTTTGTGCCGACTTTAGTAAAGTTAGCACACTTGAAAAGGCTGGGCTAGGCTGGGCTCGGGCATAAGGATCTTCTCCTAAATTAAAGGAAGCTACCAGAACACACTCCTGGTACCTCTCACCCCAAGTGGGAAACAACGTTGTTTCACAGATGTTTCCAGAAAGAAAACAAACAGGTTGAAAATACCCCATTGAGGAAGAAAGACAAGATATAGAGCTGCTAATGCAAGACCCCAACTAATGGCACAGTAGAAACTTACAAACAACAATGTAAATCACTTGCTTTTTCATAATTGGAATTGCTTCAATGTTCCACATCATTCCTGTGGAAATGTTCTTTCAAGGTGTTGCTTCCCTTAGCTACATTTGAAAAAAGACATACAAGGAACACAGGGAATTTTTTAGCTTCTCTGTAACAAAAAAGAGCCCAAGCTACCAGATTTTTATAGTAAAAAATAATAATAATAATAATAAAATAATAAAACAAATCATTTTAAAACTTCTTCTAGTGGTGGTGTTTGATCTAACTTTAAAAGAAGTATCTTGTTTTAAGGGATATTTTGAATAAAAGATGTTATACTGCTTTCAGAATGCTTGAAGTCTAAAGACCAAATGTTCAGTTTTAGCAAACCAACAATGTCTGTTCATTTTGCCCAAATCTTTTCAGCCTAAATATTCACAATGTGCCATTATTACCGAATCATTATCTGCCTTTCGCTCTGACAACACCATCATACGGGCTGTGAAAGGCTCCTTTCTTCTCATGATTAGTCCCTAAAACATTTCCTCATCTTACAGTGCTTTTCAACTTCCCAGAATGCATTGCTCAATTACAGTGCTGAAATTAACTGTATGCCACTCTTATTTATTGAGAAAAGAATAATCAAGTACTCTGAGCCATGTCATGGGTTGCCCACAGCTTCATATCAAATTTCAAGTAATAAAAAATATTAACCCTTTCAGACTGCTAATTTTTAATGCATGATTTTTTTTAAAGCTTAATTTGAGGATGAATGAATTTCAAGTGTCCATGAGAAACTATTCTTAAGATACAAAATGGTTAGAAGTTTTTGAAGTACAGTTTTAATCACAGCCCTCCTCTCATTCACTTAGTAATGGAGGTTTCTTCCCCTCGAGCCTGCAGTGTGACTGCAAGCAAATTACCTTCCTGAAAGCAGGTGCGGAGCAAGTGAAAGGCTAACATTAACATGCAGCCTTGCAGAGTGATTTTGTTTATACCACTAGATAGCACCTTTTCTCCAGTAATAATGGTAATTTTATTAAGTGATTTTATTAAGTAGAGAATGTAATTTTTTCACACATGCTTTTCAAACTGTTATTCTAACAGGTAGTATTTGAATCAATATTACAAATGAAATTTGCCAACCCTCAAATAATATTAAATTTATTATTATTATGTCTTCAAGAAGACATATTCAAAGTCCTTAGTAAGTTTTAATGGATTACACATCACAGGCTACAACTGAGATACACTTAAATAAATGTATTGAATAAATAAAAACAAGAAATGGAAAATAATGAATTAAAGCTATGACTATATTCACACTGCAAGAACTTGTGAGGGAAAAGATGGGACTGTTTAACACATCGGTTTGTATTTATTTGTTTTGTTTGCAGCCAGCAGAACAAGAATGTAAAGGAAAACACTTTTAGACCTCACAGATACTTCCTAGCCATGCACACACCAACCGTTCATAACCTGTGATTATTGTTCGGTATTCTCTGAAATAAGAAATTGGAGGGTGTGGGGGTTATTGTGGGTTTCAGCAAACCACAATCTATTTAGGCAAAGCCAAGTATTAAAGAAGGCCTAACTTGCCAAACCAAGATAAATACATGCCATTATTATGATTACATAAAAGCCACTGTTCTCTGAATTACAATTTCTCTTATAATTGGCACTATTATAATTAAAAGAATTCATATGTTTACAATACTTCTTTGAATGGTGAAGTGATTTAGCAATGATAGTGTCTCTAATTTCTTTTAACTATACTGACAAACTTCACTTAATCAATGGTCTAAATACCACATTTCCACAATAAATTAGGTAAATACCCAGTAAGGCCTGAATTGCTATTGAGTTTAAGTATGTTATAATAAGGTGGCAAGTAACTTCTCCAAGGCCTGTTGCTGGACTCGCCCACAAACCCACAAATTGGAGAGGACAGTGCAATGCATGCTAGTGGCACTTAAGATGTTCTTTGATAGACAGGGAAGTGATATAAATGGGGGAAATTCATGCATGCATACAAAGACACACGCGTGCGCACAAACACACACATGCCACATGTCATTGGTGGTAGAAGACCAATGGAGCTCCCCGCAGCTTTATCTGCCACCCCCAAATGGAACTTTATGATTTTGTCTTAGTATCGGAAATGAGAAAAATGGGAAGTGGAAGATTATTATAAAATTATAATTAGTAATACAGTGAGTTTTATAGTCTTCCCTTCTGCTTTAGATTCAAGGATTTGGGCTAGGGAGAAGGCTCAGTGGGTAAAAGTTTTTGTCATGCAAGAATTAAGACACAAGTTTGAATCCCCAAAACCAGTGTAAACCAGACAAGCAGTGCAAGCATCTATAATCCTAGTACTTATACAGCAAGAGGAGAAGGAGAAACAACAAATCCTCACAAGCTCACAGGCCAGCTAGCTTGGCAAACTCAGCAGAAAAACAGTCAAGAGACCCTGTTCAAAACAAAGTGTAGGGCAAGAACCAACACTAGAGGTTGTCCTCTGACCTACACACACACACACACACACACACGCACACACACACACACACACACACGCACGCACGCACGCACACGCACACGCACACGCGCACACACACACACGGGGTGGGGGGCTGATTCAGGTAATTCTTTACCAATGTCTTGCCACCCAGGAGACACTAGATAAAACGTGCCACACATCATTGGTAGTAAAAGATCATAGAACACCCTATAGCTTTATCTGCTGCCCTCAAATGGTAGTTTATGTTTTACCATATTTTTAAAAATAATGTGAAATAGCAGGTATTTCCTTAAATATGAGGTATTAGTAAGCTTGAAAATTAGTTTACTAATACATGTCAAACATATAATTAGAGAATGCTTCAAAATAGTTTTGGTACAGTGATCAGTAACCACAAAAGCAATCTTCTCTTCTGAATATATTTTTTTATTTAGCTGTTTTTATCTTATGTGTATGAATGTTTTCCCTGTATTCATATCTGTGTATCACTTGTGCCCTGTGGAAGCCAGAGAGGGCATTGGATTCCCTATAACTGGAGAGTGACATGGAGTGTCTCCATGTGGAGTTAGGAATCAGACCCAGGTCCTCTGGAAGAGCAGCCAGTACCCTGAGGTGCTGAGTCATCTCTCCAGCACACCAAGCATTGTTTTTACAGTATGTAAACAATGGATAAAGATATGTTATTAATTAGTTCTGTATCATTTAATTTCATTTAAAATGTTCTAATACACAATTATTATTATTTTTTAACAAAACGTCCTACTAATAGTAAATATCTATGATTACAACATGGACATTTTTTGTCACATGAATTAAAAAGCAAAAGTTTATAAACTCAATATCTACCACAGAATGAATTTAACAAACAACAGAACACCCATATGCTATGCTACAATCTCTGAGATGACCAGAGAATAGAAAAAGGTGACTGTGCTTGGGACTCTTTTCCTTCTACTAGGTTGCTACATCCAGCTGTGATATGAGAGTTTGTCCAAGTCTTATTGTATATCTTGCTAGCGATGTTCAGTGAATAGCCCTGCTCTTTTTGGCAGGTAGGCGGAACACAGGAGTTGATCTGGGGAAGAGGGAGGTGGATTGGAGGAAGGGGAAGCTGTGGTCTGGTTGTAGGAATGTAATGTATAAGAGAATAGAAGTTTTGTTTTAAGCTATGTTTCATTCAACTTTTATGACTCTAATTACTAGGCAAAATTATAATAAAGTTCCTGTGGTAAATTGAAAAAAAAAAGAGAGAGAAAGGGAAAATGTGGCTGTTACTTTTTTAAAAGAAATTTTAAAGTGTGTGTGTGTGTGTTTGTGTGTATGCATGGGCGCATGTATGTTCATACATATGTGCATGTGTGTGTATGTGTATAAGCACAACATGTGTTGTATAGTTGGAATACTAAACCCATAAATAATAAAATTTTCATTACTTTATTCTAAGATAATTTTACTTATTTTTCTTCTGGCTGATGTTATTTTCTCCTTCCAAAAGAATGGGTGCTGGAAGTTTGACCTAATGAGGGAGAATTTTTTTAATATAAACATAAGTAAGGTTTTATCATTCTTTTAAAAATAGAGCATGACACAGAATTTTATTGCAGGCACAAATTATGCCTATGAAATTCAATACCAATAGTAATGTAGTTTAGAAACAGTAATATTTTTCTGTATGTGACACTGTTAATTACTACTTAGTAAATTCTGTGATGGCCCCAAGTGTTTTGAGGAAGTAAGGTCCAGAGGCACAGCAGACACACATACTCTTAATAAAACACTGCTATAAAATTTCTCTTTAAAAGCTACCTTTTACCATGATATTTTTGTAAACTCTAGAAGAAAGATCTAAAATTATAGGCTCTTAATAAGTACACAGAGAGTCAGAAAGAGTCTGTGACTTTGCCCAGTGGGTGAATATTGAATTCACCCTCCTAGATGAAAAGAGGGGGGTGTATGAGGGCTGGGATGTATTCTTCCCTCAATAGTTTAGTTCATAAGAATCGAGTAGAGTCAGTCTCATTTAGTAGAAATTTAAAATAACCAAAGTATAACGAGTATGCACAGTAAAGGCAAAGCTGGCTTTTTTCCTACTTTGATTTTGTTCTAGATGATGAATGAAAGTTCAAAACTCTCTGAGCTGGTTTCCAAATTTTCAGTGGGGACACTCAATGTCCACCCAAAATGAAAGCAAAATCCCTTTAAATCCTTTAAAATACAAATCCATTTACAACCTTAAACATGGCTTAGGGTAGTCGCTCTACTGCAAACACTTATAGTGTACGCTACTTGCGAAAGCACGGGCGGTCATGTGGTCTGGGAGAAGCAGCCCAGACTAGCATTTGACATTTATCATTTCTGATGCCCGGGACTGCTATAAAATCACTGAAGTTCCTTGATCTCTTTCACTTATTCCTCTAGATGAAACAGGAAACATAAAGCCCAGGCATTTATTCTTCTGAGCAATGAAGTAATACTTGGAACACATACTTGTTTTGAGCCCCATAGTTGCCTGCTACTCATACACTGGGTAGAGATTAAGGCCATGCCCACAGAAACTATCATGACTGGTTGGGAGACAATAGGACTTCTGCTGGGTACCTTATTCAAGAGAGACCACTTTCTTAAGGGGAAAATCACCATGAAAATCTTAGCAGTGCTATGTGTATTATTACAGTAGACATGAACACAAACCAAGTAAAAATATCTATTTTTTAATGCCTTTCTAGGAAGACTGGACATTCTAGAATCAACAATGCTCTCCCTCCAACTCCCAAGGTATGATTATTTCATCCTATGTACAAATCATGTGGGGGTCCATCTACCAACACAATTAAGAATTTGCTGAGATACTGGGTTAAATGTTTATTCAAACTGACTGGTGCCTTGCTAAATTTCCCAGCTGTGACTGGGACACTACAACATACAAGGCAGTCTGCCAGGGGTTTTATGCCCAATCTGACTGTTCCATGAACACCAGCATCAAACATATGTACATTTGCACACATATTCTCAAAGAAAAGATGAAAAACAGGTGGCTACACAGACCACACCTGTCGTGACAACCAATAAGACAATCCTCACACATAAAAAGCCATTGGAGTTGGTGGTCTAAGAGGTAGCTTACACTGTGTGATCAATGAAGCAATTTAATAATATATCATTTTAATAACATATTCACTAAAACCTCCCCATTGCTCAGCAGTAGAAAAGTGTGACCCAATTATTAGTGATATTTACACAATTTACCATTTTTTAAAGGTGAAAAATAAAATTTATTAATTGCTAAGCCCTGGCTTTGGGTCTTCTACACTGTAACTTGATTTCCCATTCCTGTGTACTCTCAGATCATCTATGGAGTGGAATGCTTGTATAGCTTTGGTGTTCATTAGGATAAGGCATAACCTTGAACCCCAGCCGCCATGTTAATAAGTCTTCAATAAATATCAAAACAACATTTGCATACTTGGATGGGTAAAAATGTAAGCAGGTCTTCGTTGGGACCAATATTAAAATTTTAGGGCCTCTACATATCTTCTTGGGGGAATGATAATGACACAGTATTTTATTAGGAAAGGAAATATGCTCACAAATGAAAACCACCATGTGTCATTTCAGGGGATTCTTGGAATTCTTGATGTTAGTACATGAGCATGAACAACACCAAACATTTTCATAAGGACATTCCAGCACTTTACTACATTTTACAATTGCAACACACTCAGAAACATGGCAGCGGTGTGTAAACTTTCCAGGCATCCTGGAAAAGGAGCGAAACAAGTACTGAACACATATGAACATTTAGTATGTCTGCACTTAGGTCTCCGTGGCCTGTTTTAATTAGTTAGCAACAATGTGATAACTATCTTTGGAATGGGAAAGTGAAGTGGAGAAGTGCATTGGCATTCCCAGGAGAATGCTGTTGCATACACCAAGAATGAAGGAAACCGATGCTTACTGGGTAGTCCTGTACCAATGACTGTGTAAAACACTTCAGACATTACTTCATTTCTCCTCAATAACAATGTGCATCAACATTCACTGTATAGAGTTGCAAGGGCTGGGGTTACTGGTTGATATGCAGGTGTCTGAAGTCCCAAAGTTCTTGAGTGAATTCAAGAGTTAAAGATGAATACAATGTCCAGACTCAGGCCCACATTCTGTCACACCACAGGGTGCAAAACCACAGATGTGGAGTGTTTTCAGTAGAACTCTGAGCAGGCTCACCTCTGCAAAATGTGCAGGCTACTTAGGATGGTGGGGAAAGTGTTTCATAGCTTCCTTTGACCTGTGCCTGCCAGAGTTCTATTTCCCAATCTTGAGTTTTACCCAATAGGTCCAGTGGGACCTTCCCTCCTGACTTAGCTCTGTTGTGGATCATTAACCAAAGCTTGTACTTCTGAAACACAGCTAAATGAACACTAGATAGAAAATAGAGATAGCCTTCCCTAACCATAACCTTTATAATAACTTACAGATTATCTTAATGACATAATCACACAGATGAATAGAATTCAGAGAGTAATACAACTGTTTAAGAGTATAATCAGTCCCATCTAGAGAAAACATATGCAAAAAAGATGGCAAAGACGATCCCTACATTGTAAGCAAAGACAATGTATATATAGATGGCTCTCACCTTAGTGATTACGGCATGCTGAATTAACCAGTTTATAAAACAAAACTCCTAAATTCATAAGAAACAAGGTAGCGATCTCTTTTCAAGTGCAAACTTCTGCTCAGGGCTCTATCCACTGTTTCAGAAGAGGGAGAGTAGGTTCCCATCTTTGAAATTGATAGTCTGACAATATCCTTCACAACCATTTCTTTATTTAGAGTCTGGGACAGGTCCACAGGGTAGAGTGTGATACCCAAAGAAGTTGAAAGACATCAGAGCTATGTTGATGCACATCTCAGGAAAAGATGATATGGCCACTATACTGGGTGACAGCACAGACTCACAGCCCTTGATAGGTGTAGACTACTTGTCACCACAAACTCCACAGTGACACTCAGAAAAGCCCCACCCCCAAACTTTCCAACAGAGATGGATAAGTGAACTTGACAGTCACTATGACTGGGAATAACTGTGCCAAGACATCACTGTCAGCACCTTGAGAACATTCGGTATTTCTCCTCACACTTGGTAACATCAACAGTTGGGGAGTTATCTCCTTCCTAGGAAGTAAACACCAAGTACGTTGAGGGGTTATTGATTCCAGTCAATATATATGGTGCAGAACACATGTGCCTACGTTTTGGTCTTTATGTTTTTGTCTTTGCCTTACCAATTTGAGTGAGAACGACCTATGAATCAGATGCCAGGTCACAGAGCAAGGACAGAACAAGTCCTGAAATGCTTCTGCCATGTTGTGGGAGTCAATATAAGAGCTCTTTTGTGATACCTGATTTCCATGAACAGTTAAAAGATAATTGATTTAGAGGTCAAAAAACTTAGACAGGTACGAGATTGGTTTATTTAACATGCCTGAGGAAGTTACACTTGTAACAGTAAGGTTTAAAAGCCTTTTCTATTTAGCAGTTTCCACTGGAAAATACCATACATGAACTGTGTAGTAAAGAACCTGTTTTATCAATGGGATAGTTTACTGCTCTTTGACCTTGCCTTTTAATATACATTTTTGGCTAATTCTAAACATACCTAATGCCTCATAATAAAGTTAGATGTTTGTCTTCAATCATGAGTGAATTTAATATTGTTTTTTGTTTTGTTTTCAAAATAAGGGAACTAGAAACCTGCTCATTAAAAGGTTATAGCATTACATAATCAGAATTGCACCAAGGTCCCATTAGAATTTTTCAGCTGCATTTTACATGTTACAAAAATATTCCTGTAAGCCTCACAAAGGATTTTACATCTCAAGTAACTAATCACTTCTAGAAGTTTGACAATGTTGAAAAAGCTATAAAAATGTATTTTATATATACACTTGTACATGTTTGTGTAGGAGATGTGTACACATGTGTGTGTGTGTGGAAGCCAGAAGCCAAGCACAGGTCTCACTTTTTGGGTGTCATATACTCATTTTTATTAACCCAGGGCCTCTCACTGGCCCAGTATTCACCACATAGGCTAAACTATCTCGGCAACAGACCCTGGGATCCACCTACTTCTGGCTCCCCAGCACTATGTCACAAACTCACACCACCAGTCCTGGCTGTTCACATACTCTTAGAGTCTAATTCAGGCCCCCAGGACAATCATTTTACCAACTGAGCCATCTTTCCAGTCTCCAATCAAATGTATTTTTAAACCATCTGCATTAAGACTCATTTTAAAATACTACCAAGTCTTTAGATACAACTTTCCTCAGTTTTAAAAGAAATGTATTCACTCAGAAACACCTGACAAATTACTTGTATCTTAGGTACTGCCATTCAGTAGCTAAAGAAGACTCCAGACACACCAAGGTACTGTCAGATGGTATAGCGGTATAGAAGTGTGTCATCTGATGTTTGCCAGGCTTTGCATACACAGTACCAATATTATTATAGTAATTCACTTTAACTTGGAACTGGGGCCTATTTCACAAATGGCCATGGTTTTAGCAAGCATGATATATGACTTCGAAGTCAATTGCCATCTGAGCTACTGTGGTGTTTAATGAAACAAGCATGTATAGAGCTTCTCCATCCCACCAAACTGCCAAGCATAACATAACAGGAGACATGGAAGTCCTGAGAAAGCCAGGCTCAGCTAAAGCACCAGTGAGTTGCAAGCGCAGGATCTGAAGACACAAGAATTGTCCCCCAGCAAGAAGAACAAGTAGCAGCTAAATATTCTGGAAGAAATCTCTTAAATATCTGGGGCCTCAGTTTTTTCATCTGTAAAGTGGTATGATGATGGTAAGAATGGGGATGGTGAAAGCTTTATTTCACCGATGAACAGATGTGGAGCTCAAGTATTATGTGAGTCTTCTGGCAGGCAAGCTCATAGTACCATAGTAGTACCCCACTGAGCTCCTCATGATCAGGAGGGTGACATCCTCCCTATGTCAGTCATCTGTCCTCCGAGGCCTGGCTTTGCATGAAATTACTCTACATTCAGCTGAAAAAGCATTCCAAGCATGGCTGTTGCCCTCCGTCTAGGTTTGGATTGACTGAGATGAACTTCCAAACTCCCATGCTTCTGAGAAACTCTACAATGCATTTGCTTGTTAAAGCACATTTCAAAATTGTCTTCCCTGATTATATTTCTTTATACTTTTGTACATTTACATAATTGTACATTGAGCACATTAAATTATATAATAATTCAATAGTATCCAACTTATTGGCATATGTTATTTACTGGCAAAGCCCTGAAAGATACAACTGAGTCCCTTTGCATACATGAAACACCAATAGTATTAACACTGTTCGATCAGGGACAAACAGGCACACAAGTGCATGTGTGTACATGTGCATATCATGTACTCACATGCATGCACAGAGAGAGAGAGAGAGAGAGAGAGAGAGAGAGAGAGAGAGAGAGAGAGAGAGAGAAACAGACAGACTTCATCATTGTAGCAAGGAAGGCAAGAGCATCTGGAAGGAGCTGAGTAAAATACACTGACCTTATTGCAGGCCACTGTATCACACACTTGGTGGTAAATGCTTGAGGGGAAAAGTGGATTTTATTTTATGAAACCCAGGCTGTCCTTTCCAATGAACTGTACTTAAGTAATAATAGACATTCTGGACACAGGACGTGCTATCAGGCACACTTTATCCAAGGAAGACAGTAAAATAAGATCACTAGAGAGCTGGAATTGTCCTAACTCAAGTTCAGTTTGAGTAGAAAATCACATCCATTTGCCAGTGCAGATTTAAATCACCAAATGGAGATGAAAACAGAAAAGGAGAAACGAGAGAGAGAGAGAGAAAGAGAGAGAGAGAGAGAGAGACAGAGACAGAGAGAGACAGAGGCAGAGAGAGAGACAGAGAAAGAGAGAGGCCTTGTCATGAATAGGGTGACATATACTAGCTCATCCTTGGAGATGAGGACTTACAGTCTGTCCCACATGAACACACATCTTCACATCCCTCGTCTCCTGTTGACACTGCAACATTCACACATCATCTATATCAGGCACACAGAGCCTCCAGCTCAAATGGTTTCCAAGTCTGGAGCATCAAGTGTCCCCAGAAATGTTTAAGGGTCTGAATCAGAGCATGGGAAACAGTTGGAGAGTTATAGCTCTCCACATGCTGTAAATCAAAACCTGGGGGAGTTTTAAGTTTAAGATTCCATCTTTGTTACTCTTTGTATTGTGCTTGGTTTTTGTCCTCCTTTTCTTCTGATGCAGTCACAGCAACTGATTCAACTGCCTACATGGCCAAATCAGGGGAAAGACTGTAGCAGGCAGAGGGGTGGCAACAGCAGAAGGGGAAGGAAGGGTGAGTTTCCTCAGATGTCTCTGCCAGACCACTAATGGTGAGCAGGCCACAGTGTGAAGAACCAGGGAAAAACAGCCCACTCAAGTAAAAAGCTAATGCGGCTGCCAAATTGAAAATAAGTATGGTCTACTTTCGATTATCCACAAGTGGTTTGACCACAGGGCCTCCATCTTCCTACACTCAACCTCAGTCTGGGCTAAAACCCAGACATCAAGCAGAGCAGGGGTCTGCAAGGCTGAACATTATGTCTGCATCTGAAGGTGTGGTCTCAGGGCTAGGGAACTATGGATGTACTATCAAGAAGCAAGTCATAAAGTTTCCCTTTACGGGGACAGTGTGGTCTACATGAATGACCATTGAGAATAAATATTATGTTTGCATCATCTCTCTGGTGCTACAGAAAATGCTGTTAAATTTTATATACAGATGCTGAGCAAATGAAAGACAGTGTCATCAGAAATGTTGTTCACTTATCCAAAGGGCTTTGGTTGAGTCTGGACGATGCTACGTGCTAGGCACCATTCCAGACACTGTGTCTACCTCACGGGGTTCATAGTCCATGCTGGATAATACTGTCCTCAAGGTAAAAAAATTTCCTCCATAGCTCTAAAGAACAATAAACCTTAGTGTGGATCTCATAAGAACATCTTTTGGGAGTGAAACTTTAGCAGTGGGTGGGATCTGACTTTGATGGTTTACCCCATCGCCTGCTCACTTGTCTCCCCTTTAAGAGCATATTTCTGTGCCAGTTATCATCCTTACTTTCAAATCTCCTAAAACAAATAACCTCTTCCTGCTACAGCTAGGAACCTAACAAACCAATGTGCTCATTTAAATTCACATTGTAAGTGGATAGCATGGATGAAGACCCAAAACTTCTGGGTGATGTTCTCAAGTTTTAAAAAACAGGATCCTTACACACACACACACACACACACACACACACACACACACACACACACACCCAAGTTTGGAATATGTTGAAAAAAGTAGCTAAGGGGACTGGCTGCTAGCACCCTGACTGACTCTAGAATGCTATGAAGTACCTTCAAACTATGGTGGTTCAAACTCTCAGAAAAGCAAGTTCCTTTATAAAATGTAGTAAATAATAATAAGAAACAAAGGCATGGGGCTGGAGAGATGGCTCAGAGGTTAAGACACAAAGGTTAATAAAAGTAGTTCATGAATGCCATTTTTTGTTGTCATTTAAAAACACAGTTATTTAATATTATCACTAAATAAACAATAATTTGGGAAATTATTTCTGAACTGTGACCAACTGCTGCTTCAAAAACTAAGAACACTACTAAATCCAAATTTCCATATTGAGAAGGCGTTGCTACATCTCCTCCATAACTGAGTAACACAACGGTGTCTTTCTTACTTTGCCACTGAAAATAAGGACTAGGCTGGGGTGTGGCTCGGGGGTAGAGTGCTTGCCTAGCATGCAGAGGGCCCTCTGATTTCTATCATTACAACGAAAAGGAGAGGGAGTGGGTTACTTCCCTAGGTGTTCATTAGAAAACTCCTACAAAGCAATAACTCTAGGTGTATCTTCAGCCTTTTACAATGGTTCGGTCCTCTCAACCAGGCCAATAGGGAGGTTATACTGATACCCATAAGCCACAAGTGTGCAAACTTCCTTCCTAATACATCATGCTCCTGCAATCTATTTCCTTACTTGAAATTTATTGCTATAAATACAGAGAACGAAAAATGTGAAATGATGCCAGCTCAGCCGTCACTCCGGCTCCAATCCTTGGCTAAAATTATGCATTTCTCTGGTTTGTTTAAATGCCAAAGACTTAGGCACACCAGAAAGATATTACTCTTTTCTGTTTGGTGAGGGAGCCCCACCTGCCCACTGAATACAGATGGAAGCACGAGAGCGCCAAGGGCAAAAAAGATAAAAATGTGCACTTGGCAGATGAGAATAGCGGGCTTCAGATGCCCCGTCAGAGAGGCATGGGATGCGAGTCATCTTGGGAAATCCTGCATCTTTCCAAAGCTATGGCCATGTTTCCAGCCTTTGTCCAATGGATTTCTTTCCCTGTATTTATTTATTTTCTTTTGTTTTTTTGTTTCTTTTCTTGTGTTCAATTTAGATTTTGCAGTGCTGGGTATTCAAGCCAAGGCCATGCACATGCTAGTAAGCTCTACTACTACTGATCAACACCCCCAAAGAAACCCCAGATAAATTCAACATAAGAAGGGCTAGAGGCTAGCTTAGTAGCAAAGGGTTCATCTAGCTGTACAAGCTCCCACCCTCCATCCCTGACACCAAAGAAGCTTTTTAAAAATTTTTAAAATATTTTTTTTGTTTTAATGTTAATGGAATGAAGTGTGATAGCATGAGAAGTGGCAGCGACAAATGGGCCATAGTGGAAAGATTCCATAAAGATAAACTCAATGAAAAGTAATGTTCGGGATGGAGGACCACAGGAAGTGCAGCAAACTTAGCATATGACTAACAGGCTTCCATCTTCTTCCATTTTAAAGTTAGCGATTTGAACCCCAAGGATAAATGCCCATGGGCAGAAGGGTGTATTCAAGTTTGGAGTCAATGAAAATAATGAATTTTTTTTTTCCTGCATCCAGGAAGACCATAGCACAGCACATTAGAGTAGACTCCTTGGTTAGCTACCATTGGGCAATATCAATTTATTTTTAGCTCACATATCTTCCTTTGCAATCTTATTTCACTTTCTTATTAAAGTTGAGAACATGGCAGGCTAAGAAACTCTAAGCCATTACATTCTTCCCCCACCCCCACCTCCTTCCCCCAATCTCCTGCTCCAGGAATTCTGAGATCCTTATTTTTATATTCACTCACATTGTTTAGCTAACATCAGATTCTGCCCTATAATGCAATGACTTAGTATGAATAGACTTTTGAAATAGATAATATTTTCACAGTCATAAATGTCTAACCTTATACTAATAAAAAATGTCTGGGAGGAAGTATATTAAGATGTTAATTTTTTTGTATGGCACAACATATAATGACTTCAATTCTTTATGCTTTAAAAGTCTACAATGACTTTAAAGTTACTTTTTAAAGATTTATTTTTTAAATATCAATTATGTAGGCTTGTATGTAGATTGTGTGCTTGTGCACATGTGTGCAAGTGCGCTCAGAGACCAGGAGAGGGTGTGAGGGTCCCTGGAGCCCGAGTTAACAATCGTGAGCCACTCAGTGTGGTGTTGGGAACTGGTAACACAAGAGCAGCAGGCACTCTTAGCCATGGAATCTATCTTTCTAGCCCCTCCATATTTATTTTTAATATAAAAAATTTTACAAAATTACTTCTTCAGAGTTTACAAAATACAATCATCTTTGCAGAGATTATATGGAAAATGATTTGAAGTCATACAAAATTAAAAAAAATGCACAAAACTAACTGGGGGAGGGCTACTTGGATAGTTGTTGTTGGTTCCCAAATCAGTTAATGGATACACAAATAACACTACTGCTAAATGAACAGGTTTTGTTTTCCTAAAGTGAAACGTATAAATTCTATAGAAAATGCACTTTTCTAAGTATTAATTTTTCTCTGAAAAAAATCAGCTTTTATTCAATATTATAGAAGGAAATGAATGAATTTCTGACATTAAAATATATATATATATATATATATATATATATATATATATATATATGCTTTAGTTTGTAAATTTCCTTAATTTGGAGAGTCTTTGAGAAGGGGATTCTGCCTCTTGGTAGGAAGCACAGAATGAATTCCCAGTAATCTGGCCCTCTAATTAAAGTGCTATTGCTATGGTGATCTTCCCTCAGAGTTTATCTTAAATGTGCCAGAAATCAAATACCTTTAACTGCCCACTAGCGAATCACCAAGAAACCAACTGTGTCTGAGCCCCATTTAGGGTCTTACATTTTAGACTCCGGGCATTCTTATTAAGAATTTTAAAGTATAGTCAATAAGGAAGCTTAATGTGTACTTTATGAAAATTAACAAAGGAAAGGCATGCCAAGGCAGCCTTGTTAGTAGAACAACAGAGAGCTGCTCCCTGTGTAAAGACTGTGCCCTGTGCTGTGTGTGCAGCAGCTGCCCCTGTATGTAAGATCCTGTGCTGTGCGCCCAGCAGTGGTCTTCCTGAAGCTCTGACACCCAGAGGTGCATCTGCCCCTCCCTTCCTACTTGGTATGGAATAGGTTAGCTTACCCAAGGTCGCCTTCCACAACTTCAAACCCATATATTCTTGATCCCCAAAACTATTTTCCTTTGAGCTAAAAAACAAAACAAAACAAAAACAAACAAACAAAACCCCCTCAGAGTTTGGGTCTTTTAAAAACAAAGATAAAAATGTACTGTGTAGTATTTTCTTGATATTTTTCAAGATCTACACAGTCGTCCGTCTCCCCCCGGCCCTGCCCCGTTGAGCACTGTGGACAGGGTTCAGACAATGCTTTCCAAACGTACTGGTCAGAAACAATGTGGCAAAAAGAATGATAATCTACACTTTCAGGGGGATGAGAACAAAGGTCTAATCATGATGTTGTGAGCAGAAAAAGAGCAAAGGCTGGCCAGTTAGAGTGAAGGGGCTGGGGGGACCAGGGGCCTTGCTTAGCTGAATGCCTGAGAAAGCCCTTACCTGATGCTGCCACAGAGGAGTTAGTATGCTGGGGTGCTCTCTTTGGGGGTGAGGTCCGAACAATGTAGACGGTGCTTGTAAAGCCACACACACAGCTACTGATGTTAAAATCACCCATTTTGTCCACAATGACAACTCAAGGGTAATTAACATGTAATTTTGTTCCGATCTTTAAAACATTTTTCCCCTTGAATACAAAAGGGCCTGTTCCCGTGCAGAGGGGGCAGAGAAGGTTTTTCATGCGTGAATGGCTTTCCTGGTGATGTCATAGGGCCCACTTCATACAAGACAGAGCTCTAGGAATCCCATCTGGGTACATCTGAACGGTGCTTTTGTGGTCAATGCCCACAACTACATATTTCCTGGGACTCCTCCCACACCTACACTATCTACTGAACCCTGAATGCCTGATTAGTCCATGTATGTTTACAATGACAATCACCAGCCTAGGGAGTTGGAAATTAGAATTTTTTCTTAAATGAAACCATTAAACTAGGTCTGTGGCTATAGCTCAGCTGATAAAAGTGCTTCCCTAGAATACATGGAAGGGGTTGAACCCTGGGTTTGCATGAAGTCAAGTGTTCTAATACATATGTGGATCAAAATTGCAAGGTCATTCTTTGTTAATAGCCAGTTCAAGGGCAGTGTGGAATACATGAGACCCTGTCTTAAAAAGAAGATGAAGAGAATGAGGAGGAGGAGGAAGAGGAGGAGGAGGAGGAGGAGGAGGAGGAGGAGGAGGTGGCTGCAGCCAAAAAAACAAAGATAATCATATACGTAACAGATTCTTGTGCACAACTTTAAGTATTGCTGTGGCTTTGTTTCTAAGTTCAAAAATCATGGGGCTAGACAAAATCTGAAGATATATTTAATAAGTATTGTTTATTACTCAGGAATAATTTCCCATCTTCTACTTAAATTTGAGAAAAATAAAGGCAAATAAAGGTATCGTTTATTCCCTTAAAGCAATACTTCATTAAAGCTTATTTCAAAAATGTTTTAGTTATACACAAATTATATTTTCTTACCTAGTTTTCCAACTCAACCCAGCTATGAAATTCAGAACCACTTCTGTAGACTCCCTCCCAAAGACAGAAATTCCAGCCCCTCCACAGTTCAGACCATTGGTGGCCTTTTTGATTGTCACAATGATCTTGACACTAAGTTGACGCCTGTCTATTCTCTATCTCCAGTTAGTCCTAGATGCACATCTGAAGATGAATTTTCAATAACACTCAAATTAGCATGAGTGTTAGCCCAAAACAACATTCCACAACTCACAGAGTAGTGCATGCAACAGTGTGTGTGCCGCCATGGGGTGGGTTTAGAGGGCAAAAGTGAACAGAAAATAATTGTTCCAAAGACAGAAGTGCAATGAATGGGTAGTTCTAAGGCTCCCCCACCCCCTTAGTAAGTAACCAATGAATCTGTTACCTGGATAAAACATGCATCTTAAGTTCTGTATGTTTTGTTTTGTTTTGTTTTGTTTGAGGAAGTCTCTCAGTTGAGCAGGCTGGTTTTGAACTCATGGTTTTAGCGGGTCTTTCTTCCTCAGTTGACCAAGTAGAGGGGACTAGAGTCATATACTACTATGGGTAGCCTACACCTTGCACATTGAAAATACTTTTAGTAACAATCTAATGCCAAAGAGTCTCCATCTGTTCAAAGGATGAACGTACAAAAGACACAAGCTGCCTCTATGAGGCCACTTGACAAGAATTATCATGGTTGTGAAAGAGAATCTTTGGATTTATTTCCAAATATGAGAGCTAAGATGTCAGCCATAGGCTTCGGTTTAAAACCCCTGGAAGGTCTTCTGTTTTCTGTCAAGATCACCACAGTGAAACTAGTCTGGTCAGAGGAACCGTGAGTATAAGACTGGTCTTTGTGGCTCCTACCTTGTGTAAGGCCTATTACCAACCATAGGGACATCTCAGAAAGACATTCAGTGTGCTGGCAAGACTGATTCTGTGTGAATATAAAATATTAGAAAACATTTGCATTATGTAAATGATTTTTATGTTTTTAAAAGTTACAAAAAGAAGAAAACTTCATTGTGAGGCACTCGTTGATAATTATAAAACTGTGACTATAGAATACTGTGAATGTACTGAGGCTGAGCCGCTGAAGAAACACTAGCTCACAAATCTTAGTTCTGCCTCTTTTTTCAGGTATGTGTATCTGTGCATTTATGTGTGTCTGCATGTGTGTGGGCACATATATGTGTGCAGGTATATGTGCACACGTGTGTGCCTGCGTATAGAAACCTGAGGTTGAAGTCAGGAGTTCCCTTGATTGCATTCCACCTTATTCATTGAACCAAGGTGTATGAGCTAGCTAACCAGGTTGCTGAGGGAGCCCTGCATTTGCCTTCTGAATGCTGGACTTAGAGGTGAGCTGCTGTGCCCACACAGCATTTATGTGGGTTCTGGGGATCAGAGCCCTAGTCCTCACACTTACGCACTGGGCACTCTGCCTACTGAGCCATTCCTCAGCTTAATCCTGGGCCAACTTTGCATGATCCCATAATTTTCTGATTCCTGCTTTCACAGTTAGAAGACACTGGATCCAGTAACAAGCTTATGGCCAGGAACCCCAAATATTCTTGATTCTAAAATCTTCCACACTTTGATACCATTACTAATATCTATGAGAAAGTCTCACCTCTAAGCTAACTTCTTAAACAAACACTAAGGTAGATGTGGCTTCATGAAAAACATACCAGCTAAATAAGAAAAATCTGTTCAAAGACTTGAGGGAAACGGAGCCACTCTATATGACAGCTTCCTAAACTATGGGTTTCAACCCCACATAGGGTTATATTAGTGAATGTGGCGGGGGGAGGGGGGGAGCAAAAATTTTGCAACAGGCAAAGGGAATTTGAATCCACAATAACCAAAAAACGAAACAAAATCAAATAAATCTGAGGTATTTCTAACACTTTCTGCATGTGTGGCATTACAAGAGTTCATTGCAGAGTTGGTTGTGAATACACAGCATTCCAACCCAGAACAACAATCACGGTTATACCACATAACATCAATGAACATTGACTGCCGCACTGCAGTTCAGACTGAAGACTACTGTGCTTTATACACACCAGCATTTTTACTGTGCCACAGATTTTTCTACTCCTATAGAAATGTAGTAGGAAATTAAATCATTTAATAAACTTCAACTTGGCATTGGGACAGAATTACCAACAATTTCTAAAACGGTCCTCAACACACTTTTGCCATTTTACATGTGTGTTTCTGCAAGGTGGCATTCTCAGCACTGATGGTCACGAAACCAAAATCTTGATCACTTTGGAAATACTCTGCATCTACAGTATCATACTCAGCAAGATTTTAATTCCTTATTTAAGAGCACAAAAGCACTCCCATCTTGTTTGTATGAAAATTTGATTTTATTTTTAATAAATATAAAATTGTATATATGCCAAAGAATTGTTAAAGTTATGATTTATTATATGTGAACACTTGGTTCTGTACCTTTTACGTACCAATATGGCCAGGTGATGTAAGTTTTTCTCAGGCAAAAAGGGGTCATGAGTGGACAAAGTTTAAGACCTGCTCTCCATCATGTAGGTAAGGCTGTATTAACATTCTTAGGCAGCTGAATATACTATGAAAATTGCAATGCAGTACCTGGGCTCAAATCCATTTCTATAACTTATATGATCCTGGGTAAATTCATTTGGGTATTTGTGCCGCAGATTCCTCATCTGCAGAATGGGTGGCCACTATAATCTAACTGAATTGACAACAACATAAGTTTATATTTGCCCTTGGGGCTTAAATCAACTGACATTTCCCAGCATTTGTCTGGCAGTACCAAGCTTTCTCAACAAAGCAAAGACTCATTGAGCCAATAACATACAGTGCTAACTGGCCAGAATGGTGAAGCCCAAGAAATGGTCACCGAAGTGATGGGATGAGCAAACTATTAGAGGGAAAAGCTTGCCCTAAATGTTTGTGGCATCGTTGAGCATATGTCACAAAAATTTTCACACAGCAACAGGATGGATGGGAAGCAAGAAAAGCAGCTGAGTTTGTTCTACCGAAGACAAGGACAATGTCCAATCTCCAAATAGCTTCTCTATCTTCAGTAACCATATCAACTCAGGGGCCACAGTGAGCTACAGCAAATACAGCACAAAACTCACAGCTAGAAATGAAATTAAACATTACTGCATTCCGCTCCTTTGCCATCTAAAGACCGAGGATGGAGCCACACACAATGGAAGTTATTTAGCCCTCCAGGCTGGCACACAAAAGGTCTTTTTATTATTTTCTGATAGGAAGTCTTCCTGCTATGCCATCTGTCAGGTAGTACCACAGTATTATTTTACACGCACACTCGAACTTCAAATCAACGCATGGATGAGACTACGCATAGAAAATTCTATGATCCAGAACAGCTTTTTAGATCCTGGATGTGAATCAACTTGAGTTGAGTAACTTCTACTTCCCCGGCTAACTGGATCTAGTTTGCTAATCAAACCTAATTTTAATTTTGATCTTTTGAGGCTGAATAATGAGAGGCTCTTCTGTACCAAACACACCTCAATAATGCCAGCCGAAAAGTGGGTGGTACATCAATGAGGGCAATTCAGACAGAAAAGAGCCCCACTCCAGTTCACCTTAGAAACTGCTAATGGCTGGTGTCAGCAAGCAACTTTCTGCATGTATAGTATGGTGCATGCACAGGGAGGGAGACATAACATCAGGGAAGAAACAGGAGGCTCTCTTCTCAAAGTGGGGATCCTCAAACCACAGCAAATGTGTGCCCTTAAAAAGATTACTCTAATACAGGAGGCTTCGCTGTCTAGTGGCCCAACTGGAACTTGGCAAATGGTTAAAACATTTAGAGAGATCATTTTCCTAAAGGTACTTTTAGCATTTAAAGACCTGGGTCCTTCCAAAAATAATTTTTTTCTTTCTGTTTTTCTTTTCTTTAAGTCAGTCTGAATAGCAGTTATTGAGCATTCACTGTTACAAAGAACTGTCACAAGCACTAAGAAAACATGGTCCCAGTGTTCAAGAAAACACAGCCTGGTGGAGATGAATTCACACACAACTGACTACCATGGAAGCCAGACATAGCTAGCATAAGGCAACGTAAGCCATGTGTGATGGTAAAAGGAAGAAGTAAGTAGGCTAACCAAGGAAGGATGGACAGAAGAGCAGGCATCCCCTTCCTTGTTCCAGAAAATATCTGGGGCAGCATGAAGGCTAAGTTGGATTTCAACAGGCAGAGGAAGTACTGGGCAGCCCAGCAGCAGAATCCAGAAGGAGGAGGTGGACACACTGGGCAAAGAGGTATCTGTTTTATACCATGGAGTGGGTAAATGCTCTCATGGACCTTTAGCTCTGCTATGTATTCAGCACCTGAAGTGTCAGCAGCCATGCCTTTTCTTTTAATACTATCACTGGTAGGCTCAAAAGATTCTTGGGCTCTTTCCAATGTAATGCTTCCCTATAATGTCTTCTCCACGGCTTGACTCCTTCATTTAGATAGGGCATGTGGCTCACAGAGAAAAGTGAAACCACAGGCACCAGCAGAACTCAGAATAAAAAACACATTCTGAAATAAAATAAAGGTTGAGCTCTCACACCAGCAGACCTTGCTTGATCAGCAAAAATGTAGGTGTTAACAGGAAATCGCTATATTGTGTAATCCCCTGTTCACCCTCCACAAAATTGCTCTGTAATTCAAAATAAGTGAAGCAACAATTGGATGGATGACCAGGTTTTGTTGTTTACATAGTTTAATGCGCAAATGTGCAGTTTCCGCGGCTTTCAGAATGACGTGATTTACATGAAGCTCCAACGATAAATAAAGTTGAAGTGCTTCGTTATAGTTAGCATATGGTGAAATTTGAAGAAAAGCTCTTTCACCCACTCCCTAAAAGACATTTAAAATAGTCTCTCCATCATGGGCCTTCATTCTTTTTCTTACACCCTGCTAATTCTTCTCTCTTGCAAACATAGTTTTTGTTTGTTTTTTTTTAATAAAGAGTGGACAACAAAACACAACAATAACACAAAGTGTTCTCTGGACTTGAACCCCAGAGTAATCGGTGACAACTTAGTAAACTTTATAGATATCTATAACCTTGCCATTTTAAAACTTAACTATGGGCATCAAAATACTCTTGAACAACCTGGCAGGACAGAACATCTAGGATAAGGCTAACAGGTCATTTGTAACAAATTTCACAAGCACACCTTTGGGAGAATGTGCACAAACAGGCCTTAAATGATGTCATCCTCCTACAAACTCTTCCACAGGACATTTACACAGGCAGGTTAGACTTCTAAGTCTTAAAAATCACTTGTTATTTATGTATATATATATATATATGTACACCTCTCTCTCTCTTTGTGTGTATGTGTGTGTGTGTGCATGTGTGCGCGTGCATGCGAGCGTGCGTGCGTGTGTGCGTGTGAGTGTGTGTGTGTGTGTGTGTGTGTGTGTGTGTGTGTGTGGTGTGCCACATATGTGCAGATGCCTAAGAAGGACTAAAAGAAGGTATGAGATTCTCCTCGAAGCTAGGGTTACAGGCAGTTGTAACTTGCCTAAATGGTGCCAGGGACCACCTCCTCAAAAACATGAGGGTAAGGTCATTTTTTTCCTTAGTCTTACCCCAAATGTATCTTCAGTTTCTTCTTCCCTTTTGCCTAGTTAGGCTTCAACTGAAGGACCACATTAAAGGGCCACTGACGAAGTTTAGGACCACAAGTTTATCATGTAGGGAAGGAACAGTTAAGTTCCATTTTTACCAGGACTAAGAAACAAGTTCTGGTACAACATGCACAAAAAATGCAATCTCTATCTATGCTTGATGCTCTGTACACTGGGAAGTTGCCATGCTCTGTGGGCCCTGAACTAATGCCTTCCCAAACAAGGGAAGATGGGTCTGTCTCAATTTCCCATAACAAAGCAAAGATATTAGAGCTCATTTCCTAAACAGGTTATCTTACACTTGAGAGAGTCATTCATTAAAACGATCACTAATAAATGCCAATATCTGGATATCCGTGTGTGCAAGCATACATGTGCATACGCAAGCATCACACTACACGTACGGAGGTGAAAGGACAACTTACAGAAGTCAGCTCTCCCCTTCCACCATGTGGGTTCCAGAGATGGAACTCATGTCATCAGCTTGGCAGCAAAGCCCTTTTAGTTTCTGAGCCATCTCATCAGCCCAATATCAAGTGTTTCACAGAACACTCTTAGTCGGAAAATTGATCCTAGAGCTAGATGACAGTTTTCATTTCTAGCTGCATTTCTAGTCACACCTACTATCACACAAATCTTTAACCTAAAATCCTCTGTGCAGAAACTCATTAAAACGCTGTCGTGAAAGGAGATCACGACACCATGGCTTTCCCTTTGCCTAATGACTCAAGACCTCTCTCATAAATACATTCTAATTAAATTATGCTTCTCATGGTGCTCTCTCATGCAGTCCATGTACAACTGTACCGAATACTCGTGACAGCTGATACTCCATTAAACAGCTTTCACTACCTGCTTTTCTTTCCTTCCTTTCCTTTCCTCTCTCCAGTTTCTGAGTTAGGGACCTTGGATGATAATGTACCCTAATATTTCATCAAGTTATATTCTACTTATTATGATATATATGTATACATATGTACATATAAAGGACACAAGCAAACCTATCTCTTTGAATACTAGAAAAAGCACTACTTTTTAATGCTTGCTGGAGGAAAGGTGACACACAGGTTAACAGGTTCTTCATCTTTTCTTCAGGCAGGGATGCTGTAGAGGGGAGGATGCTTCAACTGAAGTTATCATGGCATGTTTTACAAAAGTTAAAGATACTGATTCTTTAGGCTGGCGGGGTATATGGTACAAAGGGTACTGATGAACAACACCCAGGCATAAGAAGTAATTTGAAATCTTAGCACATACCATGATTTATGATGTGATTTCTATTGGAATTTCCTATTTTAAAATAAAATGTAGAAGAGGTGGCTGTTTTCCCTTTCACACTTTGCTGTGTCTCTCTGTAGCTTTACAGAGTAAATAGCTTTACATAAACTTGATCATTTGTAGTTAAGAGGTTATAGGAGAGACAGCCTGGACACTGCTGCCACCCTTTCTCATCCACGCTTGCACTGTTGGAAACGTTGCCACTAGCACTAGATACTACTAAGATTGCTGAAGGCACTGGGCTTGTTTCTTTGGCTTTCCATCACTCTTTCTGCCAATACTTCAAGGTGAGCATATGATTAATTGTGTGGCTGTGATAATCCACTGAACTGCATATGCACTTGTTGAAGTTGCTGTGTTTTGCCTACTCAATGCAATTACTATCGTGGACTTTATGATACTATTTATTTTCCATTTCACAGCACAAACTCACCTAGTAGCTGCTAACAAACACACAAATCATAAGGGAGATTCATTTTAGTAAGTCAGAGGCTATAAAAAGGGTAGGTCAATGGTCTGACATTAGTATTTCCTATGGATTTGATCAATTAATCTTTCTTGGGAAAAAAAAGACACCTTTTTTCTGAGGTATAAAATTCACTTTAATCAGTGTGTGTGTGTGTGTATGTGTGTGTGTGTGTGTGTGTGTGTGTGTGTGTGTGGCACTGGACCTTGTACATAATAAGCAAGTGTTCTGGCACTAAATTATCTCCCCAGTCCTTCCTGGTAAACTTTAGCTAACATCTATTGGGTTATTCCAATGTTCCAGGAGGAGCATTCTATGTGCTTTACACAAATTAATGCATACTATGTATGATCCTTCTCATACAAATGAGACAATTGCAGCCCAAAAAGGTTATGGTGCCAGCTCAAGACTGCAGTGATAATGAAGAACAGTTGAGGTCTGAAAGCCCCAAGTGGGCTCTGAAACAATAGTGATCGTGCTGCTTCCTATGGGTAACAACTAACACTTAACAGTGGGGATGAAAACCACAGAGATTCCATTTTCTACAAGTGTGTCCTTATTATTAACCATAAAGTTATAAGTAAATAAATATGCTCCATGGTACATATTTGAGCAACCATAGATGTCATTATAACAATAACATCCTGAAGGTGAAGGCTGGACTGCATCAGAGAGTTGAAGCAAGCCACAGGTAAAGCTAGCACAGTAGCATGGACGGATAGTTCCAGAGTCTCAGGAGGCTGAAATAGGAGGGTGGTTGGAGCCTGGAAGTTCAAGGCCAGCTGGACAATATAAAAATCTCCAATTTCAAAAATTAAACTAATAGCTAAATAAGGCACAGGCATACCTTTTCCATGAAACAGTAGCATTTTTAACCTGGGTGAAGTTGAACATACCTGTTCTCAGCACTCAAGTTCCATATTCAATGAGTTATGTAACTCTAGTTCAATTGCTCAAGGATATGACTGAAACTTGCACAAGATGAGTATTCCTAAACCTCAAATACAAAATCTGAAGTGCTACAAATGATCAAACATTCTATGCACCAACAGAGTCACAAATGGAAAATTTCACACCTGATTTTACATGATAGGTTGTAGCCAATATGCATGTGCATTACAGTCACTGTCTAAAATTGCCTGTAGGCTTTATAGATGCGTATATGTACACACACACTCACACACACACACACACACACACACACACACACACACACACACACACACTCACAATGAATTTGAAGTTTAGATTTGGGTTTTATTCCCAAGATATATTATCACATGTGTACAACTATCCCAAAGTTAAAAAAAAAAAAAAAAGTCTGAAACACTTCTGATTCTGATTTGGATAAGAGATGGTTAGCCTGTACACAACAAAAAATATTAGGGGAGACATCACCTGTTCAGGGAACTGTGATTAGAACAAGTCAAAAACAAATTCACAAACAAAAATTCTCATTATCCATATCCCATGAAGAAAACACTATGAGATACATATTTTAACCAAGCAGATCTGGCTTCAAGCCTCAGTTTGTTTAATGCTAAATGTTGCTCAGGAAATTATGTCCCAAGTAAGCACAGAATACTTGAGTCTGAGATGAGGATATAAGTAGCTGCTGTACAATAGAGAGAGAATTGAAGAGGGGCTCACAGGTACACTGTTCTGAATTGTCCTTAGCACTTTGCAAATGATCAACAACTGATGACAATTTACAGAAGAGACTGGAAACCACAAGCATATCTTCCTGTATTTGTACACAGAGAACTACTTCTTTAGGATTCTTTTGCTCAATTATATTCTTTTACAAAATTTCAGACTTAAACATCCAGTAGTAGGTATACACAAAAAGAGAGGACCTTAAAGCTTTGTCTCCTCAACAAGCAACTGCATCTCATATTAAATCCCTTTATCTAAATTATATAGTATGCGTAAGGGGCAGTGATAGTCACTTTTCTACTGAGAAGACAGAGAGCCCAGCCTGGAGTAGTATGTGTGAGCCAGAATGGAATGGGAACCAGGAGACACATGGCTGGTTGTCAGAATCCTAGTCAAGGGCACCAGCCATGATTCTTCACACCCATCTTCTTCCCTTAAGATAGTAAGTAGTTTTACTTCCAAAGAGGAGGTGAGAGAATTTCAGAGTGATGGTTGTTTTTTTTAACATCTTTTTTTCTCCTCTTGTGGAAAGGCCGTTTTCCAACCCATTCCTAAGCATGTCAGGCATAATACCGGAGAGAGATGCCGGGAGATTCTGGGGTGGCGAGGTCTCTGCCTTTGAAGCCAGCCAGCCAGCAAACACAAATGCATGCAATTTGAAATTTTAATTAGGGTGCCATGTGCTGGTGACATATGGCGACATGCTGACAGCTGGGTGTCCAGGTTCAGGAACAGACCTGGGTTCTGAAGTCACAGTTGGCAGAAGCAAAGTTCTCTGCTTGTGCGCTAGGTGCTAGTGTGCCTGGAAAGTGTGTTGCCAACATCCCCTGCTACCCGGCACTGCCATCCTGCCATTTACAGACGCTGTCTGTAGAGGACCACCGCTGCAGTTCAGACACACAGCATAACGAAGATGAGAAGAAACAAGAAGATTAAAACCCAATCCTGGGATCAGAGTCCGGGATGGACCATGTTCATAACAGCACAGTCTTTGATCTTTGGTGGACCTGGGACTTTCATACTAGTCCTTGCAGAGGGTGCTTACTCTCTGTGGCATGAGGAGAAAGGACTCTGTTAGCTGGTCCAAAGGGCAAAGGAATGCAGCTCTTTGACACCTGCCAAATGTGATTTAAAATTAGATGGCACACGTCATAAGATGAATCATGTAAGGTATGGAAACGGAACCAAAACATTTTAAAACAACTTGTTAAGCATTAAAAGTCAAGCTTGTTAACTTTTTTTCTTCTCAGAATTTTTCTTCTGTGATGAATTAATAGTGGTCAGCTTGACCTTTGAAGCTCAGCAAGCTGCCTGAAAATGTCTCTAAACTGGTTAATGAATTGCTTTGCAGCTCCTCTACGCCCCTCTTCCTGTCCCTCCCTGACTATTTACTGTGTGTGAAGTGGGAATGGTTTTGAGTGTACTGTTTCCAGGCAAGCCCAGGGTCCACCAGCAGCGTGCTGCGAGGCTTCTCCACCACGCTGTGCATTGACAGGGCCGTTCTTTGCATCCTTTTTTCTACATATAGACTCCTTCTGACATTTGACCACACACAGCCGTGAGTAAGTCCCTCTGTGTATCTCCTGAAGTCTGAGTTTCTAACCAGCAAGCCATGAAATTCTTCTGGAATACTACAAATATAGGCACCAAATCCCCACCCTCACCCACCGCCCTCTTGCATTCTGAATCGCTGAGTGAATTTCAGGTAGATATCACTGGAGTAGATTATACCACCACGATTAAAAGCAAGCACTTTAATGTTTTCCCTTGCCCCCATGTTCCAGTTTTAAAAGTATAAACTATTTCATATTAATTTTTATGATCAGTATTATTATAAGGGTGCAGAAAAATACAGTCACGACACATTCTACTTGGAGTTAATTTTTGGAAAGAAGCAAAATAAACTGAAGATAATTGTTAGCCATTTCTGGTTTTAGACAACATTGCTGGACAACATAGACACCCACATTTCACCTCCATCTGTAATCCCAGTAACTGGTTTGGATAGCAAATATGCACATGTATACATCTGCCCTTAGAAACAAGACATACTGATACAAAGAACATGACCTCTGGGCAGCTCCTCTGGCTGTCAGATCCATTCTCCCCTGAGAAATGTGGCTGGAGGCTCCTGTAAGAGAGGCAGAGAAGCCACACCAAGTGTCCACCTAATTCCAGATACATTTCACATTCATCTCAAGCCAGCTTTTAACATGAAGAGTTCTTTACCTCAGAAAAAGGGGTCCAGTGCCACAGAACAGGAATTTACAAGATACCACATGATATGATGCTGAGAGACATAGTTTTGCCATGCTAAAGTGCTTTATAATGTTCTTGGATTTCTATTTACAGCGAGTCTTGGGTACTGGTTCTCAATTCTATTATTTAAAAAGCAGACTATAGCTATACTTTTCTGAGAAAATACCTCCAATCTCTTTAAAGCACACCTGCTACCTCTAATACCATGGCTAAGCTAATAAAGACTGAAATGCATAGTGTCTACAATACCTCCTTCAGAGGAGGTATTCCTTGTGGTTCTGAAAGTTTACTGTTAATGAAGTGCACAGTATGAGAATGTATTGGGAAACCTTTATAACAGACAAGCATCATTTTGGCTAGACAAACTATTATTAGATAAAACAACTCACTTGTCTGCTGCAAAAGTAAATTTCTCAAACACAATTTAGATATAGATAAAATGAATAAGGCATTAAATTATATATTAGAACATCATAACTTTTAAGGATACAATATAAGCAAAAATAGAAAACAGGACAACATAAAGAACACACTAGACTAAAATGGTCACCAGAACAGTATTGTTCATGGGAATAAATTCCTAAGTAGACCTTGAAATACAAAGGACTCAAGAAAATTGAAGTTGAGGTGGAACATTCTTTGGGTCACATTTCACATAAGGTACATCTCTGTCCCACCTAGCTAACATGACAGGAGCTACCAAGTGAACAGATGAACATGGCATAAAATCCTTTTGACAAAGGAATCTCAGTGGAGAAAAATTAACATTCCATGAAATACAATAGAAAAGAAAATGTTGTAAATAAACACCTGAAATTTCTGCAAATATCTACATTGGAGAATTACTTGAAAATATTTATATACAGATCCCTGGTTACCACCATTTGAACTGTGGTGGCTAAAGTCAGAGAAGAACACAAGAGGCAGAAGTAGAACAGAGTCAGGCCTCGTTCACCAGAAAGCTACAGAAAAGTGTCCCTGACCTTAAAAAAAAAAACTCAAATGGATTTGTGTGGGTCTGGGACTGCTATCTTTGAAACTGAATGGGACTCTACATAGTCAGAGTGTCTGGACTGATGCAGTGGCATTTGTTATATAGCTTGGGGAACCCTAGAAATTAAGAGCTCTGCTGGACCATCAATAAGAGGTCAGGAGTAGGGCACTTTTAATTAAAGAGAAAAGTGATCAGCATGTGATAGCTGGAAGGGCACGGGCTCAGGTCTTCTGTGTCCCCTTTCCAGTTACTACACAAAGCATTTTCTTCATTTCAGGATGATGGGGTAATGGGTGGAGTTGAGGCCTCCTCATTTCTAAATTCTTTTTGTGAAAATGAGGCTTACAGGGAAATTATTAGTTTTCCATGTAAGAACCACCAGAGCACCAGAGCTATGGTCACACCGTATAGCATTTGCCACATTGCTGCAAAAATCAATTAGTTAATTGATTAAAGAAAGTATTATTATGACCTAAACTAGGCATGAACAATGGAGACAGGATTGACTCAACTTCAAAACAGTAGGTAAAATACAGAGGATATGATGGCTATCCTACCTGTGTTTTAGAAAAGAAACTGGCTACTCACTGTTGTGTGTGTGTGTGTGGGGGGGGATGGCAGCTATCTGAGACATGGATCTTTCAGAGAACACACAAGAAATTCTGGAACGTTTCAATAGATGTGATTATCCACCACTGAAGTGGGTCAGGTATTGTCCTAAGCATTCTACATAATGCATTTCAAAATCTTCACAGCAACTTTATGAAGTGGGTGTCTTTACAATGCTTTACAGAAGGAAATGAGGAAACATGACCCTAAGTTTAAGATCAAGGGCAATCGGCTAGCTAGTAAGGATCTGAACCCAGATCTCTGCCAGATGCAAAATTATATTGTTAATCAAATTAATTATCAAATCAAATCAATCTTGTTAATCTTCACTACCGCATTATACTAATGCTGTTCCTCTCTACACAAGCCCTCCTCCATTTTAATTAAAATATATCAGATCAATCAGTTAATTGGGTCAAAAGTTAAGTTCACTTTAAATGTACATAGACAAAGCCCCGAATGAAGCATAAGAACACATAGATGAGAGCATTGCATTGCAACATCAATCTGTCACAGCAGGATGCTTGCCTTTTGCTATTTCAACCAAAGGCCATAACACACAGTAGGAAACTTAAAAGGGAAAAGTATTAATATTTAAAAGTAAATGTGTTAGCCATCACAACTGTTTTCTGGGATCCAGGGAGTTTGCAGCTCATTTATAAAATGCCCTGTTTCTGTATCATCCAGACACAAATGATCCTTCATTCTTCTACTATCGCTAGCAGAAAAAACATTTGAAGAGCAACATCACTAGATACCTACTGTGCGCCCCGCTATTAATTCTAGTTCTGTGTAGGTATTGGAAGACACAATTCTATTTAGGGCCAATGCAAGAGATACTCCTTCTTTGTGTGGAGAGGGAAATGGGCCTGAAGGAGACAAAAACACTGGAAAGAGTCGTCTAATGATTGCAGTGGTTACTACTCAACAGATTGTCAATATGGCAAAGCTAGAAACTGAAAATAAAGTAAATAAATACATGCATATGTAAGTATATAATAAAGGCCCTTGTGGTACTCAGTGATCAAAAGAAATAACAAGAACACTTCTTTTCATATCATGCTTTTCACCTCCATCTTAGGCCCCACTGTTCTGAATAGCAGAGATAAAAATTTTCATAAGCACACAAACACTTCATAAATTGGTCCAAACCAAAGGCATTGGCCACCTGCCAATGTCGGTGAGTCTTGGAGACATATTCAATGATAATAGCATTCCTCTTCCCACATCAGGGGATTCTGCAGTGTCTGCCTGTTTGGAACTCTGTGATAGGCTAATCTGAAAAACATCAGAGCATTTTAAGGATGTGAGTAAGAGTTTTCAAGAGTGAGAGAATTAGAAACGTTTAAATTCTGAAAAGCAGACTAATGACAGGTACACAGACAGGCAAGGGCCTGTGAAGATGACCAGCAATTCTTTGGGATGCTAAATAAATGTATTACCACAGTGACTTAACAGAACTGGTTTCTTGAACAAACCTCCAAATCACCTCAGCATTTCCAGTAAAGGCAGTCAAAGACAAAACATGCACAAATACTTCCTTATTTTGGTATTTCAAAACTCAATAAAGGCTCAGTTCCACATGGTGGCCTTAAATGCAGCAGTTTAGCACACTAAAGAAAAAGAAGGAAGCTTTTTGTTGGATTATTTTTAATATTCTTTAAAGCTTCTCCAGTCTATTTTTTTTTCTTAAGTTTTAAGTCATGGTTTGTAAAAAAGAAGCGAGGCCCCTGCAGGGCAAACTCAACTCCAAATGCATGTCCAGGGACAGCATTAGGATTTCCTGACATCTGCGGGAACCACATGGTCCCCGAATAAATCACCAAACTGTGAAACAAGACACAGAACAATTACACCCATTTTGTGCAATGGATGAGGTGGGAGGAAGTAGAGAGACAGACCACAGACCGGCAGAGTGAATGCCACAGAGCAACCAGGCTGCAGAGAGATAAGAACCTAAATGATGACATCACAAGACCCTCACCAAGATTTTCAAACATGTCCCCGCTATCTGTACACCAGGAGCTGATGGAAACCAAACCCTTCAGCTCTAGCCCCTGCCTAATTTAATTGGGGCCCGTAATGGGAGGAAGCTGTTTCTCAGAACTGAAGTAAGTGATGCTGGGAAGAGGAGGACGCCAACCAACCAGGCTAGAGACACTGAATTGGTAGAGCAGTCACCCAGAGTCTCCAGAAAGCAAATCCCATTGAGCACTTATCCACCCAGGTCACGGTGAAGCTGTATCTTAGCAACTTGTGACTTGAAATACTACTATTCATTTGGTCATTAGTTTCTCTTGGTTCCTTTCACTTACCCGTATTTTTGATAGCCAAATCTTTAAAAGAAAGGAGAGAATGAGAATGTTGTCAAATTTCAATAATGCTAAAGGGGGGGGGGCACCAATCTCTTAATGGCTGGGTCCAACATTTTTTCTGGAGTTACCCAGTAACAGATTAATGTAGCTAAGCACTGTAACCCTGGCCTGAAGTACTAAGAAAACATGCCTGAAATTTACAAGTAGATTTCTCTTGCTTGCAATAAATAAATAAATAAATAATTAAACAAACAAACAAAACAAAACACCCTCATTTTTACCACCAGCTTCTTTCTTTCTAATTTATTATAGTGTCAAAACCCATGTCTGGTCCTGGAAAATGTTTGGCACAAAGTTGGCTTTTATTATTGTACCAGACCATTAAGGCTACCAAACCTCAATCACAAAAGTACCAGAAGAGTTTGGTACTCCCAGGAAAACAAAACACATGTAATACAGAGCTTGGAGTTAGTAATGAATGCAATCCAAGCCTAAGCCACAGAGTGACAGGTGAACCAAGGATCCTTGACATCTGTGGACTTCAATTTAAATTTCTGGCCTCTGATATATCACATATTCTAATTCCACAAAGTACAATCTCTAAAGGTCAGAAGATGCTGTTTGTTGCTGTTCAGTAGGCAACACCAGTTGTTCAGTCCCATCTAAACATGTCCGCATGTTAAACTTTACAACCTACCCTGAGACTAGCTACCACTCCCTCTACTCCTATGCACTTAAAACAAATCATTATTTTGATGCAGCCATAAAATGGAGTGAGATATGTATGTATGTTTACAAGCAAAGGGCTGAGAAAGCAAAACAAGGTACTTAAAATCTTAACTCATAACAGCCCTGTTTGGGAAATGACCAGGCCTCTGAGTATGGCTCACATCTAGCAAATAGTAGCAGTTCAAAAATAGTAATCATCTGGTGAACACTCATAGTGCTGGGGTTAAGAATTCATTAGTTGATGGGCTGGGGAGATAGCTCAGCTTTTAAGAGAATTATACTGCTCTTCTAGGGGAACAGAGTTTGATTCCCAGCACATACACTGGGAGCCATTTATACCACCTACCTCAGAGGGATCCACCTTCTCTGGCCTCTGTGGGCACCCAAACTCATGTGCAAATGCCTCCATACAGACACACACTCATAGACATAATAAAAAAATAAATCTTGTTTACAAAAAAAATGATCAGGAATGGAACCTATTCTGATGCAAAGAATATCATGTGGTCATTGAGACGGTGGCCTCAGAATTCACCTGCCTGATACCAATTCCTTGGCCAGCTCAAGGGGCAATTCCAAGTTAAATGAAACAAATGATTGAAAACTGATGTGGCTACAAAGCATCATTCAATCATGCTATTAAATATATAATTCATAGCATTAATTTCATTGACTGATTTAATATCACAATATTAAAATAAAACAACATTGCAGTTAGAAATAGCAATATTTTCTCCTACCCCTGAAACATAAATGTGAGTTAAAGTGTCCAGAATCCAAGATATACTCCAAATCCATTCCATCCATCAGATAGTATTTAGCAAGCTTTTGAGACTCAACCTCCTAACTCTATTAGCCCTCTGTCCTTACATGTCAAAGTACAGGATGGCTTTCCAGAACAGGTGAATGGAGTCTCTAGAACAAAGCTTTGGTGATGAGCTCTCTGGCTGACAGAGACAACCAGTGTCCCTTCTTAGAGCCGCACTTTGAAGCCTCCACTTCACACGTGAAGCCCAGGCTCCTGTGTTATCCGGAGAGGGCAAAAGACACTGCCTAAAGGTCAAACATAGCCCACATTTTAGCTTCAGGGCCGGGGGTGGGGTGGGCTCTGACTGCCTTCCCCTCTGTCCCCTCTGTGTCCTGAAGGCCCCTGACCAACCTCTAGCTGGCCACTCTCCTCCTTGACCCTTCACCCTGCCATCCATCTTGAGTTCAACACTTTTGATTTGAACACAGTACCCATTTGGTGCCTTACTAGCTTGACACTCTAACCAGCCATGATTCCCTAGATTTTTAAGAAGTACAAAGCTGGTCATTTTCCTTTGCATATGTCATGTGCCAGTACAATGAGCCTATGAAATAATCATTGTTGTGTTTCACAGGTTTGAAATACTAACAGTAACCTGATTTACCCCGGATGGAATTGGGCATGTAGGACTATTAATTGAGCTCATATTCCTATAAGTATGGTCTTAGTTAACGGATGTAACTTGGAAAAAAGGCAAATTAGGTATTATAGGAAGAGTTAATAGTAAAATAGCACCTAAAATTGTTGTTGAATAAAGTAGTGTGCAGATACCCTATGTGGCTGATCACAAGCTCAGAAGAGCAGGCTTTTTATCTGTGATAAGCACCCAAGATTAATCAATAAAATTCACTTAAATGCCAGCCTTACCCTCCACAGAAACAGAATTAATTTGCATCAAAGCAAACAGTGATTTCCTGGTAGGACCAGGACAATTATGTTACCCTGCTTGAAGAACCAAGAGCAAAGCACAACTCCTACAAGAAAGGCAAAGTTGTTTCAAACTGAAATAGAAAAGAAAGGAGAAAAGAAGTCCCCTGTATCTTGGTCTCAGTTCTGTGTATATATCTTGCTCTGTAGCACAGCACACAATGGACACTTTGTTCAACTACTCAGGGCTATTCATCTGCTATAATTCTGGGTGCTTTGGCGGATTGTGTTCTTCCTTTTCTGAAACTGAAAAGATGGTTATGTAAGGAAGCATCAAGAGAAAGCTAACTGCTTCAGTTCACCAACTGGCCAGACCAGACCCACCATCTTTTTTTTTTTGTTTTGGTTCCAGAGAACTTTATTAAGAAATGGGAGGTACAACACATGCAACTGTAAGGTTTCATAGCATAGCATTTGGTCGAATAGCAATGGACAGAAGTAGACAAAACTGAGGAGAATAGTCAGACACTTGGGGTCCATACTTACCCCTGCCTCTGCCTAACCCTGCATGGGCCAGAACATGGTCCACACATACAGTGGTGGGCTTGCACAGTCACAAGGAACACAGCCATGGAAAATGAGGATGCTATAGCCTTCTGAAGTCTTCAAGGCAAGAATGCTATTAAAGACTTGCAAGCATCCTGCATCACAGGAATGCAACTCAGAGGCATGCTAGGGCCAATCAGAATTGCTATGCAAAAGCAGGGACAGACAGGCTGCTGAGTGGCACAGTCGCTGATGGGAAAACAGATAGTTCTGAGGCTTATATTTGACATCACCTATGCAGTGGCTGGAACACTTAGTCTAAGTAGGCAAGGTCTATATGTCATTGTCACTGCCCCTCACATGGAAAAGCAAACTGCCTCACAGGTACATCAATTCCTAAGTTGAAGTACAAAGCAAAAGGGGTGGTTTTTTATATTACTAAGGCAGTATGGCAGTTACAGAGGCAGCTCCATGATGATATCTTTTTAAGTTATAGACCTGTTCTCTTAGAGGTTGATAGCTCAGTGCAGATGCTAACACAGGGAGAGGAGCTCAGACCAGTCATAACAGTCACTGATCTCATTTCACTGTGGCATAATAATAATAATCACATTTGTTACGTGTTTGCCATTTTCCCAAGCAAAAATTAAGCATCCTACCTAAATCTTCTCATTTCCCCATTCTATGAGGTATATACTATTGTAGTTGACATGTTTCCAGCTTGTCAACTTTGCTGAGTCCTTTGGGGCTTCTATGTGAGACAAGTGCTGTCCCATTGGTCTCCAAAATGACCAGGCATGAGGAATACCTATCCCAAGAGGGAGAATATGAACTTCTGCCCTGACATTCAATATCCATCCAACCCAGGGTCTCCCACTTACTCTTTCTTTGGCTTAGTTTCCTTCCCTAGAAAATGGGAAAGGCAATGGCAGTCTTTAAGAGGGTCACTGCCAAGGTTAAATAGAATAGTACGTAAAAACACTTACGGTCTGATGCATTAGAATTACATAGGTATTAGCTGATCACATTTTATTTCTAGCTCTAAGTAATATATTTTCCTTAAAGGCCAATTAATCTAAACCGAATGCAAAAGTAACTGTAATAATCTTATGATGTAGGGATTATTTTTAAATCTCACTTTACAGATAGGAAAACTGAGGTTTATACCAGCTAAACAAGTAGGTAGAGTATGTGTGGCTAGTTAATGCAGACTCCAATGCAGGCATCCATAGCTTCATAGCCTCTGTATCAGCATGTACTTTCAAGGAGAACAGAACATATTATCAAGTTATGCATACTATGTTAAGGGTCTTCTGGGGACTGGTAATCTCTGGTAATCTATAGGATTCTTCAATGAAATCAAAAGTAAATCCATATACTTTTGAGTTTTCCAACTTGACCAACAAAAAGCACAAAACGGGATATCTATGATTTTCTGTCCTTGTAGGACAGACTGAAGGGGAAGAATAAGCAAGTAATTGAACAAATTAATAGGGGAATTTTGGAGTTTCATAAGCAGTATTGCATATAAAAGTATGATTGCCAACCTCAGAGTACTCCTTTATAGAGACATCATTTGAACTGAGAGCCGAAAGACATGAGTACATCACCCACAGGAAAAGGGAGGGGGAATCATTCCAGGCAGACAACAAGCAGAAAGGGGACTGAGAGATTCCAAAACTCAAAAGGAGAGCATCAAGGCTGGAACATGCAAAGAATAAACAGGGTAAGTGAGGCTACATGCCAGATCATGTAGGGTAGGCCATGGCTACCAGTTTTAATTTTACTCCAAATGCATTGGAAAACACTAAACATTTTAAGCAGAGGGATGAGGAAACAAATGTTCTTTAGACCGTTAGTCCTGGTGCCTTGTGAAGAAGGGAAGCCAAGTTTTATGAAATCATCTGAGTAAGAATGGAACTAGGAACAACTTTTTATTGGACTAATTTCCACTCAAAAGCTGGAGATGTGTTTTATATTTGATTCGAATTGTTTATTAAAATTCAGCCCCTAACATCTTTACAGCCCAGAAGAATCTTAACTCCATCTTCAACGGCCTCAATGTGAGTACATGGAAATTGACACATGGAGATTTCAAGACTTGCTAACCAGCTAATCATGGGGCAAGGAATAGCAGATTTTATTCATTAAAAAAAAAAAAATCAGAAGGGAAGGACATAAAATCATAATAAAGCATGCAAGTTTATATCAGTTTTCTGTTTGGAACACCTAAAACTCCAATTTTGGCATTTGAAATCTTTCCAGTGTAGCTAAATCCTGTGAGATTTATCACAGGATTCTCACATTAATGAGAGGTCTTCCAGCACTCAGCTCAGACACATCCATGGAGTCTGCAGGGTTAAAAGCAGCTCCGGGAAGGCAGAGAACTGTGTGTTCTGACTGGAGAAAGTTCATGAACGTAATTTTACGCTCTTGTTTTCTTTCTGTTCCTTCCTTCAAGTTTATGTACTTTAAAAAAAAAAAAAATACTCTCTAGGTTACACTTAGCCATTTTTCTACAAAAGCTCCCTAAAGTGGTAAAGCTTTTTTTTTTTTTAAAGAAACAAAAGGGGGAGGGGTGGGAGAGCCAGTATGAAGTTCCTCTGAGTTCCTGCTCTCTTAGAGCACGGCTCCTATCACACAATAATGTGTTATTTTGTTGAAATTTTGGCATCCATCTAGCTTGTTTGGTCAGAAGCCAAAAAATTAAGAGTGTGTCGGTCCACCAGTTTCTCAGCAGAGAAGCGCTCCTCTCACCCAGCCAGTGCGCAGTGCCCTTGGCCTCTGGCCAAGAAGGGAAATCCATTTTACATAAAGAATGCACCGAGCTCAAGTGCGCAGAGACTTTTTACCTACTGAAATAACTTTGTGGACAAATGCCAGTCTGCTAGACACATTCTGCAGGAACATTTGGCATGCGACGCAAGGCAAAGTACTCTGTGGAGGTAGCGAGCCTTTTCTGAACAAGGAAATGGCTGTGCTGCCCTCGTGGCACGTCACGTGCCTTGGCACGGCCCGCTGATTGGCTGCGGCGGGTAAACACGGCGCCATGTACGGCAGCGTCGCCTCGCAGGTCGTGAAATGGCGCCGGGGGCCCAGCCGGCCTCGGCCCCTCAAGTTCCTTGTTTTTGTTTTTGTTTTGTTTCTGCTTTTGTTTTAATAAAGCTCACGGGTTTGAGTAGAAACAGATTTCTCACAAACTTGCTTCTCCGGCTCGATTTCACAGCTCGGCATACAACTCGGGCTGTCACGAGCTTGACAGCATTCCAGGGAAAATACTAACTGTAAACTTTGCAAGGAGAATTAAAGAGGCAGGCAGAAATGTCAGAAGGGTTGTCCCTCCCCCTTGCAGAGCACGTGCATGTGCACTGATGGCTTCCAGTATGTATGTGCCCACCTCTGCGTGCTGCAGCGGGGAAGGAAGGAAAAATAGACACGTCCCCTTTGGCTGAAGGCATGAAGGAGCCCTCTTCCTCTCAGGCCTGACCAGTGGAACACTGCACACTCTGATGTATAAATATTTGCCTCTGGCTGAAGTTCAAGCCCTCTGTGGCTGCCAGACACAACAGAAAACCAACATCCAAGGGAAAGTGTTTACTGTCGTGGTGGCCAAAGGAACAACAGCCAGCAAATGGTCACATCTGATTGGCCAGGCCCACCTATGGCAGTATCATAGAGCACCAGGTCACTAGCCACTGACCACTGGGGGTGTTCCCACCCTTTCAGTGATGGCGAAGTTCTTTAACATGCAGCCTTGCTTATTAACACAAGACCAGAAGACTTCCTGGTGGTTTCCCACGTGTTCCTCCAGAACAAGCAGTCCAAATGATCTCTTACCATGCTCTTAACTCTTACCACTCCAGAAAAACAAGTAGATGCCCCTGTAAAGTACCCAAGTAGGGCCTGTAAACTTTTTTGTACATTTCTACCTTTTCTGGTTAAGGGTAGGACCATTCATTAGCAGGTTTTCCGATTCCCCTTACTAAGCGTTAATCACCATTTGGCAAACTTAAGCGTTTTTTAAAGAATCACTCAAGATCTCTAAAATGAATTTATTTTTAAAGATAGAGCTTGAAACCATGGCCTTGCACACATTAATCAGCTGTTCTACTATTGAACTACACCCAGGCTGTTGCTTTTTGAGATGAGGTTACAAGTTGGTAGGTAGACTGCTCACATTGGCCCAATGCAACCAAGGCTAGTTTCAAACTTAGGATTCTTCTGCCTCCATTTCCCAGGTATACATTTCAAGTATGTGCTTCTACAACTGACTAAAATATTTCAAACTGAATCATGCAACCTTCAAACTGCCTTACTCCAAACCAGAAGAGTTCTGAAACAGGTAGAAATAATAAAAGTTGGTCACCTAACTGAAATAAAGATATTGAATGAGAAAAAAAGAGGAATCATCAAGAAAATCTTCATAAAAGTAATGAATTCATGGTTAATATTAAGCATGTAGCTGACAGGGCTAAGTTTTCCATGAGTTTACATATGGGGGGTGGTTTCAATACAATAAGGTACAACATGAACTCTGTATCATTATCTCTATATTTTGGTCTCCATAAGCAATGATCGGAGTCAGACTTTTCCTTAGTATGGCATGGGAAACACATTTAGATGGACTTAAAAGTTACACAGAAAAAACTCAAGAAAGATATAAAAGGTTTTAAAATATTTATTTTAATATTATGTCACAGAAATTTAGGTAAAGTAAGCTATAGTGTTCCCCTGCCCTCACTCTCTGTTATGTTTTGTTGTTGTTGTTGTTGTTGTTGTTGTTGTTGTTGTTGTTTGGTTTTGTTTTCTTCCCCAAGACAGGGTTTCTCTGTGTAACAGCCCTGGCTTGTCCTGGAATTTGTTCTGTAGACCAGGCTGGCCTCAAACTCAAAGAGATCTGCCTGTCTCTAAAGGCAGCTATGATGCCTAGCTCTGCTGATAGCTTTTCATCTGTTTCAAATAAAATATGCATTTGCTGAACTGAAACGTTTGCTAGGTTTGTTGAAAATGAAGATTTTTCTCTCCTATACATTTCAGAACTTTAGCTTTGAAAATTCCCAAATCTTGATTAATCATCTTTGGCTTAAAGAAACATGATCTTCCTGCAAAACTAAAATAATTTGTCTAGTATTTCCATTTTCAAATGTTTATGAAGCTTTTAACAACTACATTGTCCTCCTGTGATTCTTAACCATTTAAATTTGATCTGAGCACCATAACCTCAGAAGGCCAGGACTCAGCATTGAGTCTGGCTTTCAAGTGATCCCTGAGAATCATGTGCAAGAGGATCACAGAGGAATGTTCTGTTCCCAGCTGTGAACATGACAGAATTAGCTCTAAGACGCTCCCCTCCCACTGCCCTACTGGACGGGAAGGTCGAGATGGTCAGCCCTTGTAGTCTCAGCATGAACCGTCAAAACAACATGCATGTTAAAAATAGATTGTCTGTAGCAACCAAAATACAAATGCAGAAAGGATTGAAAGTAAAAATAGTTTTAATGTATTTAAATTTCAGATCAAACACTTTCAAAGAACGTTAACCCCAAACCAAAGAGTGAAGGGATAAGGTAATAAATAATTTTCTCATTTTATAAACTCTTGAGTTTTAAATTTTGAAAATAGTCATTCTGACCCATGAGTGACACTTTTCTTAGGAAATTCCTTGGATTCACAAGTAATTCACTGGGAATTAAAACACTAGGGGCAAATTTACCGCTCTTATTTGTTTATATTTTGATAACTACATTTTTCTCAGCCCTATTTCTATGGAAATAAAAATGCTGTTTACTACCAGGGGAACCTGTTTATCTATCAGTGGGGATTACAACTGAAATATTATGAGGTTCTTTTTAATTCAATGGAATAACCAGGATATTCCAAGGTGCTATGATAGGATCCATTCAACCACAATGGTAAAGAGAAGCAGGGATAACTGCTGTCTTAAATGTAAGTAGATATTTAAGACTCATCACAAGCAATGTGGCTAATAAACTGTGTGGCATTTGTATGATAAAATAGTAAAACAATAAAACTAAACTGGCAATGAAAGCAATTCTATCTTAAGAGACTTTCACACTGAACAAAATGTATCTTCTAAATAAAAATTATGTTACAGATGTAAATATTCTTTGAAAGCCTCTGAATGCATCCTTTACTAGCAGAGGCTTAGCTATGTTATTTGCAATTCCCTCATTGTACCACAATGTACATTACTGTCTGTAAGCTCTAATTTGGCATGGCGCATCATTAATGACCTGAATGGTGGCTGTTTCACACATACATATTTAATTACAACAGCTGAACAAATTACATATTTATGCTTTATAAAGGGGATTGCCAGTCGAATTCATTTGCTATGCGTGCAGGTACAGGACTCCATCTGCAACAGCATCTGCACAACAAGAGCTGACAATTATCCATTGTGCAGCCAGTAAGCATATCTGGGGAAACCTGTAAGGGAGGCAGTCGAATTAACTATTTCACTGCCTCTACCAGCCCCATTTTAACCAGGGGTCAAATCGTTTTTTTGTTGTTGCTATCTTGTTTTTTGGTTTGGTGTTTTTGTTTGTTTGTTTGTTTGTTTGTTTTCTTTTGTTTTTGCTTTTTTTTCACACCTCTGCAAGTGCTTTACCACAGCCACATAGACAGTTTTGGTATTTTTGAGACAATGTTTTGCTATGTAACACAAGTTGGACTTGAACACACAAACATCCTGCTTTCACCTCTGTGGGTATGCACCACCATATCCAGTTTCACCATCTTCCAAAACCTTGAGCAGTGACTCAATAAAATCTAAAGCTGTTTATGACACCCTAGTCAACCCTCTCATCTAGATCACCTTCTGATACAGTTAAGATGAGAAAAGTAAACCAAGATTGTAAATCCTGTTCTATTACAGTGAAGCTGTCTGTTTTTGATTCAGCTTCTTACATCATCAGTCATCCTCTTACACAAACAGAGTGGGATTTATGGTTCCAGAATGCCGGCACTGATCCTTACCACCCAACAGCTGCTCCTCTAAGACAACTACCCTGCCTTAGAGTCAGCCGCTATAGAAGTGAATGTTTTTGTTTCATCACACCCTACACAAGGATACTCAGAGGAAAGACTTTTAAAAAAAGAGAGCACCCTCAGCCCCTTTTGAGAATCCCCAGACTTCTGATGAGCCATTCTCGTCATCAATTGCTTTCTCTAGCTAAGCACAACTAAAAGCTACTGCTCTCCTTTGGTCTTTTTTTTTTTTTTTTTTTTTTTTTTTTTTGATAAAGTCCCATTGTCCATGCTATAAACTCATCTTAAATTGCCTTAGGACTTTCCTATGTTTAATTTAATATAGCCAATGAGTAATATAAATACTCTGAACCATCATGTCTACTTCAAAACCCAAAGAGGAAGAATCAAGAATCAGCCAATCAATACGGAGGTTTCGCATTATCATTTAAGGCTTTTGCTAGGCAATAAAGAGGCTCCGGCATGATGGTCCCTAAAAGCTCCTCATGGTGTCTTTACCTCCTTAGGCCACAAAATAAAGAGCATGAGTCAGAGGTGTGGGTTTTCTAATGCTCCCTCTTGAGAGACAGAGTTCAAGTCAGAGGCTAACTGTGTGGGGGACAGCAAGCCTGGCTGGGGGCCCTGAACAGAGTAGAAGGTAGAGTTCAGGCCTGCCCACTGATGCTTAACTCCTGGGATGACCAAGTAAAAAGGTATGGCACCAACAGGTCCTCCTAGCAGTGAACTTCTCATGTAGAATCAAGATTCACTTGATATCAGCAGCCAGTGGCAGAGTTGGCCTTTGCATAGAAAACTAACTGGAAGTGACAGAGATGGGGCCAGTGGTAGGTTTGTGGTTTGTAAATCCAAACCAATGTACCAGAAGAAAGAAAAAAATCTTTTACATACTTTTTTGAGAACTACCTGAGAAACATTCCTCTCTGGGTGTTTGACAGGGGCACCAACTCCTGAAGGCCAAAATCCAAGTGAAGAGGGACCTTGATTAGACGTGACCTCTCTTAACCTTGACCCTCAAAGTATACAGGCTTTCTTGGATATTAAGACAACACTTTTCTGGCACTTCTTGTGAAACAAAGAACTGTCCCCCTGTGTCCGAATAGTTCCCTGTCGACACATGTAGAAAGCACTGGCTGCCAGTGACAATAATGTGCCTTGGCTTTTCTGAAGGATGAAGCATTTGAGTCTTGTCAGATTGCTACATCCACTTTGTAGATAAGAAAACTGAGACTTGCAAAAGTAGATGGCTCCACCCAACAGAAATAAATGTGGGGAGCTCAGAAAAAGGCCCATTTTGTGGATTCTAAACTTCATCTGTCCACCCCAACTCACCCCACCTTTGTGCCCACTAAGCCTTGCCCACTTAATACAGCTGACATTCTCAAGTATGAGTCCCAGCCTAGACACATTCCAGTCAAAACCAGTACTGGCTTCAAAAACTATATGGTACTAAGTGCTAGTGCCCTCCCCATAGGCTGTACTCTTGGTACTCTGGAGGTCACTACAGCTGGAATTCACGAGTGTTCTTATCTCAAATGTAGCAGGCTTTTTCTTTGGGTTGCTACCTCACAAACAAAAACACAGAGACATTGATTAGAAAGCTTGGCCTATAGCTTAGGCTTATTCCACTAGATCTTATAACTTAAACTAACCTGTTTCTATTCATCTATGTGCTACCATGTGACGCTTGGTTTTTACCTCTCCTCCTGCATGCCTGTTTCTTCTTTGTCCAGCTGGTGATTCCAGCTCTCTTCTCCCCAGAATGGAGAGAAGAGAGATCTCTGTCCAGAAGTACCTGCAATACCTCCTACCTAGCTGTTGGCTGTTTAGCTTTTTAATTAAACCAATCACAGTGACACATCTTCGAACAGTGTCAAGGACTAATCCACAACACTCATGCTTACACACCCTATCTTGGATCCTCCCATCTTCCCTATGGGGAGCATGGGGGTGACGTACTTAGGAGCAAAGCTATACTCAGCTCAACAATAACAGGCATATTTGGAATTCATCAGGATGGAAGGGGACTGAACACAGATGCTACCAGCAACTATCTGCTTATAAAGGCTTCCTGTCCCCCTCCCCCCATGCTGTTCTTCCTGGGGTTCCTTCCCAAATAAACCATGTGAAGCCAAACCTTTGTCATGGAGTCTACTGAGGAAGAAATATAAATTGCACAAGTATGGACTATTTTGATACACAATGAAGACCTAGTTCAGGGCCTACTGCCAACTGTAACCTCTCATCAGTGTTCCTTGTGCATGATTCATACTGAACTTCCAAACAAGTAGAAAGTTCCAACAAAGCTGCAGCCTCCCCATACTCCCCAAGCAATTGCTGGGGGCACCTGAGTCCATCCTGTGGCAATTATCTTTCAGCAAGTTATTTAAACCTCAGTGATAGCCACCCCCTCCGATGAACATGGGGAATGATAGATAGCTCCTGTACCATGGTAGGACCATGGGAAACAATTGGGCATTTGTGAAAGAACCTGGCATATGACCCACATATTTAATAAAGAAACTAGTACAGGATACAGAATTAACTATGAAGCTGAAGGAAAACAAGCATGGTTTACACAGATACCGAGGAAAACCAAGACTTGAAAATTCTCAATGTTTTTGTTTTGCATCGTTTACTCTCTAGCAGCTTTTGAGTGAGTAAACCTAACTCAGATGCTTTAACGCATTCACTCTTTCTTGCAGCGGGTAGCATCGCCTCTAAAGCTCCAGGCAATACTCAGCATCTCAGCCGACCTTGGTAACCTTCAAAGCTAAAAGCCATTCTCTACTACATCGCTGCCTGGTCTCTGATGATCTAGGAGAAGGGCAGAGGGAATAACCATGGACCCACAGAAGATAGATGAGCTTTGGTGAGGTGCTGTACACCAGTTCACACGGAAGGAAGAGATGAACGGTGCCTGGAAAGATCTGATTTACTGTCTGAGGATAAAGCCTTCTATAGATCTTCATTAACAATGCTAACTTCCCAAGGTTGATTTGCAAGAGTGGCTGCTGCATGGGACAAAAGAAAAAAAAAAATTAAAGTTTGCAAATGTCAAGGCCTTACGGAGCCAGTGTGGAGATGGTTTATCAAAGCCCCTCTTCATTCACAGTGGCTCAGGGGAGTCTGGATAGCTGAAAAGGAGAAGATATGTGTAATACATGATACTCCAACAAATTTACTCTGTCTCTCTCTCTCACTATACGCACTATGCAAACTACTGTGTGAGCATTTATGGTAAAGAACACACTGGAATATTTGCCCACCATTTGTAGTTGCTTTGAGCCTCCATCAGCATATCAGCCAGTACACACTGTTAAATTATTATCAAGTTATCTGGGTTCACAGAACTACTCGGTTTGGATAATTCCAATAATTGTTAAAGTTCCTTACACAGAATGGAAAGGGTTTGCCTTTGATAAATAAAGAATGAATATAAAACCAGAAACAATAAAACTAACATCTCTTGGGTATGTGGAGTAAACTGGGGTGAAGGGAAGAGCCTGTTAGGACTTGGTCTTAAGATATGCTTTAGAAGGCCTTTTCCATTACTAATTGATTAATTGCCTCTTCTCATCCTCCAAAGTTCAATATTCACTTCCAAATAACATCTATATAAACAAAATGAAAACATTTTAAATGAGGAAAAATGAACTGGCTGAGGTTTTCCTGGTGCCCCCCTCCTCCCCCCAACCCCCACCCTGTTCAGCCTACTTGGCATGGGACATGCATGACTGCCTTTCTCTGTGCTACACGGACCAGGCCCAGCCAACCCTTTACCACTAGATTCTCACTTGTATACTGACAGCTAAGGCAAGCTCACCTTCAGAAGTTTGCTATAGGAGTAGAGAGATGGTGTGCTTAGTAAAACACTTGCTGCATTGTGCGATCATAAAGACCTGCTCTTGGATATCTCATGTAAAACTTGGGCAGGTCATGTCTGTAACTTCAGCCCTGAGGTCATGGGGACAAATAGATTCCTGGAGCTCAATGGCCATCCAGTCTAGATAACTGGGGAGCTCTGGGTTCAATGAGAGAGAGAGAGATTTTGTCTCAAAAATGAAGACAGAGAACAATTAGAGCAAACATCTGATATTCACCTATGGCCTATACATCCACACATCCACACACACACACATATATACACACACAGTAGCAGGGAGGACACACAGAGTGAGGCATATCCCCATGTCCTTGTGTACAAACATATACTACATCCACATCCACCACACACACACACACACACACACACACACACACACACACACACACACACGAATCAAAAGTAAAAATTAAAATTAGGTTTAAACACTGTGTTTTTTTTTTATTCTGCCAGAAACCAGTGGGAAACTGTCATTTCTCCATCTCTCCATAGGACTGTGAGCTTCTTGATAGTAGGAATATGACTAATGTAGAGTTTAGCATACTGTGGGTATCAAAAAGTGCTGGGTGACTAAGTGAGAGAATGACTGATTATGTCACTATGATGGAGGAGGCAACAGAAGCAGGTGCAGAAGATGGCTAACGAAGGTGTGACTACCTTTGACATAGTTGGGTAGATCAGAGTCTATGACGAGAAAATGCGTAAGTACTGGCTTCCTACAGTATGACTCCCTACACTGAAGGCTTAGTGTTTTGTTTCTTGTTTGACATTTTGCTTTGGTTTGTTTGATTTTCAGGAACAGAAGAACAAAAATTCCCAAAGGTTTCAAAAAGCTGTGACTATTATCTGCTACTATCCCCTAACAGTTGACATTAATGGTAGGGACATCATCTAACAAGAATTTTTTTTCCCATCTGCATTAATCTGTTTCTCAAAATCTTAAAGTCATAATAAACATCAAAACAAAGACAACTTAGTTTAAAGGGCAGCTATGAATAACGTTTGGTGATTGGTCCTTCAATGTGATAAAGTTTACAGTGTGTTTTTTGAAACCATTTAACTGGAGTTTGGAAGGGAGCCACACCCCAATAACATCACACAGTGCAGAAGGTCTCCCAAGATGCATGTCAAGATGTTCTCAAGGACAGCATCATGTCTGATTGGGTTCCATCTAAAGTTTACCTATGAATCCTAGCTGTCACAACTTAAAATAGGACTCCAGTTTCAGGGTCTATGTCCCATAAAAAGCCAAGATCTTTGCTCTCCATCCTGATTTAGAAACCAAATTCCCTTGCATTTCTGACCCCTTATATTGGCAGGTGGGTTTCTGTTGTTGTCATTACTGTTTGAATGGTTGCTGGACTTTCTGTTTTTTGTTTGTTTGTTTTGTTGGTTGGTTGGTTGGTTGGTTGGTTTGGGCCTTTTCCTAATTTGGGACTTTACTGTCTTGTTTTCTGTAGTGCTCTACCACTAAGCTACATCACCAGCTCTTCTCTTATCACTGCACAGTATCACAGGCAAAAAGAAGGCTGCTTTCACTTTTCTCAGTTTTCTGAAGAGAACATCAGATTCCTGGCTAGTCACTGGTTTGGGACCACTGAGAAATAGATTCATTTACTCCGGTCTTCTTTTCTTGCCTTCTTACCCCAATGCCAGATGAAATAGGAGTATCAAATTCTTCTAATGGCTATGGTGCGCCCTATCTCTGCCCCTTTCACCCATTCATAATTGAATGTGGAATTCCCAAACCTACTTCATCAAAAGGCCATTTCATTTCATGACCACGTGGAATGCAAAAGAAACCATCTGCTCCATGAAGCATCAGCATGAACACTGCTTTCAAGGCAGGTAGCACTGAGCAGCAAAGGCCTGGACAACAGCTTTGCAAACTACCCTGGCATGCTGAGAGTACATGTGTTTCACAACCAAGCAAGGCTGGGAACAGACCCAGGGTAAGGGCTTCTGTAACTACATTTAGCCAGGGGCCTCTCCATCTGCAAAATGCTCTCACCTCCTAAGACACTTCCCTTAAGTCTCACATGTGAGGGTGGAAGAGAAGAGGGAGCGCATGGAAGCAGAACAATAGCACTATAACAGTGCTTCAAGCTGAGACCAAATCTGTCTAATGTTCACATCATCTCTGATCTGACTGATGTCTCTGTTCCCTTTCCTTTAGTACAGGATACATTTCCTGAGAAGGTACTGAGTACCAGTTTCTATGGCATGGACTTCCTATGCCTATTTCACCAATTCCCCGAGGTACCACCTTATACCAGATTCAGAGGAAAGACACTCAGGCTGAAAAAAAAAATGTCACCTGCCCAAAACTGGACAGTTAGAGTGACATGGCTGGGTTATCTGGATATGACTCTCTGGAACATCTTTGCAGCCCAGTCTCAGAGAAGTAAGAGGAAGGAAATGAAAGGCAATTAGGGAGAGTGAGAAGTGAAGGAGAGCCTGGGAAGGAACGAAATTAATCCTTGTTCTTTTCTTGTGGGTAGATTTAAGGTCTCTATAAAGAGAGAATGAAGGCCCTATACTCTAGGGAAAATATACAGACTGTCATCAGCTTTCCTTTGTAAATGGCCATTGCCCAAAGAATCCCATACTACTTGCTGGTGTCTTTGTCACAAAACCTGAGAGACCACTGTGATCAGAGAAACTGAGAGAAATCCCAGGTATAGAGTCAACTCCTTGCCCTATGACACGCTCACATTGTGGGTAACAAGTGCAGGAAGATAGCACACCTCTCTAGCAGCTTCCCCTCCCAGCTGACCCTCACATTCCTTTGCAGAGCCAATGGTTTCCTTCCTAAATGAGCAAGGAAAGCTCTCTGCCAGAATCAAACCTCAGGGGCTCCAGCTCCGGTCATTTAGTAGTTGTGAAACCTTGAGCAGGATTTACAGGCACTTGGGCTACAGGTCCCTCATCTGTCATTTGGAGGTAACAATACCTACTCTCTCTACTACATGGAGTTGTCAGAAAAATCAAATGAGAAAATGGATGTAAGGAGTCCCTCTGAAAACTGCAAATACTGTACAAATATAAAGGATTATTATTTTTGGATTCAATAAAACTTTCTCAATTGAATGAACCCTGTGTAGATGGATAGTCAAGTTTTAATAACCAAGAAAAATGGTCTGGTTCTTAAAACAATTTACTGAGCTGCTCTCTCCCAGGAATGGACCCTGGTTGTAAAATGACTTAAATCAGCACTCTCTGCTATCTTCTGGACGTAAATTGTTACTGGCTGAGGACAGGTAGGAAAATGGCTATTTTCAAAGGCACACAGCCTTTGACTATAAAGGCTAACCTTACCTAGTCATGGAGCATGAAGTAAGGCAGAAAAACAAAGAAGCTACTCATACTATGAGAATTGCCCAAGACAGGTGCCCTTATCTCTAATAGTGTGCTCAGAAGACTGCCCATGCCCAAGCCAGCTTCTTGCTAAATATTTCAAGGATGTTAATGGAACCAGATCAGCTCTCCTATGCACCAACAGGCTGGCTCCATTCTGAAACCAATCATAAACTTCTAAATACCACAAGTTTGAAGTGCAGATTTCAAAAACTATAACCAATCAATCCTTTTGCCATCTGTCACCAACATGTACCCAACTCATTTAAAGGTACCTTCTCCAGGAATGGGTCAAACTCTCATGGCCATTTGCACTTAGAATCAAGGTTCATGAAGTTATTATTTCTAATAATGTCTATAGGTTCCTTTCTCTTCAGGAATCAGAAATTCACAGCCAAACACACTACTTCCATTCACAAGATTATTTATGGCACAGATAATTGAATTCTGGTCACATGACTAAGGAAGACTAGAATGAGAGTGGAAGGAACCCAACCATAATTTCTAGAGAGATCTATAAATCATAGCTTTCTTCCCCTAGAGGTTGAAATCCTCAAGTTTGGTGGATTCTTCCCTGGCATTTATACCAAGTATGGAAACATAACAGAAATTCCTTTCCATGCTCAGAGACAAGCTCATAAGGTAGACACTTCAATTATTCACTGTAATGGTCCTGGAGAATGCCTATGGGGTTCAGAGGAAATCTGCCCCCTTTCCATAGGCCAAATGTACCTATGTATTAGAATTATGTGTATCAGCCTATTCCGGCGCTGTCTTTTCCCCAACAAAATCAGATGCTTTCCAGATGCACACCACAAGTATAGCACCAGAGGCATGACAGCCACAGGAAGCAAAGTCTAGTGATCCTCCCCAAATCTACCAGCAGAAGACAGACCAAATGCCCATCCTAAACAAGAAACTTCTCCCTAGTCCTCCATCCAGTATTCTAGCAGAGTTGGAACTCTACTGATGCAGTCAGCTTGCACTGCAGATAGCATTTATATCTCTAAGTGTCTTCACTGATTTCAAAATATTTTCTGCTTGTTCTCAAAATACAAATGCAAGGAGTAATGTCCAGCTAGAAGGTATAGGAAATGGGAGGGGGTGGCCTAAGGAAATGCTTTCTTAAATAGATCACATTTTCATTTGCTTGGCTTCTTAATTCAAGGAGATGGGTACAAAACATCATCCTATCAGGATACTTTTTAGTCTGGAATAATTTTAGCATTTTAAATGTTCTCCACGGTTCAAAATTAAATGGTTTCCAAGAACATAAAAATAGAATTTGACAAAAGACTGAATAAGAGAAACTGAAAGAGTAAGCAAATAATTCCATGGTTACACCATGGTATGGATTGTAAGGCATTCTATGAAATATGAGCACAAACTATCATGTGTTTGAATGCACATGCTCACATAAACAAGTGTACACATGGTCTCTCCGTAGACCAAAGGCAAAATCATAGTAATAACATGAACATTGTCTTCTATGAGCTTTCTGTCCTTTTCTGCTACAGAACCAAAATCCCTCTCTCCCTTTTTCCCTCTCCCTCTGCCACCTCTCTGTTTTAAAACAAAGAATCATGTTACTGTATAGTAAAAGAAAGTTTGTTTCTCTCAAAGCTTATCAAGACCTAGCACCTTTGCCAGGGCTCCAACAATGATGCCACAACAGCCTTGAGATAAGTATCCACCCATTAAGGAGACTGTGATTTTCTGCCCATTTCAGACCTTCTTCTGATGTTCCTACCATAGCCACAAAGAAGAGTTTTACTAGAAAGAAAAATGAGGTGCATATACCCCATAGTTAGCAGAAGTATCAGTGGAAAAAGTGTATCCTCAGGCAAAAAGCACAGTAATCCTAAACATATAGAAACCCCATGTTGTCTGGGATGCTAGGAAATGACAAATTCTAAGGCTGCTAAACCGGTCTAGCCCTTTACTAGCAGTGTATGTTTCTGGACCAATCTACCAAAATGTCAGCCTTGGCCATAACTTGCCCAGGAGTACTACAAGGGCCAGAAGGTTGACTTAGGCTTCTCTCTACAGCTACATGCACAAGGGTCTCCATCCCTGACCACTAGACATACAGGTACATCATGAATAGGAAACACTATGAAGCTATCAAGAAGTGTACCTATATTTAATTGATCCTTTATGGAGACAAGTGTGAGACTCACTTAACTTCTTTAGGGTGGGTGCCTCTGAAAACCCAATGAGAGCTGTGGCTGATACATTGTGCTAGAGACAGTGTATGAAGAGTTCCAAGGTAGCTCTATGGGGCCAGGTGAGGCGGCCCAGCAGACTGTCTATAGGTTCTCGGCTCGGTACTCATTGCCTGTCTATGCTCACTGTTCTCACGCTTTCCGAAACACAGAACAGACACCAGAAGACTGGACAGTGAAAATGCCAGCCTTGACAGTGTCATAGCAAATGGAATGAAGGAGCCATGAGCCAAAATAAACCCTTTTCCCCTTATGCTGCTTTTGGGGGAGGGAGTGTTATTTTATCACAGCAACAAGAGCAGAGCTAGCAGGAAATACAAGGAAGAGAGAGGAATACAGAGCCCAACCAGATGACATGACAGTGGCTGCAGTGGAAATCATGGAACCCTTTTCGCATTCAGCTGGGGACCTACAGAAATATCAGGAAGAGCTGGCTGTTGCAATACAGGCAGAAGGATAAATGGATTCTCCAGAGAGGGACGAGGGTGGCAGCAAGGAGCATTCCTGGAGAGAAAGCTGGAGGAGGCTGTGGAAACAGGGTCCTGGAAACAAACATCACGTTGCCAGGTGTAACTAAAACTAAGAATGCTGGGAGCTGAGGAGGTACTAAATATGGAGAAACCTCCAGTTTCTGCTTATTGCACAACTAAAGAAATCAAGCTGTAGATCTCCTATGTTGTGTTTTAAGTTTGCTGGAATGGGGACTAGAAATGTTCTCTGAAAGCCTTTAAGACTCTCTGAAATTATTAATTTGGTGTTGGGGGGGCACATTAGGGATGAACCAACTAAATTTTTACAAATACAGATCCCTTTAACCTAACCAGAGCCAGGATAAGTTTAACAAGTGGCATGTGCATTTAGGCTTCCCACAAACAGGGGCCGTTATTAGGAGTAAAGCCTGCTCAGATGTCTCTGTTTTATGTAGCTGCATCTTCTCTCCAACACAATTGTGATAAGATAGAGTCTGTGCTCTAAACAAGCTGGGGACTTTCCATGAACAAAGGAAGCCAGTCTTGTTGTGAAAAAGAAAACACCGATAAGCTGGCGAATGGAAAACATTCAACAGTGATTCATAATTAAGCTAAAAAAAAAAACCCATAATCAAAGCTGAAAGCACCAAGATGCCAGGCCTAGGTTTTCAAACCTTAAACCTTAGAAGATAGAGAACCTCCATCCAGAAGCATGAAGTGATGCAGAGTCTCCCACACATAGTGCCATTTATGAGAAATGCAAGAGGATTGTTTACTCAACACCCTCTGAATCAAGGTCCTAAGAACACATCTCTACCCATAATCTCCATAAGTCTCTTGTTTGAGAAAATAAAGCTATTTTAAATAAAGGCTCATTCAGCTGTGTATTTAACATGAGTTCATGTTTAAATAACACTCTTGCTTTATTTCTCCATCACAGAAATAAAGGGGCACTTTACAGCAGAATTTTCCATATCAGAACTATTCCCTGTTTAGTTTTACTTCTTAATTCACACCTGACGTATACATGCACACACAGAGGTGGCCCACTTAGGCAGGGGTATAATAGATGCCCCCGAAATCAGTTCCTGAGAAAAGTGCAACTATACATCAGTCTCAGGTCTGCACAGACCACTGTCTCTTCTGGACCTTACCGTAGGAATCCACACTGTTCACTAAATGCTCTTTTCCTTTGTTTGTGTGGATCAATTTCACAAAGATGTATGACTGCTAATGCCCCAATATTTACCATAAATATATTCGTCAAATCTGCTTCAAAATGTACACATAAAGTAGCAAATCTTTTATGAAGATCTGTCAGCATTCCTTAGCACTGTGCTCAGAGCCCAGACCTCTAGGCCTTCAGTAATCCCCATCCCACCCATCAAATGCAAGCGAGGCATCAAGCAGTAGAGCCTCCTCATCTTATGAAGTGTATAGGAAATGCAGAAAGAATCTGATACAGAATTGGTATAGTCTTCAGGATTTGAATGAGGTATACCTGAACATCTACACTAATAGTCTTGCAAAAGTTTGGTGATAAAGGAAACAAAACTACAAGAAAACTAAGCAGATCACCACACCTAAGCACTACAAATGTTTTAGCAAGAAATCACAATATTTGGGACTCAAAATACAGCAGGATTAATAGTTGAAAAGTTGTTAATCATACTAGGATCCCTTTCAAACTATTTCAAATTAATATGTGAGGGATTGATTTTTAAACCCATGTAAGTTCCTAGAGACAACTCAGACTGACTTAATTATAATCAATAACATCTACAGACATAGATGCACCAGCAGAAATGCTGCTGCCCAGAAGCAGAGCATAAAAATCACTCGGTGCTCCCTTATACATAACAGTGATATGACCTTAATAAATATTTCATCCCTTTCAGTGTACAGCCAATCATCAAGACAACAAATTTTAATAGCTACAAAATTATCATAATGACTCTACAAAGAAAATGCCTCCTTTGTGGAAAAGTAAGCTTATTCTAAAGCACACTCCAGGTCAGTGCAGGATGAGAAGTGAGCAGCCTTCCACATACAGATTGATGTCTTGTGAAAGACATTTCATAGAGCACTTCTCTCGCTATAGAACATTAGGAAAGTCATGTGGGAAAAGAAGTAAGTTCTCAAGTACATGAGCATTATCTTTCTAGTGCCAGCAAAGGAAGAGCTCAATGAATACTCTCAGATCGACTGTCTTCAGGGACCAGCCAACATTCATGAGTCAGGGCAGCCTATAGAGGGACACTCCGGTTTCTTTCATGAGGTATAATTACCAGTCACGAGTCCATATCCTAAAACAGTTGCATTGTTCCTTCAATAAGTACATTACCATACACTTACCCACATTTGAGTCCATCTGCTAGTTTTCTCCTCAGTAGCCCAGTGTGGGTGAATCTTCTTGTGGAGGGAAAACGATTATGGAACACGAGACAGGACCTTCAAAGCTCAACTCTAAAATGCACAACTACTAATTTTAGGGAAGGAACTTATATTACATAACCAAGAAATGATGTATCAGGGCCTAGTTTGCACATCATTATGAAGACAAAAGCCAGTTTGGAGGCGCATCCACTGGTTACTATATACTAGATGGAAACATAAGTATTTCCCTTGCAAATAAATCCCCCTACTTTAGTTTTTTCCTCTCACCTATAAATTATGCTTCATTGAACAATGATTGATTACAATTCTCCCATATAGCAGATCTCAAGATTGCCCTATACCTGTTATCCTAAGTAGACTGCTTGACATAACAGACTGGTTGATACATGTTTACCCAATAATTCTAAAAGCATTGTCTAAGATTGGACCTGATAAACATGTTTGCCTTTTCCTCTATATTCTGACCATACAATCATCCCTAATGTTAGCAGAGACTTCATTTACTAGCTGAACCTACCATGTGATTATATGCCAGAACTGTCCATTGTGATGTTTTCTGTGTGTCTGAACACTCACTAGACAGCCAACTCACAGACTCTATAGTTGACACCCTGATGTCTAGCTACAAACCCTGAAGGTGGCCTGGAGTTTGAGTTTTATTAACATTCAGGCCACGATAACTCGAGTTTACAGCTCTGAGAAGAATTGATCAAGGTCAAATTTTAAGAATATATTCTCTCAATTATCTATACTTGGTGGCTTCCTGAATTTGTCAATGATCTTAAAAACAGCTAACGCAATAGTAAGTTACAGAAAGGTCTAAACAGAAACATGACATACGAGAAGTGCTCTCGTCAAACAGGTATGGTTCCCCTTTAGAGCAGTCCTGGCTGTGATCAAGAGTTCTTCAAATTCCATAGCTGTCGAGTTTAATTAGCTAAGTACACACTTGTTTCATGAGCATTCCAACTACATACATGCCTCTAAGCACAGTTCTAATCACTGAAAATGGCCACTTTTGTAAAGCATCTTGGGGGAATTTCTCTGTGGTCTGAGTTAAATGTTCAGCTAAATACAGAAGAGAATCCCTTCCCACAGAGGTTATCAAATGGAAAAACAATTAGAAACAGTATACATTTATTTTACGATGAAATAATTAAAGGCAAGTGTAACTTATCCATGGTCTCAAAAACAAAAGTATGCATAAGGAAATTCTGGTATTAAAATAGCAAAATAGAAAACAGTGAATGCTTTTCCACCTGTAACTTCCCTACTAAAACTGTAAATAAAGGTCGCCAAGAAACACATCTACATAATACCCCCCCCCAAATTTGTTCATTTGGGGCAATAACCTTTCCAATATAATGCAAAACAACTTAGTTTAAAAATGACATTGTGGCTGCTTGTCTCTTTTCTTACCCCGATAATCCTTTTGCTTTATAATGATGAAAAGCTGGAGGGCTTGGATATACCCTGGAGTCTACACAGTCTTCAGGCCCTGCAGTGGACTTTCACATACAATGGGCTGCAGGGCAGACAGTCCTCACCAGCAGTGCAGGAGCCATTAGCAGAACTGCCTACCCCCTCCCTCTGAGACACTGGAAAGACAGACAGCCGCTGCCCAAATTTCCTTGCAGAAACTGCAAATGCATTCTAGCCAATGAAAATTGCATTCTGACCCAGGATAACATGGCATCTACTGTGTAGAGTTTGGACAAGTTTTTACTTCCTGAAAAATAGGGCAAATGAAATCCAGCCATCTCCCCCATCACCCTGCTGAGGACATGTGATGGCCGCCATACAATGGCTGAAGTGTTTGGGGTGTTTTTAATCAAGAGGAAAAGAATGTTAGAACATAAAAATTAGGAAAGTGTCTGGATTCCTGACAGAACTGAACAAATAAAGCAACAATGACTAACCTTCAGATTCACTGTTATACAAGGAAAATAAATCATTGTTTAAACTACTGATAAACTAAGATTTTTCTGTTTCTTGTAGCCAGCAATATTCTTAAGACACAGCTGCAATCATTTAAAATGCTAAACCATTGTATGATTTTCACAAAATTCCTATTTCTAGATTCTTTGGGGCTGAGAAACTATGAACACTGGGCCTAGACTTTCCATATGGCAAGGATGCAGAACACAAAGGGGACTGGAGTGGAATCAGCAATGGGGCAAAGGCTCCCCCATAGCCATGTCCTTCCAGAGGACCAGTGTTGGGTCCCTAACACATACACAGTAGCTCATGGGCCTTTGTAACTCTAGTTACAGGATGTCTGGTGCTCTCTTTTGGTCTCCCCAGGAACCAGGTATGCATCCATAAATGCAGACACTTGAATATATAAAATAAATGTAAGAAATTTAAAATGATATACTGAGCACACACAAAAGGCTGTCTGTCTTTCCAGTGTCTCAGAGGGAGGGGGTAGGCAGTTCTGCTAATGGCTCCTGCACTGCTGGTGAGGACTGTCTGCCCTGCAGCCCATTGTATGTGAAAGTCCACTGCAGGGCCTGAAGACTGTGTAGACTCCAGGGTATATCCAAGCCCTCCAGCTTTTCATCATTATAAAGCAAAAGGATTATCGGGGTAAGAAAAGAGACAAGCAGCCACAATGTCATTTTTAAACTAAGTTGTTTTGCATTATATTGGAAAGGTTATTGCCCCAAATGAACAAATTTGGGGGGGGGTATTATGTAGATGTGTTTCTTGGCGACCTTTATTTACAGTTTTAGTAGGCATCACTATACCCAACAACATATTTTTTGGTTTTGTTCAGCAGAATCCAGATATCCAGCACAGTCATGCCTGGATGTACACATGTGTTTTCTTTCTCTGATTCTTGGTTTTTCAGCTGGCACACTGGTTCTGGTTTTTCATCCACACAGAGAAGGAAGAGACCATACCATCAAAGGAAGACACAGTCATAGTTGGGATCAAGGATAATATCACAGTGGTAATAATGACAGCAACCACTATTCTTTGTGACTGAAAATCTAGGCAGCGAAATAAATAAATGCCTTGCAAATGCTATGCCACCAAATGCTCTCCTAAAAACTAACTGGTAGAGATAGGTCTTGGTTTTAAAAATAAAGTAAGTCTCAGCTCAGGGTGTAGCTCAGTGGAGAATGTTTGTCTGGCATTTAAAAGACTCTGAGTTTCATCCCCCAACAACAAGTAAATGAATAATAAACAAATAAATAAATAGGTCTATCTTGGGGTAAGGAAATATAGCTAGAATTACATAGTAATAGTTAGATAATTTGACTCTATGACTACAAAACACATAAATCTTAATCACAAAAATACTGCTTCTTATGACTAAAAGTACCTGATTTTTTTAAAAAAATTTTCATAAGGTAGCTCAGATTGTACATCTCACTCCTATGTAACTACATGCTAACATAAATATTAGGTCAAATATTTGATTTTTAATGCATATTAATGTAAGTCTGGATTCCAGTATAGGATTTTTTTTTAAAGGCACTTCCTTCTTAAGTGTAACTGACCTGATACAGTAAATTCTTGAGATTCAAAAGTGACTCATTTCCAAAGCTCCACACATTAGCAGCTGGTATTATTCAATCTGAGATTTAAATTTATAATGTACTCTTGATAATGTACTCGCAATACGTTTTTCACTTCTCTATCTCTTCAATGACACAAGATAAAAGATCTTTAGGGTATAAATATTTTATATAAACTTTCACTCTGTTTTTCTTTAGCCATTTGCAAACACCAGACATCATGCAAAAAAAAAAAATAATAAAGGTTGAGAGAGTTATGGATTGTGTCAGGGGAGGGTGCAGCTAAGAACTCTGCTCTGATGTGGCAGCAGACTCTACAGCCACCTAATACAGCCTATTGACTAACCCCATCATAATGGGGTCTGATTGGAAGTACTGTTTTGTTTGAGGTGGACAGTAGACAGGAAGTGAATAAATCACCATCATCTTTTGTGACAACCTACATTTGTACAGGACATTGTTGGTGGCATTGGGACCTGTGCTGGGTTACCTCCCAGAAGTGTAGGGTTGCAGCCACCCCTGAAACCCTGGTGGCTATGGAAGATTTCAGAGGGCCTGGACCAACTCTTCGCATTTGAAAAAACATGGAGAGTTTAACCACCCAGCTGCTTCACAGACCTCTAAATTGTCCTTACAGATTCCTCCAGGTCTTGCTCCATGAAATGTGGTCTGGGTGCCCTGAAGTCCCTAGTTTACTCCAGAAGCAAGTCTCCAGCCCCAGGCATCAATGTATCAAAGGCTGTATAGAACAAGGCTTCCAGAGATTTCCTTGTTCCAGTAACTTTTCTTCCAACTGAGCCATCTCTGGGAGAAAGAACAGGAAGCCCAAAACTCACAGAGATCCAGACCTCTACATCTTTGTAACATATACAGCTTCTCCACAAACAAGGTTCTGAACAAGACATCATATCTATGAATGATTTGAAACACTCGATAAAATCACTTATAAGGGCTTTCACAAATGCGGGTCTCTATGACTATAAATTTACAAAGCTGCTTACAATTGCTACTTTAACAATGACTTACTTTTTGTATGAACTTGATTTGGAGAGAAATCTCCTGTAATTTGTTACTAAGATTCTTGCATGCAGAAACAAATTTAATCTTTTCCCTACCATACCACTAAGGACACAAAAATGCTATCAAGTATCCCAGTGCAGCGAGCACTCAAACTATTTAAGAATATAAGTATACGGGATATGTGCACAAAAATATATGCATATATATACACACATAAAGAGACAGAGAGAGAGAGAGATTCTCAAGCTAAGAACCAATCTCAGCTGCTCTGACAGTGTGCCCATGTTCTCCTGCCTTCAGCTACTAGCTAACACATCTCTCTTGTTTGTACCTTCCAAACTAAGGTAATTGTCCACTCTAACTTCATGTGCTGCTCTGGAATGAAAATTCAAAGTTCCATCTAGAAGACATTCTAGGCTTTAAGGGTTTCTCTGTGCTTGCAATTGATCAAACTTAGTCAGATAAGTAAAGATTGACTCTGCTTTTATTCATTTTTTGTAAATATATAAAGTAGTGTTTAGATGTATTTCTGAATGTAAAACCAAAATTGTGATTCATGAAGTGTATTTGCAAAGGGCTACGAGGAAAACGTGCATTTTACTTTCTCGGCCTTCATGTCCACCAATGGAAATAGATTAAGATAGTCTGTGAAAGCATTTGAAAACTCTGAGGAATGTGAGCTGGTGCTGCAGCCGCCAGGAAACAGGAGGTTGATGAGAAAGATGGTGGAGAATCTCCTCCATCTGGATGGTCATATGTGTGGGCTACTGAGACAGCCTCAAAGCAGAGAAACGCCAAAAAAAAGCGTGTCAAATTAAGTGTAGTCAAAGTTTCAGAGAAGTGGGTCTTAGCTCCTGCCTGCAAGTTTAGTTCTTCCTGCCAAGCAGGGACACACCTGGAGAGTGCTTGGCTCCTGGGACTGTGGTCTTGAGTGCTTGAGGCAAGAGAGTCTATAGGTCATATAGGCACACCCTAGGAGATGCAAAGTCTGATGGCACTGCAGCATGATTCTGGAAATGTAGCTTGGGTCAAATCCCTGCAAATACTCCTTACAAAGCATAATGCTGGGCTCCTCCTACCTCCCATTGCCCTTCCATACCTGGGAAGAGGCTGGGGACTTATACCTCCAGAAAATTTCCAAATGCCAAAGCTGTTGCCCTTGCCATGACACTGTGAGAACTGCCACCTGAGGTCATGAACTCACATCAGGGATGAGACAAGAGGGAACCAGGGACATAATGAAATGACTAAAAGCATAAATGTCCTACTGAGAAGAGTTCTAGACTCTTTTTCTTGCTCCCAGCTTTGAATATGTCAATAGCAGAACAGCTCACACAGACTTGAAGGATAGTATCCAAGGAATGTCTTCATCTACAGAGTCCCTTGCTACCATGAACTTTCACGGCACTTTAAGATTTCATCTACCTTGCCTAGTTTTATTCTCCTAACTACCTGATGTAGGCAGAGCAAAGAGGTGATCAACATTTCCACTTCAGAGATTAGAAAACAAGCAAACAACCAAAACACAAAAACAAACACAACCCCACAGGCAAAGGAACAAAGATAGGTAAGTGTCAGAATAGTCTTTTAATGAGCTGGGGAGAAATGCTGTTTCTCAGTCCCCTCAGCAGGCTTCACAATCAGCCAGTAGCTGGCAGGCCTGGAAAGCATGTGATCTACCTCCAAGGTCAACCTTTGCTTCCCTCTCTTTTTCTCACACTTGCTGAGACCACCACCTAACCACATATTTTGATTTGTCTTGCACCATGACAACTGAGAAGTTAACTCACACAGATAAGGACCCTTACAAAGTTTTGTCCTTAAGAGCGTTATTCTAGGTTACCTTTAGGGCCAGTCTTGGTAACTCTGTAGCCATTTTCTTGACTAATGCTTATAGCCCTATGAGCTATTCCTCTGAGAGGAAGATGGAAAAAACAAGACAGTGATCAATGGATTCAATTAGTTACAGTATAATTCTAGCAAGATGAGAAAGATCAGACACAAGGTAACTACTTCAGGGTGGCTAGGAAGTTCAGGCAGGCAGTGAACAGATGCTCCAAAGACACCTGGGCAAACAACCACAATAAACCCGCAGCTCACAACCAAAGTATTTAAACAGTGTTGCAATGTTCGGGCAGGAAAAAAATTGCACTTCTTCACACACAGGAAGTCTTGTACAGACCAAATTCTCTAATGAACCCCTCACTACACGTCAACCAAAGATTAACTCCATGGTTACTGTAAGCTTTGAAACCTGGGTACAGATTTTTTTTTTTCCCCTGCAATTTTTCAAATCAATTAGATTCTTTGTTAGACAGGAACCAGAATGCAGATGCGGTGTACTTGTGAAAAGCACATTAATTCGACAAGATGCAATGTAAATTCAAAGTATTTCTTTTCAAATATATTAATCCAAGGCAGTTAAAATAGTAAATACAAAACAAATACATGAGGCTTTAGGATGTTTGTTGCTTTGAGTAATTTCACAACTGTTTTGTGCAAATACATGATTAGCTAATCAGGGTAAAACTCCAATCATTAAAATTAATGCTCAAGACATAGCAACAATTACTTCTAACATCCGAGTAGACCAGCCTATTAAGTAGAGCCTCTGGAATGCAAACTTTTTTTTTTCAAAGAAAAGTGAGTTTCTATTAAAATAAAAGATATTCTTCTACTTTAAAAATAATGTGGTTGGGCTGAAGGGTGTTACTCGGACAGTATACTTGCCCAGGATTCCGTGGTGCACACTAGCACCACAATAATAACAATAATGTGGTTAATTAATAAAGCTGATAAGTGATTAACAGAATCCACACTCTTGATCTTCTATTCTGAAAGATGAGAAGGCTTTTCTGCCATGAACCTGTAGTCTCATTGCTCACAAAAGATCAGCTCTGATGGATGGTGATCCCCCTGCCCCAGCTGAGCTAATCTGGCCCAGACACATCTTTAATTTTCCTTGTATTTCTTTGAAAGATACACAAAGCTGTTAGCGGTTTATCCCTCTGAAACCTGGGGATTCATGTAAATAACTTTTAACATGGTATCTTGGAGAACAATTTATAGAGCACTGTGGCATAATGCAATTCAAAGTTGTGCTTGATTTAAAATGTTTAAAGTCCAACCACAGTGTCAGCCTGCCCAGAGAAATCGCTTACAAAGTTTCACACTCTGCCGGGTTAAGAGACAGTGGGTATTAATCCTATGGCTTCTCCACCAAGCTTCCTTTTTGTGGTCAGCAGAGAGGCTATGTGGTTGGTCTGAAGGAGTCCAAAGTCTTTTTTCTGTGTTAAAACAAGGGAAAGTGGGCCGCTGAGAGAGTGAAAGAAAAACCACAGCCAGCTCACTCTGCTGTAGCTTTCCCCTTAAATGTGGCCTGGAGCTATTCTGCTTTCCAAAAAAAGGTTTAATTTAAACCATACACAGGGCTGCAGGCTGCCACGTTTCCAAACTCAACATTCCTCTCAAATCTGTGCTCTTCAGAACCCTCGTACTTTCTCTCCAGTGCCACTCAGACATGCTTTAATAAATAAAATATCACTGCCCATCCATTACTTAATTTGATAATAATATGCCCTTTCCCCTTCCTCTATTGACATTTTTCTAAGTGCTTATTCAAGTGTGCTGAACTGCTGTAAACATCACCTGTAAAATCCAGTTGTGTTCTCTTTGGGGAAGCAGAAGAAAGGCAAAAAGAAGCAAGAATGGGGGTGGGGGTAAAGGGGGATTCAGGGACATTAGCAAGCAGCCCAGAGCCTAAGAAAACCACCATGATGTGAAGCGACCATAGGGGTTGCAAACGGCTTATTGTATTTATGTTTAGAAAAGAAAAACCAACCTGTTTGCTTATTCCTTTGACGTCAGAAGCTATGCTGTCACTCCAAACACCACCAGGAGAGATAACAGTCCCCAGCACTGAGCAACACAACAGCCACATGCCCAACACAAGTCACGGTGCGATCAGTGTGGCTGATCATCACGCTGACCAGAGTGAACAGAATGAATACTCCACAGCTGGGGAGCTTTAATTTTTTGCCTCAGTGTATTCACTTGTATGTTCATTAAGAACTCCAGCCCCAGCAGGCAGCCCAGCACAAGTTTTTCTATGTGAGCTGCCATGCTCTATTATACATGACACTTGTCAATTAAAGAGGAAACCCTTTTAAAGCAAACTGAAGTTAAGCTGGTACTTTCTTCAACATCTGATTTACCGCTGCTGTTATCGTCCAAAAGGAAGTTTGTTTTAGAACAATGATAGCAGCAGTAATCCTCCCATTTTAGTAGTGAGGGATTTAAACACATTCAGGACACTGGGGACCAGTGAAAAGGCTCCTTTCAGTAGAACTATGTATTTTTCAGTGGCCAAAGGAAGGTCTCACTGATGGGATAACTGCCAAGAGTGGACAATGTTTTAGCCTAACAGTTAAGAGAATATCATTTTAAACTACCTGGTATAATACAAATGTGGCACAATAGATCAATGCAATGAATCCTCTGTAGTCTGTAAAATGCTCTCCCAAATAATGGAATCCATTAATAATGATTACAGCTCCAATGCTGTTGCCACAAAAGTAATGCCCAGTGCTACATCTCAACGGTCTCTAATAAACACACACAAGTCCCGCAAAAGGAACAAAATCATAACACAGCAACTGAGTACAGATTCCAGCAAGAACATAAATTATAAAGTCATTATGTGGGCTAGTCTCTACTCAAACCTGATTTTTTTTTTCCTGGCAAAATACATTTCCCTATCTGTAAAACGGCGCTTAAAACAGTTGATCTCTCAGAATCTTTCCAGCTCTGGTTCCTCCAGGGTTTATAATTTTTGCAAATGTTATGATTCTTAATGGAGTCACTTTAATTTTAATAAATTAATTCATTTGTTTGTTTATTGTTTACTAGGTTGTATGTGTATGCATGTGCATTTAGGGAGGCCATGGCATGTGTGTGGGAGTCAGAGGACACATTTTAAGGAAACTGTTCTTTCCTTCCACCATGTAGGACCTGGGGATTGAACCAGGGTCATTAGGCTTGACAGCAAGTGCCTTTATCTGCTGCACCATCTTGCCAGCCCAGTAGTCACATTCATAGTTTCACCAGCATGCAATCAATAATGAAGGGTGTCAGCGTGGTCCATGAGATTTCTGCTGTGAGACTTTAACTGAGATTGATCTGGAAAAAGAAAACTTAAGAGAAACAATTTTATCTTCACATTAGGTTTCCATTTTAGACAGTTTGTTTCCAGAATAAACATTGATAGCAATACATTTGGGACATTCAATGTCAAACAAACAAGTACAAGAACACAACCTCCTGGAGACATGGATGAGTGACTCAACAAGTATGCAGAGTCTTCAGGAGATAAGTGGTTATATTCTAAAAAAAAAGTCTCCCTGAGGATGGCAGTACAAACACACACATAGTCCCAGCTACTAGGGAGGCTGAGGCAGGAGGATTGCTTGAATTCAGGGATTCTGGGCTGTAGTGTGCTATATGGATCTGACATCTGCAGTTTGGTATCAATGTGCTAACATCTCAGGGGCAGTGAGTCACCTGTTTGCCTAAGATGAGGTGAACTTGTCGAGATCAGAAAATAAAATCCTTGAAGCTAAGAAATATAATTTAATTGCATTCTAGCTAAATGATGATGAATAGTCATTGTTTATTCTGTGGCCTACATGTTCAAAAGCCCTTTGTGTGACTCACTCTCCTTTATTCCTCATGGCAAATTATTATCCCCATTTTATAGGCAAGGAAATAAAGGCTTATGTCAAGTCTCTTCTCAATATTGTCAGAACTGATCGACAGGGAAGTCATAAAGAAAATCTAAGCCAGTCCAATCCCAGAGCCTAAATTATGCACACACCTGACCTGCCATCTTGAAAAGCCCTTGCTTTCCTGTGATTTAAGCATGGTAGGTAAAGTCTCAAGCTAAAGGTATTTTATAGGCAGATTACTTCCATTATACAGACCTTTAGCCTGCTGTGTTTAAATGTATCTATTTAAATCCTAAAGTTAAAATATTCATAAGTAACCTAAGTTCAACAGATTGAGTTGAAAGAAAGGATCAAGTATCAAATTAACTCCCAATCCTGTAGAACAGTGGTTCTCAACCTTCCTGATGCTGCGCACCTTTAAAACAATTCTGCACGTTGTGGTTACTTCATAGCTATAATTTTGCTACTGCTATGAATCTGAATGCTAATGTCTGTGTTTTCTCGTGGTCTTAGATGACCCTGCAAAGGGGTGGAGATCCATAGGTTGAGAACTACTGCTTCAGAGTAAATCTCCCGAAATGCTCTTTACTATTGAAAGAATCTGAGGCTAGCAGGCTTCTGGGTAAACTTGTATCAGAGAGTCCCTATCATCTCACTGCATTGAGATCCAGGTTGTAGAGCAGCCCACCAGGGAGGGAAGGTTACAAGCATTTAAGGGGCATGTGTAGACAGACAAGAGTCCCAACAACAACTGAAAGAATAAGCAAAGCACTCATGGAGAGGCCTCCAACCACCACATGCCTAAAAAGTCAGCAAGATCTGGCTTCTATTTTTAGCATGTCAAAACCTCAAACAAGACCTCCACACTGACCCATCAAACAGCCACACAAGCTAAACTGTCAACCAACTAGTCATACAAAACCAATTTACCTTCCCTACAATGGTCCAGTGCATTCAGCTTTACATACTTATTTACTTTAAAACAGAGAAAACATATTAATCATCCCTTGTTGTTTATCTGGGCCACAGAATATAGAACAAAACACAACAAACAGCTGTGGTTCTTGAGGTTGACAGGATTGGAAAGAGGGAGTTAAGGCGACAGCCAGAGGCACCACTAGCTAACCCGAATGTCAGACTTCGAGCCCTAGTAACAAAAGATCACGTTATAAGAAAACACCACAACAAATCATAAGTGCTTGGAGACGGTGTAGGTGAGATAAAGAAGGCAGCTGGTACACTGTAGTTAACAGGGAAGGGTGCGGTTACTGCAAGCACCATGGACATGTTTGATTCAAATGTTTGAACGCACTATTCTAGCAGTATTCAAGCCCCAGAACACAGGTTGCCAGTGCTGAACATATACTATGTATTTCATTTGCCAGGAAACTTGTCCTCAGAGATTGAAGAGAGTCACCTAAATTTGTGAACCCTACCTTCAAGGGCAGTGTCAACATAGGAAAGCAAGTCTCCTGAGGGCCATTCACTGAACAAACCTAGGGCTCACACTGAGTGGGGTTAGGTAAAAGAGAGGCTGGGGAGATCAGTGGCATAGGATCCCAGCCCCCTCTCTCTCCACAGTTATACACACAGGCCAGGGAAGGCACATCCAGACACAGCAGGCACGGAGAACTGAGGTCAGCAGAAGCCAGTCCAGGGCACGTGGTGCCCACTCTTTTACAGGGTTAACCTTTGTATGGAGGTAATTCTATGATGGTGTCTCTAGAGTTTACCTTTTCTATCTTCAAAGAAACACATTCCACAAGAAGAAAAGGGGTGTCTCATCATGGTACTCTTAGAAAGTCTTAGCTTGAGAAAAAAAAAAAAACTTTAAAGCCCAGCTATAAATCTTCCAAAATGAGAATTTGTAATAGAAATACAGAGAGAGCTTTAATTATGCAGCACTGTGGGCTTTGTCTAATAAAGCCCACATATTTGCAGCTTATGTCACTATGCATAGGATGCCTCAGAAGGATCTTATTTGCCTGTGTGTGTGTCTGAATCAATGAGCTGAAGTTTTACACAAGGGAAGGAAGTGCAGAGAACACTGCTTAGAGAGGCAGGGATTTACCTCCTGGGGCTCCAGGCAGTGAATGATGGCTCTGACTCCTCCAGTTTGTATAAAAGGTTGAAGTTCAGTCTGGCGCAGGGCAGCATTCCACAAGACCCGCTGCCTCTATGGGCAGGCGATTAATCTCATGATCGATAGACCATATGATTAGGCACTAATAGCTGATAGGAGGAGAGAATAAACAACCATAAATTTGCTTTGTACCCAGCAATCCAACTGTAAGCAGGGCCATTTAATGGCCACATTGGGTCATGTTACCTAAGGGCCCATATGGAATGAAAAATGGAAGACAAAAGCATTTTAAAAGATCTTCAATTGTCACAGGTGTGTGAGTGGGAGGGCGTCTGGACAGGCTCTATTAGTGCAGTATTCTTTGGTGCCAGGTGCCCAAAGCTTCCACATTTGGAGTGAAGAGGGCAGATGCAGAAGGAGTGACAGAAGTGTGTTTATAAACAGCATCCTCAGCTGCCCTCAGTACAGTGTATGTGGTGCTGGGTGGCCCAGCTCAAACCCGGCAGCCACTGGAACCTGTGTCCATCATGGACTGAGTGTGTGCTCTGTGGCAAAAGCAGTGGCTGGACTCTGTAATTCCCTCTTTGCATGCAGATCACTGCTCTGCACTCCAGAGCTGTTTCTCAGCATGCCGTGAGCTTCCAGTGTTGGGAATCGTTATGCGACATAGAAACTGTGATCCAAGAGGTCATAAATCTCACTCTTTCTTCTCTCCTTTTCCCTGGCTTCTTCCCTTTCTAAGACTCTGACCTCCTCCATCAGGCCCTTGAAAGGAACGCAATCAATCACTCCTAGACTAAAATGAAAACCTGAGCTCTCTCTGCACACTGGATGCTTTTCCCTGCACGTGATAAAAATCGGGAAAATCTCTGAAATGACAAGTCCCCCTCGTATGTGTCTCCCTTTCCACCAATCCAGAGCCTGGAAGCAAAAAGCCCTCAAGCTCTTGTTATCAATGACCGGGAAACAGGAAAGGAAGACACTTTGTTAAGCCAAAAGGAATGTGCTAGAGAAAGTACCAGATAAAGAAGAATTTGAAGCAGTCTTGCTCTGTTCTCAGCCCTACAGCAGAGCACACCAACTTCTCTCTGTTCTTTGAAAACTATCTGGGAAATAACCCACCCCCCACTTCAGAGCATCTCCCAGCCCCCTCTCCATCCCTCCCTCCTCAGGCCTGCCAGCTTGGCCTTTGTGACTTCCCAAGCCTTGAGGGAACAACTGTTTCCAGGGTTTCCCTTTAGGCTAATTGTTCAACCCTGCCCATGACTCTGGAGCCTGCAGGAGAAAGCAGGCTCTTCAGATGCCCTAGGGGAGACTGGGGGGTGGGGGAGGCTTGCTGTTGGAAATTCATTCCTTGTTCATTAACAACTTCAAAGAAGCCTAGTGTAATAAGCAGTTACTACAGCCGAGTGAGATGAGAATTCTAAAATTTTGCAGGCAAAATTCCCCTCTCTTTTCCCATTTATTCAAAACACTCCTGCTCATCAGAAGTTTTGAGTTGAAAGACATTTAGCCAGGTGTGTTGGGTCACAAAAGGATGCCACCAAACGTCAAACATGAGGCATATTCCAAAGTCCGGGCACTGCTCTGCTAACATATCTGGGAGCAACAAAACCAGTTAGTACAAGGCCACTGCACTAACTGAACCCAAACGGGGCCACTGCACTAAATCCCAATGAGAAGGAAGAGTTCAGCTGGATCTAAGCAACTACATGGCCAATGAAGCCTTTCAGTCTGCTGTGCTGGTCCAGAGGGTCAGGGGCAGAATTCAGACACAAAGGGATTGATGGGAAACATAGGGCCCGGAAAGCAGAGGCTGAGCTCTGGGAGCAGGACGTACTAGTCAAGGCTCCATGCTATATCACCCTGACCCTAGCATTCACATGGCTCAAGGGCTTTCCAGCAACTAGTATCAATTTCTGGCCATCTCTGAAATACTCAGAACATGGGGAGTAGACTCTCAATTCCCTTTGTACCCTGGGCTACTTCTCCCCAGGGGAAAGGAGATCTTTGCCTTTGAAGATGTATGGAGGAATCTAGATCTATGCAGATATGCTGCCTGACCTTTGGTGGTTACCTGAAAGCTGCCGGCTCCTGTGACAATATCATTACAATAATGATGTAACAATAACTACTGAATGTTTTACATCAGATAGAGAACGGGCACATGCAAAATCATTTCTAATTTTCCAACTACCCAAAAAAATCTAGCATTATATTCCCCTCTCCCACTTCACCTATGAGAAAACTGAAATGAGGAAGATAAGTTAACAACCCAGAGTCACACTGCCATCACCACCAGCAGAATGAAAAACTGACCCAATCTATTTTGAAGAAAGGGGTGGTGGGTGTCTGGTTAGATGTTGGTAATCCAATAGATTAGAAACATGTTTTAGAAGCAGAGAAAAAAAAACACAGGGATATTAAGGGGGAAACAAAAGTTTAAAAAATGATGTGTTAATGTTAGATGGTAAAAGGTGGAGGTATTGATAAGGTTCTCGGGAAAGCAGGACTGGACTTTTTAAGGGCTTTGCAACAGTGACTATTCATTCATTTCATAAACATTGACAAGTGCCTAATGCAAGATACTTCGTGCCTCAGGACACTTGCTACCATCCCTACTCAATCCTGAGCTGTAGCTGGTGAACATTCAATATGCAATGAAAACTAAAATGCAAAGAACTCTGTTGCTTTTGTTAATCAACCAACTCAAATGTACTGGTGCTGGCTCTTTATGAACATTAGTTATCTCACTGGGATAATGCTGGGCTTCTGCCCACTTATCAGTTATCAACCGCTACACACACAGACACAACCCTGTATTCTCCCATTTCACCAACTTGAATCCTCAAGTGAAGGTCATTTCTTAATCCAACTGAAGTTTCAGGACACAGACTTCAGTGTGGGTAGGACTATGAAAACTCACACGGTACCAATAAGCAACACTAGTCAAAAACTGAATGAAAATTACATGTATTCCAACAACAGCTCAAACAACATAGACAGCTCAAGGTCTATTTCCACAAGAGGTGGGAAATGAGCCTGAGGGTATAGAAGAAGCTCAAAACAACCATTTTGCTGTAACAACCAAGAAAGATTCTCAGCAAGTATGTGGTATGTGTTCTATGTGTAGGTACACACACACACACACACACACACACACACACACACACACACACACCATGATATCTCAACACCACAACCCTCTCCATCACAACATCCCTAATATTTTCAGACCACAGAATATCTTCTTTGATGACTGAAAATGAATTTTGAGACTTTAAGAATTTACGAAGGTATTCACTTTGACTCCCATCAGGTCCAAATATTTGGGATCTATCTGTTTTATGGTGAGTTTATGACACTCCTCAGGCAAGACTGGTTCAGATCTTCAGAACTATATTCCCTTGGAAAGAGCCTTCCTAATATGCACTGACTCACAGCTCTGTGGGTGTATGGACAAGGTAAAATTCAACTTGGGCAAGCCACAGGCTGTCAGTCCATCTGGATCCCAGCAGAGCACACTCAAGGAGCTTTCAACTTCAAGGAAATATTGTTGGGGGAAATCAAGTAAAAACACATACAACTATCCAGAATAAAACTTCAGAGAACTCAGCAGGAAACCTTTAACCAAGTGTCCTCCCTGTGCCCACAGAAGCAGCCTCTTCCAGTAAAGAGTTTACCACTTAATAGGGGGCACTGGGAATCTTTACAACAGAAAATACAGACTCAAAAATTGGGTGCATCAAAAATAACCCCCGGAGACTCAGGGAGACATCGGGGAAAGGAGGGTTTCTAGCTAAGCCTTGGGAAACAAAACAGAGCCATTAAGGACGCTGTCAAGCAGTTACACTACATGAGTAATCTCAGCCAAAACTGCAAAGTTGGATCTTTAGAGTGTCTCTACTGGGCTTGGTTTTGTGTAATGAGAAAAACTCAGCAACAAAAATTGATCCTTGGTGGCTGAGTTCAAAGTCACTAGAACTGATAACCTGGCATGGTTGGCTAAGTAATATCCCCCACAATGTCCATGTGCTAATAACCAGAACCTGTGAATACTACAAAAGGAACTCTGCAGAAGTGGTTGAATGAATCTAGATGTATCAAAGGACATGGGGGGGGGGATGCTCCCAGGAACCAGCCCCACATCACTTTGATCTCAACCCAGTGAGATGGTTTTGAGATTTCCTACCTTCAGAAGTATAAGAGAATGCATCTGCATTGTTTTAAATCACCAAGTTTGTGTTGATTTCTTACAACAGGAAACTAAAAGCTGAGTTAAATCAGCAGTGGCCTGACAACCGCCCCAACCCAGTCCAGGCACTAGGGTATGACAGAGAAGAAAAACAATGTGGTAGCTTTCATTAACGCAGAGCTCAACTTCATAACACAACATTTAAAAACAAGCCACAAGTGACCCAGATGGATTATATAATCAAGACTGAGCAGTCTCCTTTAGTGCAAGGAATTTGTCCTGGAGGCCAATATTCAAAACTACTCCAGGCTCAGCTTCCTGGTAACTATGCACCAGGCAGGCAAAGATTTGTGTCTTCTTTCTTCATCTCTGTATCTTCAGTACCGAGATTAATGCCCACTCCATAGTAAGGACTCTATGCAATACTCTTAAGTGAATCAACAACTGTCTGAAGATTAAACTTACATAATCTATTTCTGGATGATCATTTAGTCACCCAGTGGCTAAGGTATCTTCCAAAAGACTGACTGACAGACTGTCAAGACTCCACAGAAACTTCCTGCTCACATGTGCACTGATGGTTCAAGTCACTGATGGAAACATGTAATAAAAATGGCAGAACAAATATTCAGAGACGGAAAGCAAGATTGTGTTATAGGACATAGTGTTAGATCATACAGTGCTTGAGGGAAGCATTAATTTCCTTGAGGATCTTTCTCCCTGACTTAGTGCTGAAATGGCACAAAACAGAGATTTGCCTGTCTCAGATTTACTACTAATGCCACGAGCATCCCAAGAATAAAATATCTGCAGGCAGGTCTTGGTAGAATGAACCTTTGTGGGAATCTGAGAGAGTCCAAAGATAAAGGCTACAAAGAAGACCACTCTCCTACTTAGACAGACAATGAAGTGACAGAGGCATGTAAACTGAGGCAGGTCAGGACCCTTTCCGGAGATCCCTGATGGTGAGACCTATCATCCCAGCTTCTCCCAAAGGTGAACCCAGGGATGAATTAATTAAACACGACCCCTTCTCTCAAAGAAGACTCCCTGAGAATCTCCCCCCCCCCCGTCACACCCCTGCATCCTAGTCTAATGGCTAGAGCCTACAGAATGGAACACAGTATAAGTCAGAGTTACATGATTATCAGGATAATTTTTACAATGAAGAAACTAAGGCTTGGACTAAGGTTTGGCAGCTGTCAGACGTGTGAATAGAGCCTGGCAAAGTTAAGAACCTAAATGTAGGTTCATGTGACTGCCAGATCCATATCCTAGTACACAAATGTCCAAGCACCTCTGGCCCACGAATGCAGACATCTGAGCTCTGCCCATCACTAAATGCTGTCCTTCAGTAAGAATCTGGTGTAGGTATTCCCAATGGATACATGTGTGCTCAAAAGTAAAGACTTCTGAGCTTTCCTTTTAACACACAGCAAAATCACTTGAACTGAAGGACGTGCTTCACTCAGGCCTTCTCCACTCCTCTACTATCCAACTCTGGGCTTGGGATGAGGGGATTACATTTCTAAGAAGTGTGCACGGGATGTTGCTGTGCAGTAAGGCTGGCCCCATGCTGTAATAACCACTGACCTACAAATCTGGTGTACAGTCTCCAAATCTAGAAGAATCTACTTGGCAAATAACAGGTCTTCAGGCCAGGTGTTGGTAGCGCACACTTTTAGTCCCAGCACTCGGGAGGCAGAGACAGACGGATCTCTGTGAGTTCGAGGCCAGCCTGGTCTACAGGGCTAGTTCCAGGACAGCCTCCAAAACAATACAGTGAAACCCTGTTTCAAAATAACCAAAACATAAAAATAACAGGTCTTCAGACAATATTTATTTACGGAATTAACCTACTTTATATTAGAAAAACTAACCAACTATACTTGAATTGTATATAAACTAAGTATAAATAGAGTCTGTCTGTACTATGGTGTCATATCCCCTGAAATACGAGGTTGAGCATCTTAATGAGCATGGTAGGTAGCTAGCATCCCCTCTGCTTTGTTGGTGGTATGCCAGTATGGATGCTGTGATCCCAGCGTCTCTGGCCACAGTGACAGGGGAGAACACTGTCAGTGCTTTCTGCCCTCTATCTCCACACTGTACACAGCTTCTCTACAGCCAGTTATCCTGCACAAGTGCCTAAACTCAAGAGGCTTAATTTTCTCACTTGTACACCGAATTCTTGAGACTATCAGAAGTAATATATAAGGAGCATATATTACCTGTTCCTGAAACACCAATAAAAACTATTAACTAGTAGCTTATTATTAATCTAATCACAAATATGTGTTTGTCAGGGTGATCATAGAAATCCTAAACTTTGGTAGTTGATTACTCAAGGATAATTAGCCAACACTGCCTGGAAATGCCATTGACTTTGCGGGACATGGGTGGTTCTGAGTTACAATCAGAACTAAACAGGTTTCTTAAAATCTCCTCCCTATGTTCCTTGCCACCACAAAGGTCTTGTTCTAAAAATATTATTGAGAAGCAGCCCAAAAAAGCATTCTAGAAGAATGCAGGGCAAGAAGCAACAAGAGTCATCTAAAAAAGAGAAGCCAGGTGTTCCTTCTGGCTGAAGAAGAATGAAGAGGGTTGAGTCAATGATTCTACTCGAGCCAGTCACCCACAAGTGGATCTGCAGTCCTCTATGAGTGTATCAGATGAGAAACTGCACTGTCCGCAAGCTATGGCAAAAAGGCTCCGACCCAGCATCTCTCTGTGGGTCCTAATTCAGGCCCAGACATGTGTATGAGCCACATGCCTGTCTGTTGGTCTTGTGCCTTCCTACCTCTTTAGCTGAAAACTGTAGGCACATGTCTTGTAGAATACCCCAGTGTTGAGAAAACTCACACTTGGAGAGAAACTCCAAAGCAGAAGTAACCTTTACAATTCATATGCCTATGTTCATTCATAATACACAAGACTTAGAAAGGTACCCATGTGGACTCTTGGGAACAGGAAAATCCTAAAACCATAGTTTACTATTTTCAAAGGAGGTTCAATATGGGCAGAAATCAAGAATACTGTTCCTCAGTCTAAGTTTATATCCTGAAATATGCTTCTTGTAAGAAATAATTTTAAAATGTGGAATCTAAAATTAAGCAAAAATAACATACAGTATGTTCAGCTTTGAAATTTGCCGGGACTCAGCCAAGTTTACCATAAACAGAAGGCAGAATTGTCTATTTTTAACTTTTCAGCCCTTGGGTGATTAAAATTTTGAGCCATAATAAACAACATTTTTCTTCTTTGCAGCATAATTTCTCATTTGAAATTGCAGTAGCTTTAGTTGTTCAGGAGATGTGGATTGAGCACTTCATGTTTTAAAATCCTTTCTCAAAAGGAACTTTCTTGTAAAGACTAAACCCATGCATTCACATGCCAAAAGCACAAACAAGATAGAAAAGAACAGAATAGACCTTGCAAGAATTCCAAACTGAACTGCCTTCCTTCTTGGTTTTAACTGCTTAGCAGTTAGACCTTTGCTCAGTGGCCAGTTATTAGCAGAACCCACCATTCACCTCTATTAGTGAATTTGCCAAAGACCTTAGTATCACCCAGCAGATTATTTGACATATTTGCACACCTATCATGTCAGCAGAAAGTGTATCATCCCATCAGAAATAATAGTTGCATCTGCAATAAACCCATAGCCTTTGACAGACCAGATAATTACATCAGTTCGCTACCATCTCCTGTGCATGATCCCTGTGCTAATGAAACTATTTTGGTGTGAAAATGAAACAGGTCAAGACAAGTAGATCAGGAAACAGAAGAGAGTCAGGGTCGCAGAGAATGTCAATGTGCTGAGTCACACACAACTTAACCTCAGCCTGAAAAGAGGATGTAAAATTGTTCCCTCTGCGGTAAGGGTAGTATTCTTTGCCTTTGGCATTTCTTGGTGCTAACTATTCAGAACTCCTCCAAAATGATCAGGTTCAACAGATGTGTTGTCCTCCTGTGTGTTATTTGCAAAGGAGCTACTGGAAATAAACCACAGACAAGGCGTAGGTGATAACTTTGTATGTACTTTCTTTTTTCCCTAAGGGAAATGGACCAAAGACACCTCCATTTCTCATTCGGAGGGCAGGGTGAGGAATAAGAGCAGCTCTTGTTTTCAAACATAGGAGGGTGAGCAGATGTGTCAGAAAAACAGATGTGTAAGTTGTCAGCTCCGGTGCTTGGGGCACACTGTCTGTGTTTTCTTTCTTCGTGCTAATTGGGAGTTTAAGGCTCCAGGGACAAATCTTTGTAGAGTCCCAGAGACTGTGTATCTCCCCTGACCCTTGATTTTGAGCTTGCTCCTGAAGTCAAGGAACCTGCCTGCCTGCAACTTCACAGCAGTTCTTCTACTGTTCTCATATAATATGCTTTTCCTCCAAAAGCATCCGGGTTTTCATTCTCTTGGCATTCCTCTTAGTATTTATACCCAAAACCGGGCCAAAAAAAAATCCAGTTGTGGTCAGACCACAGCCCAACACAGCATTAGTTTTTGACATGGCAATGTCACACGGCTGGCCCCTATTAATCTTGTGGTCATTGTACATGGGTTATTTTCACATGAACTGCTGTGGAGTTAGTTCTTCTACTCTGCTTTTGTGTGATGAAGTCTAATTCTAAATGCATCTTGCCTATGTGTGTGTAACAGAAAATGGGGTGGTGGTGGTGGTGGTATTTTATTCCATTTTTTTATCTTGCCAGTTTTGCCCCCAACTGTGCCAGGACGCCCTGTGATAAAGAGTCTTAGGATTTCCCCAGGCTGCATTCTGGAAAAGTGTAACACTCTGAATGTGCCCACTCTCTATATCACTAGAGTCCTGTATCCCAGGCTACTTTAAATGCATTTTCCTCTATTGAAAATATGTAAAGCCATTGGGAATAGAATTCTATATGTAAGAAACAATATCATTTCACCCCAGTCTTCAAACATTCCAGGTCCACTGTGAATTGCTTTCTTACTTATTCTAGAATATTAAATTATCCCAAGTTCCTCACCCCAAATCAAACTCAGCTAAATATTGACCAATATCCTGGGGGTCAGTTAACAATTTAGGTTTTGTTTTGTTTGTTTTTTTTTTTTTTTTTTTTCTTTAGGCATTAGGAAAGAATGTTGATTGCATTTTATTAGCTATCTGTATGTAACAAGTTGTATAGCCTCCAGGGCACGGCTACAGAGAAGTCTAGAGAAGGGAGTTATTTTCTTTCTTTTTTAAAGTACAGTGGCCAATTTTCTGGACTTATCTCAGCCTTGCAGTCCTACTGTTGGGCTGTCTTGGGTCATATATAGATTTCTGCAGTTTGGGTAGTAAAGGGTGACAGGAATATCTGGACATCACCTGGGCGCCCCTGGAACCCAGTGTCTGGGTTTCCACCAGGGCATGGGTCTGCAGAAGCAGACACTCCACTGAGTGCTTGAAAGCATCCTTGTTCATTCTACCTATTAGCAGGTAACTTTTTTTTCTGTAAAATGTTCTAACTATAGAAAGCAATTTCCTACCTCCATGGAAGATGGCAGGAGTTAGAAATATGCTTATCAACAGTGGAAATGAGAATGAATTTCTTAATAGTCAGGCGCAGACACAGTCATTGCAAGAGAAACTGGGATACATCTGTTCAGGGGGATTAGATGAGGATGTGCCTGAAGGCAGAAGGAAAAGCAGCTCACTCCCCACCAACTGTACCCCATCATGAATAGGCACATCTACTCAGACTGAGACAGGCATCTCACTCCCCACCTACTCTACCCATCATGAACAGGCATCAGAGCATTGTGAAATCTCACAGGAAGGGAAGGCTGGTATCACCACAGGCTAGTTTTCAGCACAGTTCTCCCAACTTCTCTCCTTGCTCACAGGTCAATAAGAACCCAGTAACCTCATAGAGAAGAAGAAAAAGAGAGAAAAAGAGAGAGAGAGCCCTGCATAGCTCTACTCTTTGACACCATGAGAGTGGCTGCAAGACCACCTTCTACTGTGATGGTGCTTCCCTGAGCAGCCTTGGGTCTCCAACTGCAGGAGCTACAAAGGAGACTTCTGAGTTATGCTTTGAATATTCTCTGCTTTTGTTTTATCTCCTGAGTAACCAAGGCCCCTAGAAGTTGCCTCAGCTTTGCAGATTAGGTAGCCGAGGCTCCAGAGAGTTTGGTAAGGAGTGAGAGCCTTGGCTCAGTCACAAACCTGTCAGAACACAGATTCATCCCACCACCAAGGATAAGGCTTAAGGACTTTCTATTTTGAAAATAATTTCTTTTTAATTATAAAAATGAATAAAAGGGTGCTCTCTCTGCAGGAAAGTTGTTGTAATCACTCTTTGTTCCATCTAATTTATTCTCCTTCAGCACAGATTTTAAAAAGCTAAGAATAGAGAGGAATAATACTAGAAGCAACTTGTAAGAACAGGGTATCTAATTGTTATAGCTAATGAATGAAAGAATGGAAAACATGTACTTCAACTGAAAGACAAAAAAAAAAAACAAAAAATCCTAGCTTCTATATTTCTTCCTCCAAACAAGCAAATGGTTCAGAATCAACCTGAAAAGTCACAGCTAGGATGTAGGCCTAAAGCTGCCCAGAGCAGTCACCTCTTAGAGCAGAAGATCTCTGCCCCAAATGCACAGCTCCAATCACTGGAGGCACTTTTACATTTAGTCCCTAAAGCCCTCATGCACCCTGACTCTAAATGGGCAACTGAGGTTGAGAGCCAGGATGGAGCAGGGGGATGAGGGTTTAAAGTGATACAAGAGAAAGTTGCTTAGAATCCATCCAGGGATGAAAAGACCCAAGAGGGAAGGTTTCAGAGTACCCCAGGAACTTAAAAGACATGTGGAAGTTTTGAAAAGTTGCAAGCATATCTACACCAGTTTCCTCTCTGCCTGCACCAAACTTGGCAGACCTTGAACTCCAAGTCTGATTCCTTGGTATTGAAGTATAATGCTCTTAATCTTCCTAAAACTATTTTCCTTGCCTTTAAAATTATCCCAATGGTTTCTCCTTGCAGAGATGCTATCAATATCAAATAAGACAATGGAGTATACAAGAGGCTTAACACAGAGCACAGTAAATGCCTCAATATTTGCTACAGTGAAACTCCCAATAACTTACTACATAGTTGAGACACCATTCTTTTCAGAACAGTATATAATTCAGTCCTCTAGCCTTCTCCCTTAAAGTTATCTTCCTCTACAAGATACAATGTTTACATTTATAACCAGACTCTCACATAGTTACAAGTCAGCTTGTTTAAAACCACTTTTAGGCCAAGAGGTGTAGTTCAGTAACTAGCACACAGCAAAATATGCTGAAGGCCTGCAGCACAATCCCAGCACCACAAACAAAACGTTGTCCCACAGAACACATACACACAATTGAAAGTAGAAAGAAAGCAAAACGTTTTAGCTAGATGGAATTCCTTTACAGGCCCTCCTTCTGCAGTTCAGATACAACTATGCCAAGAACCACACATTGAGACAAGCATTCTCCCTTTACAATTCTACTTCATTTCCACAAGGACACGTTAAGAAGGGAATGCCCTCCACTGGGGTCAAATAAACGCACTAAAAAGAAAATTTGCTAGAATTTGAAGCCAGGTCTCTCAAAACTCCAACATAAGACCCTAATTTATCTGAGGACATAACGATCCATGAAATGTTCCAGATACATGCTAATGTGCCCAAGTTTGAAATATTTAAGTATAATTAATATATAGCTAATATATATTAATAATGTATAATTAAGAATAATCCTGTATTCAAAATAGCACCACAATATCGAAACTGGCATCCCTCCAGCCTCAGGGCTTAGTGGTCACTGCCCATGTCAGAAGATCCCACAGCCCCTCCCCTCCCCCAGTCTTCATAGTCCCTTCAAGGATTTTATTAGCCCTAATGTTGATTCCCTTCCGAGAGCATCTACTACTTTGCAGTAATTTGACTAATCAAATTTAAAGAAGGGATGTTTCGAGAACCCTGTTTCACCATCCCCACACTGCATGCTGTGGGCTGTAATGTGGACATGAGCCCCCCCCCCTTCACACACACACACACACACACACACACACACACACACACCTTAACTCTGCCTGAGTCTCTGCACAGATGAAGTATGCTTGTTCAGACTGTCTTCAGTTGTCAGGGAAAACAACTTTATTAAGGTCATGGAATGCAGAGAGTTTGATTAAAGCTAATCAAGAAAGCAAGGCAGGCTGCAGCACAGCAAATCAAGGCTCAGTACATGTTTAACATAACTTCGCCTAGCCTATCTGTAAAAAGCAGACATAAGTAAGGTCAGGTTTCCAGAAAGAACACAGAGACAAACACAGGCATACTGCAGGCTGGGTTTTCTCCTTTTTCTCCTAAGCCTAAAATGAACTCAACAAGCAGCATGTATTCTAAGCTACCTGCGTACAAAGGGGGATGGGAGCTGTGATTTTTTTTTTTTTTCAAATTTTAAGTCAGGGGAATAAAATTACATTTTAATAGGCAGATTAGAAGCCTATGACCCATGGATACAGGCAGCTAAAAACAGCATGCAGATAGCACTTGGTACTAACCTGAACCTCAGTAGCTGCCTGCAATGTTACTCAGTAAACATAAGCAAAGTCTTGGTAAGCTCCCTTAGTAGAAGCATAATACTGTTTTTCTTTTAGCAAAACTGGCCCTCAAGGAGTCATAGTCCTGACTCTAAAGGGACACAGGGCCTGACCTTCCATGGGGTCCCTGTTCCGGGCTATTTAGGTCTTCCTTCTCTCGGAAGCCAAATGAAGTAGTAGGACTAGCAAGTCTCTTCAAACCTGCTTCCCACTGCCTTCACAAGGTTCTAACGGAAGGAAGGCGTCCCATTTATAAGAAGGACCCCCACAAAGTAATACTAAGTGTGACTCCTAATTCACACTATAGTCACAGACAGTAAATGACAGAGAACCTCAAGGAGCTTTGGAAATGGAAAACAACTCTCTCGACTTTCCTTGTCGATATTATGCTCTTCCGCCTGATCCCTTCCAGGTGAGCTCTGGAATACAGTATTGAACACAGACACTTTACCTCTCACACACACACTGACACACATGCACTCTCACACACACTCATACACACTCTCTCATATACATACTCACTCTTACACACTCTGAACATACACACTTTAACCCACACACCCATTTTCCTTCACACACACAGCCTTCTTCTATATCAGTCCATGAGTATCAATTTACTATACTAACCACTAACACTTGAGTTATCCAAGAACCTTGAAATAGTCATAATTAAGACACTGAGAGGTCTACTTACATCTCACATTGTTCAGCCAGGCAAACAACTGCCAGGCTACACACTCGTGGTTTCACAGGCCCCTGAAGTAGCAGGCACAATGGAAAAGAGCAGGCCCAGGCTTTCTCCCAGGCCTGACTCACCACTTTTCCCTGATTTACTGGAGGTAATGGAATACAGAGGCTTAGTAGGAACAGAGGAGCGCTGTGCATAATGGGATTTAAATAATCTGATTTTCCTAAGAAAAGAAACTGAGACGCAAAGAGATAAAGGATTTTCTACACACACACACACACACACACACACACACACACACACACACAGAGAGAGAGAGAGAGAGAGAGACAGAGAGACAGAGACAGAGACAGAGAGACAGAGAGACACACACAGAGAGAGATAGACAGAGAGAGAGAGAGACAGAGAGAGAGACAGAGAGAGAAACAGCACCCTGCAGTTCCCAAAGCACTTGTGTATCACTTAGATATCATGTAATAACTACAAAAGCCCACGATGGTAAAAAGGAAGATTCCTCCATTTAGTTTAAATAGAGACACAATGAAGCAAAACATGGGTGAGCAAGATGGGCCAGAGGGGAAAGGACCAAGCTTGAAGACCTAAGTTCTATGTCCATGACTGATGAGGTAGGGGAGAAAGCCAGCTCCTGAAAGTTGTCCTCTGACCTCTTCATGCAGTACACACATGCTGTGGTGAATGGCAACAAAAATAAATACATAAACAAACAAATTGGTTTTTAAAGAAAAAAATGACTCTGGCAACTTTAAATACTTATTAGTATCAGTGCTCCATGGAAGAGGACTCAAGTCTATAAATACTAGGTTAATGCTCTTGTCATTATATAAGGCTGTTTACAATCATTGCTTCCAAGGAGCAAATATTTATTGAGTAGCTGTTATATGCCAGGCACTGTTCTTGACACTAGAAAAACAACAGTTAACAAGACATGTGGGGTTCCTTCCTCATACACCATGCTGGTGTACATACATGTGTACTTAGAGTGGCTACTTAGGCATGGCTTTCCATACACTTTTCTACAGCCTCTCCCTCCCCCTCCGCCTCCTCCTCCTCTCCTTCCTCCTCTTCCTCTTCTTCTGTTTCCTCTTAATCTACACAAAGTAAAGCACTAAAAGCCTGAGAGAGTCTGCCCCCATCTCTAGTTCTGCTGCTGAATGCAAAATCCAGCCACAGGAAATCAACGCAGTGGTAAGGAGCTGCTTGCCAAGAGAATAAACTCCGAAACAAAAGACCCACTATGGTGTAGGAAAACCTGACATCTACTCCACCCGAATGCTGCCATGCTCTGAACTTCTGAAACCCTTTGCTAGTACTTAAGATTTGCTGAAAGTTTTTAACACCTGTAATCTAAAGTGTTAACTTCTTGCCTTTCAACTGCTCTTAAGAACAGACTGTATTCTAGTGTCTGTCATTTTAGGCAGCCACACAATCAGTGAATTCACTGGTTGGCTTTTCTTTCACAAGTACATTGCTTTCCTTAACGAGGCCCGGGACCTCAGCAGCTGCCCAGGTCCCTGAGCTTTGGTACACTGAGCCAGATACAGAGAATGGTCTTTTGCTGCTGAATTAGTGAGCTTAACATTATTGAGATTTCCAACCCTTCTATCATGGAGAGAATAGTAAACATGATGCTGGAAACCACTCGTCTAATAGTGTAAAATTAAACCAGATCATGCTCAGGTGGGTCTGTGCAGCATGACACATTTATGGGATGGAAAGATGAAAGTTGTTAGGGATGGTGACAGGGACTATTTGAGATCCTTCTCAGAGGACTTCTCAGGGATTTTCCTGACTTGGGTTTGTTTTTTTTTTTTTTTTTTGTTTTGTTTTGGTTTTTGATTGGTTTTTCTTTTTTTGTCTAAAGTCATATAGCCAATGCTGGACACGTCTTCACTGCTATTCTGAAAATGCAGCAAATTATACTTATTTCATTTCTACCAATAGGCTGACATAAATTTAGCTGATTTTTAAAAGTGTATAAAATGTGGCTCCCCAATACAAAACTATGCTTTCCTGTTACTTAATTGGGTGCTAGTAAAACAAAAAGTAGGAGAAAGTCACCCAAGTATTGGCTGTAGAAGTTAGTTTCTGGGCAAACTCTACAAATCTATATCTGCTTGGCGACAACTCAGGGAAGAGATTCGGTTACTCCTTTAACAGTTGCAGTGTTCCCAGCATCCAAAGGATGAAAACAGCTTGCTTTATGTCAGAAGAGAACCCAAGCAGATCTGAGACAAGACAAAACAAAACAAAAAATCCACACACTGTAATGTGCTGTCAGTTTAAAAACTATCATCATAAAAGGAACCAAAATCATCAATGGCATGGTTATCACACAGTCTTAGTCATGTGATCTGAAAGTCTAAGTGGGAATATTTTTTTCCTTTTCTTTTTGCAGCATAAACACTTAAGCATTTAGTGATAAAATATTAAAAGCCTGAGGCTCCAGACCCACTGAGTACAAGTTGCTGATATAGCATCATGGACCAAGGCAAGGTGTCAAGTGTGGTAAAATATGGCTCCAGCTTAGACATGAGGGGCTCTATCCCTTCCCTAATATGCTTGCCTTGCTCCCACTGCCTACAGTTAAATGTGCACAACGATAAAAATGCATCAGCTTGAAGCCTACAGAGGAAGTTCAGCACACCCCTGTCAATGAACAAAGTAACTGTCGCATTTGTTCATCACAAACAACTTATCTAGACACTGTTTTTAATTATAACATTAATTGATCTTTTGTCACTGCTAATTAGAGCAATAGCATCACACTTACTCCACTAACAGGAGTCAATGTTTACTTGCTGGAAGATTCCTGAATGAGGAAGAGGGTGACATGAGCAGAAAAGAAGGGAGGTCCTGTTTTTTGAGTTTTTTCTTTCTTTCTTTCTTCCTTTCTTTCTTTTCTTTTCTTTTTCTTTTTCGTTTTGTTTTTTTTTTTAATGAAATACTTTGCTACAGTCTGGCATACACTGTAATTCTATATTATTATTATTATTATTATTATTATTATTATTATTACTACGTGTGTGTGTGTGTGTGTGTGTGTGTGTGTGTCCACAAAGGTCAAAGAGAGTGTTGGGTTCCCTAGAGCAAGAGTTACAGGTGGTTCCAACCTATGTAACACAGGTAATACGAAATCAAGAACTGAACTTGGGTCCTCTGGAAGAGCATGCAGCATTCTTAACCACTGATTCATCTTTCCAGCCCCCATTTTAATATTTTAATTAATATATCTTATAAAATCTTCATTTGGTCTCACTGCAGTTAAATTTCAAAATGGTATTCTAAAAAAAAAATCCTACTGTAGGGAAATTGTGAATATGAAAGAACAGTTTGATGACCAGAAGGGTACCTATGAGGGCTTGAGATTTAGGGGGGAAGAGTCTCATGAACCTGTCACAGTCCAAGTCTGTGAGAAACGTAAGGGACTTTAATGGGTATTTTAGTAGAGCCACTTAAAATTAAGTGATGAATTGGAATGAGAAAAGTTATTCCAATAAAAGCAAACAAATTAACTAACCTGACCTTGGTCCACATAAAAGATTCATTTTCTTAATGGAAACAAACTCTCTGAGTCTAGCTCGAGTTTAACCACTGAAGTGTATGCGGAACTTAAATTAAGCTACAGAAGAAGCCTGCCCCTAGAAATTCAGGTGCATGTGCACAAGTAGGTAAGAAGAGTTCTTGCAGCTGCAGGATATGCCACTGGCATGGTCTAGTATGACCCACTTCTACACTGATTACCACATGAGTCAGAAACCTGTTAAGACCCAATTAACAGAAATGCTATGCATCACTGATGCGTGCTTCGTCCAGAGCTTAATCCCACTGTTTCCCTAAGTAAATTCTGTCTTCCCAATCATTAACTTTCTCATCCCTTGGGTAAAAGTAGCCGTTTCTGCTATTTTCTTTTAAAGGGTTACAGAAGATCTGAAAGTTGCAGTGAAATGGCTATGTCATTTCGTCCATCACTCAAAGAGAGCAAGATATCATCTGTCTTCATTGTGCATTTGCTACTCCTGACAGTGTAAAAACACGAGTCTTTCTGATTTCATCAGCAGTTTGACATTAAACATCAGTGCAGCCAAACGGGAAAGGAGGTGGCTGCTCCTCTTCTTCCGGCCTCCACAGCTCAAGCTATGTTAGTGCAAAGTAGACAAAATCTCTGAATTAATCATTCTAGGGACAAGGCAAGGTTCTCTAGAAGTCTAGACCAGGGAGACAAGACTGTCACATTTGAAGATACTGACTTTGTCTATTTTAAGAAAAAAAAATTTAAGGCTAAGGAAGTATCCCCATGCCAATGCAGGAACCACCACATTGGGCTAATACCCTTATCAAGTGAGGGCTCCAACCCTGAGAGAGATCACCAAGGGGCAGCTGTAGGAAGATATGACTGTTTCTAGGATACCAAAGACCTCCTAAGTACTTTGGTTTCATCCATGACTTTTTAACATATCCCTAATGAGACATATAACAAAGAACTGACAATTTCAGACTAGAAACTATGACTGCTGTCTGCACATATTTCATGTGTGTGGAAACTGACCTATAAAGTCAAGTTTTATGATTTAGGGTCAGTTATTTTGTAAAACGATTGCTGATGAACATATAACAATCCCAGGAAAAGTGGGTACTTCGTGTGGTTCAACAGTTAAGTTAAAAAAAAATATATGATAAGTCCCCACCAGTTGTTAGAAAGGGCAAGAGCACAGCGCACACACTGTCCCAGGTGTCTGACCTTAAGAAAGTCATGTCGACATAAGCACTTGAGTATTCTCTTCCCTAGAGAACAGAAGATTGCACAAACTGACCTCTCTACAGCATTGAGTTCAAATGTTCTCTCTTTGTATATTTAAAAACAAAAAATTGCTTCCCATCTCTTGAAGGCCAGTGCCCATCCATCACAACGTGCGAGAAAATGGTATTTGTGCACACTCTGACTTCTTTCAAACGTAATAGCACTTGTCTCTTTTGACTAGGTACTTCACTCTGCCTGTGGGCCACATCTCACACTAGTCCACTGGTCCTCTTTAACAGAACCTACTAAGTTTACTAATTGCTTGATGTGACATATTTTTAGACCCTTCACCCCAAATGGACACCAAATAACATGCACTTGCCTGTAAATCATTTCATTCAACTGAAGTCAACAGACCTTCAAAGTGCAGGACTCGGCAGGCACTGGGCTCAGTGTGAGGGAGTCAAGCCTTGTCTGGGGCTCATGCCCTTGAGGAGTGGCCATGCCCAAGGAAAGTAAGGCCTGTAGCAGGTAAATGCTGGGCGTGCAGAGGGTAGTTCTCAATAGCCATAATTCGCAAAAAGTCCCTGCAGACTAAAGGGTGAGGTTCTGATGAACAAAATTTGGACTTATCCTGTAACACCTCCCCAAAAGTAAAACAAAATGGTATCTTTAACATCTAGAATTTTAGTTTTTTTTTTAAAAAAAAATATGTTTTTTGTTGGTTTTGTTTGTTTGTTTTTAGGCTTACTTTCTTCTTGAGCATACTGAGTCTCTCCATTTAAATTTTCTTTCTTAGGGTCCAAGGATATCAAAAGAATACAGAAAATATTACAGACTTAATTTGAGACAGGTGTCTTACAAGGCCATTTACCTTGTCTTATGGATAAAATACCAGGTACTAGAGAAAGAGAAGTCACATGAATTAATGGCTGTTTGGAAGACTGGAGGGTACACTTAGCATTTCTTAAAAGTTTAGAAGAGAACTTGACAATAGTTACTGACCCACTTTTCATAAAATTGCACAGGTAGGCTAAACACTGTATGCAAAGCCAGAAACCAGTACCTAGATCACAAGCTAATCTATTGTTTTTGCTCTGTTCCCTGTTTTCATCGATGGCCTCCATAAAGGAGTGCAGATAACTTGGCTGCTGAGCCATATGCATGGGATGGGGTGGGAACAGATACTGAGTTGTTGTCTAACACTTGTGTTTTTTGACTCCAGTCCTCTAGGATTCAAAAAGAATTCCATATGCTAAAGGTAAATTGTAGTCAAGAAGATATGTTTTGTTGTATGTATGTTATTGACATGTTTTTCATATTTTTAAGAAAAACCAACTACATAAAAGGGGGAAACTGCCCACATGGGAAAAGAAGTATGCCCAATCCCTGATTCTCCTGAGCCTGAATTCAGAGCAAGAGAGATGAAAATGGAGGCCAAGTTCAGCTCAATAATAGGTGGCATTTCAAAACAGTCTGTAGTATCAAGACAAAGGAATCTGCTCTGTTAGGGAGAGAGCCCTCCCACCTCGGATGTGGCATAGTGTACCAAGAAGCTGGACCTCTGCTTCAATTTCGGTTTTGTGTCAGGCTAGAAAGACAATCAAAGGCAAGCCTGTTATGCTTGTATAACTCAGTTTCCTCGTCTGTGAGCTGGAGATTACAAAACACACAGGTCAAATGAGATAGCAGTGAAGTATGTGGCAGACACTAGGTACTCAACATGATGCCACCTTCATCCCTGCTCCTCACTCCCCTCCCCCCATTCACATTCCTCTCAGCCAGGAAGGAATTACAGAAGAGGCTCTCACAGAGAAAGGTCTGGGTTTGGTCAGCAAGACAGTGAATGAGTGGTACCTCCTTCTCAGTGTGTGTGCTATTTATTTTTTTCCCTCTCCCATCCTGGTCAACTGCTTTAAAAACAAAATGAATGCTCATGCTTTTCTTTTCTTGTATAATATGCTGCTAACTCATTTCATTGTATTTCAAAGAACTTTCCATAAGCACTTAAATGTTTCCACATGACAGTATATTCTCCAGGTAACCCGAGTTCATACCATTCCCTAAACATGAGTCCCTATAAAATGTTCCAGGATCTCTTTGTGTACTCTGAATAGAATTTGTTAGACTGCCAAACCATTCAGTCTTCTGCAGATAGCTTTGTTGTTCCAAACTTGGTTATCAAATTCTTTTATCAGCATATTCTAATCAAAGCCTTTCCAAACAGTCTAAGGGTTAGGAAATACCATAAGGTCTAAATGAGAAGGGAAGAGGGCAAAATATAACCACCAACTAGGACAAAAGCAAAGGGCTGTTTGTGAGTTTCCTTCAGAATAGAACACAGCAGCAGCTACTGTCATCTTGGGCCACAAAGAATGCCAGCTCAAATGTCACATCCGAATAAATTATTGGCCATTCATAAACAACAAAAATGGCGATATTCGAGCCTCACTTGTAGCTCATAGATTTCTATGGATTCTTTAGTTGGAAGTGTTTAAAAGAGAAATTCTCTTTTGTCAAGTGATCACCATCCCTTGACTACAAATATAAATGCGTTAAATGGACAGTGAGAAAACAAGGTCAAGCCACTGGGTGCAAGCCGCTAGCTGCAGCCCAGTCCTGCAGTGGGGGCATGTGGACAGTGGGTGTGCACCACTGTCCCTGCTTTGGGAAGTTGCTACTGGTCCCTCCTCTCTGTCCAGAAGCCCTGTCACATGCAGTCTCCTTCAGGTGCCCCCACCTGATGTGCTGCACTGGGAAAAGGCCAGGAACCAGTGGGCCCTACAACCAACAGGGAAGGTGGCCTCTTAACATTTGCCACCTGAGAAGCAAGAAGATTGCTTAAATGGAGCAACCATTGCTAAGGAAATTCCCATTGGGCCCTAATTTTATCACTAGATATAATCACTGTTTCTTTATTATTTTCTTTCAACCATGACAACAAATATGTTTCAGAAAATAAATTATCAGTGGAAAGCTATTCAAAGAATTCTACAATGATGGTGCTACAATTGGGAGCTGGGAAGGACTTTGTTGATACTTTTGTCCTGTGTCTCTCCCCATTCAAATACTTGGGATGCCTGTTCCTCTGCCTGTGAGGACAGATAATCCTTAGGAAGGACTCATACCACAGATTTTCCTGTCTGCTCACAAGCAAGGTGTCCTTTCTCTATGAGACCAAAGTTCATACATAACACTCCAGCGTTCACCAGCTATGCTTTGGCACAGCAGGGCCATGAAGAGGTCATGAGCACTGGCCCAGCCTACTCGTCTTACAGTCTACAAGGACGAGCTAAATGCTTGGCCTACAAAAAAATTCTCACATTTGCTCCCATAAATGGTGACCAAAGGGTAATGACAGACAGGGATCTAAACAGCCTGGTACAGAATAAAAAGTAAGTGCCTTCACCTGTGTTGTCCTGGCTCTGTCACACTGACACCACAGCAAAATTAATATCAACAATGACAAAAACCTTAATGGCCCATTATTTAATTGTTTTTCAAAGTCCAATTATTCTTTCTATCACACTAGAAGAACTCTCCCTCCAATAGAATACTTACATTAGATTCAAGAAAAAGAGAGCTGTTCTGTGTAGTATAATCTGACAAAAAGAAAAGATGGTAAAACAGAAAGGTTTTACCCATGCAAATCTGCCCTTGGACCCAATTGCAATTCTCTTATGTTCGTGATCTATATTCCTGCTCTCCAGATGGACCATCAGCTTAACACCAATGCCAGTAACAGCTTGTGTATTGTTTGTTTAAAACAAAGATGATGGATTAAATATCATATGCAATGTGAGTAAAGAGGTTAATGCTAATACTACTGGTTCCGAAATATAAGATAAATTAAGCCCATATAGTGTCACTAAAGTAGATTCACACCAATAAAGATTTAATTTCATTTTTCATAGTCACAAGAGGAAGCATGCATTCATCTAGAATATGGAGCTTTTCCATGGCTCCAGATTTATTCTTCTTCTAAGGCATCATTACCCTCCAAATTACACAGACTTATGTCATTTCACCGAAACACTCATTCACCCATCGCATGCCCAGATCCAACACTAACACTTTTGTTTTAAAATTATGCCAAAATGAGCAAACTTGAGATTCTTTCACCTATATTTGAGTACTCTGCAAAATGTCTTTAATCTTCTCAAATAAACTCCCCTAAGCCCTATCTCAATGTGTACTATATAAACCAAAGAAATCATAGTAGAAGTGTCTTCCTACCCTCTGCATTATTACATAAAGCTGTCCACATAGCAGCTGCCTCCAATAGAGGAAACGGTATCAGAACCTTCCCCACAGTGGGGGTTTCTTGCCTTGACTACTGGCTCTGACCTCATAACTATATGTGGTCTCCATTAGGAAAATGATTTAAGAAAAAAAGAAAACAATGTTTAAAAGCCAGAGTGGAAGGACTGAACAAAACACAAAGATAATTCCATAAAGGGATTGTGCTGATAGGATATCATAAGAAGATTATCAGCAGTAGAAAAATGCTGAGTAGGATAGTCTCACAGAGAGGCTCAGGAAGGAGAAGGCAGAGTTATAATGTTCCATGTCTCATACATACATGTATATGTAAACCGAGAAGAAAAAAAGAGAAGAAAAGAGCTCATTGGGAGAAGTCAAAACAAACCAAAATTAGAGTTCTGTTAGGGCCACCATTCCTACCAACTAGTTGGGTTGAAACTCTCTTTAAGATGGAATTTGGCCCTCCACAGTTGCACCACAATGAGAAAATATTTAAAGAAAGGTGTTTTGCAATTTCTGTGTTTGGAATGAGTAATGAAATCCATAGTGCTACCAACGTTGTCTTGATGTCAGTTCATTGACATCCATTTAATATGTCAGAACAAAAAAGGAGAAAGGTTGTTTTTGATGAGACCATCAACAACCCTGTGAAAACTCTTGGAGATATGCAAGCTGGTTGGTTAAAAACGTCAAAATATAACAACTTCACTGCCAAAAGCACAATCAATCCAATCATGGCATATTACTTTGTTTAGCTTATAATACCAGATTGCCATTTTCTCTTATATGTCTTTACCTGCAGTAGATTAACAAGCATCTTACAAACCTCCCAAGAAAGGGAGACAATATAGGTTACTCCCATTGTTAACATAAGCAGCTAGATAGATGCATATTCGTAGCCATAAAACATACATCTTATCTAGGCCTTGAAAGCTAAAATTTGAGTTAACAAAACTTAAGATCCATCATAACATTCTATGACTATATCATATACAATTCTATGACTCTGAGCCTATGCTTACCTATTTGTTCCCTTGGGTTTCTTTCCTTGTGATGAATCGTGGTTCCAGTCTCCCTTTAGAATATCTTTCCACCTTCATATTATCCTACTGTAATGACATGCACTCAGGAAAATGCAATTCAATAACTTTAAGACTGAAAGACAATGGGGAGGAAGCCATAATCCAAACTCACGCCCTGAAACCCAGACTCTTCCATCCCTCCTTCACTTCCAAGGTCTAGCTGGTAAACATTTTATGAAAATACTATCTGTTGTATTCATGTTTCCTGACAGGTTAGATTAAGAATTCCTTATTTGGATTTATGGAATAAGGTGACACAATCACACTATTAAATGCAACTTTCAATGATGATATCTACTGTGAACATGCTGGAACCTACTGTGTAAGTTTCCTTTGCACAGCTATTTAAGGAGAAGAAGAAAGGTTCTTTTATTTTCAAATCTAAATTCTTCATTCCATAAAGTGATATATGTTTGTGTTGAGTGTAGAGTCATCAATTTCTGTATAAAGAGTAAAAATAGAATCCAGATGAGTAGAAAAGTGTCTTCATTTTCAGTGAAAAATTAATTCCAGGGAAAAACTTGGAGTGCACATGATTGTGTGTGTGTAAGTGTAAGTGTGAGTGTGTGTGTGTGTGTGTGTGTGTTTGCGTGTGCGCACACATGCATGCACATATGTGTGTGTAACACTTTTGGTTTCTTGCTTATATATTTTACTCCTTGTAGTTTTACTTGTTTTGGTGGAAAGAGTTTTTTGTAACTTAGCATACTTTTTTACATTCTGACAATGGTTGGTAATTTCTAAGCCACAAAGATGATAGTATATGCTGTCTACGCTGAAGAGGTTCTTTCTTAAAGGGAATAAAATAAATGCATAAACAATTACTTGAAAATAGCCATTTAAGATGCCCTGGGAAGAGTAGAGTTAAAGGCGGTCATCTGATCAACCTTAGCTCACACTGGATACTAAGCTATTGCATCATTGGCAGATCACAAGTCACACGTTGCCCTCAGTCCACTTCGTTGAGTAACAGACAATGCAATGCTTTAAATTTGATTTCCTAATATCCTAGAGGTCAATTTAAGACCTTATAATTTGCTAATACAGTTACCTTAAATTTATTTGACATTTTAAAGCTGCCCCTGGTATTGCATCTAGCAGATATCACTAACAAAATATAGTACCAACCCTAATCAGATATTTTAGAATGCAAAGCATGACTATGTTGGCTTTAAATGTAATATGGGGAGTTGCAAATTTAAACACGTCTGTGCCCCAAACTTTCTTAAACTACTGCTTTCAGTGTCTTCTTAAGTGGAAGTGTTAAAAAGTGGTTTGCAGAGGAGCCACTTCCAGTTGAAAATGGACTGAACTGCAAGCTGTTAATAACTTCTAAGAGCCAGACTTTGGAGGCCTCGTTCATGTGTTTCTGTAGTCTTTCACAGGATTTTCAAGAATGGCTTTGAGATGGGTTGAGAAATGAGTGTCCTGTTTTCCCAGAGGCCTCACTGCAGGCATGCTGCTGTCTGTCACTAAAAACTTGTCACTGTCATGGCAGACATGAAATCAGTGGACATAAGAACAACAAACCGGCCAGGGTTTGCCTGGAATGCTCAACCCTGTGTAGCAACAGACATGATTTTGATTCTAACAATATTTCCAAACAATTCTTAAATCTGGCAGACAGAAAGAATACTAATCACCTAGATAAATGTGTTTCTTCTACATTCTGGAGGGATGCCATAAGAATATATCCAGTTTAGTGAGCTCACATGAGTGGAGTGCTGTCCCACTTGGCATTACTTATTGAATTTCATATTATTTTATTAGGATGTTGGTACAGATTCTATGCAAAACTCCACAATTAAGTTAATTCCATCTTGTCGGCTCATGTGATTATAAATATTACAGAGCCTAACTCAAACCACCAGGAACACACCACAAAACTTCAGCTAAAGAAATGTGATTTGACCCATAGGGGCAGTAAGACAAAGACAGAAGATTGCTTCTTCTCCTTGAGGACCCAATCATGCTGTTTCTAGAGGCCAGGCTTCCTTCTGAGAAGTGGGTAGCTACCACACACAGGAAACTAGCTAGCTGCAAACCTTCTCTGTGTGCAAACTTTTTGCTCAAATTTTTGTTTTTCATCCAATGACCAAATAAACGTGGCACAGATGATATGGGTAGATGCCATCCATGGATCCATCCAAAGGTATAACTGGGATACATGATCACTAAGTTTTTAATAAAAAAGATTTTTAAAATTTAATAAAAATACACATATTAAAAGCTTCACATGTAAATATTTTAACCATACAGGTTATTTTGTACCAGAAGAAAATGAAGTGCTGAGCCGTGCCAGCTTCTCTGATTAATGTGGCCTGAGCTTACTTTTCTAGACAGTTTCTCTGGACAGAAGACAAACAGAGATTTCCTCTCACTAAACACTTGCAGCTTCAAGCTTACATCTCAAGACTCTAAAAGTGTATGTCACTTGTGCTGAGTAACTGAATTAATGTGGGAAAGCCACATTATGTGGACCTGGTAGCAAGAGAAGAATGGTATGGCCCAGGAACAGACACGCAAGTCCACAGCACCATGGGATTCAGGAATTGGGAAGCCAAGTGTGTCTCTAGGCAGGAGAATGTGCACATAAAGGCTGGCATCACCAGATACGCAAATATGTAAGAGAAAAAATGCTAAGTATATTCCTTGTTTCAACTGGAAGTCATAATAATCTATCTGAATTTTTTCCCGCTTGCATCACAGAAGGTAAAGCTGATGTTGCTTTTTCGCAATTAGAATGACTGGCCTCTTACCTGGCTACCTGAAGTTACTGTATTCTCTAGTTCCCTTTGAGATGCACCATATGTTGATACAACAGCAAACTATCCAGTCATATGGACCTGGATTCAAAAGCAGGTCCATTTCCCACAGACTACTCACGGCTGTGGCCTTTCTGCTTTGTCACAGCATTCTTTCCTGGGATATGGATATACAAATACACTTGAACCTCAAGCTTCTGTGCTTTGCCTTCTGCCTACATAGAAACTGAGATGAGTGTGGTCTTACTGGCCCCCCATGAAAAGCAGGCTCATGTAGCTGCATTTTTTTAATGTGTTTTTCCTTTAAAAACAGTGATAGAGAATTTGTCTACCATGTACAAGGACCCCAGCTTCTATCCTTAGCACTTCAAAAAAAGTAAAAATAAAAATTTGAATAGGCAACTGGAGGGCCCAAGAGATGACTCATTGGTGAAGAGCACTGGCTCTTCTTGCAGAGGAACAATATTCAATCCCCAGCACCCACATGGTGGCTCACAACCATCCATAATCCCTGTTCCAGGAGATCCAACCCTCTCTTCTGACCTCTGCACACACCAGGCATGCATGTGAAACACAGACTTGCATAAGGCAAAACACACATATTACATATGTGTGCATGTGCATACACACATGAACATTTATGCACATGTGAATGAAAGAGACAGAGAGAGATGACAGAAACATCATCTGTTTTCATCATCAAACTCAGAGACTCATACCCAGCAGGCAATTAATGTATTTTGTAGCTTTAACCAAAACAATAAACTAAAGTCTATCAGAACAACAAATTAGTCACTAATAAGAAGGCATCATTAATGAAATATGTTTTAAAAGCTCTTAAAACATTGGTTTTGTTCACAAAAAAATTAATTAAAATAAAACACAAAATGTATGTGGAAAACACAAAATCTATAGAGTCATTAACATAAAACTCATGCCTATCTATGAATCCATGTTTTTCTCTTCTTGAACTCTCACTAACCTTGCCACCAAAGCATCAGGGTAGGGAAAAATTAGTTCCTAAATAGAAGATCTGAAATTTCCAGAAGGGAAAAATGGCAACACAAGACGAAGCAAATCCTGTATCATAATGCAGTGACTCATTACAAACATTCCTCTCTTCAGGGCTCACTCTTCCCTCTCTATTGTGGGATCTATACCCACAACTTCTTCTATTAACATTAATGGGAAGAAGCCACAGAATTTCACTAGGGGTTAACTAGAGAATCAGACGTATAGGAAAACAGACTTTCATTTATTAAGTTTATAAAGAATTCCTAGTATAATACAAAGTGCAATGCCTCGGTTAACTGCCCTAATGGGTGTAGTTGAACTAGAGAGGCTGAAGAAGAAAGATTAAGCTAATTCTACTATAGGAAATATCACAGAAAATATAGATCATGAGGCTACATGAGTCTAAGATCATTCTCAACAAGAGACTGGCTTCATTCAACATCCTATTGTACTTTCAAAACCAAATAGTATTTTTAAGAATTTCCCCACACACACATACACACACAAAAAGAATGCTTTTTAAAGTGGAATGTTCTAACAAAATATACTCTCACTCGCAGGGAATAAGGAATTTACAAGCCAACACAAGGTCATTATTTAATTTTTAATTAGGTTTCACCTAACAAGGAAAACTAAGTCTTCCTTCACCCACTTAACAAAATGCTCATTTAGAATACTCCATGGCTCAGAAAGCTTCAGAACAGATGTCGAAAATGAGAATTCAAGACCCAAGAATACATGAAACTCACTTGCCTCTGCTCTCAAGTGATGTGATAAACAAACAACCTCACTGGCTGCAGTCAGCGCTGATAATTTATTTCCAGAGTCTGACAACTGCATGCCAATTCACTTTGCTGATGAAACATTCTTTATTTGGGTGGGATGCACACAGATACCAACTTAACGAATGTCATTCTCACAAGATAATAGACCATAGAGAAGATGTGTGCCATCAAAAACCACTTTCCACCTATCAGAGAATGCCTTAACAACTGACAATGTTTATCTCGTTCATGAATCCTCCTTCCCTTTAGGCAAGGTTCCAGAGCCAACCCTTTCTTCATTAAGGTCATCTCTACACTATTTGATACCCACACTGTCTGCATATTTGCAGTTACAAAAAGTCCTTACCTTTGCAATAGCTGATAGCAGCTTGGCAGTGGCAGAGAGGAGCCACAGAGCTATTTGTATTCTGTTAATTAACTAAGGGTCTCACTGTCACTGTCTGCAGGGGTTTCCTCAAATCCATACAATAATTCTTCTGATAATAAAGAATTCCCCTACTCCAGATATTGGAATCTCTCACTTAGGCCTTTGCTTTTATTTCATTAAACTTTATTAATAGCTGAAGAGGTCCTAGGATGAGAAAAAATTAACCTCTGATTTAAACTCCTAAGAGAATAAAGGGGAGACCTGGATGGCAACAAGATGAGAAGGCAGGTTTTCCTTTCTCAGGCTATTGCACAGAGAAGGGAGAGTGTGACTGCACATGAGAAAGGGATCTGCAGGAGGACCTACTGTCCACATCCTTTTTTTTAGAGCTTCCAATGTTTCACACTCAGAGTGAGTCGAAGGAATATAACACTTAAACGTACACTTGAGCAAACTCCATGGCTGTCAAGAGCTAATATGTCAAAGGCACCCTATGCTGGCCTTCTACTTCTGTAAGAAGGGTCAACTAGATACATCCTTTCAACTTTGGCCTTGAAGTTGGCAAGCTACTTACAGGTAGCGTTGCTCAGTGGTTGGCACTGGGTAAACAAAGGCGCTTGCTAAATGAATGAGGACAGAAATCAACCATTACTTTTGCTTCACGCTGTGTGGTGTATGTATACTGACCACATTCCCACTGCATCCTCATCACTCTCTGGCCTTTCCTCTGCTCCCCAGCTCTAGTCACAGCTAGTCCCCAGCACTGCCCCCCCACCCAGCCATCTACTTCCCAATAGTCCTTTACTTCACAACTCAACTTCAGCTTTAGTCAACAAGCCCTCTACAACTCCCAGCTCACTGCTTCATCCTTGCATGTCCCTGAACAGGGTCTCAAGGCACTGCTTTACTCTCATCCTCTTCATAGAGTCCTCAACTTGAATCAATACTGCTCACTTCTCCTGGGCTATCGTGGGTCCTTCACAGCCTACACAGAACAGAGCACTTGACTGTTTTTCCTGTCCCCGGCAGAGTCATGAGCATCTGGAAGAGAAGAATGGCCTCTTGTCTTTCTCTGCTTTTCTCCCATCAGTGTGTAACATGGCTCCTTACTTCTGCTGAGTGATTATGATATATTTGTTGATGGTTTGGAGTGAGTAGTATAGCTTGTACTGAGCTTCATCTTTGGATGTGATGACCAATTTTAACCTACATTGCTGTCTGAAATCCAGTCTTTCTAGTCTCTTGGAGGCATTGTCAGAATAGTGACAAGAGGAAAGGCAAAAGACACTGTACACCATGCCCAGCCTTATCAAAGATAAGCCATTAAACAAGTAGTCCAGGACTTCACTGAGTAACTGATAGGAAGTCAGCTTCCAAAAGAACAAGTATTGGCAATGTAACAGTTTAGCCTCACTCAAAAGAGACAGAAATGTGTTGTATCTTTTTTATGGGGTCTTGTGTTTTGGTTCTGGCATCTGGAGCTTTGCACATATTAACCTATGCTGAGTAACTGCCCCAGCCTAGAAATTAAACTCAACTCCAGCTTTAGCTACCAAGCCTTAAGACAGTTCCAATTCATCATGAACCCTCCTAATTTCTATAAAATTTGTACCTATTTGGTACTTACACATCCACAAGAAGAATGTACGTTTAGTAAAGTCAGGACTACAGTGTAGTGAAATATTCACTCTGTCCACACCTGTGGCACTGACTACACCTATTAGGGATGGGGACGGGGTGGAGAAGACCTGGGGGAACTAGGTCTGGGGAAGGGCCCCCAGAGCGCTCTCTTGCTTGCTGGACGGGGACAGAGAGCATAGGGAGCATCTCTGGGACCAGGAACCTGCTGGAATTCATCTGTCTCTGTTGTAAGTTATTTCTCCCTAAATAAACATCTATTCAGTCTATCTGTTTTCTCCTATCCTTATTAATCTGCAATACTACAGTGTCTATCTAAGATGGTGCCCATAACCAAACCTAGAGCAATAGTTCATTTACAGTAGCCACTCAATATGAACTTGCAAGTTAACTAAATTATTTGAAAGGCAAAAATTTATCATGAGTTGAACAAAGATGATACCAAGAGACATGCCCCAGTGGATAGGGGAATGAATGCCCATGAAGCCTCATCCCTACACAAAGAACTATAACAAAGGAATACTGAGAGTGGGAGAAGTAGTCTTCCCCAGGAAGAACACATCAATTGGTTATCTGGCTATCCAATAGCAAATGCTAGCCCTGAAAAAAAATAATGCATATGGGTAACATTATACAGAACTGGCAGGTTATAGTTATATATTTAGGAACACACACACACACGGAATGGCAATTAATAAAAAAAATGGGGGGTATGAATTTAAAAAGAAGCAAGGAGGAAGAATTTGGAGGAAAGAAAAGGAAGATGTATAATTCTATGATAATCTCAAAAATATTTATTTTACATGTCAAACTACGAAAGATATTTAAATCAAGACTAACAGATAAATACAAGGCTACATATTATAAATAAACCATATACTCTAAACAAATAAGTTGCTTTTAAAAGAAACAGAATTTAAAGGGATAATTTCATCCCCAGCCTTGTCACAGTTTAGGGCCAACAAACCATTGGGAATGCTGTAACTTCAATGTCAGTGCATTGCAGTTTCCTGTCCGAATTAGAAATTCAATTTTAAACTAATTATATCAAATACCCAAAATGTGGTATCCAAGAACAAGTCTTTTTTAGTCTCTTGAAGGCACTATGAGATCACATACATGAAGAAGGCATGTTCACTCTTCTATTCACAATCACTGTATATAACAGTAAAACCTACTACATCCCACAGGCAATGTTTATTTCCACACGCCCGCCCATCATACTTAATGCAACTCTGAATATGTAAGTTATAAAGCAATTGTAGAAGTTTCGTGGGTTAGTATGAAAACTTAATCCCCAGCATGCAAATGTCTCTAATTTTAAATGACTCCTTTCCCCTTTGTCTTTGAGATTGGCTCATGTAGCCCATGACTGTCTCAAACTTGCTATGTGTCCAAAACTAACCTCAAGTTTCTTATTCTCCTGTCTCCACCCTCTGACTTCTGGGAATGTATGTGTACACCATCACACTCAGTTTTCAATGAATCCTGAAACTGATACTTTACTTTACTAAATCATTGGCTTAGAAACTACCTACAGGTGAGTAGCCACTGAAAGGAAAATTTTCACTCCTCAGAGTGTAGCTCAGTGGTAGAGCTCAGACTTAGAATATAAAAGGCCCTGGATTTGACCCCTAAAGCAAGCCCCTAAAGTTAAATTTTCTGGCTTTATCCTATGGTAAAAATGTTAATCTGTCACACACACATGCAAGCTGAGTAACAGCTACCTTCAGCATATCCTTAATCTTCAACAACAGCAAATAGACAATTGTAAGACACTTCATTAAGCTTAAAAAATATTTTAAGGTTAACTATTAACAACTACATAAATAAAATAATTTACAAATTCCTACATCTTCACACACATACTTGCATGTGCGCGCACGCGCATGCGCACAGCCTTTCACCTGTGTGTGACATAGTCTCATACACACAGCCCTTCACCTACTGATACACACAGCCTCATACACACAGCCCTTCACCCACCCATGCACACAGCCTCACACACAGCTCTTCACAGCCCATGTACACTGTCAAGCAATGCACTCTTCATCATGAAATTCAGCATACTACTCCACATAAATGACAATGAACCTTGATTTTAAATCTTGTCAGCACTGATTTAGGAACCAATCTGTGGTTTTCATTTTACAAAGAGTGAAGTAGAAAAAATAGAAAAATATATTCATAAATAAACTGAAAGACATTTATTAAACAACAATGCTCAACACACTAAAAACATACCCAAGTTGCCAGTTTTTGGAGCATGGTTTTAAAAAAAAAAAAAATCTTTCTATTTTGGACAAATAGGATTAAACTTCTTAGACAATTCCTTGTTGTTTTGACTTCAACAATTTATGCAAATGAGATGTTAATTAGTGTAATTGTAACTTAAATTATGCTTGTGTAAACCTCTCCATTGGAAGGAAAGTGTGGGAATCTACACAACTGGTATTTAAAGTAGCTGCACTAACTCACTTCTGAAAGCCCAGCATCGCAAGATCACTTTCATGTCTTTACAATTTGTTTTTATGAGGTGATAACATTTTTACAAATACCATCATTTTTGGTTTTTTATATTGTAAGTGACAGTCTGACATTTTACAACTGGCTTATTGAAAACAAGAATTGAGCACTCTAGCAGTAACGGACATTAACTGCTGAATAGAGATTCAGATGCTAATGAGGTGAGAGGGGCTCCAGAAAGTTTTGATAAATGCTACACACACTCTAACTAGCTGTGAATGTGGGTTGACAAAGAGCATCTACACCAGGGTTCAATAAAATGTAACCCTTTAAATTAATCATACTGGCAGTATTTAATAGAATGCACAACAGTCTCCTTTTCTGCTGGCTATAAAGCTGGAGAATGCAAGGTCTTCACAAGTGAATGTTCCCACATTCCCACTCCACATCGCGACTTTCATTTGAGCGCCTACAGCTGTTTCAAAAGTACTTACTGTAAATAGCAAAGGGTAAGCAGGTTTCAGGGCTGACTCTTTCACAACATGGAATGTAATCTTTTTCTTCTTTTTTATGCCTAAATTCAAATAAGAGCTCCTGAGTCAGAAGAAACAACAACATCTGAATGCTGGATATAGTCCTGGTGCACAGTAGGTTCTCAATAAAGAGTTATTGTCCCAGGAAAGCGCCGGCAACTTAGAAAAAGAAAAAGAAACATCTGCTTGCACAAGATAAAAATTTTTTTTTTAAATCAGGAAGTACACAAGCGACACTCCTCAAGTCTGCAAAGTTAAAGTAGATCTCTGTTCTTCAGGGGCTGAGGGAACCACCTTAAAGCTTATGTGAAAAAATTCTCTTGTATCAAAGGAAAATGGCTAATAGTTATGTCCTATTAAGTGAAACTACACTGAGTATTCTCACAAATGTCAGAGAAACCCTTCTTGTTTCATTTTTCAGGCTCACACTGGTCAACCTCTACTACAGACCAAAAGCCTTCAGATTTCAACCGACCATAGAACCAGGAATCTCCTCTGTTAGGACAGAACATTAACGTGTTATTTCTTCTTAAAGTGACAATCCCTAATATCCTTTGTGGGTTTTGCCAATTTGAATCTTGGCAGGAAGTGGGAATCTGTGCACTCAGCAACACTGCGAGCTTGCTGGCTGTCAAAACCATGCCTCAGCCAATGCCTGAGTGGTATTCTTGTCATTTCACTACAGTAAGAAACTTATCAGTATGACATATAAAGCTTCTAAAAGTAGTGATTTATGCCAAAATTCAGACTCACTTATCCACCACCTAGATTTCATTTTTGTAACTCCTATAATTATAATAAATTCCCCCAATTATATATAAAGATTGTAGTTATAGCTTCTATTATGCCTAAAAGGAAGGAGGGTAATTATGACTCAAACAACATTAGGTTAAATGGCAAATGAACTTTTAAAAGCATAAAGTTGTCTATTGATGTTATATACATTTTGCTAATATATTTGCCTGAAGATGTGGCATATTTTTTTAAATTCATTTAATGCCAATGTGAAATATATATATATATATATGTATACATATACATATTTCTAAGTTGACAAACTAATCAGTTCTTAACACACTGAATAAAAAAAAATGGTCACCTTACCTTGACATTTTAAGGTTAAAAATTCCCACTTTTAAAAAAGTGAACTAGTAGAGAAATGTGTGCTATGGTTTAGAAATGGCCATTTAGCCAAATTGCATACCTGTGCTGTGTCAGCGCAGGCAGAGGCATCTCGCTGCACTGGTCTAATGGACGGCAATTGAATTTAATTAACAAAACTCCTTTGCTTTAGCTCATACTGTGCTGAATGTAATGGAATCCTCTCCACGAGTTGATCTTTTTCTTTTCTTTCTCTTTCTCTTTCAACTAAAGAATGCCCTTAACTGCCATTTGCTTTGAGAATATTAAAGGCTATACACTATACCTAAAAGATATAATACAGCCATCTTCTTTCCCATGACTTAAATTTAGTTACTAAATCATATAACATAAAATAATTTAAAAGATACTTTGATAGTGATACACAGTATAGATTCAATTACCACAATGTCTCCATTAAAGGCACTTTTATAGCATGGATAAAATGCAAATCCCCTTTGTGGATCAATACCAGAATATAATTCTATTCTGCCTCCTAGAAAAGGAAGTTACCCAGCGTAAATCATCTTCATGTGAAAATGGTAATATATATATATATATATATATATATATATACATATATATATATATATATTCCTTTTAATACCAATATACTGGCATGTACTTTCTGTAGTATGCTACTGTAAAAGTAAATCCCAGGAATATTGGATGTACCTAACCACAGAAAACCCATTTGTTATTAATTTGTTATACTTACTTAAATGTCTAACACTAAATTCAGAGAGACATTTCAATTAAGTAAATAATCTCTCCTAAATAAAGTCAAGAACAAACACTTTTAAAAACTGTCTCTGAGGGATTCTGAGTCCGTATCAGCACCCTGCTTGCCTTTTGCCTGGCTGGCCACACTGCACAGTCCCTGTGACTGATCTGCAGGCTACTCTGAATCTTTGACTTTCAACCATAACCCTTTTTGTGAATAATGACAGTTGGGACCTACCATTTGCCATCTGCAGAGATGGAGGGGGTAAGGAACTCCTTGTGCATTAATAACCCAATTAGGAAGAGATTTAAATAAAACACTAAAGCAAAATAAACCCCTGGCTGCTTAATCACTCTCTACCTTCAACAGACACCTCCCAACAAGCAGTTTGCAAGATGGGGAGTACCTATTTAAGTCTTAACAAAAATTTCATAACAGAGGGGAGAAAGGAGGTCCATCCAAACATTTTAAGTTGTCAAAAATGATACTGTACTTCAAAGCAAAACACAAGAGACTGGGGCCTACAAGATGGCTCAGTGGGTAAAGGCACTTGCCTCCAAGCCTTATGACTTAGGTCCCACAATCCACACGGTGAAAGAAGTAAACTGACTCCCTTACATTGTCCTGACTTCCACATGTGTGCCCACACGATAACTAAATACATTTAAATTGCGAAACACCTTTTCAGAAACTTGACTGGTGCCTACAACAGGGTATGGAAGCATCTCCAGAAGATGCCCAGCATGTCTCTCTTTACTGACTGACTGCTTACTATGAGAAATGAACCTTACTGGGAAATGTTAGGTCACTACACTCTTTAAAACATCACTCCCCACTGATAATTACAAATGAGAACCATTCAGCATAACACATTTTAGTAGAAAACTCGGTTTCACTGTTCTTTACACAGACTATACACTGCCAACCTCAGAAATACTGGGGTGGTCAATAAGGCAGGCAAGGTCATATCCTTTTTCTACTTAAAATATTGTCAGGAAAAGAAATACCAAGCTGGCAAAGCATTAACTTGCCTTACTCGTGGCTGAAATAAATAAATAAATGGTAAGTCAAGATAAAAACCAGAGTCAAAGGTACTCACTCTCCGAGGCAGGCAGCCCAGCGCCTTACTGGAAGGGTTGCGTAGGATGTGTGTATGAGAGAAGATTCCACACAGGCATACACTGATGGTAGACATGAAAATGGCCCTGTCTTTATGAGGTATAGCTATCTACATAGAAAATAAAAAGAATGGACAGTGTACACTGGCTAGAATGTGTAGCTAGAGCTAAATCACCACAAAACTTTAACTGCAGTTCTGTATCCAAAGGCAAGTTAAGATATAATCTGAAAATACAAGTGACAGAGGTAGTGTTCCTGGAAGTTTCTAGGCCTGGATGAAAAATAATTCAATGTAGTTAATTATACAAGATCAAAATAAAAAGGCATACCATATTCATAGATACGATCTGATAGTTTTTTTTTCTCTCCCCTGCAGTGTTAATATACATCCAAGCAAAGTTGCATTAAGCCCTTCAAGAGACTTGGCCAGATGATCCTATAACAGAGCCGTGAAGGGTTGAGAGCAGTGAGAAACAGAAACACAGGCTTGTTTTGTCACCAGGCAAGGCTTGCTGCAAGTGCTTAGTAACTAAAGCACTGTGGCAGTAACATAAAATAGATAGATCGGGCCAGAGCAAAAAAAATGGGAATGTACCACATGCTTAGGAAAGCTACCTAGCACTGAAGGGCATTTTGTTATGAATAGGTTTTCCACTGACCATGAGCAACAGAAATAGTACTTAATAATTGGTACATTATAAACTTCTTATTTATACAGGGAAAAAAAAGAGAGAATGGATCTGACCTCACACCATCATAAAACAAACTCCAATGCAGTACACATGTAAACACAGACATATAAAAATGCCATGTATTTCTGCAGTTGGAATCAAGCATCACATTAAGCAAGACACAAAAGATTCAAAAGCTTTGCTATATTAAAATTGTGGTAGTTTACTCAACACAGGTAATTTGAAGAAAATAAAAGAGATCCATGAAAGCAAAGAGCTGCCTAAAGATTAAAACTGGGCTGCTGGACCCCTGTATACCATGGAGAGATGGGTAGCAAAGCAGAAGACATGACCAAATGGTAAGAACACTTTTTCATAGAACATGCTCCAACAAAAGACAGTCCCATCATTAATTAAATTAGAAATTCAGGCTAGCACAAAAACTGGGGGAAAAGATGCAGTTCTATTATATAATGGAATATTATACAATAAGAAACAACAATGTACTACAACATGTGCAGCAACACTGGAAACACAATTTTGAGTGGAGAAAGGCAATTTGGCATCTATGTTTGTGTATACCACCTATCTATCTACCTACCTACCTACCTATGTATCTAATTTATAAAACTTAAAAACAGGTAAACCTAAGCAATATATTTAGCATATATATATATATATATATATATATATATATATATATATATATGATAAAGCATTTTTTCCAGAGGAAGACAACTACAAATACAAAATTCAAAATAATGGGTGGCTTTTCTGAGTGATGATCCAGGAGAATGGGCAAGTCTATGGAAGGTACAGGTTCTGATTCCCATCTCAGGAAGGGGCAGGTCATAGATCTTCAGTCTACATATATGCTATAATTTACATGCCTCGAAATAAATAAGAACTAAAATTAGCAATGCTTATTAAAATGAAAAGATCTTTTTCATAATATTCTATCAAGAACTTCTCAGAAGTGGCATTTAAAAAAAAATCATCGAGATTCAGATTTCTATTTTTAATGTTTTAAGTAATTCTATCCTTTTTTCCTCAAAGGAATCTAGTAAGAGTCACGTTGAAAAAAAAAATCTTTATCTCTTTTTCTTGACTGACCTGAAGTAATTATATGTCAAGTCCAATCAAAGCTCTCCATGCCAACAAGGGTGCAGTGATGGACGTGGTAACTAACCCCAGCCAGGGCTGATACAAACATGATAATCCACCCCATCTTTGAATAGGCCACCTCACACCCTCATGTTTAGCTCGAAATAAACTTGTATCCTCAGAAAGGGGCTAAGAAATGCTGAACAAGGCTTGTTGAAAGAGTTGGGCAGCCTGTATATATTTGTTCAATGTGTGTTTATATTTATGTATATACACTTGTAAAACACATTATACATTTTATCTTCTTATATATGTGTGCAGGGATGTATGAAGAAATCAACAACGTTTTGTGGTCTGGCAAAAGAGGAATGAAGTAAGAGTTCAAAACATCCATCCTGTGACAGTATTCAGTATCTAGTAACAACAGTGGGTGCCTTGTGTCCATGCCCGCAGCTATCCTGGGGGCTGTGACAGTGATATCCCTTGAGGCCAGAATTCTCATGCCAGCCTGGAAAGCACAGAGATCTAACCCTCCAGATAGATAGATAGATAGATAGATAGATAGATAGATAGATAGATAGATAGATAATAAATAAATAAAATCTAGTTATAGAAGTGAGAATCTATAAACATACTGAAATCTTTCTTTCTAAATTACTGGGACACGAATGCCAGGTGGTGGTCAAAGATGAATCTTCCTATTGGGGTATCGCCTGTAGAATCAAAGGCCCGGTCATGACTTCAGCACACTGGGTTCCTATGAGTATAGGGATAGACTTCCTTTAAAAGGGTCTACATTTATCAACAATCACTCATGGAGAAACAGAAATAGTGCAGTCCATAAATCCCCACTTGGCCAGGATGGAGGTGATCCTAGTGTGTCCTACTGGAGAATAAAGGAATTATGAGACAGGACAGCATGCCACTGATATGCATGACAGGGGCCAGCACAGAGTCACTGTCTACCAGGCAGGACCGCTGCCCTCTAAACACACTCTTCACACCTGAGATGGCCCGTGAAGCACCTGAAAACTAAGGAGCTGACATTATGAGGAAGGCCAGACTTTTGTCAGCTGCACCAAGTGACAAGGAACCAGTTTTCTCCCAGGTGCTGTATTTTCACTAGGTATCTTGCCACAAATCAATACACTAAAAGGAATGAAAAGAAAAGTTAGAATGTTTCCTAATTCAAATTATAAGTGTAAAACATAATTTTGATATAATGTTAAGAACTAAAAGTAAAGGTATTTGTATCTCCAATGCTTGATATTTTTTTTTTACATTTCAAAATAGCTTTAAAACAGCTATATTAAAATCAGTACCTAAACAGTTACTTTTTGTCTCCTTAAGAATTTTACTGTGTAAACAAGTGGCTTAACTTTCAACCTGAATTGCATACTTCATGGAAAAGTGTGGAATTAGAAGATACACTTTAAATTGTACATAATCCCAGGGACACGACCTTCCAAGTAGCTCTGAGGACAAATTAGAATGTTAGAGGAAAACCCTGTTTTCTTTTTTGTTACCTAACCACAAACATCTGTTGACTCATCACCAAAGAAGATGGTCAGACCTGATTTCTGAATTTTCTATGAGAGCAAATACTTTCTCCCACTTTACAGGTAACATTAACTTTCCTAAGTTTTGCTGCTCTTATTTATAAGGCTTTATCTTTGAAATAAAAAGCAGTGTTTTGTCAAAAATTATCCTTTATCCAATACCCTTTGCTGAAATCAGGGGTAGCTTTAGGATAAATGGCAGGCTAGACAGAAACACTTTCACGCTGGGGACATGTATAGTGGGTGGCTTTGACAGTGAATGTGCTACATAGAGAATAAAATCATGAATGCGTATGTCTTGGGGTTTCTTGGGTTAGCTTCTGTTTCCCTTCTAGAAGCTTGTGTTACTTATGATCAGCAAGCCTTCAATTAAACAAAGAAGGTGTGCATATGCCTGTGTTTTTTGGAGCTAATGAAACTGTCCACACAGTTTTGATGAGAGTAAAGCTTTAGATTTTAGAAGGAAATGCGAGTATGCAGTCCTGTGAACATGACCCAGTGCTGTGACTGTGAATCTTTAACTTCTCTACAGGTGCCTGTGGTGTTCCCAACTTTGGATAAGTAAATACACCATCCCCAAATAGACCCCGTAAGTGAGGTGACAGACAAACCTGCAAATGCTCACAGGAGATAAGGACTGACTGACACACCTGTCCATGCGCCCAAGACAAGAATGTGATTCAAAAAGTTTTGACTGAGCTCTCTAGGAAAAGCTCCCCATTTTTAACAAACACATACCCTAAAAATCCTGTAGCACAGAGTCTGTAGCTGCCCATCAAGTATACCTCATGCACAACACACAGTGGGTTGTTAACAAGCAGCTGATGCTGAAGAGGGCTTTCCCTATTGTTGAGCTGGGGAAACACAGGCATTACTCCTTTCCCATAAATGGCATCTTTTCTAAGTTAAAAAGCTCGGATAAAAGTCAAGAACATGATCTTAGAAATGAAAAAGAAAACATCCTGATTATTTTGTATAAATAATTCTAACCTTTACTTTCAGAATCAGAATTATCTACACATCTACAACCCCTTTGGGCTGTTATGAAACTATATTTGGGTGAAGAAACAGACAACTGATCCACATGGCTGAGAAAAGAGAAACAATTCTCACCCAGGTATGAAAAACTATTTTATTGTTTTTGTTTGACAGTACTTACAGTCAAACCCAAGCCCCCATGTGTAGTAAGCAAGCACTGTACTACCACCTCGGAGCTACATCCCCACCACTTATCGTTACTTTTAAAATTCCAAATATAAGCTGTTCAATTTCATTTTGTTCCACCCAAATTCTCCTTTTGGCCATTAGTCACTAGTTGAACAGAGACACTAAGGTATACACTCTAACTTCCAGGCCCTGTGCTCTAGTACACAGGGCCTTCAAAGCAATACAAGCCTGTCCTTGTCTAGGAAGGAAGCACAACCCAATTTGGAAGACAGTTTATCACGACACAGATGTGCTGCTGGGGTACCAACACAGTGCTTGTGAGTATCAGGGCTACACTGGAAAGGATGCTCAAGTTGGCATGAAAAGAAGGCTTCCTTGAGGAAATGAGAAGACAGCGGAGTCTTACTAACATTGACCAAGCAAAGGTGGGCTAACACATTCCAAACACAAAAAGTAGCACTGAAAGAAACAAAAACATAAAAAACATGCGTGCATATTCTACAATTGAAACTCCATGGTAGAAGCCTACAGCAAGCAGGAAGAAAGAAGGAAGGGAGGCCCTCTGTGCTCCATACACAGATTCTTTACTCCTGGTTTCCCACATGCCCTCTCTGATTTCAAGGAGAGTTAGGTTCCATAGTTAACTTTGAAAGGTCATTTTACCCACCTTACTCAGTTGAGATGGTCAAATTCCAGTTAGCAGTATTTAAATACTGTATCTGTTATTCTGGTTACAATAGGACTACACAGTAGCAGCATAGTTAAAGGGGGTCTTGTCACATGCCCAACACCTTCTCAACACAGAGTTTCTAAAGTTCTGCAGTTCTCCAACCCCAACTCCTCTCTCCTAAAGTTCAAAGAACCAAAGATCCTTTGGTTAGTGAAATACCATCCTAGAGGGAATATGCAGATGGGGATTAACTACAATTTCTAAAACAAGCTATGTTTCTTCCAGATGTTGCACTTTTTCAAAACAGAAGAATAACCTTCTAAAACAATTTCCTGCTAAAGACTCTAAAACCAGAAATGTGTGTTAATGGCTTTATTACAACTCAATCCCAACCTGGATGTACATATTTAGAAATATGCAATATTAGGACATTAGGGAAGATTGCGTATCATCATTCGGTGTTAGGGCATTACATGCAAAAACAGAAGACAAAACAGAATAAAACTATAATGCTTTGCAGCATTATGGGAAAAAAGCAAGGAGGGAAAGAGAAGGAAATTCTAAAGATTAGAGGGGAAACAGATTTTCAAATTTTAAAACTTTCATTATTGGAAATAAGATACTTTTAAATAAAGAAAATGCAAAAATTGCTAAAATCATCGAGCTCACTCTGGCATTTGTATATACAGGTTATCTAATCCGAAGGCAATGTGGTTTTCTTTTCCCTGGGGGATCTGAACTGCTAGCATCCCATGGACTGTATCGAGTTTGCTTCACTTCTCTTACTGACTGTTAAACAAAGAGCTGCGTCTTGAGTTTCATGACGTCCCACATGTTTCTGAGACTAATCCCCAGCCATTTTTATTTACAGTGCTCAGAATGAGTTTCTGGGACCATCCCGTGCCACTTTGTAAATGTTAGATACTGAGTTTTCTGGGTTTTGAAACAAACAGCGGAACAAATTATTTATTCTATGATTTATACAGACAGAATCATGCATAGTAGCGGTGGTAGAAACAGATTTCACTTTCAGCTTAAACAACAAGCAAATAAAACAGAGAATAAGCAAACCCTAGCGTATGGTATTGGGACCACCAGATTCCTACTGCTTTTTTGTTCCTTCGTATGAGGCCTGGAATTTTTCTGGTTCTTTTCGCCATCCACACACACTTTGCCAAAGACAATCCAGACAACCCATTACCACACTGACACACACAGTCACAATAGCTGTGGGTGCTATCTGAGTACAATGTCATGCACACCTGCCACCTCTGGACGAAAAGGAAGGCAAAGTGACTCCAGACCTCTGGCAACCTCACTCCTGCTTGGCTGTGGAAGTCTTGCCGTAGCTAACTCTCAGAGAGGGTGCAAAGGCCTACTGTAGGAGGCTGAAACCTGGCTCTGTTTTAGGAGCGGCCACCAACTGCCAATGAATTCCCTACAGTTTGCTCTCTAAGGTTCTCCCCCCTTTGTGCCTTCCACTCTAGTTGTCCCCATGTTTTGTTTTCCTGTAACTCTGTTTGTTCATACTTCATCAGTACAAGAAAAAGTCTTTAAAAAAAAAATTACACGTCTCTGTGGTTTGCTCGAGAGAAAACATATCACAGTGGTCAGCTCCAAAGTAACAGAAAGCCTGGGCACCACTGTCCGTGTCTGGGCTTCCCAAACATTTACACAGATATTTCTGATACAAATAATAATAATATTAATAATAAAATCTTGAACATTAATAGAAATATAGTCAAATGTCACAACCCTAAAAGTGCCCCAATTATCTTATTTAAAAGATCAATACAGGGGCCAATGAGATGGCTCAGCTGGTAAAAGGTGCTCACAGAGCAAATCTGGAGAGCTGAGCTCCTTCCCTGGAACCCACAAAAAGGTGGAAAGAGAAACTGACTCCACAACGTTGTTCTTATTCTCTCCACACACACACACACAGGTGTACACATGACATGAGCCCTCCTCCACATCCCTATCTTGTAAAAACACACACACACACACACACACACACACACACACACACACACACACATTTTTTAATTTAAAAAAAAATAAAACGAACAACTCATTCTACAAATGTTTAAAGACTTCACACAGCCTATAAATTAGAAAACACCCTAATGTAGGAGTATCAAAAGCTTTGAAATATTAATTTCTGAAGAAATTACGCCTAAGATAAGTAAATCGTTGCACGGTATGTTCTCGTATCTTGGGAACCTAGCACCATGCAGAGGTTGAGGCCATAAGAGCTGAAAATATGTTTGATGACTCAACTGCCAGTGCCATGGTAGAATCTGTCAAGAGCGGCAGCCTAAGTGACCTAAGTGGCCAGTGTCAGCCAGAGCATCCCCACGATGCAACTGCTGTCCCATTCACACAACTTCTTCCTTCCCAGTGTTCCGGGGAGGCAGGAGCTTCAGCTCCCTGCCTATAACATAAAGATCTGGGCCTCTGAGTTTCCAAAGGTAAGAAAGTAAATTCAATACCAACACAGACAGCATTGTGGGCAAACTTTTAAATAAACCAGGGATTTCAAGATTATCGTGCAGTTCTGAAGACATTTTTTTTTTAAACCACCGTAAATTCAGAAGCAGGGCTGAGATTATGATGTGATCATTGTAGGGTATATCAGAGATTAAAAAAAAAAAAAGCCACAGAAGAGCGATCTACTAACCATCATACTTGGGACAAATTCCTGCTTCCTACTACATACAGACAATTATATACACTCTTTAACTCTTTAATATTAAGGTTTATGTGGAGAGCTAGTAAGATGTTATGTAAGAAAAGACTAGAATAAATATTGCATTTTAAAAACACAAGCATGGGGACTGAGAGACTTAGCTTAAACGCACGCTTCATTATTTCCTAATCATCTGACTTGAGTGAGTTTGCTCTCCGGCTTTGTTGCCTGAGTAAGGACAGCCACTCACACAAGTCTTCTGAACGTATTTATTCTCCCACGTACAACAGGAATGATCTTCTCAAACTAGAAGTCAGAAAATAAAGACAAACAAGCTCACATAAAAATAAATAAATAACCCGGACCCACAGTGTATAACACTCCAGAAAGCCCATGGTACCCCAATACACAAACCTCGCTGGCTGCCCCGTGTTTGAGTCTGTCAAGGATGGCTCTACCGCAACATAAGACGAACCTCTAAAGGTTCTATGCTCATTTCTAAACTATGTGACTCCATAGTAAGGAGACGAAGTGGCGTTCATGTCGCTGTCTAACCCGGCTCTCTACCCTCCCGCCAGACCACTGTCAGCTGTCTGAGGACCAGTGTCATATATCTGTCACCCTCTACCCAGTCACTTCCCAGGCTCAACTGAAAATGAAGCGAAAGCTAAGCACAGTCTCTGCAGAGCAAAACTCAAAATGTCTCTCTTTGAAGAATAACAAAGCTTTCTATTTGAGATCTCTGACCTTTCTAGAGAAATCAGTCACTGTAGTTTAAAAATGTAGGTGGCGTAAGTACAAAGGCTTGCATTTATTCATTTTGCATGTTTTTCGTCTTTTTTGAGATGAGGGACACATATCTTTAGAACAATTAAATCTTTAACTAGACCATTTCAGCCTGAAATATTCTCACACAAGAAAGTGTTTATATATCATATATAAAAAATTATGTGATATATATATATATGTGTGTGTGTGTGTGTTACATAATACATAAAAGTATATTATATAATTACATTATATACATAATGTAATATATATATATTCTGGGCTTTGTGTTATATTTTTAAAATTATTACCCTTACTACATTTTATTGAAACTCTAAATCATAAAAATGTGATAATTCATTAAAAAAATTTAAACACAGTAATTGTTTTCAGTTTGTTATCATTTCGTAGGTGTGTATGTGAACATGATATGGGGGAGTACATTGTTATGGCACAGGTGTGGAGGTCAGGGACAACTTTATAGATTCAGTTTTCTTTCTATCTCCATGTGTGTCCCAGGGACCAAACGTAGGCCAGCAGCCTTTCTGCAGTAAGTACCTTCATCCCCTAGGCCACCTCACCAGCCTGGAGAGCTATACCTCTTAATTGAAAAGGGTGATGGGAGTGAGCTTCAAAAGAACACTAAAAGTAAATTTTAATAAACATCCTAATCACTTACTGATAGATAGGCCATCATTGCACCGCAATGCTTGTCTTTCCCTGGCAGACATGCAAGGCAACGCTACCCTGCTGCACAGCAGTACCACACAGACTCCATTGTCAGACATTACTGGAAACTAAGTTCCAAAAGAAAACCTCTACCTTTTACAAGGGAAGGGAGGCTAACTGAATGAATCCACTCACTGATTTTATGTGATACACACCCATGCAAAAAAAAAAAAAAAAAAAAAGTTCTGTCACAGTCCTACAAAAATACAAGAATTTTTATGCAAACACCTGCAGCCAAATTCTTACCTAAAGTCCTTGTTCATCCCAAACATTGGTCAAGCACTTTACAGTCACTTAACATTACAAACATACACTCGAGCACAACTTTTTCTATGGACAGTTTTAAATACATATTATCAGTAATGAAAACCACCAGCACATGGCAGGACTTGATGGCCAAGCCTTCAGTCCCAGCACTCAAGAGGCAGGCAGATAGGAGTTCTAGGCTAGCCTGGTTTACAGCCTGTTCCAGGACAACCAGGACTACACAGAGAGACCCTGTTTAAATAGATAAACAAATAAATGAATGTGTCACCTATGTTTTTTTTTTTCTGTTAGTGTGTGCTATTATAACAGAATCCACACAACCGCATGATAGTGAGCTGCAGAGGTAAACACACAGACAATTGTATCACACACTCTATAGTAAGCTCTTATGCATCCCTATCACACACCCATTTAGAACTCTCCAAAATGGTACAGAGAAGGGCACCAGGTCACTTCAACTCTTTGGCCCACATGTGCATGGCCCTCTGCAGTCAACACTTTCATAAAAGTTGATGAGAATCTTGTTACCCTGAGGCCTTTCATGTCAGCTCCTTTGGGAGTCAATGGAAGGTTTGAGAGTGACAATAAGGAATCCTGTACATACAATAATCACTATATGTAGGAGATTAAATTAAATAAATACCCCTTTGAGATGAAAATATACATGACTGTAAATGCCTCCAGCAGGGAAAGGAAAACCACATCAACACAGAAGAAACGGCTTCACATCTCTAATATTAAGAAGTGTGTCTCTGGTTTTGAGAAGACGGGGAATACTAACACTATAATTCTGCTGTTCCTGTTGCTTACTGGGAAATACCTTCCCCACAGACTACTCCCACACAGAACAAGCTGTGTGACTTACTGTAGCTACCTTCTCCAATAGTGCAGAGTCAATGTGCTAGCCAGTCGTAGGCTAGCAAGACTGTGAAACCGAATAAAATCACCCAGATAATCGCAATCAAGGACAGGAACCTAACATGACAAGTGCTTCATGGTTTCAAAGCAATTTTTAAATATCCTTCTTCTTCTCTTTCATGACCTTTTGAGAGAGGCGGACTAATTGTGTAACCCAAGCTGGCAATCCTCTTGCCTCAGCCTACTGAATGCTGAGATAATAGGATAACAGGACTGAGTCATTATGCCTAGCTTAATAATCACCTTTTAATTTTTAGAGTATTTCAAAAAGTCTCTCTCTCTCTCTCTCTCTCTCTCTCTCTCTCTCTCTCTCTCTCTCTCTCTCTCTCTCTCTCACTCACACACACACACACACACACACACACACACACACACACACAAATCTTGTTTCAAGGTAGGCATAATGACACACACCTTTAATCCCAGTACTCAGAAGTCAGAGGCAGGCAGATCTCTGTGAGTTCAGCCTTACCTATGTAAACAAGTGCCAGGCCAGTTGGGACTGCACAGTGAAACCCTGTCTCCCAGAACAAAAGTAATATTTTTTTATGTAATGAAAGTTCAACTCAGCAGCTGATTTAAATAGATCTTAGAAGAATTAATATATACAATGAACCAACATAGTATAAACTGGAGTGGTGGGTCTTTTTATTTTATCTGCAATGATAGAAATCACACTGTATGGCTTTTAGGTACTGCATTGTAATCATTAAGAACTTGCATGCCTTTAGTACCCTAGTCTACAGGGTGAGTTCCAGGACAGCAAGGGCTACACAGAGAAATCGTGTCTCAAAAAGTACCCCTGACCCCTGAAAAACAAACCAAAACACTCTAATCTTGCCTAAGTTCCAAAAATCAAAACAAGGGAATTAAAATGAATCATCTCTGCTTTCATATTTTTCTATTTTAATTTAAAAAAATTAAACTAATACAATTCCTTTTTTAGAACATGATTTTTACTTTCTTTTATATTATTAACATAACTGAAGGCAAATTTCAAAGCAAATTAATTTTTAAATTTTAAAATTAAATCATTAAAAATTAAAAACATTATTCCTCTTACATACATAAATATGTTAAAGGTTAAGATTTTTAGGTAATACTTGTTTTACTATTCATTGTCATCTCAAAGTACCTAACACTCATTAATCTAAGTGTATCTTTAAAGAATATATTTTAATCCTGTTTCAAAATACATTTATTCGAATCACCATTCTGAAAACAAGAACAAACAACGCGTTCCAGATTTTTGACCCTAACTGACAAGAGACCATTTCTCTCCTAACCAACCTCAGCCTCTTCTCTGCCTCAGACTTGAATTGCACTAGAAAATATCTCCATGGAAAGGTTTACATTTTGACAGTTTTCTTCCCCCTTTTGGGTCTAGGCAGGTGTCTGGCACTTGTTAAATGGCATTTGGGTTACTAAGACACAAGTTAGAAAGATTTTGGAGACGAGAGACCTTGCCTGGATGTCACTCTGAGCAAGTGATGATGGTATGGGCTGCCCTTCTGAGATTTGTTACTTACAACACTAATCTGAGAAAGAGTTAAAGAGTGGGAGAAGGAGGGGAGGAAAAGAAAAGAAGGAAGGGTGGGAGGGAGTAGTCTGAGGCGGGCGGTTTGCCTAACAACGTGGGGATGCCCAGCATTGAGAAGACAAAATGAAGTAGTTAAAATGAGTAAGCTGAGCAGAAGGTGAACTCAGTATAGTGTCAACTGCACCACACACATGGGAAGTTAGCTCCACATTGGTACTCTCAGTTGATGGGGCTTGCAAGTATCCACCACAGTGTTAAGTGTTTGAAAGACACAAAAAGATGTAAAAGTCAATGGAGTTCTCAAAGGCCTTGAATGATTCTACTGCAATTCAGCTCATAGTCACAGTGACCATCCACCCCACTGCTGAGTTAACAACATGTAAAGCAGTTCAGAGGACACCAGGACGTGCCAAGACACACAGACAGAAAGGACATCTTGGTCTCCATTTTGTCTATGGAGTTGTTTTGCAAACAGAACAGCAAATATGTCTTGTGCTGTAGAGTTGTTGCTGTGAACATTTGTTGGACTTATCATTCTTTATCTCCAAAATCATGTTTATTTAACTAGAACACTGATGGGAGGGCTAATTCCATTAGCTACAACACTGCAATGACCATAATAATAAAAAAAATAATAATAAGTACTTGTTTTCCAACATGGGGGTGGGGGAGAGGGACACAAAAAGGAAAAGCCACTTCTATTTAAGTAGAAGTGAGAAAATTCTGTCCCACTCAGAGACATCAGAGTCTGGATCTATAATGTGTGGGCTACCATTACGTCAGTGGGAAAGAGCCTGAGAGTGGCATGCTGGCACTAGGAGCTACATGATGCAAATCAACAGAAATCAGAAGCACGTTTCCAGCACCCTTGTCAAGCTGTGTGCATCCTAGAGTCCTTAACTGAATGCCTGAATGCCAAAAGAAGTCTTTGTAAAACAGTTTATTCTAAAGTTGTGACTTGAGCCTTGAAGCTCCAAGTAGCAACTTTGTCTCAAACCAATTATACAAAAAGAAACAGTGGATATATGCATTATAAACTTCACTTGACATCCTCCTGCCTGAGATCCATTACATTTGCTGCTTAGGCCAAAACTCCTTCAGAGTATCTCCACTTCGGTTAAGGCTATAGTTTTACATTCTCCTTAACAATGCATGCCATTTGTTCATACTTTTCCTCCTCCACCTGAGTCCTCCCTCTTCTCCCAATCCCACAAGGGTTTACAATTTATAATTTTTTTAAAGCAAGCTCTCACCTCTAACCATAAAGAAATTACTTAAGGACCGGTACAAAACTAGATTATAGCACATCTGCTAAACTCAATCTGTATTTTTTTTTCCTTCTCTTCTAATCCTCAGTATTGTTTTCAATAATCTATATTGACATTCAGGAGCAATTGCTTCTGTGGGAGATTTAAAGAGCCAGCGGGCTGTTCTGCATCCTCTGGAAGGAGCTCCAGGCCCTAACCCAGTCCTACTGTGTACAGCACTGACCACAACAAAAGCTGTGGTTTCTCCCACACTAGCCTTAAATAGGTTTAAATTAATGCTATTCATCACAGGGTGGGAAGGAAGACAGGCAAACCATGCCAATAGCATTGGGAAATTTTCTAACCAACACAGTCAAACCTCTTAGCCATAAACAAACTGACTTCCATTCAAAGGCTTCCTCTCAACCAGTGTTTGCCCCCTGTTTCTCTGAGTCCTCTGCCTTTGAACTCCCATCTTTTTCACTATGTTCTAAGCACAGGATTTTGTTACTACATTCAAGGGAAAGGATATTGTTACTATCCTCAGGTTACTGCAGAACACACTTAAGGCTCTAAAAGTCATATTTAATCTCAAATTTGTTGGTTGCTAGAACTATCTGTATGGAATTAAGAGATAAAACTGTATAAATGTATCAATAATTCACAATATATCAATGAGCCAAAAATTCTACCATGAATTTGGTTTCAGCTCAGGATTGGAATATAGGATACAGACTGGGTCTCTCTTAATTTTAAGTTTTACCATATATTAGCCTTATCCCTTTTCCCAAACATACTTTATCACCACAAATCATGGGAACTATGTGCACAAGTTTCTGCTAGGGAGTGTGTTAAGCTTCTGAAAAAGTTTAATTATATATGTACAACCCTAGTCTTGAAAATAAACACATACACATATACTTGCCAGTAGAACATGCTGAGTATATGTTAGAAATTCAATACTCCCTCTAACAAATGTGCTAAGTCACCTAAGAATCAGTACATTGTAAACATTAATTAGACATAGACTTATAAAATATAACAAAATAATATGACTCATTTTAATGTTTAAAATTACTTTATATGTACTGTAACCAACCTTATGTGTAATTTATTCCATATTTTAAAAAGTACCTTTTGAATATTGTTGAGATCACTGCTACTGCTTAAGCAGCACTCTGGGTGCAGCCTGGGTGTGCATACATGCACACAAAGCACATACTCACAGGCACTCCCCATCTTACACCTGCTCTGAAGCAGTAGGAAGTGAATTCTCAATCTGTCAACATGACCATCTGGTATATCTGCATATCATGGCTTTCTCTAGTACTATATGAAGGAATGGCAGTCATGAGGCCAAAATAAAACTAACGTGCACCTGAATGGGAATAGCTCCTCTTTTGGCTGAAATGGAACCACGTGGCTCATCATTGCCAAACTAGCAGAGTTCCGACTTAAAATGTGTGTTCCTGAAAGCATCACCAAAGGAACGCTTTGGTACAGTCCACGTGGTGATGAGTAATACTGCCCTGCAGGTTACAGGATGGGTACCAAGATGCTGGCATATTGAAACAGCTCTTCCTGCAAGGGTAGAGACAGACCAATCAGGTCCTGTAACTCCACAGAAGTGTTTACTTCCCATCTTAAAACTCACATGCACTCGCACTGCCATTAGGATGGCATCAGTTCTTTTGTCGTCGGCTAATTAGCAGTTGCAGCAATTTGCTGACAATTTTGGTCACTTAATCTTTCCAAGTAGATTTTTAAGACAGCTAAAAATACTTGCAATCTTAGAAAGCTCCTCACCTTTAAAAAGTGACAATGGCTCAGGGTTCTTCAGCTTTGGGCCCATTGCCACCTGCAAATTAGCAAGGGCCTCTGTTGAATTAGACATGATGCCATTTGTTTAATTTTAGATTTTAAGTGCCACCGCATGTAAAGACTACCTCAGAGCTGTTGCTGTACTCCACATCAGGTAATACCAAACATCAAACAGTGAGCATCATGTTATGGCGTAACGAAAGCAATCTCCCTCATCCGAGCAAGAAGTCCTTTTAAAAGGCCAACCTCTTGACACAATTTAACCAACTTAACAGAATCCTTAGAATTGATTCCATTTCCAGAAGTTATACAGAAGCAGTTTCAAAAAAAAGAATGTTAAAAGAAAAAAAAAGAAGGAAAGAAAAAAAACTCTCCAGAAAGTTCTCGGTTGAGTGCCTACTAATGAACAAAGGTTAACTTTATCTAAAAGGTCAAATGCCTGGTGGCTAAGGTTATGACCTTAACAACTTAAATTCTGACCTTGCCACGTGCCGGGTATATTGTAGATTCTGATACAGATCATCTGGTAAAGGCCGGTCATAAATTAGCTTTACTGTTAAATGCCCACAAAGAAAACCATTTGCCATGATACCATAGTACCAATAAGTCGCCATATGATACATGGGAAAGACAATGCAAATACAGACCAAATTAAAGACATAAAATGGCTTTGTTGCTTTATGGACCAAGCAGGATGGAAGTTTCAGGCTTACGGAATCATATGACTTTACTATACTTCTCTCTGTTTACTTGACACAAAAGTCACTCAGTTCTAATGCCCCACCGGACTAAGTCAAAGCACTGGCTTTTATCATCTCTAAGCCGTAGGGGGGAAAAAAATCACCTCTGCTTTTAACAAATATTTGATGACGCATTTGCTTCCAGTGTTCACATTTTAATGTTTTGCCAAAAAAACAGCCAGTACATGAAGCAATAATCAATGCACGTGTTTTAAAAGGGGGTGGGGAATCTTACTTTGATGGTTATGTAGAGGAGAAGAGGCATTCTGGAAGGAAAAAATTACATTTTCAAAGAAATGGGGGGGGAGAAATGCAGTACAGGTGCAAAGGCCACAATGGTGTTGGCATGGATCAGGAAGCACTTCAGGGTCTCTGCTTCTTGCCAATGCTGGCAAGTTCTCAAAACTTTTAAGGAGGTAAAAACATTGTTTAGCGTTTACAAATCTTCAGCATTATAGCAGATGCTCGTCAAATCAGCTGTATATAGGTTGACCAATCTACCCCATATCAGCAGTGGCAGCTTCTCTTCTACAAATAAGAGGCTGAAAAATATCTTGAGTCAAATTTTGAAGATTTTCCAATAAAAGGCCTTTACTATTTTCTTTTTGCAAGCTCCCTATAGTGGGCAGCCATTGCAGCGGTGCTGTGCAAACCAATGACCAGGCATTTGGCTAGTATTCAGGCCTGAGGAGGGATTCTGGGATACATGAGGAACACCAAACCGAAGGCAGTCTGATCCATGTGGCTGTCAATAAATCTTTCATAAGCTATACAAATGCTAACTCTCCTAAGCAACCTCCCAAATGTCATTATAGCAGCATCACTCCTTCAGGCATCCGACCAACCAGCAACTGCGTTATCTTAAGGACAGGAAGTAACTGTACAATAATAACCCATCGACAGTGAAAGGTGAGCCAGTGAACTGCATCAATTGTTGGCACCCTCAAGTTTCTAAGTTGCCCAATTAGAACATGCACTGTCATTAATACATTATTTTCCTACATATAGTAAAAGCAAACCTAACTTTACTTTTACTATAGACAGGAAAAGTGAGCAGCGAGGTTAAGGAGGGGTAAGGAAAGGACACTTGTTCCTGTTTAGAACTTCTGCTGCTTCCATGGCTAAAGCAACAGGCTGGCCTTGTAATTGAGTGTACATTTTCAAAAGCCCAAATATTTGAAACGTTTTCAGAGCATATCCTCTGAAATACACATCTATCCCCTGCCAACACAACACAAATGATGATGTGACATGCTTGCAAAGTCAGTTCCTCCAGTTTCTTAAGTAAGGACAGATGGGTAACAAAAAGTTCTCTTTCTAAATCATATATTGAAAAAACAGAGAGAGTGAAATGTTAGCTGATTACTTTGAAAGTTAAAATTTTTTTCAGATTTTGAAAAATAGTGTTGACTTTGCATATAGTATATTTTTCTCTTTGTTGTGGGGAAAAAAGAGTAATAAGTGTGTGTGTGTGTGTGAGAGAGAGAGAGAGAGAGAGAGAGAGAGAGAGAGAGAGAGAGAGAGAGAGAGAGAGAGAGAGAGAGAGCATACTCCTAAACAAGTCACTGATAGGATTCCACAACTTTCTTTCTCCCATCTGGCTTAAGTAACTGCCATGAAGGCAATCTAGCAAGAATGATATGTACATATAAAAAGTCAACAAGTTACACAAGACCTGAGCTTTCACGTAACACAATGAGCCTTTGTCTAAAACAAGACGAAAAGAACAAAGTAAAGCTGCATTATTTCTCCCAGCCCTCAACAGTTGATTCCTGAGTGTTCTTCCAGATTCTGAAGCACACTCTGGTAAGACATGTCTCACAAACAACAGTGGACCTCATACAGATCAAAACAGGCCGATGGATCAATTACCAATAGTGATTTCTCAGTGCATATTCACACAGGCCATGCAAGCTGCTCACATTTAGTATCACCTGCTTAGAATCTGGTTGGTTAGCTTCCTTCAGCTATTTGAAATGACACAGAGAATTCCCACATACGAAGCTGCTAAGCTTGTATATTAATGTGATTATGTCTCTTTCATAAATGCCCTGCATTTTGATAGTAACTTTACCTCCGGCTTTTGAACTGGCAAGGGGTGCAAGAGGCCTCAAAAGTGTAAGAACAGTACCAACAGAAAAGCAGCTCACAACAGAGGAAATGTATTTTTAACAAGATCACAATCCAGTTTAAAAATCTATTCTTTATAACGGGGGTTGTCATGAGGCTTCTCTTACCATGAGTCGAAAAAATAAAGTGATTACAACTTCTCAGCCACTGAATTACCAAGACTTCTGACAGCATTACTTACCAAGTGTGACCTGGGTGGGAATTCTCTGAGAGCTTTGCTCTTATACCTGAATGAGGGTGGCACCTCAGACAGGGGCAACAAGTTGTTCAAACTGTTCTGACTCTGGTTTACCTCTGAAACCTCACTGGCCTGATGCCCTAGGTTGGCCCTAATAGGGAGGTCAGGAATGGTTCGGCATTCACAGAGGTCATCAGGAGAAACATACACAAGAAAGCAGGAGTTCTTCCCTTCTCACTTACCTGCTGCGTGCACAAAGTATGCCAAGTATAAATCGAGTTCCTTAACAGAAACTCCTATGTGGTGGGGCTGGACACAGAGTCCTGGATTGGAGCACTGCGGGGACTTTACAAGGCGCTCGCCATCAGTACTTTCCAGCGGAATACCTTTGAACAAGATCACCATGACGAGGTCCAACCTCCACACTTTATCTGCCTGGCGGAGGCAGTCAATTCTCCGCATCTTGCCTTTCTGGTCTGGGTTGGAAAGAACACAGCATGGAGGTTTTTTCCCTGTAACTGTAAGAACAAAATCCTCTCGGTACTCAGGTCGGATGTCTTTCCGTAACTTGGCCAGAAGTCGGGAAGCCCACTTCTGCTTGACCTCAGGCTTCTCACTTAGCAGTTCATCCTTCACGGCCCTCTCCTCTTCTTTTGACATACGCTTCTCATGTTTTTTGAAGTATTTTCGCTTTCGGGCCTGCAGGTTGAACCATGTGTAGGCGAAGGCGCGGACGTGAGGCAGAAGTGCTTCAATAAAAGGATGAAACTCATCCTAGGGAGAGGGGAAAAAAAAAAAAACAAAAATACGAATACGACCAACACAAAAGAGGACAACTTGCCTCTGGAAGCTAGCCCAAAGAAATCCTTCATTTCACATGAAATGTGGTCCAAGTATTACATTACCTTTAAAAATCATACGTAAAATCCCTAAGGCCAACCAAGGGGAATGGGAACACACTCTCAGTACCATTGCTTATGTTCTGAAAGGAGGAAATGGCTAAGGATTTTTCAACATTTTGGTACATTTCTACGGTGCGGCCTACTTCCCAGATCCTTTATATGGCAAGTCCAGTTTATCTAAGCCCATCTAACAATATAAACTCTTAACTCTATTTCAAGGAGGCCATATCTAATTTTGCCCCAGCCTTGACCTCACCATTTGTAGATCAGCCAGGGCCTAGCGGCCAGATTGGCAAATCCAAAACACTCAGGTGCCAGTCAATGTTTATGGAAGTCTAGAAGTAAGACCCGTCTCTACCATCAATGAAAACAAAGGCTTTCCCTCTGGAGAGCTGGTGTAGACTCTCATTTGCCTCCCATGTATTTTGGTAATATCTTAATTACTCTTCTAAATATTATAGTTACCGATAATTTAAAGAGAGAGAGAGAGAGAGAGAGAGAGAGAGAGAGAGAGAGAGAGAGAGAGAGGGAGAAATGTGGTAGATCTTTTCAGAAAAGACCTGAGGGAAGATTTGGTATTCATTTGGCTAAAATAAAAGATCTATGCTCAAGAAATCATTACTGAACTATGGAAGAGAACAAAAAAGGAGTGGGGGGGGCACAGCAAACAAAGCAGAGCTCCATGCCCAGAGTAAACAGGGAGCCTCACAGTGACAGCACTCCTGCAATTGAACACATTTAGTGGCAGATAGGACTGCGGAACACCCTCAAAAGCAACCAGCCCTATGGAAGGCATCATCTCACTTTTAAAAATAATATTTCGGCTCTTTTCCCATCAGCGGACAGGAGGCTTGAGGAGAACATTCACAGATACCTTTCTTTAAAAAGGCATAATTTGAAGAGAAAAATTGAACTTAAAGCACGTGAATTTTTCTTCCTGGTTTACTTAAAAATATGTGATTCTCATGTTGATGTTGGTTAGAAATTTTAAGTATGGAAATTTTTAAAAAGTTAAACAGTAACATTCACAGACACCTCAGAGAGGACATCCAACTCTTGATTAACCAGGCCACACCAATTTTATATAACGTCTTTCGGCCACAAAGATAAATTATTTACTTTCAAATACATGAAGATAAGGAAACTAGAGGGATATTTGGTGACTTTTTAAAAAGAGTTAGACTGAACAAAGATGAATATATTCCCTTTTTAAACAATTGTTATATCAACCTAAATATTAAGGTGCAAGAAAATGTAATGCCAAAAATAGTATTACTACTAAATAAGTTATTAAAATTTTCAACATTTTAAACATGCATACCAAAGGTATTAGATTTTAGTAGTCAAATCTGTTAATTTTTTTTACAAATTTTAATCAACCATGTAAACATTACACATAGCAGGATTCTTTAAAGTAAATATATAATAATATAATTCATATTTAATTGTTACAATAATTAGCCTTTTCTCTATTTCTGCACAAATTTTTGACTCCATAGCTCAAGCCCAGTTTCGAAACTTGCTCTTTTCAAAAAAAGGATTAAAAAAAAAAAAAACTGGTGAGCTTTGGTTAACATGAGCACATACTTCAAGTGGGGGGAAAAAAGTAAAATACAACAATTATATTAATCTTTACCATAAACCACTACCATTTTAAAACTGTATAATGTTTAAGAATCTTTATTCCTTTGGAAGGAAAATGCAGGGGGCAAGTTGCAGTTTATTCGCTAAGGTACATGCCAAACCACAAAGCATTTAAATATTACTAAGTTCTGAACTCATCCTTGAAATGCTCTGAAATACATAAATGCTATGTGTTTCATAGTGACTGACATGCAGATGTACACAGGACATAGCAGAGACTCTGGCACTATGGAAGGAATCTCTGAGGACGACCTTAAACTACAATGAGCCTTCTCCAAAAGGAGCCTTTTATTTTACAGACTCAGCTCCATTTTATAAGGCAAATAGCTCCAAACACATCATATCTGTGTTAAGGCATTACCTTATTAATGATAATAAGCATGTTAAATAAACATCCTAACGTGGCTATTTTATACGTCCTAAAATACTTCCTAAAATCTGATAGCTGCATCGGTTCAGAAGTATTTGCATTCACCTGCCAACCAGATTCCCATATAGCTCTTTATTTAAAAAAAAAAAAATCTAAAAATAAGGTCAACTAGTCATCATGGACAATCTACATACCCCAGTTTACATTAGAAGTATTTACCATGTATTATTTCCCCGAGGTTTCCAGAATGAGACTAAAAGTACACAATATTGTATATAACTTTACTCACATGACAATTATACTTAGTCAATGTATTGATACACATATCCCCAAAAGCATCCAAACTTTAAAAGAAAAAAATATTACAGGAAACGGCCAAAGAAAGCATAAATGTTTGGGGGGGCATGTTCTCATAAGTCATGTTGCAGAACAAAAACACCATAAACTCTGTGATATTTCAAAATTATTAAAGAGAAAACAAGTAATATTTTACATACATAATGGATGAGAATGTCACAGCCCACCAATAAAAATAAACCTGTGGACCTGTTTCCAAGCCGCGTTGCTTTGCATCGGCATCTAAAATGTGGACCTCTTTGAAAGCAGGCCAAGTTTAAGAGGCACAAAATAGTAGGAGTGCTGGAAACTACTCCCCCCCCAAAAAAAAAGCTTTACTTATAAATTTCTGCTGAACTGTCAGGATTTAGGCAGGTATATGAGTTGATTGTGATATGCCCATTCTCAATCAAAAGAAGAGGCCTGGCATCCTCAAGGTAAAGCCCCTTGAAAGTGCACACAGCAAATCGAGTTTACTCTTACAGTTAGAGTACATCTATCACCATGCTTACTGGATTTTTTTTTTTTTTTAATGAGCAATAAACGACCTAAGTTTTTCTTTCTAAAACTGGCTCTAACGTGTTATAAATATTCCAGAAAGTTAAATAAATTGTAAATCAACTTTTAAAGACCCTCTCATAAAACAAATGAGCCTTTATTCCCTGTTTATTGTACATTTTCTTCACAAACTGCTACACCAAATAAGCGTTTCTTAGTGGTGTGGAGGCCTAGTGAATGCATCAATCAACTCTGCCAAGTGTGTAGGAGGGGGGGAAGGGGGAAAAAAAAAACTTTCTTAACGTGATAATAACTCCAGAGAAGCCAACTTTGTTAAATACCTGCCTGTGCCTGAGGCCTGCATGGATACACAGGTATGCTCCTGAAATGCACAGCCCAGACCTGAACTTTATCTTTGCAAATCTCACTCAGAAGATACCGTTGTGTCCGTAAGGGTCTTTCTTTCTTGCTATTGCAGCATGCTGGTATTATCTACAAGTTCTATGTGTTGCAAACTTTTGCCAATTGGAATTTCAGCCTTCGAATCTCAGCACTTTCACTGCAGACTGTAATTCATTCAAATTATCTTACACTTTGCATCTTATCCATATGCAATTGTGAACCTTGCCAGAAGTGGTTGGAGAAGTTTCATTCCATACTTCCACAAGTTATTAAAATAGTAACTTTGGAAGTGTGTGTGTGTGTGTGTGTGTGTGTGTGTGTGTGTGTGTGTGTGTGTGTGTGTATGGGGGGAGACTTTTACTATAACTAAAACAACTGCTATCCATTATTAATGTGAGGCCTAAATCCCAAACAGACCATCTCCACATAAAAGATGCATTTAAGAGTCTTCTGAGATCAAATAGCCAGTGTTATTACTGTTAGATACTGCAGTAAGAAGGGAAGTCATGTGGGAAATAAATCCAGAATCTAGAGGGGAGAGGAAAAGCTACTGATACTTTCAGCCTTCCAAAGTATTCCCGGTAAACCGTTAGCTCCAGCTAGCTCATTGAAGGCATAGTGGTAGCTGGATTTTGAGGGAGTCATGAATAAACCTTGTGCTCGAAGCATAGAACTTCACGTAGGTGATTACTGGTCAGACTGCAATGTTTAAAAGCAGTATAAAGACTCTTGTTTAAAAAAGAAAAATTAGCGCAAATCACTCTGACTGTATGCCTTTTAGTCAGAGAAAATAAATAATATTTTCAAACGGGACCAAATCCGGAGCCGCAAAATAGCAGTGTTTCCTTGCCGGTGGTGCAGACGAGACCGGGAGGGATGGGCTGGGAGGCTCGCGCAGGAGGGGCTGAGGGGCTCTAAACCCCACGCAGCGAGTGGGGCTGCAGGGAAAGTTGCCGGGTCCTGCGTGCTGAGCCGCCCGGACCGTACACGGGCGACAGCCGCGGGGCAGGAGACTCTGGTCCCAGCCGCCGCTCGACCTCGGGCCGGAGCCCCACTCCACCCGCAGCGGCCCAGCCCGGCCCGACCCGAGGCCTCGCCAGCTCTCTGGCCTGCGCGGCGTGGGCACGCCCGACCCCAAAACTTTCGCCTGGGGCGGCGGGCGGGAGGCAAGGACTCAATGTCCTGGGCGTGTGTCCACGCAGCCCACCGGCGAGGGCTCGCACCGCCCGCCGCCGCGTCCGCGGGGCGCTGCCCGGCCCGGCCCGCAAGCTGGCACAAAACAAAAGTAAGAGTTCGGGGCGTCGGCGGGGGGCGCGGTGGCGCGGGAGAGCGCGGGCAGACAGGGCGCCCCGGTACAGCCGGCGTGCGGGACTTGCGGGGCTCAGCCGCCCCTCCCCGGCGCGGAGGAACCGCGGACACCGCGCTCCGCGCCGCAGACGCCGAGTCCAGATTGCAGCGTGTCAGGGGCTGCAGCCGCGGACACACGTGCGGGGCGCCCGCAAGCCCCAGCACTCTGCAGTCGGGCGCCCCGATATTAATTAACGCATTAATAAGAGGGCGCCATTAGCCATGTGCCCACACAAATGGCCGAGCAGGAGGAATGCACCCGCATGGAAACAAAGTTACTTTCTTAAAGCTGCAGCCCCCCCCCGCACACGCGCGCGCACACACAGAAACACGCGCAGACACGGCTCCCGCCGAGGCACACGGCCGCCCCGCGCCCCCGCAGCTGCTTACCTGGGTGAGACAGAGCGGAGAATACATAACTGCCGGGCGGCGGGGGGTGCGTGCACGACTGTGTGCGGGCTGGAGGTGTGCGTGAGTGTGGGTGCGAGAGGGAGAGAGAGAGGAGGAGAGAGCTAGGAGAGGGGGGAGGAAAAAAAAAAATCAAGCCTGCTTCTTGCGTTCACATTTCCAACTCGGCTCAACTGCTGCAGCCAGCGCTCTTGCCGCTCCACGCGCTGAACTTTAACCCCGCCTAGAGTTTCCCTACACTCCACTATACTGTCTACTGTACGCGGGCGTTAAAGGCATAGCGCACCCTTTCCCGCTCCCGCGCCGGCCGGCCGGGTGCCCGCGAGCTGCCCGCGCGCCCGCCTGCGCCGCGTTCTGCACCGCACCGCTCGGCCGCCGCCCGCTCGCGCCGCCGCGGGGGGGGAGGGAAGGGGGGTTGGGGGGGAAACTGGGTGGGGGAGGGGCGGCTGCGGCGCTGACACCGGTCCCCAGGCTGCGCCGCTGCCCGCCCGCCGCTTGCTCGGCGCTCGCTGCCTCCCGCGGCCCCCGCCCCCGCCCCGCTCGGCGCGGTCCCGGGAACGCGGCGCAGAGCGGTTTTCAGCGTGTCCTCCGGGCGGCTATAGGCTGCCACAGGATGTGCTTAAGCAAACAAAACTACTTTTCCTCCTCCCCATCCCCCAACCCGCGCCGCAGCCCTCCGCGGACGTCGGTGGAGGACTGGGGCAACTTTGCCAGGGCGCCCCGTACCCCCGTGGGCCCCAAGGTGGGCTCCCTAGAAGCTCCAGACAAGGGCGCGCGGTACATTTGCATGTATGCAAATTTCTTCTAAAAAAAAAAAAATCAGACCTTCTAGGTAACTTTTCCCCCCCCTTCCTCTGAAATGCGGTAAAGCTCTAAAGCTCAAAGCATTGTAATCTGTCCTGCGAAGCTTTCTGTGGGAATACTGTCGTCGGCATAGGTAATTATGCACAAAAGCCTGCTAACTTTGTGCAGCCAAGGCCCTCTAGCAGTCAGACCCCGGGTGTTGGGGAATGCTAAGATCACCCCCAAAGATTCCCCAGATCACGGGGGAGGGGGTTCTGGAGAAAGGAAGGCGGAGAGTCTCGAGCGGCGGCTCTACTCTCCTAGAAGTCGGGAGCTGGTGGGTTTGAATACAAACGCCCAAAAAAGTTCTGTCACGTCAGAAACGACAGTGGTTTAGCTGGGACATCTTTCTGTGTGTTGAGAGGGAAAACTGTGAAAGGGTTGTCCCCTTAGGAAAGAGTTATGTTTGTGTTCCCAAATGGAAGCCCAGAACTGGACTTGGGCTAACATCGAGTCTGGATTCCCCCAAACACCCTCAAGAAGGGTGCATTTTGCGGGCTCCTACTTCCCCCCCCCCAGCCCCTCTCCCCAGGTAATATTTCTGAAAATGGAAAAGAGCTTCCTGCAATTATTTTAGGTTTGCTAAAGTATTGTTTTGGTGCGGGGGGGGGGCGGTTTTAGGGTTTGGCACCTTGCCAACAAGCCTGCCCTCCCAGCTTTTCTTTTTTCTTTTTCTTTCTTTCTTTCTTTTTTAATTTTTTTTTAACTTCGCATTTTCTCTCTAGACTCTCTTTTCTCCCGAAAGAGGAGGCGGGGGGTGGGGTGGGGGTTATACCTGTCTCCTCCAAACCCTAGTTTTTTACTCTCCTCCTTCCTCAAGTTTTGCATCCTCCTGCATTTGCCAACCCTTCTCAAAAATCCCCAGATTCCGACACTGGCACACAGACCAGGGATCTGCTGATCTGCTCCCTGGTAGAGGTGACAAGGCTAGAATCTGCAGGTATGCCCATCGGACAGGACAGAAGGGTGGCCAATGGAGTGTGGACACATTTCATTCAGATTTTTTTTTTTTTAAGGGGTAAGAATACTACTAGAGAAGGCCAACTAAAATGTCCTGCAACGAACTGCACCTCTAAAAGTTTTGTTTCTTCTCTAGTCCTGTTGGGGCTACAATATTTGCCCCATACTCAAGAATTCATTCTTTCCCACCCACCCCCCTCCCTGATCTTGAATGTTCTTGGAAACCTATCCCATTACTTATTAGGGACTGAAAGAAAATAATCACGTCAGCAAAGGACGTCCATTTCACCAAACTAAGCAACCGCCTTTCTTTGGTTCCTGGAGTCTTTCAGTAAGGAAGAAATGTCCTCCAAGCTAAAGAGGAGTTAGAGAAACATTCCTGGCCACGAAACCTTTTGCTGGGTTCTATAACTTCAAGACTCTCCCAAGTTTCCTCGACAGAAGTTTCTGGCTAAGGGACCCAACATGTAACTGAGGCACAGTGACAAGTTATTGTCCCATGTGTGCTTTGGAGAAGCTCTTTTCCAAAGCGGATTATTTATTATTGTTGTTGTTGTTGTTGTGTATATAAAGATACACTTCACATCTGTCTTTTCAAAACAGCAAAGATTCCTACTTTTGATCCTCAAGGGGAATTTCTTTTTTAATGTAACTGGCTTCGCCAAGCCTTCTTTTTTTAAATGGGGGAAAGTAATTGAATGCTGATATTTCCACTTTAAAAACTTCTTTTGTTGCAGCAGTTGATGTGCCCGCGATTTCCAGCATTCTGCGGTTAGCAATATTATCTTAAGTAACTTTTGGCGCCCTTCGTAAGACTTTTGGATATGGGACGATTGTTTGCGCCCTCTAGGCAAGGTCTGGATCCAAGTTCAGCACCAAAGCCCTCCACATCCGCTCCTGCTTTCTCTCCTATCTGTGCCAGCTCCCGCTCCCTCCCCCGCTCCGGAGGAGGGTGAAAAGGCGGGGGAACGCTACAAAGCCCAGTTCCAACTACAGCCTTTACAAACTAGACCGAGAAAAAATACCATAGAAGAGTTACAGTTACAGAATGGCTTCTGGAAACTTTCTCTCCAACAGGCATAAATTTAAACACACAAAGAAACAGATGTTCCTGAGAGGAAAGACAGGGTAAAAAGCATTTCTAACTTTCTCCCCTCTTCTATGTTGCAAAAGTAAATCCTTGTCTAGAGTTCACAAAGATACTGAGGGAGGGAGAGGAAGGAAGGACAGGGAAAGAGTGAGGAGGAAAGGGGGGGCAAAGAGAAAGGAACAGAGAGAGTGTGTAGGAAACACAGGTGATATATGAAAACTAGTTTATTGCAATCATATAAATGACCCATTGTTAGGAAGGGTAAACCCCTTATTGGAAACATTACTCCAATCGTTTATTTTGCAAGTGCTAGGAGGCTGCCTTGAAACTGGATTGTCTTTGCAAAAAGGAGGTTCCTGCCATGCTCTCTGCTATCCATATTCTCCCTGGCACAGAGCCCAGCCTTGCATTTACTGTTTTATTTGCAGAAACGTTACCTTGCCAGCTTTAGTGAAATCCTCTTAGATGTATAAATTACGTCAATAAAGTTTCACTTCTACATACATCTGAAATACCTCTCATTTCTGGTCTACTTAATTGGGAAATTGTATTAATGTGATTTAGATTTTAATGCCCAAAGTAATGAAGATGGGTCCAGGATTCCTAAGTTACAAAACCATTTGCTCTATAGTTATTACCAAGATTAACTCTATTAACTAGAATTTCCCAGCATTTTCTTCACCAGTTTTTAACTTGCTGGTCACATGTGGCGATTTCTCTTACTTGCATATAATCCCCAATTGAATTTATGTTACAGAATTGACCATACAAGTGAATTGCCACATCAACTCTCTAAACAAGGTTTAACTGCAAGGCCCAAGGCCTAGAGAAATAGTTGCAGGAGTATTAAATCCACATTTTTATAAAGTAAGGAATCCATATTATTTTCCATTCATTCACTGCAGAATGAGGAGGTGGTTGGTATATCTGAGCAAGAGGGTGCAAGTTACATCTCCAAGACAAACTAAGGCAGTTGGTTTCAAGTCAAGGACCTGAACAAGGGGCCAGACTGCAGCTAATGGGGAGGGTCAGTTCATCTTTCACACATGTACCCTCCAGTGGGGTTGTTGTGGTAACAAGAAGAAATGTAAACTTGGTGGCTCTTAAAATGCCCTTTGCTACTGAGCACAATGTGAAACAGTAGAATTCAAGAAGATCCACACCTTTCCTCCTTCTTTTCAAATCTATAGAACAGCTGTCTTTCCACCTATGAAGCTTTCTGTTCTTTGCTATGCCTAAGATTCTAAAAGAACCAATGAGAAGTTTTAAAACACTCAGTGCATTCCCCAAATTGAGGCATATCTTCAAAGGAGTTAAACCTTCTATTCTACCAGTTACCAACTTTCCAGAGTATTAAAAGCAACAACTAATTCAAGGTTAAATATTACTAGCAGAATTTTCCAAAAGAGCCAAGTTAAAAAGGCACACAGAACGCATGCAAAACTCCCCCAAACAGCTTTTTTTCTCCTTTAAACGCAAAAACCCTTTCCTATTGTGATTGCTAAATCCGGAAGCACGGGTATCTTTCTTTGACAGCTTGAACTACACACCATCCCCTTCAGAACTGCAGAGAACTTCAGATCTCCTTTTCCCCGCCCCCTATGGCTATTACGAGCCATTGTACACCCAAGCTTTCTTGTGATTGGATAGAGCTTCTGTCAATCTCTCATGTTGTCCCATTGATTAGAGGATCGAATCGTCAATTATTCTCGGGTCCAGACATTTCTTTTCGGGTTAGGTTGACTGCAGAGGCCAGACGTCTTTAACACAGCAGAGCACGTACAGGATCTCCCCCCCTTCCCCTCCCCCCTTTTCTGGAACCGAGCAAGCGCTAGGAAGAAAAAAAATCTGTTAAGCTCAGCAATTTTTTCAAATCCTGGAAAAAAGAAAAAAGAAAAAGAAACCCGGTCTCTGCTGCACATAATAAAAACGCCATCCACAAAGCTGCATCTTTAAAAGAAAACCATCACAATAGACATTTACCCAGCAATTACTTAAGTGCATATTCAAGCTAGAGAAATTTTAAAGTCTTAGTCATTAAGCATAACCATTCTACCGTTGTTTATATAACGCATATAGTATAAATGTAAAATAGAAAGTTTAAGATGTACCACGTACCATTGCAATGTAAAAAGAGTACGTGAGAAACTTTAAAATGCTCAGACGAATTGCTTCATAGCTTGTCCCCTGTTTTTTGCATTTAAAAAAAAAAAAAAAAAAAAAAACATAGCTAAATAAACTTGGAACCGTTGAAAACCCGGAAGAGATTTTTTTTAAAGCTTCTGGCCAATTGCAGGCTTCTTGGATAATTTTTTTTTTTTAACTCCAAATCAAAAGGCTTCTGCCACTGCAGAACTCCTCTCCCTCCCTCCCTCCCTCCCTTCCTCTCTCTCTCTCTCTCTCTCTCTCTCTCTCTCTCTCTCTCTCTCTCTCTCTCTCTCTCTCTCTCTCTCTCTCTCTCTCTCTCTCTCTCTCTCTCTCTCTCTCTCTCTCGCTCTCTCGCTCTCTCGCTCTCTCGCTCTCTCGCTCTCTCGCTCTCTCGCTCTCTTCTCTGAAAGCGATCCAATCTAACCCGGGCTGGCTGCTTCTCAGATTCTCTCTGGATTTGCCTGGTGTGCTTGTAAGAGACTTTGCAGAAGTTGCGATCCTTTCTGCAGTCCCTTTTTCCTCTCCCTAACCCCTTGTTTATTTCCGCAATCGCTGCAATTTGCATAGTAACCACGCTCGAGGCTGGCGGAGGGGCGGGAGGGGGCAGGGACAGACCCGGGCCTCCCCTCCTCCCGCTCGGCGCAGTCTCCTCCTCCCCCACGGCGCGTGGCCAATGGGAGCCCCTGACTTCAGCGCAAGCTCGGGTCGGGACTCCCGGCTGCAGAACGGCCCCTGGGTTGGTAGGCCTGGCTCACGGGATCCGGGTTTTGGCACAAGGGAAGTTTCCCTGTTTGTGGAGCTTGCAGCAGGCTTTTGGAGATAGGAAGATTATGGAACGTTTGCCCGCAGTCATGCCGGTTTTGCATGTTTTAATCACGCCTGCACACCTGCTTTCTCGGTTTCTTTTTCCAGAGCCTCTCGTGAGTTATTAGACTAGTTCATGATGGTTAGTGAGACATTTAACCTTTATTTGCACTGATGTAGACCGGGAGTTAAAGATCCTCTTTGGTCCATTAAATCAAGATGGAGCAAAATGTCAGAGAACTTCAATGAGATAAGGCTTTCGTCCTGGGTAGAACAGAGGACTGAACACAGAATGGCTAGGTGAGCTCCAGCAAGAAAGAAGCTCTTTTAAAGCACTGATGTTTTAGCAACATTCTAATTTGATCGCCAAACTCCTTATTTACCAATATCCATGCAAACATTGGATTGTACAAAGTCTAAAGCAAAAGAGCTTAGTGATGGCTGGGGGAGGGTCATGTTATTAATTGGTGTGAGAATTCCCATTGACCATCTTATTTCACAAACCCAGACTCTTTACCACTATATCATCTGGATATTTCACTGGCAAACTTGTTTTATGAGTTTAGGCATTAAAATACCCTTTGGTGCAGAGCACGGACCAATGGCATTGAAGGGAGTATCTCCTTACACGGAAAATGTCACAGCTAGACTTGCACTTTTTGTTACTGTTGTTGTTGTTGTTATATTTAATGTGTTTGCTTTGTGTACCTTAAGTAATTTAAGATATTTTGCAGAATAAACAAATTACTGGAAATTACATACTTAGCTTGCCTGATTTTCTTTTAAGTTATCCAACAAAAAGGACTAAGAAGCATCCTTGTCCTCTGATTTCCATAACTGTCCTTGGTGAAAAGATCTCATCAATTAGTAAGAACCCTTCACAGAGGAGTCTTACATTTTATTTTGAATTATAATTTTTGCTTCAGTCGTGCCCTTAGCAACTAGTCAGCTGATGCAGCATTGCTGGAAGGAATCTTCCATGGCTGTCCTTGGTATTAGACAAGTTTTGCTGTTCTGGTTTGCTTTTCATGGACTAGGAAAAGCTTTTACTGCACACAGCCTGTGGCAATTAATCCACTTCCACTTGGCATACTACTCTCACTCAGAGATAAACTAAATAAAACGGCTTAGGTAATATTGATGTTGATGATAAATAATTGTTGAAGTAATAAAAACTGTCCTAAGCCTACATCAACTGGACAATCTATGTTGCTTTCAGACAGTTATAATAACACCTATAAAAGAAGACACTGACCTGTTGTGAGAATGGAAACTTCAGATAAGACCAGGAGTTTCCCACTGCATGTCATGGTCTGAATACTCAACACTGCTGAGCAAGCCAGACCTCATTCGTAGTTGGCAACAGTGAGTTTTCTGCGGGCTATCTGTAGTTCATTATCCTGATTTAATGTGGTAGGTTAATGCCATTACAAAAGTGATCTTGTATATGTCCATCTATTCAACAATATACCATAAATTTCAGAGTCCATCTTAGGTTTTAATGTTGGTCATGCCATGTGAGTTTCTATACATTATTTGGTCTTTGCAAGAATTACCTTCCTTCCTTGTTTGGAAGGTGAGAAACATTCATGTAATATGTGTAAATTGGCTTCATCGTATTGAGCTATGTTCTAGGCCCATTGATATGACATTATCATATGTATGTATGTATGCGTACACATATATACATAATTACATATGACAGTGGTGACCAACTCTACATGGCTATGTCAATAGAATCATGAGGACTTGGAAAGAGCAAATGTCATCTGTGATGAACCAAAAGTATTAACGTTTGTCAGAAGAGAGGAGAACAGATAAAAGTGACTGGTGGTGGCTAATTGGTTTGAATTGACTTGCTTTATAGTAACTAGAGGACAATTATAGCATCATATATATAGCACCAGCTAAGGAAAGATGGTGGAGAGGCTTATGAGCAATTTGTTTTCATTTGAAAGATTGGGAAATCATCAAAGGTATTTAGCTAAAGAAATAAAATAAAGTTTGCTGGTCAGGAAGCATACTAGTGGAGAAGGCAGAGAGAGAGAGAGAGAGAGAGAGAGAGAGAGAGAGAGAGAGAGAGAGAGAGAGAGAGAGAGAGAGAGAGAGAGAGAAAGAGAGAACACTTGGGACTGGAGAAGATAGAGACCTGAGTTCAGCCATGAGAAGAAGATTCTGTAGAAGATGGGCTTAGGTTGGGGTATGGAGTTCCCCCAGCTGGTGGTGCTATTTTGGAAGGTTCTTGAAGGAGATGAGGCCTAGATTTAGAGAAACAAATTCCTGGAGGAGTGTCCTTGTGGCTATGTCTTATTCTAGGCTTCTCTTTCTCTGTGTCCTGGGCACCACGAGATGGGTTGCTTTTTCCAGGTGCCCCCCATCCTCAGTGCCACTCCTGCTAACCCCTCACCCATCCCAGACCCCACCCCTGTCCTGAGGTGGTGGGCATGAACTTCTGCTTTACCGTAGGTCCAGAATCAGAACCAAGGCCTGTGGTATGAAAGCTGGAAAATCTATGAACCAAAATAAATCACATTTTAAAGTTGTTCTCTCTGGCAGTTTGGTCACGGCCAGAGAAAGTTGACATAGTGGCACAGAGATGGAAAGGAGAGGCACCACTGAGAGAAGTTTTCAAGGGATTTGATCAACGGGTACAATTCAGAAGTAACTTTTCCAGACATTCCTTGGTGTTCAAGTGTTCACTTATAAAAGTAGAGGAGGCTTTCTCTGTTCACAAATGGCTACTTCCCTCATATCCTTCAACCTAATAATTGGCTAAATAATATAAAAATGACATCAGTAATGGGTAATACTCATATGTAGAGTGTCTATACCTGGTTGCTTTGTCCTGAATCTTGAATTTGCATCCACATCACACCACACCAAAAGGCGGGTGCTCATCAAGAAGAGTGACTGGGAGTTGCTAACCTCATTGTGAGCCTGAGGTTCCACATAGTTTGGCTTTATGCCTTGAAAATAGTCAGCTCTTCCAGGAATTCTGCTTTGTTGACCCAAATAGAACTCTAATCTTCTTGCAAGACATTGACATAGAAACTAGAACACCAAAGCCTGACAGATTTAGAGATGCAATTCAAAATTGCTTTTTTTTTTGATAACCAATATGTTCTAATTGTGAACAAAATGGAACATTGACGCAAAAATATATATTTGTTCTTTATTAATTTCCCTGTGTAGGTTCCAGATCAACTGATTAGTTTAAAAAGCAAGCTAATTAACATAAGCAGTCACAAGGTTAACAGCATTATAAATGATAACTTTTTATAAGCAAAATTAAATTTAGGAATTAATAAGGCCCCTAGGTAAGTTTGGACATATATTATCCCCTACCCATCCCCATTCTGTCTTCTTGTCCTGGATATGTAGATGAACAGTTGAGCATCTTAGAGTTGACATTTACCATCCCTCCTGTCAGAGAAGTATGTGACATGTGACTAAGTTGTCAATGACACACGAGTGGCACACAATTCTTATGTCCCTTGTTTGAAGGAAATTTGCCTTCACTTTGACCCTTCTGAAAGGTCCTAACTTCCAGTGTAAGGGCTAGGACAATGCCCAGGGGGCAAGAGAGCAGCAAGATGGAAGAATGTGACTCTCTAAATGACTCGGTGTGAGAGGGCCACTTCTTCAGTGCAAGTTATAGTTGAGCCTCTGTGCACTGAGATTACTGATGTACTAATAACCAAGAGCAACAAAACCCTCTCCATTTTTATCTCTTTGAAAGCCCACAGGCTCTCCGCAACTTAGTATTTAATACTGAATTTTATCATCTACCCTCTTTTTCAGATTCTCCTTTTGCTTTCTCTCCCTCTTGCTTTCTCATCCTTACCACAAGCAATGCCTTGTTTTTCTTTTCTTTTACCACTTTCTGACATACCATACATGTTTATCCCTCTAGTTCTTGTGTGGTGTGTGTACATGTGTGATTCTGTCTTGACCAGAAGGTCCTGATGTTTTCTCCCTATACCATGCATTTTCAACAGCTAACTCAATGCTACTTCTCACTCTTCTCAGGCAGAGTTGGTCATAAGCACCTTCTCTTTCTAACATCTTACACTCATCTAAAGCTTTTGTGTTAAGTGTCAGTTATTTATAGAGACAATTATTTTATTCATTCTTGAATATGTCTATGCAAAGTGCCCTTATTAATAAAGTACCCTTAATAAATAGCTGTAAAAGTGTGGGTAAATATGGAAAATCACTACCTTTCCCAGCCTCAGTGCTCTGGTAGTAAACAAGATCGGGTGGGTGTATGCTGTTGCTAGAGAGTATGATCACAATGGAGAATTGTGACATGAAGAGAGACTGAGTTTGCCATTCATAGGATGCCATGCCAATCACCTTCAACCTTCTTGCTGAATAGGTGCCATTCCCACTACACAGATGAGGACACTAAGACTCAACAAGCTGTGGAGAGATAATCAAGCCCCCTTACATTTAGTCAATAGTTGGATAGAATATGCAATTCACTTGAAATTTTCCTTCAAAGCTCTGGTCTGGGATGTCCCCTTTAGGAAGGAATGGGACTTAAACTTTCTTAAAGTATAATTTTTGTGATGACAGTCTGTAATCATAATCAAGAACAAACATATGGATCCATCTTTCTCGGACACAGAGTGAACAAAGCATCGTCTAAATAAGAGGCCGGGATCACCAATGAGGAAAAGACTGAAAGGGAACCCAGGAGAATCCGGCCACCACATTCTTCAAATGATAACACTGAAGCTGGCAGAGTAAAGGAGCTGACCGCACAGCTGGTAAAGCATCAGCCCCTAGCCCAGTGCCAGGCTTATTACATCATGCAGAGGCTACTCTGCAGGAACAGGGAAGGAGCACATGACTGTGTCTGCTACCAAAGTCTAAAAGAAGCCTGGGAAAGGAGACACACTGTTGATAAACCCGATGGAAGAAGGAAAACCTTGAATTATTGACGCAAAGTCCAGGCTGGTACTTAGAGTTGTACTGCATGTGTAGACAGTAAAGGATGATTTTCAGGACACTCAAAGAGGGGTGGTTGGTGGTGAAGGCAACAGCCTGAAGTCAGAGTGCTGTGTTTGGAGTTGTGGACTGTGCTTTCCACCAATGGTGACTTTGGACAGGTCAGTTTCCCTGGCAAGCCCTTCTTACTTCCTCCTCTCTAAAATATAAATACCATCAGCCTTACTTTCTTCATAAGATTTGACGAGGATTCAGTGAAATCATGAATGAGAAATTGGAAAACAAAAACAAAACCTGAGATTCAGCTGTGTGGGAGTCCGGACAATCAGTAGTTGCTAGTTTCTAGAGGCCTTTGAGGACAAAGAATGATGTTATTTAGTCATGTTCATCTCTCCTATGTTTTCTAGATTTTGGAGTAGAAGGATGTATAATACATACACAGACATGATTAAAAAAAATAAGTGACAATAAGAACAACATCTAAAGTCCATGCAGTGAGATCCTATGTTCTTTATTAAGGTTGATTTACAATTTTCACCTTGTGGGCAGGGGAGGTGACACAATAGGTCCCATGCAAGTTTGCTCAAAGACCTGAGTTCGAATCTCCCTCACCCATACTAATACTGCTGGCTATGGACTTACGTGACTGTAACCCTGGAATTATGGGGGAGTAGCAGATAGACCCTTGAGTTCCCTGGCCAGCCAGCTAGCCTAGCAGATATCCTCCCCTGTCCTCCACATTTGCACTCAGGCACATGAATCTGCACACACATATGTACACACACACACACACACACACACACACACACACACACACGCACGCACGCACGCACGCACGCACAGAGAAAGACAAAGTGATTTTTACCTTGATTTTCTTAATAAAGAGGAAAGGGTACAAACTTATGACATATACATTATCTGTAAAATATTATAAAAATCTAGAATGGTTTCCCAAAAGCAACACAGATTTTCAGATGTTGAAAAGTTTGGTACATAGCTCCCACCACGTCTTCTGTCACCCACCGCTGTTCTATGCACCACAGACAGTGTGGTCAGAGAGAGGTCAGGCTCTAGATGTGGGCAAAGGGGTGAGGGGGTGGGATGGATGAGGACCTTGTCCCAGGACTCTTCACTCATTGGTCAAGCATCCAGTCTAATTATGCCAGTGCTCCCCTTGTGGTGAGGCAGAATTTCCCTACTTTAACATGGATATCTGTAAGAGCAGACAATCAGCCACAAGAAAATAAGAGCACAGATGGGGTTTGGGACCTCTTACCCATGACTTTGCACATTGATGCTGATAATAAGAGCACGCCACAACTCATTAAGAAGCAGCAAGAGAGGAAATGGAGACTGGGACCAGTGGCCTGGTGCTGGTCCCAGACTCTCTCTTCCAACTTGGTTCCAGGAGTTCTACTTCCTCTTTTGACTTTCCTTTTTCGCAAGACTCCCAGATTGAAGCCAGCAAGGACAACTCTAGCAAAGGGTGTTGTTGAGTTGGAGTTGTTATTCTCCTTCTTATTTGAATCAAGCAGAGTAGGTGGGTGTCAGTCTCAAAGCCCAGGCAATAGCAGTGGAGAGTCACTAAGAGATACAAAGAAGTTGGTAATAACACCAGACCTTTTTTTTTTTTTTTTTTCCTAGCAAAATCACCACAGTAGCAGTATGGAGCATGGTTTTGGAGCTTTAGTAACAAGCCATCTGTCATTTTCCTACTTCATTGTCTTCCCTTTTTAATTTTTACTAATAATTTTTTAATGCCAGGCAGTGGTGGCACACACCTTTAATCCCAGCACTTGGGAGGCAGATGTAAAGCAGATCTCTAAGTTACAGGCCAGCCTGGTCTACAAAGCAAGTTCCAAGACAGCCAGAGCTCTTACACAGAAAAAAAGCCTGTTTTGAAAACCAAACCAGCCAAACAAACAAAAAAGATCTCATATATCCCAGGCTAGCCTTGCACTTGCTACATAGTCAATAAGAGTCTTGAATTTTTATTTTCCTGTAGCTACCTTCATATTGCTGGGATTTTAGGCTTCTGGGGGTCAAACCTAAGGTTTTGTAAGGCTTTGGAGTTTGCATGAGCACTCTACCAGCTAAGCCACATTCTTGGCCCTCCTGAAAAAAAAAGTATGAAACTTGGTCAAAATGACCCAGAGACCAACATGGAGCAGAGAAGCAGAGGATACTTAGTAATCAGCTATGCTGTAGGCCTCTGCACAGTGATGAGGAAAAGTTGCCATTTCTCTTAAAGGGAACAGTACTCTGTTGGACTGTTCACATGACTGTTGGTGCAGCAAAGTCTTTAGGTCATTGCTATGGTTGGTAATACAATAAATGTCTTTAAGTCCTTCCTTTGTCAGTTAACATTTTAGTTCTATCAACACTAGAGCAATTTACAATAAACAACTCTGATGGGAGATAACTATCCCTTTGATACATTAAAATATATTGTTCTGGGGTGTAGCTCAATGGTAGATGGCTTGCCTGGCATGTACAAGGCATAGACTAGAGTTCTATCTCTAGTCTGTCTGTCTGTCCATCTGTCCATCTCTGTCTTTCTGTCTCTCTTTCTCACATACATAAACACACCCAAATTAGATATCACATATTATATTTTTAGAAAATAAATAGTTCATTAAATGGAATTTTTTTTAAACTTAGGTAGTTTAATTCTGACTTCATAACTTTTCCTTAGAAATCATCTCATGTTGAAGCCAGGGGTGGTGCTATATGCCTGTAATCCTAGCTCTTGGGAAAAAGACTAAGGCAGAATGATCACAAACGTGAGGCTAGTGTTGCCTCAGAGAAAGAAAATTCCAGCCAGCATGGAGTAGATAGTCAGTTCCTATCTCAACCTAAATGAATAGATAGCATAGTGTATAACATCATAGAACTAGCTAGTGATGCTGCCAGCCCCTTTTATATGCCCCAGCTCTCTTTTCTCTGAAAGTCATAAACATGCTGCATGCACAGAGTTTTGTAACTAGGAAAACAGTGAGAGCTCCTAGTAGGCTGCTGCTTTTTAATAGGTCAAGAAGCAACTTGGTTTTTACTCTCAAAAAATGAGTTATTTTGGGGTAAATACTCTGCATTTTGGTATGCAAAAGCTCTTGCTGTATTGCAGATATTAAGAGTCATCTAATCAGTGAAATGAGGCTGGAAAGAACAGCATTTACCTTCAGAACATTCTGTTATTTGGCATAGCATTTGCTTTGTGTTTACTGAGGAAAGAAAACCAAAAGAGAATGAGGAGAGCCAGTTACAAAGAGGCCTTAGTGTGACCAGCATGCTTGCCATGGCTGCTATGCTGCAAGCAGGGTCAGACTAAGACTTGAAAAATTCAAGTTTCTCATATGCTTGGTATGTGCATTGTACAGTGAAAAAAGAAGTTTTTAAAGAAGCCAAAAAAGTGATGTACAATTCTGATGTTACAATATTCCTATTACTTTGTTAGTCCTCCCAAGAGAAATAATTCATCAAACACATTTTAATTTGTTATGAGATAGTCACTATAAACAATTAAATTTTTTTTATGTGTGTGGACGTTTTACCTGCAATTACATCTGTACATCATGCAGGTGTCTGGTGCCCTTGGAGGCCAGAATAGAGTACTGGACCCTGGGGACTGGAGTGAGAGATGGTTGTGAGCCACAATGTGGGTGCTAGGAATTGAACCCAGGTCCTCTGGAAGATGAACAGTTATCCTGAACTGCTGAGATATCTCTCCAGCTCTAGAAACAAGTTTTTAGCTGCCCCACTGTGGAATCATTTCTACTGGCCCTGACCATTACCAATATTTACATCCACTATCAAAAGTTTTCCTAACAGTCAACTATCAAATAAATTCAAGTTTGGAAATATTTACTGAAGCCCCCTGATATGCTAGATGTTACATTAAGGTCTGTGGCTACAGTCAGAATGAATAAGGCATGACCTGATTTTTACACAGTAAGCAATTTGAGGCAGTGTTGGGTTATCTATCAGCCATAAGGCTACTAGTATACTAACTCTCTCTAGATCACAAACACATATAACATGTGACATTGCTCCGTCCCCAATTCTCTCTTCATCTGTAATACTTTATTAGTGATACTATTTTGAAACTCTTATTGAACAGCATGTAGTGGCCTAAACTGAAAATGTAACATGAATATTGAACTATTAGTGTTCTAAAATGTTTGACTTCTAATGATCAGAATTTGAGGCGATAGCTGAATTTTATGTTACAGATAATCAAAGCATACTGTAGTATCAAGTGCTATTTAGAATATTGCTTGAGTTTTTCTCACTAGATAACATTTACAGAGACACCTATTGATTCCTGAGCTAAATGTTTTTAATTGGACAAGCTTATGAAATTCACTCTTCCTTTTCCTATCTTCTTTCAAAGCCAAACAGGACCTGTACGCTTGCAGTCGCCTATATTATTTTGACGTTGTTACTAGATCATTCTAGTCATTTCAGTGTGCACAAAACTTTTTAGTTTTAGAAGTATCCCATCATAACCACACTGCTGCAAGTTGTGTCAAAGTGTAAGCACAATGGCTTTCCTTCTCACAGCAGGGGTTTAACATCGGATCCCATGTTAAAGTTAAAAAGCACTTCAGTGATCATTACAATAGTCCCAGTCTGATAAACTTTAAGCTTTTTTTTTTTTTTTTTTTAACCACAGTACTTTTATATTTCTTCAAAAAAAAAAAACAAAACAAAACAAAAACAAAAGCAACTGAGAAACACTGTTATTGTCAGGGCAGTGTTTATTGACTTCATGGAATTGTACACTCATTTCCCCTTACCAAAAGCTTCAAGTGACAACACACTATGACTGTTGGTAGACATGTCCCACCGTAAGAAAGTTAGCTTTGTGCTTTTTTCTTCTTCTCTTAAAAACATTTTAAAAGCTGGTTTTCCTTACTGTCCAAGAGCTTCATAGTAGTGAATTTCTTTTATACAGAAGACGCTGTAAAAAGTCCTGGATCTGACTCCAGGGCAGCATTTACAAGCTGAAGGCCATTTCCAGTGCCTAGCTTCTCTGTTCCCATGTGCTCTTACTTGAATTTCTGTATACAGAACACAGAGGTGTCAGAGTCCTGTACAGTCTGAAGCCTAGGAATCTGGGGCTTTCCGAGAAGAGGAAGTGCAGGTTCAGCTGCCCTGGAGCAGGGGTTTCCTGAGGGGATGGGTTGCTTTTGTGTGGCCTACATGTTAACTTTGCATGGTCTCCTCTTATGCTCCTCTCTCTCCAGATCACAGAAGCATGGAAACTGTTCCCTGCGTATAGGTCATGGGTTGTGACCCGAACATATTACTGTCTGTTTCAAATGTTAGAGTAAGTAAAATTGATTATTATTATCACTAGGCTCATGTATATTATTTCAGCCATATTGTTAGAAAGCTCCATTTTAGTTCAATCGAAAAGCTTGCTCAAGTTGGGCATATATTCCCTGTGTATTTGACCTGAGTGTTTCATTTGACCTTTTGCTTTCCCTTAAACTGGGGTATTGGTTCATACTGTGGACAATGCAACTGACTGTCATGTAAATGAGAGCCTGGCCTGGTTCCTTCTTTCCCAGTGCCTCCCCTCATATTGAGGGAAACAAGATTTCTAGCCCCAAATACCTAGTTGGGATTGCATGCACAGATAGGCCTGGAGTCTTTGAATGCTGGATCAGGCAGACTTCCTTCATGGAAAGCCACTCATTTGCAGGCTGCATGGCACTTAAACCCTTTAAAACTACAAACAGACTTCAGGAAAGTCACATCAGTCTAAACAAAGACAAGTTGCATAAGTTGTTATTATACACTCTGTGACATTACTCACACATCTACACATTCACACTACAATTATCTTCCCAATTTGACAAATAACATTGGCTGTCTGTGACAAATGACATTGGCCTTCTGGAAGCAGCTTCAGAAAAAAAAAAAAAAAAAAAACTGGCACAGGTGTTGGGCAAAGAGGTTAAGGGGCAAGACAACTCTTGGGACTGGAAAAGGTTTTCTCATGCCTGAAAAATCCACTCAGGTTTTTGTCCTGAATCTAAAATAGGGTGTCAAAGCTGTCCCCAAGTGGTTGGGATCCCACTTCTAAAATGGAAAAAGGATCATGTTCTTGGCTGTGGGTTAGCAAGTGAGAGCAGTGTTCTAGACAGATGTACTTTTCAGAGCACACAGCCCTTATGACACAGCTGGAAAGTGCTTAATTAGTCATTTTTGCACCACTGGCTGCACCCAGTACTGTCCCCAGATATGGTTAGGAGTTTGTCTCTACAGCATTTTGTGGTTGTTAACCAGAAGTCAGATGAAACCTAGTCTGTCCACACTTTTTTTTTTTTTTTTTTTTAATTTAAAAGGCAGACAGAAGGATCAGTCCTAAAGGGGAAAAATGGCAACCACTAGGCAAACTAAAAGCAAATGAGGACAAATGATCCACCGAAGGGTGGAAACCCATTTCTCTTGGTGGCAGAGCTGCCAAAAAGGCAGAAGGGAGAGGGGCCTAGGCCCACTCAACGTGATCCTCTGGTCTGCAAAGGTTTGGCCTTCCCACGGCTCAGAAGCTCTGGTGGCCATTTTCTTTCTCCTTTTCTTTCTTTCTTTGGGTAAAGGGAAATTAAAACGGAAAAGCGAAATCACCCAGCACCAACAACTCGGCTCCTCCCCCAAAAGAAAAAAAAATAAAAATAAAAAATAAAGCGCAGGTACTAAACCCAATCCACATGCGTCCTGCGAAGCTCCCGCAGTCAACTCGATTCCCTTTGGCGAGTCATGGCAAAAGGAGACGCGATCTGGAAAAAATCAATCAGAGCTCACGCCCCGCGCCGCCGCCGCCGCCGCCGCCGCAGCCGCCGCAGTGGCCGGGAGTCAGGGCTGCAGGACGCTCTGCCGCAGTGCACGTTCGTCGCAACCGTCCAGCTCGGGTGAATAATGGAAGTACAGCATGGAGACAATCAAGCTGATTTATCGCGCAAAATAACTCACTGCTTCAGTCCAGCTCTTCGATGTGTCACTTTAAATCACAAACGCGCACACACAGATCCATAGGCACTCACACATGCACAGTGCACACGTGTGTGTGTGTGTGTGTGTGTGTGTGTGTGTGTGTGTGTGTTCCCTCGCGCGTGCGCGCCAGTACCAAATGGAAGGATTCAGCGTACACGAAGGGGAAAACCAAAAGGAACCCATCACTCTAGCCCAGTACCCCCATCTTTTGCAGCATGGGCAAGTGACTTGTAATGCAATTTGGCTGGCGCAAAATAAAGTCTGAACACAGCTCAAGTGTGAGAGAATCCAGCGTTAAGTAACACCAAGTTCCTTAACCAAAATTCCCCCCCTTTTAAAAACAGAAAGAAAAGGAATATCATTAGCTGAGGTCAGACCTAAAAGGATGCTTTTCAATGCAGGCGAGTGTTAAAGAATGCAATGCAAAGTTCCTGGGCGAGCATCTGGTGAGGACCACATCTTAAATGAAGAAAGCAGTAAGAGCCTTCTTTTACAGAGCCTCTGTACCCAAACGGGGGGGGGTAGGTGTTAAAACTTTGTTTTCAAAGTTTGCTTTAGTCTCAGAGGTCATCTGCTTTGTGAGTAGAAGACTGACCCCAGTGAAGGGAAGTAGAGCCCTGGGCTCCTTGTTAGCCTGGGCAAGAGTAAGTCTCTCCCCTTTTCAATGGCTCCCTTCCCTCTTCTGTAAAAAACGCAGAAGGTAAATGGGTTTTCTTGGCATCATGGCTTCAGGACTTCATTGAAGTGGTGAGGCTTGCTAAAGAGAGGGGGAATATTCTTCAGGCCCAGAAGATTGGGACTGAAAGCTTGAGTGTAAGGGGCTTCAATCCTTAAGGTGGAGAACTAGATCTAAGTGTGTTTAGGATATAACAGATGCTGTCTGAAAATAGGAGTATCACATGGCTCTGCTTTTGAGGAAGAGGAGAAAGACTAGATCAGCCAAAAGGATTTGCAGGGTGGAAAATTTTCAATGTTTTTGCTTATTAATAATCTGTATACAAAATGCACAGAATCACTTGTATAATTCAGAGCAAGTAACATTTTAGTGGGTCTTAGCCATGTGCCAGGTTGGCTGTCTAGATTGGCCAAATTAATGGAATTAATTACTCCCTGCCTACTGTTTCAGAAAACAACTCCAGGCAGAGCAGGGTTGCTTGTAAGGGCTGCTGTTGGATATTTTTCATCTGTGTAGTGAAGGCTGGGCCAAACCACTTGCTAGTGTAGACATGTGTTAGTTGAGTAATCACAGGCAAATTGTTTAGTTTCGTTTTGCCTCAGTTTCCTGCATTTATGTAGTAGGGAACATATCTGTAACTAATTCATAAAGGTGCCACAATCAAATGAATTATCTCATAAAAGTGCTTAGACCCCCAAGGCAGGTATAGAGGATATTATGACACTACTGTATACATAGAACAATCAAGGGTCAGATAGAATAGATGGCTCTCTGAATGACTCTTGGGTTTCAAATAAGGTCTCTAAGCAAGTTATCTGTCTTTTATGATGTCTGCATGAAGCAAGGAGCTCAACAGTCTTTATTATTAAGAATAGGCCAGGGTATCCCTCAAATCTCCAATACCATATGAGCTGGAGAGTTTCCCACTTTACCAGATCAAGGCACATGTTCAATAGTGACTCTATATGTCCAGTACATGCTTAGTAGTACTTGTCTCACTACCCAGGTGAGAGGAAAGCTAGGTTTTCTTGGGAAAGAAGTTTCTGGAGCTCCAGTTCCTACCTTTTCCTATGGTGATGTTTTTTGCCTATACAACTTGTTACTTTAGGCCCAGTCTCTGTCATTGAATTATGAAGCCAAAACCACCCCAAATCCCTGGCATGTGTCATTAGTTTAAAGGGAGAGAGAAATGCCTGATTTTTCTCCATCCTTTTAAAGATCCCCAGAGTGCATCCTTGATCAAGGCTTCAGGAAGGGTCATAGGCATAGAATACTTAAGGGACCAATTGTGCTTGTGTTTGCAGTTTGGGTTTGGAGGCAAGCTGCTTTTAAGCTTTATAGAGGAAGTGGGGATTAGGTGTTTCCAGAACAAGGTAGGTGCTGGCAGGCTAGGCCATCCTTGTTGAAAAGTAATGCCCCACTTTTTTTCTGTCTGTGTGCTTCACAACCCCAGGTGCATTAACTTCGACAGTGCGACAGCCCACAGAGGCCTGGCAGACCTGGAACTGCCCTAGTGGGATGGATGGGCCAGGATGTCAGTGTTTGAGGATTGTAGACTTCAAGGTTAGGTTCCCTTTTAGCCAGAGTCTGACTGACTTCGTGGAGAGAAAAGTTAATGCCCTCCAACCTGCTAGTTTGAGCCCAGTGTTCACTTGGTCAATCTCATTAACAGAATTTCCAGAACTAATGAGTAAAAAAATACAGAGCAGGATGTGCCTGCTTGCCTTGCTCCTGGTTTTTTGGCCTGACTCATTGTTCTAGCAGCCCACGACTCCCCATCATTATCACAGGCGCACAACTCCTCCCTTAAGAGGCTGTGAGTTTTACAAAGGAAATCCAGTGTATTTATACTTTGAACATCTTTGGAAATCCAACATGGGGAACCCATTTCCCCGTTTCTGTTTCTGCAGGACCTGACATGGGACACTGCGGGTGCACAGCCTCGCTCAGGTTCAGCCTCATAACATCCTTTCTTGTGGGGATTTTGTGGAGACATGGGGTTTTCTCAGTTTCTGAGTTTCGAGGAGGAGAATTTGATCATAAATTTAATTCTGTCTCTCACTCCCATCCCCACTCATCCGGACCACGGGAATCTCCCACTTCAGACCCAGAGAAGAGTCTGGGGGAGTAGAGGCAAGGAGCTGGAGGCACAGAAGTACGGGCCAAGGTCAAGGCCGCTGGCGCTGGCTGACTACTAAAGGAGGTGGCGGTTAGGCGTCACCCTCTGGCCCAGGACCTGATCTAGCAGATGCCCCCTACCTGGCTGCTGTCTGGAGCATCCCTAGGGGAAGGAGAGAGCGCCACCGCGAAACAGTCTCTGATTCCCCGTGGAAGTTGAAGCCCACTGAGTGCCTTTGTGAATTGTTCAGCTGTTGAGCACTGCTGAACTTCGAAAGGTTTTCCCTGGCTCTGCTTGTTTCCCTAGTAGAGACTTGTGAGAGTCTCTAGTTCCAATGTTTCTGTCTGCTTCAAAGCCAGGAACCCGATCTCATAGTCTAGTGATACACCCTAGTCCGCGGGACCATGGTGGCCTAGGATAATGGAGCAAGTTTACCAACCTCCTCATGGGCAAATGTTGCACGAATCTGAAAATATTGTAAGCTACTAAAAACTAAAAGCAAAGCAAACCAGAAACCAGCCCAAACCAAAGACCAACCAAAATCAAAACAAAAATTCCCTTTCTTCACATTACTGAATTGACTCCCCAAAATCAGTGATTCACTCTTGTTCAGACGCCAGAGTCCTTGAATCTTTCAGAAAAACAGAGCTCTTCCAGGTCCTTCTGGAGGGGAACTTAATATCACCGTGTTAAAACGTTTTACAGGCAAGATTTTATAGAATCATCTTTCCCACTAAGGATGGGATGGCATGTATGCATACACACACACACACACACACACACACAGAGAGAGAGAGAGAGAGAGAGAGAGAGAGAGAGAGAGAGAGAGAGAGAGAGAGAGAGAGAGAGAGAGAGAGAGAGAGAGAGCAGCCCTCAGAAAGGTGGGTAGGCTGGATCCAAGGCAACCCAACTAAAAATCACGGTTCCGATTTTGGAACCTCTGCAGCAGACTGACCGTAGGATGGGTTACTTCCCACTGCTTGCTGCAACCCTTCAACAGACACTGCCCTTTGCCATTTATTAACTGATGATTGATTGCAATCCTTCCTTCCCATATCCAGAGTTAGGCCCCCCATCTTCCTTACGTTTGGGCCTTGAGTCAGGATTGTGCCTCGTGTATATGAAGTGGATAAGCCTTTGCGCTTTAGCTGGCAGAATGTGAACCCAGAATGGAAAGTTGGTGCCAAGGCAAAGCAGCCACCTTCATTCATTTACACTCAGGGCTTTTCGTGGATTTCAGAATGAACTCAAGGGGGAAATTGCAGAGTTGTGTGATTTATCGGGCAGGAGAGCTTGTGAAGGTTATAGACCCCACGACTGTGGGAAAACTACTAAAAGTAGTTCGTTGAGAAAACATAATGTTCAGACTTCATGAGTCTAAGACATCACAGCACTCTAAGCTTCCACCCCACCCCTCTTGGCAAACACCAATGCACCCCAACATTCCTGGTCCTCGATTGGCCCCCACATTGTTGTGTAGCACCTTCTTAAATTATCTCTTTGAAAGATGATACCAACTTTCGCTAAATTTTATGCTTCCTTGTTCCTGGCAAGTGCCCCCCCTCAAAAAATATGGGATTCAAGCTTGTCTTTCAAACCCTGACATAGGTTTTAACCTGGAGCAGGGAAGAAGTCAAGAACCCAACTATGCCTTCAGGGAGAAAACTACTTTTTAGCTGGTTTACTGAGGGAGGGTGCTGAGTGCAAAGTGAGCAGGTATATAGGAGATTCTGTCTATCCATCACCCTTGCTAACATTGGAAGCACAATCTCAACATGTCCATTACTGTTTGCTTAAATGTCAGGGTCAGGTACAAGGACACACAGCCTTTGGGGTCCCTCTCCCCCAACAGCTGTGAGAATACAATACACATCTGCTTCTTTGAAAGAGGCCAAACGTGGGTCCTGTCTCCCAGAGAATATGAAGACCACTTCTGTTGGAGCTACAGTTTGAAGCAGTTTCTTGTGGGAGAGGGACATCACTTTAGTTTTGTCTAAAGACACACTTAGAGTCTAGGCCTGGCAATATTCCTGTTAAAGCTAATGCTAGGGAAAAGTGCAGTGCTGGGATTCCAGACCAGAGTGCTAAAAATGTGTCTCATCTCCCTGTTTCCAATACTATATTTTCCATTTTACTCCATTCTTGAGGACCCCACCCCCCATCTCCTGAAGCATGAGAGATGAACAGAAGCGCACCTTCTTTTCTCAAGATAAAAACTGTCACTAAATTTAAGAGGTGGTGTTGCAACCAAGAGTCACCAACTGTACATACCAGTTGCCATTATTTAAATTTACCCCAACAGTTCTTTAAGGACTTGGAAAAGTGCAACAAGCGCTAATTGGGGAAAGGAAAAAAAAGAGAGTCAAATGTATTTTACTTTTTCCGATCCAGGAAAAGGACTCCGAATGAAAGAATAAGCTTTATGTAGAGTATTTTTAAACACTCTTCAGTAGCTGTAGGCTTTCCTCCGCTAGACCTCTAAGTTCCGCTTTCACTTTCCCCCCCCTCATACGGCGGCTAACCCTCCCCACAATCTCTGGCCCGAGGCCTCAGGTACCCCCCCTCCCACCCCCCACAGGTTTCCCCACGACCCCAGCGCTCAACTTCAGAACTCAGGAGTCAACTGCAGGCGGAACAAATCATTCACCCAGTTCACCCACGAGCTGCGGTAGGAAACACTTCGGCGGATCCACAAGCTGGGTCGAGCGCCCAGGGACCACGTCCGCGGGTGGCCGCTGCAGGGCAAGCCAGGCCGGAGGTTGCAGCGCCGCCCTACGCGTCTTCCCGCCCCGCGGAATGACAAGGTCACTCTGCGCTCAGCCTCCAGGCGACCCCACTCCCGCCCCCGCTCTGCTCTCCCTTCCTGCGTGTTCCTAGCCGAGCTGTGGTGTGATCCCCCACTCCCCATAACGTACACCTCCATGCTCATGGTTGGGGTTAGAATCTGGAAACTTTGCAGCGAAATCGCACAGGGTTCAGGGAGGGGCCAGAGGGAAGGGAGACCTCACAGGCCACAGACACAAGCCTCGGCTGCAAGTCCTGGGCAGTCCCCCCCGTCCCAAGGCTGGCCCAGCAGGTGCACCGTGTCGCATTCCTTCGGGAGATTCGGCCTTTTGGAAATTTGTTTGTAAAGTTTTTCCGCCCCGCCCCACACTCATGGGGTCACACTAGGGGTCACACTATCCCAGCCCTCTAGGTCCACTGCTGAGGTTGGGGAAAAGTTTAGGGTAAAAGTAGCCTGGGCTGCTGGAGATTGGGGTTCAAGCACCGCCCAGGAGCGTCCCGCTGGGCGATGAGCGCTTGGAAGTCGGTCAGCAGGCTCGATTTCTCTGGAAGCGCAGCTTAACCGCTCCGCCCGCCCCAGGGGAGCGGGAGGGAAAGAAGTCGGAGATTTTTTTTTTTTTTAAGAGAAGGCAGCTGGTGACCCCGGTTTTCACCCTTCAAATTCCCCTAAGCGAAGCAGGGCGCCACCTACAGTTGAGTTCTAACTAGCAGGGTGGTGAGAAAGCTGGCCAAGTTAATGTGGCCGGGTCCTAGAGCGAGGCAGCGCCATCTCATCCTAGTCAGTCCAGACGGACAGATCAGGTCTGTCTGTTGGCCTCAGCAGACCAGAGACACCGGAAATATGCGTTCGGGGCGTGTAGACATCGGGAAACAGCAGTAGCAGCTCCCACTGAACATGTTTGCGTTCGTAAGGTTTGACTTGATCCCATATCTCCTCAAGGTTTCAATCAAGAACAGTCGGTTTTTTTTTTTTTTTTTTTTATCAGAAACCGGATTTGTGTGACCTTGACAAGTCACCCAGACATTCCTATTTACCCCCTCCTTCAGAACAATAGCTGTGTGATAGGGCTGCTTCTTCCTCTACTTATTTTTTAATAATGAGGCAGAGAAGATTGAGCTAGGAGCTCCTACCTATTTCTAAAATTAAAAAAAAAAAATAAAAAACTTTCGAGAAATACATCTTTAAAGACATTGTTTAGGTACTTTCTGCTCCATAAAAGAGTAGGTATTTAGAAGAGATGAGAAATCCAGCCAAGGGGTGGCTGATTTGAATGCAGGCTATTAGCCATTCTCTCTATCTAATCTCCTCATAGACAAAAGAAACATTGAAGGGTGGCTATGACTACTTAATTATAATTTTACTTTATAAATTGCTAATTACCATTTGAATGTCATACTGTATAGGATATACATTATTCCTGTTGTTAAGAAGAGAACTCACAGACCTGAAGATGCAAGCTATCCTTGTATCTTCTGCAGCCCCAAGTCTTTTGCAGAACCTGCCTTTGATGTGCAGTATTAAGCATTGGGAGAGTAGATTAGCTGTTTTATATAGGAAGACCCATGTGATTTTCAATAGCACCTCAGAGAAAAGCAAGACTGAAAGTTCTCACAAGAGAGAATGAAGAATGAGGAAGGTTGAGGGATCACTGATGTGGGAGGTAAGGTAAGAGGCAAGGTTTTGTTTCACCTTACAGTTCCAGGTAAAAGTACATCAAGGAAGGAAGGCAGGGCAGGAATTCAAGGTAAGACCCTGGAGGCAGGAACCCATGAGGAATGTGCTTCCTGGCTTCCTGGCCTGCTTTTTAAGGGAGTCACTTTAAGAAGTGGCAGAGTAGGGTATACATAAAGTATACATAGCCTTGCTATACATAAAGTGACTTACTGGCACCAGCTTTGGGATAGTTATAAAAGCTATCAAGCTGTGCAGTGGTGGCCCACGCCTTTAATCCCAGCACTAGAAGAGGCAGGCAGATCTTTATTGAGTTCAAGGCCAGCCTAGTTTAAAAAGCAAGTCCTAGGACAGCCAGTATTACTCACAGAGAAACCCTGTCTCAAAAAACAAAACAAATAAACAACAAAACAAAAACAAAAACAAAAACAAAACAACAACCCTCTGGAAACAAAAACAACAAAAGTTATTGAGACAAGCCAGGCAGGAGAGCTGGCTACTTCATGGTTTTGCCATCCTGAAGGGACAGCAGAGGCTGGTTTTGCAGCCTAAGTAGTGATGATTATTGCAATGTTTCCCCAGGAAGTGTTGATGGTAGAAGAAGGAAACAGGGGTAGGCAGTAGGTGAAGCCAGAGACAGATTGACTTATATTTCTATTAATATAATTAGCCTATTCTTACTTAATGGTCCACACAGACAAATCTCATCAAATAGTCCAATGAAAAGTTTAGTTTAATAAAGCAATTTCTGTCCTGGCATCCGCACCTCAGCAATTGTGCTTTGTTGCTCTGGCTATGAGAATAATATACATTAAAGTCATTCCCACCCCAACCCTAGGGCTTCATACATACTGGCAAGTGCTCTACCACTGAGCTATACCTCAAACCCAATACTACATATTCTTCGTACATCAACTCTGTCATGCTTTGTGTCCTTGTAATAGTAGTGACATTTCATAATGAAAGGTTTGGCTTACACAGGGAAGCAAATTATACTTCTTTCAGTAGTTTGGGGTTACCATTGTGGAAAATTATGCATGAGTTCTCCTTCATATCCATCAAAGCATAAAACCCAAACCACCATTCCTATCCAGAGTACCTCCTTCATACGAGCAGAATAACCAGACTTATCAAACAGCCTCAAAGTAGAGCTGAGAAAATGACTCCATCTACACAGTTCTTGGCACATCAGTATGAAGACCTGAGTTCAATCCCCAGTGCCATGTCCAGAGCTAGGGAGAGAAGATTCTTAGGGCTTACTGGTCTGCAGTCTGCCAAGTTGGCAAGCTCCAAGTTCAGTAAGAGACTCTGTCTCAAAACTTAACATTGATCTCTGGCCACACCCCCTCCATGCCTAAAATTTAAACAGAAAGGTTTAAGCTGCAGCCTTGTCTGTAAAGGCAAGCATCCTACCTACATCCTCCTTCCAGATCCAGCTATGATCCTTCATCTTGCCAGTACATTACCAAGAGCCCAGACTTTGGCAAGTTGTCTCCAGACTCCACACAGTGACAGTGTTTCCAATAACCTAATAGATTTTCATTTTGAAACACATGGCACAAGAAATTCATTAGCAGAAGAGTCCTACTGGGTACCCAAAGTTATCAAATTAAGGTTAGGTGGACAGCTTTTTGGTTTGTTTATTTATTTACTTTTTGGTGACTGGTTGGTAATTAAGAGGGCTTCATAAGAAACAGCAGGTGACATATTTGTAGACCCTGTTTTCTATGGTCCATATTACTCTAGGTTTTAGCAGAACCACTGATAAATGCAAGAGTGCTTTTGCCTAGAATTTAAGATCTTTCAGGATAGAAACTTCTTCCTGTCTCCTCCGGTTCAGCTTTTCATTTTGTTATGATAATAAAACAATAGAATAAAGCTCAGATATTCCTATCTGAAGATTCAGGCTTCATCTTAGAATTTTTAATGTTACTGACTTCATCTTCTTTTAATATAGCTCCACAAATAAATGACTTGAGAAAGCACTTTAGGAAAGTTGGGAGCTGTAGTGTGTGACCTCATTTTATGCACAGCCACATATAGACAGATTTACAAGAGACATCGCTGTTCACTGGGGGCACTTGTTGCCTAATTTGCTATCTGTTGCCTAATTTGTTATTATGTTTCTATATTAGGGAAACACATGCCAGTCAGTATAAGTGAGTTTGTGGCCAGGTAACTAGCTTAACTACTTTCTTGGGGCTCTCTTTCTCCAGTGGTCATTAGTAAAGAAGGGGAAAAGCAATGGGCCAACTTCCAAGTCATTCTGAAACTTGCAAATGTTCCCTGTGTCACCTGTGTTGCACAAAGCCCTTGGTCAATGGCAGGTAAACTCTCAGAAAGTGGATAGTTATTAAAACAAAATGGCTTTTCACAATGGACTGCTGTGAAATTTGTTTGAGACACAGAGCTCCAGCTCCCAATCATAAGGATGGAGATGTCTGCAAAGTCATTGCGGAGAGTCCAATAAATAGTGTCACCAATTTTAGAAGGACCAATTTCATGGGACAGTTGCTCTGAAACTCAATTACTATATGCTTGTAGTAAAAAACTCAGTGTATTCACACCACTAAATGCTGCATAAATATCGACAGAGAGGAACTCCTGAGTGTCTGACATAGCAGAGCTGATGGAACAAAACCAAGATGGGCCACACTCAAGTGTTCACTTGAGGAGCCTAGGCCTGTGCACCCTAGAAGTCTAGAGATCTTGGCAACAAATTTTGAAATCATTTGAAGGGGAAACGACAGTTACAATAATACTAAATTTATTAGTGGTCAAGGCCATTGCCTGATGAAACTCCGTGTAATTCCCACCACATGAAGATATCATTACTTCTATTTCACAGAGGGAAGCAGATAATCCATAAAAGGCGTACACGGAATTTAGACGGACCAGTCTAGCGGCAAACCACACATTTCCCCCATTTTATCTATTGGTTTTCAGGCCCCCCAGCCTTCTCAGTCTGGGCTTGATTTTCTCTGTCTTCCAAGAAGAGGCTTCCTTCTTTTTCTTGGCACCTTAAGACTTCATTTGCATTGTGTGTCTTACCCACAGAGAGACCTTCTGAGAGGGCAGCCAATTCCTTGGAACACACAAGTGGCACATACATATTTGGATACCTTATTCATTTCATCCCGATTTTTGAGTTTCCCTCTTGTGATTTTTATTCTTTTCTGTGGTGGGGCCTGGTCCAGTGCTTCACAAATATAGTAACACTGACTTCCTGTAAGGCATTCAATCAGGCCCTTCTCCTCCCTTGTCCCCCAGCAAAGCTGGGGCAGCAAATGAGGAGGTTTCTGCCCTTGCTCCCTTTGCTGCTAGCCTCTGCCTCAGATGTAAAAGGTGGAAAGCCTGGGAGGGAAGAATATCCAAACAAAGGCTTTAAGGGGTGATTTTATCAACCCCATAAACACAACCTCTAGCCACAAACCAATTGACCTCTTCAGATGAACTAGACTCTTGCACTGGCACCCAGACTAGGACAGTGGAAACATGTCTTTCTGCCAGTGAGGGAGGGTGAAGCTGAGGAGACAGCTCTGGTGCCAAGGGTGGGAGGAGGAGGTTTTCCCAGGAACTACAGAGCCATGGCTCCCAAAACTACAACTGTCCACTGTCCAGAGGGAGCAGTAGCTTCTCTTTGATCATCAGGGTCACATTACAATGGCAGTGCGGGCCAGCCTCGGCTAGGTGCCCGCTTGGAGTCTGCTTGCCTTTCGGGGATGATTTGGCTAGTGAGCTATTCAAGAGTGTCAACCTAAAAAGGCGGTTCCAAGCCGGGGAGTCTGGCCTTCCTCTGTATCTGTTGCTCCCTTGCTCCCTTTCCGGGCAGGTGCACGCAGGCGCAGCGAGGTGGTGGTGGGGTGTCCTGTGCGTCGCCCACCGGACCCTCACTCGCTTTCTCGCTCCAGCATCCGGGGCTTTGGGACCCTGCCCGTGTGTGGGAGGACCCCCGGGAGTTGTCGTCTGTACCCCAGACTTGCTGGACAGCGAGGTGGCGCACTGAGCGTGCCCGCGGTGGAAAGGTTCATTTTAGAGTTGGAGAGCCTCAGTTTGGTGATCAGATCCAGTGAAGTTTCATTCCAGGGCCTCGGCTGTGACCCGGCGGCCACGAGCGGACACCAGAGGGCGCCGCTTTAATGTGCTTCAGCCCCGGATCCGAGAAGGGGGTGCAGACGTCGAGGCGGGCTGGGAAACCGGTTCTCTCCCACGCGGTCCCAGAATCCGAGGGAGCCCTCTGGGACCTTTTCTCTTTCGCCTTGGGTGCAAAGCAGTGTTCAGGGCGCCCCGTGGCTAGGTCCCTCTTTCCCACTTTGCAAGATCAACTAGAAGAGCTCGAGCCGGGTCTTTTTCACCACCCGAGGGTTGCTTGCAGAGCTGTCAGGGCGAGAAAGGAGGAGAGGTCCCTGACTGAAGCTACGCCCCCTCTAACTGCTAAGGAACATGCCTGCAGGCATTGAATTGAGAGCGACTAATTAATTTCCCAGCACTTGTGCAGAATACTTTAGAATGGAAAAATGAAGGTTTTCGATGAAAATGAAGCTTGATGGTGTGCACCTGCCACTAATGCACGGTGCACCGTAACTTCCCTCATTAGAGAGATGGCTTGGGTTGAGAACAAGTCATATAGTGAAAATCACTTCAACACGTGCCTGTTCATATGCATAAACTCCCGTGTACCAGATGGCAAAATATAATGACATCTTAAACAGCTAATTGCATAAACCTTGTAATGCAGATAATTGCTGCACCAAAGTCGGAGTTAATAATTTCCCACTGTATTGCCTGGCTTCAGAGTAATCCTTAAGGAAGTTGTGACAATTCTAACACACTAAAGTTCACCAAACGGTAATTAAAACTAGCACTTATATCATTTGACTTTCAAACCCTTAATTATGATTTGGAAGAACTGCTCTGTGGAAACCCAGAAGTTATAAATGGTTATAACATTTGATGCCTGCGATTCATCAAGTTTTCCTTTGCAGGTCTCATGTGGCATAATGTTATAGAAGTCACTGGAGATATATTCTCCAAAATTATTCCCATAATGGAAGGCCTGCATTTTGGAGCATGGGTGGTTAATATTCTCATTCTCAATGGACCTGTGTATTATTGTCAATTTACATTTATTCAAAGAGCCTCTGCTATGATAAGTAACCCTAAACCTTACCCTGTGGCTGGCATTTTAAAAACACTTTGCAGTTATCTCATTTAACGTGAGATACAGCTAACACAGATGTACCCTGACTACTGTCCTTTGACCAGGGAGTTCAGGTAAGGAGTGGTAAGTTATTTCTCCAAAGTTAGCTAGAGGTCATGAATCTGAAGTCATCAGAACTGCAGAACCCAAACTGTTGACCACTATATTTAGTTGTCCCATGAATTACAAGAGGACCCAAATCAGTTAATAATTCTATTTTATTTTCTAATAATATTTAGAAATAAAATTCAAATGTAATGATTGGATTCTTAAAGTCAGTTGTCAAGTAGGTATCTTTAATGACTCTAATTACTCAGCTATTTTCATATTTCTCAGCAGAAGATAGCTGTGGGTTATACAGGGCAGTTGTCCACTAGTAAATAAGCCAACAAGAGCACACCCATAAAACTAGGTTTTGATTTCCTCATTAACTAGTTTCAAAGGCAAGTGTACCTTAATGTTTCTATTTCCTTATTTGACAAAGACCAAAAGTAGCTGTTGGCATTTTAAAAAGCACATACAATAGCACACCTAGAACATGATGCCCCTACAGAACAGTAGTATTTTTTTTCCCTCTCCACGTTGATTTATTGTAGAATTTCTCTTCTTATCATTTTGGGCAGGAGATGCCAGCTGTCTCCTCAGCATGGGGCCACCCTTGGAGACTCCCTTCTGTGAGTTATGTGCCCATCTCCCCTGAAGTTGCTCCTACATTCAGTCCTTAATTTAGAGGGAGGCTTTTGAACTTGGAGGTCAGGGACTGTGTATGCTCATTCTTTTCCCACTATGACTTCACGTAATGACCTTGGATAAGACGCTCAATGTCCACGAAATTCTGTTTCTTAACCCAAAACACAAAGGCCCTGGCTCATTACACATGTCACTCCTAGTTCCATACTTCTGGGATGTTATGCAGCTGTTTCTCATCTAACTTTTAAAAATGAGAATGAGACTACTAGGTTGTATTTTCTTTAATAAAAGTAAAACTCAACATGTTTGGGCTGAACCAGAGGAACGTCTATAGGAAAAAGTCTTAATTTAGCAAGTGTTTTAGTGATAGCTCTTATTTCTCTGTAGTAATGCTCAAGGTATAAAAGAAATATGATTCAACCCTTGACATCACCAGTTCCCGATACAGCTAGTGATGTGCAGAGGAGTACAGCTATGCAGTATGGCTGCTAGGATAAAGACTAATGCAGTGCAATATAAAGTAGGAGTTATTTCCTAGCAGAGGTGACATCTGAGCTGAATTCTGAAGGACAAATCAGAGTTGGCACACAGTGTATCCCTGGCATATGGGAGATAAGAAGACGGGGCTGTATGGGAATGAGGAGGGAGTCAGGTGGCCATTAATATAAGGTAGAGAAGGAATCTAGGCAGGAGAGATAAGTGTAGGGCAGCACTCTCTCTCCCAACGCTTTAGGAGGAGTTTGGACTATACTCTGAATTCAGTAGGGGATTAAAATTATTTACTGAGCCAGCTGGAATGCAGGCAGTCTTCAACTTGTTCATGTTGTCTGCTTTTTGCTTGAGGGAATATGACCACCTTAAAAAAAGTCTTACTTTGGCCGTTGGAGAGTTGGAAGTCAGTGTTCATCTCTGGTGATTATCAGTAAATCAAGTTTTATGTGAGGTTACTCTGTAATCGCTTAGTTCTAGGTCCCTATAGTCTCTTGTGGCTCATCTTACATATCAAGAGGGAAAAAAAAAAATCAAAGCTATAGTCATTATATAAGCCAAGGCAGAAAACCATGGTTTAAAAAAATTTAAATACTAAATTTTTTAAAATGCTAAATGTTGTTTTAGATTAAGTGCACAGAAGTTCTAGTCTGATTTTGAGAGGTCAACAACATGGTCTTCAGACACTGCTCATAGAAATATGTATTGGAAATACTCTCTGGAGAACAACTTGGCAATACCTGTCTGTCTTCTGTCTTCTGACCAGCAGTTCCTCTTCAGGGAATGTTTGGTCTTTGGTCTTGGGGATCAAGTGTCAAGTCTTGTACATGAATTAACCACAGTACTTCCCCATAAAATCCTATGTCTAGGAATTTATCTTGAGGAAGTAATCAGACCTTTCAAGTGCAGTCAACCCTCCACCTGTGGGTTTCCCATTTGCATATTTAACCAACAGAGGATCCAAAAAGTGAGAGGTGTATTAACACATACAGTGTCTTCCCTTGCTACCTTCCAATGAACAAAGCAATGTAGCAGCTTTTTATATAGCGTTTTAGAGCTTTACCTGGTATTTTCTGAAAGTTTAAATGTAGGAATGTGTTGCTTTCATAACCACAACAAAGAGTAAGAGAAAATGTAATTATTATCTATATTAAAAAACAGAATGTATGAAGCAACTGTGTAGACCCATTTTATCGTGGAAAACAATGCAGTTTGGGCTACATCCCATTGAGGATAAGGGAAGTGGATATAGGATTAAAATATCTACATAAGACGTATGAGAATGAACAAGGTTGTGAAAACATTACTTGCACAGATGAGGATGAAACTCAGAGGTGAGTGTTTGGGCCTCCTTTTTTTTTTTAATTAGGGGTATTTGACATCTAGAGAGGGTCGCTGAGGGTTTGGTGGGAAGACAGAAATTAGAGATTGGAAACTGCATCAGAATGTTTAAACTCTGAGTATTCAGGTGAAATAACAGAAATAGATGCCACAAAGACTAAAGTCAAAGTGGGTTGAAATGCTTATGGCTTGAGGGCAGAGATAAACATCAACATCAATACTCTCTGAGGAAGATACCATCATTCCAGATTTCAAATGTATCCTATCAACAAACACTCAAATGCAGTGACTATTGCTTAATAAAAGAAAAAGAAAAATAGCTAGACATACAAGGAGACAAGATTATAGGAATCATGTGGCAAAATCTATAGGCAATGGAAACAAACTTATGTGGGCCCTAGATACAAAACTTTCAAATTGAATACTCCTCACATGTGCAGAAGAAATGCATCCAAATAACAGAAATATAGGGAAGTTGAAAGGAACTAAAAAAAGTTTGTAAGTACTCCAGATGCTAAATAGCTACACACATTATAAGGCATTATTAAAGATGAAGAAAACACTTTGTATTGGAGAAATACTTGACTCACAGGAAATTGTGTGTGTGTGTTTATATCAGAAAAATTTATAAAGGATTGGAGAATCAGAAAATGAGAATAGGCGTACTCATAATCACAATGAGAAATTTTAAAAACTTTAGTATCTAATACAAACTTAGAGTCTTAAATCAGTAAGAATATAGACAGATGGATAAATAACATGATAAAATTTGGTTTAATAGACATACAGAGTGAGTTACCTTATAATGCCAAAACACATATTTTTCAAGCATATGCAAATGTCACAAAGTTTCTAAAATCACTCAGAAAATCTCTTTCCCAGTCGTAAAGCTATAGGTTAATACCAGTAAGATTCTGTAAAGTCTCTTCCTCTTTGATTTCTTTTCTTTGTTTATGAGACAGCGTCTCACTATGTAGAATGGACTCGCCAGTAACTCACTGTTCTGCCTCCCCAGTTCTGGGAATACAGGCACAAGCTACCATGCTTAGTCCAGATATTTTGAAATTAATAAACGAAGTTCTATAGTCCCACGGTTGAAAGAAGAAAAAGCAATGGGAATTGGGAAATAATTTAAATGGAAAAATAATGACAGATGTAATGTAATATAAAAGCTATGCTTAGATTAAATCTGTAGCATCCTGTGTATACACTAGATGGACCTGTATAATTCTCATGGCAGAAAAGAATGAGAACTGAGAAACCAACGTTCATTTCACATGTTTGGAGAAAGAGATACAAAATTTTAAAAAGTAGCAGAAAGCAAGAACAGAAAAATAATAAAAGCAACTAATTAAAACAAAAACAGAGCAGAATGGACCAAAAATTCTAGATTATTTTTTGACAAGGCTAATAGAATTAATCATACTTTATGGAAAAAAAGAAGAGAGCAGAAAAAAGGAATAAAACAGAAAGCACAAATAGCCACAATCACATATATCAATAGGACATGATTATAAAGACTACATATATTAAACATGAAACAATGAAAATATATTAAAATATGTACAATATGGATAAATGCCCCAAGAAGCAATTTATTAGGTGATGGTAAAAGGTAAGTATAAATACATTGATAATTATTAGAGCAGATGTACCTATAATAAAACTTTAAAAAAAAATCTGTGACTAAATGTCTTTTTCAAGAAATTTTACCTGTCACTTAAAAGAATAATTAGTACCGGTTTTCTGAGAATTCTACCAGAGAAGAGAAAATATGAGGACCCTTATGCTATTTGAGTTATATGGACAGATTCTGCCATGTTATGGTACATCACAGTATAACCTCAATAGCAAACTTCTCCAAAAGTTCTGCACCAATCTCTCTTAAGAAGACAGGTATAAAAGTGCTAAATAAAATGACCCTGGATGAAATAGCAAAAAAGGATCTTTAGCAATAATATGAAAAGCTAATATATCACTACCAATATGGGTTTATTCCAGGAATTCAAGGTTGGTTTGGCATTGAAAACTTCCCCAATGCGCTTCATTAATTGAATAGAGGAGACAGAACATAATCACTTAGCTCTATGCATAGAAACATCAAACAAAATTTAATATCCAAATATGATATTACAAATCTTAGCAAGCTTGCTATGCAAAGGAAGTAAGCTGTAGGAACAAGACCACAGCAGACATCACACATGCTAATAAAATGAAATAGCTATGAGATTGAGAAGAGCACTAGATTACTATCACTGCTTCTATTCACTCTCTCCTGACACTAGCTAATGTACTTATCCTCACTAATGTGCTGATTCTGGCTGGTGTGTTAATCCTGACTAGTGTCCTCATCTTGGCTAGGGTGCTGATGTTAGTTAGTGTACCGATTCTGGCTATTGGAGCAAGGGATTTATAGCAATAAGATTATGAGTTTTATAAAAGACAAGTGCAACTCATTGTTTGTCTGTGCTGTTATCGATGTTATAGAAAATCCAGAATACACAAGAATTACTTGACGTAGTAGGTAAGATAGGAGGTCATTAGAGACATGCCCCACATGAACAAGCAAGCAAGCAAGCAAACAAACAAACCCCAAATGCTGCATTTCTATATCCCAGCCTCTGTTACCAGTAAATTAAAAATTTAAATAAATGTCTTTACAAGATAAAAAGTATCAACCACTGAAGAATGAGCCTCAGAATAAACATGTGTAAGAACAATGCCTATATAAAAGAGATATAAGTCATTTCCATAGTCATGCAGTACTATGGTATAAATTTGCTGTCTCTCTCCTGAATATTCTGTGGATTTATGTGGATTTTTGTTCCTGATAAAAATCCAAAGAGTATTCTGAAAATGGAGCTTGAAAAGATTATTCTGGTTGCATATGTTAGCACAAATAGCAGTGAATATCAGGGGCATTGGGTGAAGAAGACCAGGAGGACTCCTCCCACCAGATCTGGAGTGCATGCATAGTTTCACCTACATGAAAAAAAAAAGAAAAAGTAAAAGAAAAGATGGGCATGCCTGAAGAAGACCAGGATATGTAGGCACTCCACTAAAGCAAAGAAGGTGGTTCAATGAATTGGCATAACTTGTCTCCTCAAATGCAAATAAGCAAATTTCCTTACTCATCATTTCATTCGCCTCAAGAAGATTGAAAGTGAAAGTTAAAGCCATGCAGGGTCTAGAAGGGAATCTCCACAAACTTGTGTTAGGAAAACTAGGCAAAGGAAACACAGCTCTAAAAATAAATATTGATACAATGAACCACATCAAACTAAAAACTTCTTTGTCTCTGAAGACGTCATTAGGAAAATGGGACAGGAGCCACCAATAGAAGATATTTATGAAAGATGTGACAGATGAAATCACATGGCTATAATAATAAAAAATGATAAAAGGTGGTAAATCGGCTAAATATGGCAGGGACTTGGACATACACCTTGCAAAGGAAGCTATTTGTATCATTAAAAATGTAAACCAAACATACCCATTACTCATTAAGAAATAAAAATTTAAATCACAATAAAATAACATACATGTAGCAGGATAGTTAAAATGAACAGATTGCCAAAGCCAACTGCCAGTGAGAGTGTGTACCCACTTGGTCGCATTCTCCTAAGTGCGGTGGCCACGAGACTGATGTAGTTACCATGGGAGGCAGTTTGGCATTATGAACTAATGTTCAAAATTAGAACATTTTACAACCTAGAAATTACTCTCTGGTCCATACAGCTTCAGTAGAAAGGGATGCTTTAAGAAATGTGTCATGGGAAGTCACATCAAAATTAAGTTTGATGTAATGACTCTTGCCTGTAATCCCAGCATGTGGAAGCTGAGGCGGCAGGATCATGGTTACCCATGGTTATAAAATGAGTCCATGTCTCAAACAAACAAACAAAAACCAACATCAACCAAGAAAGAGCACTTATCAGTATTCCAAGTAGTTAGAAATTGTTAGCCACACAAATAACCAGCACTAGGTGAAATGGAGAAGTAAAATGGTTAAATATTCACACTTGAAGCACTATACAAGAGTGGAAAAAATGAATGATATACAGCTATGTGCAGGATAATGGGCCCATCTTAAACATCTAATATTAATCAAAATAAATCACACACAAAATAATGTGTATGTATGATGAAATGTATAAAGTGCCAAAAAGAGGAAAAAGCAAGTTGAGGATACATTTCAGTTCTTAGCAATTCTTAGGTGGTAAGCTATAAGGGAGACCTGATGTCCATGAAAGGTAACATTGGGAAAGCAACAACAGAGAGTCATTCTAAGGCTGATCATCATCTGTGCCTTAACTGGGTGATGTCAGGCATTCCCACTTGTACAAACTATTGAAGTCAGCCTCTGTTGTCCCCGTATCTTACCTTACACAGGTTTACGTACACAGGTTATATGATGCTGATTCATATTTAGACTATACCCCCAAACTTTCAGAAACATTAAAGATGATGACAATTATCAATAGCGGATAGATTCCCATGATTTCTCACCATCACAACCTTCATCTGTGATCAGGCATCATCAGTGAATTGTGATAGGCTTTCTCATACATCCCCTTACCCCAAGACGTTCTTCATTAACTTGACTGACTTGTCATGAGAATTCCAATCAATTTTCCATTTGCTATCTAATCAACTTTCCATTCCGCTTCTACATTCCCTGATTGGTTAGAGAACTAAAATGACCAGACCATGTTGGTACAACACAATTGTATGTATCCTACAGGAAAGCCATGAGTTAAATCAATACTACCCTGCAGATGCAGAAGCCTAAACAAAGAATTCTAAAGTCATACCTACTCTTGGAATTGAGCACACAGATGACAAGCATGGTTTAGACTTCTTAGATCATATTTTGTTTATTTCATCAAAAGACATGTTGGCACGTGCTAGTAACTTGGAGCAAAGAGGACACAGAAATATGACCTTGCTACCTTGGAGCTTGCATCCAAATTTCCAGATCCCTTCAGATGTGTGTGCCATTTTTCCTAGTTTCATCCTCTGCTCTGTTCCCCCTATGCAACTGTTTGGCATCCATCACCACTGCCTCTTTTCAACTCATGAGGAATGCTTCTGTATTGTGGAAGGTGCAGTGAGACCAAGACATATTCCCAGTTCTTGATGTGCTTCTATGAAGTTGAAGTATGAAAAGTACATATTTCTACTAATGAAAACCCAGATAACTGGGATGGAGAAACAATTGTAGTGTCCTCAAGGCAGGAGGGACAATGAGAATCTAAGTTGATGTAGAAGACTTTTAAGACATGGTCCTTAATAGAACATTTAACTATTTTCACTAATAAAATCCAGTCACTAACTTTGGCTTCAGAGTCCTTTGTGGACATAGTTCATGATGGCCTCTCCTTAACTCCTTATTTAACCAATTCACTTTTGCCACATGCATTAAATTCCTTCCTATAGGAATCTATTTCTTTTCTCGTGTGTGTGTGTGTGTGTGTGTGTGTGTGTGTGTGTGTGTGTTCTTCATGGTCTCTCACACCACTTTTCACAAATAGCATTTATCACGCTATGTTTGTTTTGTTTGCTCCAATTTTGAAATCAGAGCACATATGCATGGTGTTTTACTTTTTACAGAATATTTCTTCCTTAATGTTGTTGACTATAAGATTGTTACGAACACGTTTTTCCTGCAGGTCTGGTCCCACCGCCCCACTACCACACCAGCCCCCAATAACAGAGACTCTGTATTTGATACAATCCTGTTGGCCAGTTACAATTATTGTTTATGGGCTAGTCTTGTCTTAATGATTAACCCATTTTTACTTATCTTAGTATTTTCATGTGGTCAGGTAAGGATGTTTCTAAAAAGGTACCTAGGAATATCAATGCTGACACAAGTATATTGCTTTTTATGACATCACAGAGAATACTAAGATAAGTAAAGGCCAACTACTATGTGTAGTACATTCAAGGTCCGATTCTAGTGACTGAATTATCATTCTCATTCTTGAGCTTCCAATGTACTCACAAAACCTCTCCTGCTAGTCTATCTGCACTTCATTTTGTACAGTTTAACATTGCAATAGGAACAGATCTTTCATTGACCAAAATCTACAATGACACAGAGGGTGATAGAATAGTGAACTTTGCATGTGATTGGGTCAAGATTTAAAAATATTATTGGCAACCTAGAACTTTGGTTCTAAACCACACAGCATATTCCATGGGCATACCTGTGGGGTTCTATTTTGATTTAAAATGCACAACTATACATGCCTAGGATTTTGTCATCAGGCTGGGAAAGTATTCCAAGATATTAGTTGATTATTACAGGAAGCCATAGGTGTCAGAAAGAAACAACTGTCAGACTTTATGAGTTGGATTACTACATCAGCAGAGTGGATGAGATTCAATATGTTCAAAAGCATCTTCAAGGGGTGAAACGAGAAATACTAAGAGAATAAGTGGCGTGATCAGAGGTATTCCATCCAAAAGGAGAAGGCATTAGAGAAGGCATTAGTCTAAAGGAGAGTGGATAGTCTCCATGAAACAGCCAAGTAAGAGCAAGAGAGGACCAGCTTTTAGGGTGGCTGAGCATAAGAGCTGTGTACTGTATAGTCAGGAGGTTAATCAGTGGATGGTACTGAGGAGACCTGGTTGCTTAGCTTTGAAACCAAACTCAAAGAACGTAAGTTATGCATTTCTTTGGATAAGTTATTAATGCTTTATCTTTTTTTTATTGGTCCTGAAGATCAGACCCAGGACCCCAGGCATGCAAGGCAAGCACTGTGCTACTTAGCTACACTCCTATTCCTGGTAAGATTTTATCTGTAACAGTAATCATGAGCCCTACTTAGGTAAAAGAAAGCATTAAATAAGATGACATGTGATGTGCTTGGCCCGAGTCAAAGCTCTATGCATGCTAGTTATTATTGTGACTTCTTATTTTCAGATTGACACGCTGGCCTTTGAGTTTCTAGACCAGTCTCCAGTGAGGGGCTCCACATAATTCTTTTACTTGCTTCAGTTTTTGAATACGCTAAGAAGAAATTACTATTATTTGAACCTAAAGCATAACCATGGTTATTTTTAAATTTAAAAGAATAAAATGTATTTGTCTAATGTATACGGGTGTTTTGTTTGCATGCGTGCATGTCTGTGCACCATGTGTAGGCCTGGGGCCAGAAGAAGGTGACGGATTCACCAGAACTACATGATTGCGACAGATGGTTGCGGGCTTCCATGTGGGTGCTTGGAATTGAACTGGGGTCTCCTAAAAGAATAGCCAGCACTCTTAGCCATGGAGCTGTCTCTCTAGTCCCAACAGTAAGTTTTAAAATAAAACTTACTATACACAGTTGCACATTATATAACTTTGTGCCACGGAAAAACTGAAGTACATCCATGTTCCCAGTGCCCAGGAATAATTACAGTGTCAGAGATACTAAAGAGTTCCTGTTTCCTCAAGGTGATTTGCTCACCTCTATGTAAGGGAGGCCTGCACATGGCTGCTTCGGGGCACAGGCACATGCAGGCCCATCCCAGAAAGGCTGTATATAAAAGGGCAGCTCTTGCCATTTATGCAAAAGGAAGTTTGAAAATAGGCTAAAAGCTTTGCTACCCATGATAACCTTGTGGCCCTATGAAAACCTTACAAAATAAAATTGATCTAGAATTCAGTTAAAAAAAAAAAAACATTATGTAAAGAGTGTATGCTGAGGTCACCTGAGTTGGAATTTTTACCCACCTAAAGTGTTCATAAAGATCTGGGTACATGAGTTGTATTTTCTAGAGATTCTAATTCATGACTCTGAAACAGGGCCCAAGAAACTACCTTGGTCTTAGATCCAGCACTTTCCCACTACTCCACTAAACTTTCTCCTCAAATACCAACAATATTACTATTAAAATAACAGTATAACCAGGTGCTAGACATCATTTCAGAGGTTGTTGGATACGCTGACTATAAAGACCATATCTAGGTTCCTTCCTTTTGGAAGCAGCACATTCATGAAATGGGACAATCCATCAGAATCCAGGACCATGTCAGATGGTGGAAGACTCTATGCCAATAACTAAACAGTGTTAAGGAAACAGTTGGGGACTAGGGTACCTTGATGTGCTACTGGGAGCTGAATGTTCAGAATGAGATTACTATGACCCAGGGCCAGGGATGTACCCAGTAGTTAGGGGTCCATTGTCAAGGCCATAAGAGGCAACAAGTGGAAGACAGGGCGGACAGGGCTCCATGGCTAGACTAGTTGGAAGTCAACAGGGATATCAGGTGAGACCGGTTAACTACCCCGTAGTTACATCATGTGCAGCTTTGAAAGCCAGGGAAGCATTTTTTTTTTTTTTTTTTTTTTTTTTAAACAAGAGGGACTCCACCAGTGGGTTTTCAGGCAAAGAGGATGTAATTTGATTTGCATTTGCAAAGGCCTCTCTTGCTGTTTTATAGATTCTCAAGGTGTGTGTGACAAGGTATTTAAATCCACCACCCCCACCACTAGACACAACTTGCCTTTCATTACAGTTTTGTTAACACTGTCTAGCACTTCCCAGCTTACAAAGTTGGCTTGTTTCTTGGTTTGGCATCAGGGAATGAAGTGAACCCCAGGACCTTGAACCCCAGCACTTGACAGCTAGGCAAGTGCTGTACTGCTGACCACACCCCACCCACACATGCTTCGTACAGAATTTCTCTTACTGTGATCTACATTTTATTGAGGAGGAACCAGAAGCTTTTAGAGGGTATGACTTTCGTTAGGCTACATGTTCTCTAAAGCAAAGATTTTGCTGTGAAGTTTTGTTTTGAGAGAGAGAGAGAGAGAGAGAGAGAGAGAGAGAGAGAGAGAGAGAGAGAGAGAGAGAGAGAGAGGCCTATTCCATTGAAGCTGCAGCCCTCAAAGAGGTAAGCGGTCTGGTGCAGCTGGGGTTACTCTTCCAGTCATATAATACCAGCTCTGCCTTAGCATTTTTGTTTGCCTGACACTCGTGCACAGCTGAGTTCCAGACTGCTTCCCTTGGGTGTCCTGAGCACGAGCCTTTGGTACTCTGTCATAAGCCGTTTTCTTCTCTCTATTAAACTTGTTCTCAGAAAGTCAAACACGGAGCCTGACATACCCTCATCGCCACTAATCAGCAAGCCCGCTCTCACGGGAGCTTAGCCCAGTGCAACTGCGCATCAGAGATGTTTTCTTCCTTTAGAATTGACAAATGAAAATGGTATATATTAATGCTTATGGTTTACCACATGATGTTCTTAAATATGTATGCATTGTGAAATGCCTATACCAAGCTAAATTGACATATGTATTATCTTACACTGTTAATAATTTCCAGATGACTATAGCTAATGTTTGTCATTACAATGTGTAATAAATCTTTTGATTTTATTCCTTCTAAGTGAAATTTTATACTGTTTGACACACATTTCCCCAGTGTCCAACACTAGTTCCTGGTAGTCACCATTCTCCTCTCAGTATGATTTTGACTTAAAAAGTTTCACATATGAGAGAGATCATAGTGTTTGTTGTCATGTGCCTGATACGGCTCACTTAATGCAACACCCTCCAAGTTCACAAATGACAGGGTTTCCCCTTTTACAAGCACACACATCTGCATTCTTTACCTATTAATTAGCTAGGGACATTTAGATTATTTCTATATTTGGACATTGTAAGCCATGCTGCAATGAACAGGTGTAGGGATTCACTTGATACAATGTCTTCTTTTCCTTTGACCACAAATGGAATAGTAGTAGAATTACATGATGGCTCTGCAAGGAGTGGGTAAATCCCTGAGTAAGTGTTTATTGTTGGTGTGAACACAGCTATATTAAGGACCCCAGTGCTTCACTCAGATCCACGGGAATGGCAAAGCCTTCCCCAGGTGAGGCTCAAAGGGATGGCAAAGTTTTCCTCTGGATCTAGTGTGAATGTTGACAATATGCCCTGAAAATGTTCACCATAGCTTCCCCCCCACCCAGGGTATTTGTGGTCTGAAGACTGCTCCCCTACAGAGACTGCTCCTACCAAGATTAGCAAAGCTGTATGCAATAACGCCGCCTCCCTGTCCAGCTGCATATAATAAAAATGCTGAGTTTTTAGGGTTCGGTGGCTTCTCCATCAGAGAGCCCAGATCACCCAATCTCATCTTTTTTGCATATGTGTCTGCATGTGTGTAATTTTTTCATTCCTTACCGGTCTAGGTAGGTCAGTCCCCAGAGTAGTAGGGAGGATGGCGTAGTTCCGTTTTCAGTTTTCTTAGGAAAACCCATTCTGCTGTCTATGGAGGCTGCACTAACTTCTGTTCCCATCCGTAGGCTGTAATGGTTCCAGTTTTCTACATCCTCATCAATGATTGTTGTCTGTCAACATGTATATTCTTCACAGTTTGGGTTTAGCTTAGAAACTTATGCAAACATTATTTTTGTGCTCTAACATTGCCACTTCAGATACTGCTTTGGAATCAAGGGGACTTGTCTATCATGTGTTTCCCTCTTGCTTTACCTTTTAGATGGCTAGTAGGTCCTTAAAATTATATGCAAAAGTGTGTGCTTTGATGGACAGGGGATTCATAGCCTTATTTAGATATTTAAAGGACTCATAATCCAAAGTGTTATTTTTAGATACAAGCCAAATCCCTCAAGTTTCTGCTTCTGTGACTCCCCCATTATGATTGACTGTGACCTAGAACTGTGAGCTGAAATAATCTTTTTCTCTCCCGAGTTGCCTTTGCCAGGGTATTTTGTCGTAACAACTAGAAACTATGAAAGTTCTTGAAGATGTGCTGAGATATAGGCTGGCTGCTGCCAAGAAAAGCCCTCACCATAACAGATCATGCTAGATCCTGTTCTCAAACTACCAGCCTCCAAAGCTGAGCTGATATACCTTTCTACTTTCAAATTTACCGTGTAATATTTTGTGAAAGGAGCCTATGTGGATGAGGTCAGTGCCATCTGTTCTAGAACAAGGGAGCCCTGCCAAAGGTGAGGGCAGCTAGCCATTGTCTTATAAGGCGTGTGTACCATTGTGTCTGGCATGAATGGTGGTCACCATGATACAGGTTTTTAAACGAGTGACCTGGAGTATACACCCAGGCTTTTGAGTGCTTGCTCCATCCTTTTGAGCTCCATCCTAGGCATCAGACTGCTGAAACAGAAATGTAGATTAATGTCTAGGGATATGCATTGTAGAGGCAGCTGCCTCTACACTCACACGAACAATCCTAATTAAAACTCAGAGAGTCAAAATATAATTGGAATTAGGAAGCGGTCTGGTTGGGAATTGGAAGGTAATCAAATAAGGTAATGGGGTGACTGTCATCACAGTACATTGTACATATGTAAGAGCTTGCAAAGAGAAGTGTATTAAGTTCAACCAATGTCTTTCCCGCATCAATATGATTGAATATTATAATCAAGGTTATTGATTGAAAAGAAATAATATTTCAATAAACAGTTGTTAAATGAATGCAGGACCGGAGGAACTAGTGGAAAGGCTTAGGAAGCAGGGCAAACACTGAAAGAGGTCTCTTACACTGGAGATGTCTTCTTCAAAGGTCCTGGGCCAGAAGTACAAATTGAGCATTACACACACACACACACATACACACACACACCCACGCACACACACACTATATCTGGAGTGTAGAGAGGACAGAGATGAGGTGGAAGGAAAGGTGGGCTGTGAGGAAAGGAAAACTAGCAGGAGCTATTAGCAGCAGAGAGAAACAATCCAGATGTCAAGTGGGATGCAGCCCACTGCATCATCCCTCACACTCTGCTGAGAAGTAGACAGTAGCTTTCTCTTTGAAGTAAACAGTGACCCAGCTTAAGTAGGTAGTAGGGAGTGGTAGAATTCTCAGGCTGGAAGAATGTTTGCTCTATTTTTTTTTTTTTTAAATGATCGCTTAACACACCCAAGGCAGAAAAAGCTTGACAGATGTGGGAAATTTATGGGCAGCTGCGTATTAATGCTCAACAAGCTAAAGAGAAGAATTTGGTAGAGTTTCTCATTATACTTTGTTCAAACATTATAGTATATAAGTGCTATTCCAGATCATCACTGCTCAGTAAGAGATATTCGATGTGGATGAAGATGGCCAGCATTGATGGAGGAAAGAAAATGCTGTTATATACTGAATCTGAGAGGCTAGGACCCACCAAAGGACCTGCTCAAAGCATCTTTTCCTCTTACAGGAAAAAGCGAATATTCCTTAGGCCTCTCCTTCATGTCCCTCTACTGGGCTCAGGAGGGAAATGTTTGCATATTTTAATTAAAACAGATCGTTGTCAAACTGTTTCAACTTGAGGCTTTTTAAATACAGACACCCAGACTATGCATGTGGTAGGAGTCACAAAGCCGTGTGGCACCATATTACATAAGGTGCTCTGGGCTTGCTTCTGTCAAACAAATTAAATGCCTGAACTTCACACGCTTTACAAGGCCAAATTAAACACTTGTCAAGGGGAGATGCCTTTTGCTGTGCAAGGCCTGTAGCCTCCTTGACGCTGACTGGCTTCCTCACAAATCTCAGGCTATCTTGGGTGAATTATAGAAGATGGCACTTCATGTCCTAAGTGGTCATTTCCAAGATTTAGGTCTCCCCACAAATATGCCCTTGTTCCATCTATTTCGGAATTCTAGTGAGTAAGTGGAAGATTTCCACTCCCACAGATGGTTCCCTCTTGCTATGGATGTCACTTCTCTTTCTCAGGCAATTTATAGTAAATTAAATGTGAATGCTACTCCAGAAGTCCTCCTCAGACTATCCACACATTGGGTTATAGTAATTTACTGTGTGACTCTATTTGTGGACCGGGTCACTGTTAATCTTTGGTTGTTGCAAACCAGAGTTACTTAGCTCTCTATTTAGGTTGACATCTAGATAGGCCTTGGCATAAGCCTACCAGGTTGTGGTTTGACCTTGATAATATATTATTATTATTATTATTATTATTATTATTATTAATTTGTGTATGTGTGTGTGTAGAGGTCAGAGAACAAATTTTGGGAATTGGTTGTCTTCGGGAATTGGTTGCCTTGTTAAGGCAACATCTCTCTTATTCCTCCCCTATGGACTACTCCATACTAGCCGGCCCAGTACCTTCTAATCAGTGATCCTGGCAATGATCTTGTCTCTGCCTCCCACATCACAGTGGGAGTGCTGATGTTACTGATGGGCACTACCACATTCAATCTTTGATCATGCCGATTAAACTCACATTGTCAGGCTTGTGAGGCAAGCACTTTCCCCAGGGAACCACCTCTCTGGCTCTTTGGGTAACTTTTGGTAAAACAGTAGCCTGGCTTGTGTTATAACATTATATCCTCCAAGAGCATGCATCCATTCTAGAATTTTCCGTTACGAAGTTCAAAAGACAATGGCTGTGTCCAATAATTTTGTTTCCTCACTACCACTTTTAAAACTACTTCAGGCCTTGCTCTGGTCTTACGTGGAGGATGATCTATGAACTTCTTAGTAGATGAGCCTTACATAGAAGCATGATTAAATCCCTCCCCATTATCCTATAGGAAGGAAGGCATCACGTTTCTAGAGTGAATTTCACAGCCTCATTCTGTTATCAGAGTTCAGTGGACATTGCATCATAGGGAAGAATAACTTGGCATGTGAACCCAAGGGCTGCAGAGAGCAGAGCTTCCAGGTAAGGTATAACCCGTGTCAGCACTTGGGATATGGCAGTACTGATCAGTTACTCTCCAGGAAGCAAGTGCAAGGCTGTTAGGAGAGGAAGCAATTGGCTACACCAATTTACACTCTCACCAACAGTAAAATAAAGAATCCCGCCTTTTCACATTCTTGCCAGCATTTATTGCCACTTTGACTCTGTAAGATAGAATCGCAAATAGTTTTTCTTTTCAAACGTTCTTTTTATTTATCCTTTGTGTCTTTCACACCATGCATCTTTATCTCATTCATTTCCCCATCCCATCATATCGGACCTCTACCCTTGCAACCTCCCCCTCCAAAATAAAATAAAATATAACTTAAGAGGAAAATAAAAGAAGATGAAAAAGAGAAGGAAAAATCAATCTCATCATGGAAGCTGTACTGTGACAGTGGGTCACACAGGAAACCCTTTTATCCATATATCTCTATTTGCAAGTGTTCATTGCAAAGAATCACTGGTCAGGTTCTAGGCCTCTGGTTTCTGCTACACTACCAGTGCTGGTCCATCACTGGATCTCCTCTTGGTTATTCTGCTGTTGCCCTTTGTTGTGGAGATCCTGCACCTTTGAGTCTGCAGGACTGGTCTGATCACATGCTCCAGCATATCACAGATGGGGTGGACATTGGGGTGGGCCAACTCATAACTCTGGTTCTGGGCCTGGAGAGTTGCAGGAGTGGTCAGCCTGCTTGTCCTTACAAGCAGGGTGAGCTCTCTTGCATGGCCCTGGCTGGTTCACCCCTTGCACTGAAGAACAGGGAGTGCTTTCATGCCCTCAGGGTTGGGTCTCCTACACCTACACTTTCACGGTCACTCTCCTGAGTGCTGCAGCTGATGAGGGCCAGGGACAGCTCTCCTGCACCTATTGATCTTAGGGTCAGCTCTCCCATGTGGCTTAGGTGTTGATGGATTGGGAGAGGTTTCATTTCCCTGATGTCTAATGATGCTGAACACTTTGAACACTTTTAAAAAACAGTTTACCATTTGGATTTCTCCTTTTGAGAACTCTCTGTTCAATATGTGCTTAACACATAAATAGATACAACCAATTAAAAACCCTTGTACAGCACAGTGGATGGTAATTGATGTGTGAAAATAGGAACAGGCAAATAAGAGAAAAGGTGCTTAAAATCTCATTTTATTTTAGAGATGGGGACTCTACCCTAGGGCTAAAATCATTGTATGTTGCACAGGCTGACTCTGAGTTTTCTGGGTTCAAATGACTTTTCTGTCTCAGTCTTACAATTACCTTTTGAACTGGCTAGTTTTGTGTGTCAACTTGACATAAGCTAGAGGCGTCAGAGAGGAACCAGCCTCAGTTTAGGAAATGCCTCGATGAGATCCAACTGTAAGGCATTTTCTCAATAAGTGATCAGTGGGGGAGGGTCCATCCCATGATGGGTGGTAGTCTTGGGTTCTATAAGAAAACAGTTTGAGCAAGCCACACGAAGCAAGCCTGTAAGCAGCACCCCTCCATGGTCTCCGCATCATCTCCTGCCTCTAGGATTCTGCCCTGTTTGAGCTCCTGTCCTGACTTCCTTCAGTGATGAACAGCAATGTGTAAGTGTATATCAGGTAAAACCCTTCCTTCCCAACTTTCTTTATGGTCCTGGTGTTTCATTGCAGCAATAGGAACCCTAACTAAGATACCTTTCTTACACTTTTATTATGAAAATTACCCCACAGGCTCACATACTTGAACACCTAGCACCAGATGATAGGGATGTTTTGGGAGGTTGCGGAGCTTTAGGGATGTGTGGCCAGACCAGTGGAAGTGACTTGTTGGGAGTAAGTCTTGACTGTGATAGCCCATCCCTGGTTTTGGTCTAGCTCTCTCTGTTTCTGCTTTTCCAAAATGTGAGGAACTATACTGTTTTGTGCTGTCACTGTTATCAGTGAAACTGTCTCAGCTGCCATTCCTTGCCTGTGGGGTGGACTATATCTCCTGAAACTGTGAGGGAAAATTAACTGTTTGTAGCTGGTTGGTTAGTTTGTTTTTTTTTTTTTTTTTTTTTTTTTTTTGTCAAGTTGACATAAGTTAGACTCATTCCGAGAAGGGAACATCATTTGAGGGTTTGCCTCCATTACATTGGTCTGTAGGCCAGTCTGTGGGCCATTTTCTTGACTAATGGTTGATGTGGGAAGAGCCAGCTCCCAGTGGGCATTGCCACTCCTGGCAGGCAGTTTTGGCTTGTATAAGAAAGCAGGCTGAGCATGGAATGAGGAACATGACAGTGAACAGCTTTATCCATGGTATTTGCTTCAGTTCCTGCCTCTAGGTTGGTAGCTTGAGCCCCTCCCCTAAATTCCCTCAGCAATGGATTCTGAAGCATATGCTGAAATAGACCCTTTCATTTCCCATCAGTTCTTGGTCACAGAATTAGAAAGCAAACAAAGAGACAATCTTCCTCCTGTAAGCTGCTTCTGTCAGGAATTTCGTCACAGCTCTAAGAAGAGTCAAATGTTTCTACAGACAGGATGACATTAACACTAATCCTCAGCTTTGCTTAGAGTGCAGCTCAAATTCATTTCCTTGGTGCCCCCTTCCAGACTGTGTCTCTCAGTAAATCTTGGGATGTCTAATATGGCCATTTCCTGTGACAAGTTCTTTCAAACCCAATGCCTTTCTTTTATTTCTTTTTTAGCACCATACCTCCTTCCATGCTTGCATGATCACTAATGATTACTAACACAATCCTATTTACCATATTGTAGCTTTATAAAAGCAAAGGTAATGGCCATTTTGATTACTTATCTATATTAAAAACTAACCCAGAGAAAGAGCTCTACTTGTATTTGTTGAATTAATGAGAGAAATTGTACTGTATGATATGACTAAAAATACGTTCCCAGAATATGTTAACACACTAAACTGAGATATAAATGTAAGGGTTTTTTTTTGTAAATGTCAAACTATGTTAATTGTCATTATTTCTATGGATCAAAGATTTTTATGTACATATTTTAATTGGAAATGTTCCCACCAGAACAACAAAACTAAATTTTGGGGACAATGAATATTCTTTGTTAGATGATGTCAATTAATAAAATATGGGCCTGGAAGTTATTCATAAGATGATTTCAGAACTTCAGTGGAATGAGAAGCTTCAAATTCACCCGTTTCTAGTGTGATTTCAGTCTCCATGATTTCCAAGAATATCACCACCCCTAATGTTTTCCATGTTGTCTGGAAGTATTGTGGTATCTCCATGATCTGGAGAAGAGATTGTGGTATCTCCATGATCTGGAGAAGAGTTTTATTTCCAATGTTCAAGCTAACCACTTCCCACCTTTTTTTCCTTTGGAGCCTCCCCCAAAACTGATGTTCTTGCTTGCAATATATTTTCTTGAGATTTTTCTGGAAACATGATGTCTTTGATTACAGTTTTAGATACAATCCTGTGTTGGTTAGATATTTTTTTTTGTCAATTAAAAGTTAGAATTATTTGGTGTAAAGGAACTTTAATTCATGAATTGCCTCCCCCAGACTGGCCTGTACACAAGTCTGTAGGAGTATTTTCTTGGTCAATGAATGCTTGATGGTAGTGCTGCCTCTAGGCAGGTGGTCCAGACTTGTATAAAAAAGCAGGCTGAGCAAGCCACAAGAGCAAGTCAGTAAGCAACACTCTTTCATGGCCTCTGCTTCAGCTCCCACCTCCAGGTTCCTGTCCTGACTTCCCTTGATAATGAACTGTGATCAAGACATAAGAGCCAAATAAACCTTTTCCTCCTGAAGATGCTTTAGTATACCTTTATCAGAGCAATAGAAGGCAAACTAGAACAACTTCAATCAAACTATACAAACAGTGGAAGACTCTTTTTAAATGCAAGTCCCACCATGTCTCTCCTAAAAGACACTCTTATCCCAGTGAAGTATTGCAGAAGTAATCATGGACGTTTTATGAGTCCAAATCTCCATTATGACAATAGTGTGCTTCTGGGAAGATTCATAGCTCTGCCATTTACTCTGTGCCCTCACTATGTCCTTGGTCCTTCATCTATGACATGTGAGGATAATAGCAATCTCATAGGCTGTGAGGATAAAGGTATTTAGAGGACATAATGTCATGGTTGTGGTTTCGATATTTATCTGACAAGCTTTCAGTTGCAGTCTGGGTATTTATCGGCTGAAATCTCTCTTGGTTTCTCTTTTAGAGCTGAAAAGTGATTAATTTCTAGTCTAATAGTGCTTTCTTTAACTCAGTCATATGATTAACAGCACAGTTTCAGGACCCTTTGAGAGCTTCAGCCCTGTGCTACAGCTGTTCACCAGTGACTGTCCTCTGATCTTAGTTATATGTCCTCAATGTCTGGCATTACCTGATGGCCGAGAAGGCTTGCTTCAAATCCTGGTTCTGCTACTTGCTGGATGAAGAATGATTGGAGAGAAATTAATCTCGTGCAGTTCATTGAAAAGGTCCCAGAGCTGCTCTCCAGGGGTCTCCTATGAAGATTGAATGAGGTAATACCCAGAAAGAACCAGCTCAGAGAGTTGGGGAAAATATCCCCTCTGCCTCCCTTGTCCTTTGCTCACAAGCAAATCTACATTTTAATGGGGGACTTTCTGGAGAAACAATGACATTGTGGAATGTCTTTAGTGGGTGTTCTAAGTCAGGAACAGAACTCATTTTGTGGGTTGAGACTGGAGCAAGAAGCATCGTTTTCACTTAGTATTCTATCATCTGGGGGAAGTCCTTGATTAAATAATACTGTTTCTGGAGTTTTAAAAGAGTCGCTCTGGGTAGGTGGATGCCTCTGCTCACAGAGTTATTAAATGGCAATCTCAGTGGGTTACCTCCCCATGAGTTGTTCAGGGAGACTCCAGAGGCCCCCACAGCAACACAGGCTCTATCCATTGCTCTTGGTGCCCGCCAGAACTAGACAGCAATACCAAAGTGCTGAAGACAACACACAGTTTGATTTGTAGGACATAGGGAAATCAAATAAGAACTAAGTTGGAAGCTTCCTCCCTAGCAGTTAGCTTTCATGGAGCTAGAAGTTGTTATGAAGGCTGCGGTGGGGGTGGGGGTTGGGGGGCAGTTGTCAATAGTCTTTACATATTTGTGAACTCTGAAGGCTGCAATATCAATCTGCCAAGCAGGCATTGGGAACAGGAAAATGCACCTTGTCCTAAGTACTGCCATTTTGACTTTGGACTCCATTTTACCTGTAGGGTGAAACAAAGTTAAGGTTCCCAGGCCTTAAGGGAGCTGGGAACCTTTCAATAGCTGATCCACCTTGTCCTTAACCCACAGAAATAATTATTATGCATTTCCAGTTCTCTAGAAACATTGTGGTTGTTCCCAACAACAGAAAGAACAAATGAATCTGATTGGTTGGACTTAAAGGCTTGCACTGTACATTGGTTGACAATCATGGATGGAATAGTCAAGGAAGCCCCTAATCTCTAAATCCTGACTGGGGAAAACTGTAACTGTTACTTGGCAATAAATGTGATTTTTGTGCTTAAATACTTGTTTCAGCTGGCATTTGGGGTCATAGTTTAGCTCCCGGGTCTGTTCTGCAACCCTGAAAAATCAGCCCCTCCCCCATTCTTTTGTGCTGCCCTGCATTAGATCTTGCCTTGAGGGAACCTCTTGTGTCTGCTTGGGTTGATTCAGAGCCTTGGACCACAACACAAGATATGCCCAATAGTACAATAGGGGCAGGATTATGACAGGGGTAACCAACTGCTTTCTGATTGGATTTGAGGCCTGCTCCACTGCAAGTATTTCACACCTGTTAACCTGGTTAAAAGTTCATGACTGAGGAGGAGGTCATAGATGTCAGGGTGGAACCTACCATGTTGTTTTGCTAAATATCTATGGTATCAAACTGCCTTCTAAATATTTGTGTCCATGCCCACAGATTAGTGCTGTCCCCAGCTTTGGTCAGAGAAGCATCTTTTTTTGCAAGGAGTAGCAGCTGATGCAGAGACTCGTAATTGTCAAAATACTGAAAGTACATGACTGCTTAGTGCTCATCCTTAACTAGGATATTTGTATTAACCCCCTCTCCAAGGCTCAGGCTACAGTGAGGAAGAGGTAATGGAGAGAATGTGAACTTCAGAAAATGAGTTTCGTGAAACGCTGGACTGACAGGGCCATCGCACACAGGCGTTTGCAGGGAGCTGCAGTTATCTGCACCGGACATGTTCAGGGGAGTATCAACCTCATGAACCAGGGATGGGCTCATGGCAGCTAGTGGTTGCTGGAGAAGGGGTTTGCTTTCTTCCATGGTGCAGGACTTTAAGTCATCCAAGTAGCCCTAGTTAAATTCAGTGGGTGACAAAGCAAACACACTAATAAACAAAAGTCATGAAATTTGGAGGGGTGCTTGCTTGTTGGAAGAAGAGGAGCTTAGTAGGACTGGAAAGAAAACAGGGTAAAAATGATCAAAATATTTTTATGCATGTATGCAATTTTCAAAGAAAGAAGTTTAAAAATGCAAAGAAAACTATTCCTTTCACTATAACAATATATCAGTTTATATACAAGTAACTGGACAGCAGGGGGATTCACAAATAACATCTTGATCTTGTTAAGGATAAATTAGGAGCTGGGTGATGTCACACTCCTTTAATCTCAACCCTTAGGAGACAGAGGCAGGTGGATCTCTGTGAGTTCAAGGCCAGCCTGGTCTACAGAGCTAGTTCCAGGATAGCCAGAGCTACACAGAGAAACCCTAGAAATCATTCTACTATGTATGTGTGTGTTTGATCTTGACAAAGCACACATAAACCCAAAGCACCCCCCTCATGCACAAACATTTTCGCCCTCTGTCCTCTCCCTGTTTCTTGCTAACCTTAGCTGACGATTTCCATCAACTGTTCATTTGCAACATACACTTTATAGCATGTCACAGCTAAACTCCTCCAATTATGCTCCACTTCAAAAGAACTGGCTTTGCCTTCCAAATCCTCCTTTTCTTATGCGTGGGGCTTTTGATAACGAATGTTTACAGAGGCCCCACTGTGTAAGTGGCAAGTTCCTAGGATGGCTTTTCCAATGCTCTTACTGTTCCAGATGTTGGTAAATTGAAAATCCATGAATCTCAAGTTAAGGGAGAATTAAAATTATGTGTGAACATGAACCAAGTGCTCAGCGGGCACCATGCTGTTCACCACTGGCAGCAACAGAATTGAGGGATTTATTTTCATCTTATTGACTTAAAATGTGAAATCTAGATGTGAGGAGCCTAGCCTACCTGTCCCTAGGGAATCTGCAAGCCAAAGCTACTCATTTAAATTCGCCCAACATTCTTCTTTTCTTGGAAAATGCTCAAGTCACCCACTTACTCCAGTCTGTGCTTTTGATAACATTTCATGGCCTATGAAATAAAAGTTGGCATCCAAAGCTTTTCACAGAGTGAATTGTTTACCTATCTGTCCATGTTTCCTTTCATCCCTCCCCTGGCTCCCACTGGTTCAACAAGATAACTTTTGGTGGTTCTTTCATGAAGTACCTGCTCTCAGCCAAGCACTGTTTCATTAATTAAAAACATTCAATTTCCACATTCTTTTTTTTTTTTTTCTGGGAGGAAGAGGAACATAGTGAGCTTTAGAGATGTCACATGGCTAGTTCAAACTCACAAGCTAGTACATGCATGGGTGTCACTAGAGCCAGGTATACAGCTCCAAACCACAGTCGGTAGGACTGGCTCCCTCACCCTACCATGCCTCCCTCTTCACCCTGTGCCCTCCATGAGGTTATGGCATCATTATGCTCTCCTCAAAGATGTCCATACCACAATTCTAGGGACAGTGGTAGGTAACACTACATGAGAAGGGGACAAATAAAGGAAGATGATTCTAGATTATTTAAGCAGACCCAGTAAAATCAGAAGAATCCTTGAATAAAGAAGAGTTGCATGAGGAGATGGTAAAGCAGGGTTGTTGATGTTGAAGACAGAACAGGGATTAAGAGGCAGGGGGCATTCCTCCAGTGGCCCCTGGAAAAGGCATGGGCACAGATTCTGTTCTAGAAACCCTGGAAAGGAAAGCCATGACATTGGCATATATTCTGTGACACCCAGGCTAGAATGATGATATATTTGTGTTAGTTATCACGTTTTTGATGATTTGTCCTAGCAGCCACAGACAATTAATACGTTTGAGGACATGCCTCATTGGTGGAGCCCTTGCCTTGCATTTTTGAGGCCCTGGGTTAGATCAATAACAAAAAAAATAAGACAATTATCTTCCTCAAGTAGCACACCTTCTCTATACACATCAGTTACCTGCATGCCGTCCACAACCCTTTTGTCACCCTGCCTTCAAAGCCTGCTCTCAGGGAAGGACTGAAGTTGGAACTGGTATAGATTGAGCCAATCTCTCCACCCCAGAGACGATGAGTGACTCCTGAATAATTAATTACCCAGGAGTCAATGGGAGCCCAAGTCCAATCTGCTGATTTCAAGGAAAAAAAATCCCTCAGGAGCACCAGCATTTCCCAGAGACAGTTGACTAGAAACATGGCTGTTAGTGATCTGTATCAAAAATTTCCGATCCATAAAACAGTTTGGGGTGCATTTTGTGAATGGCTTGCTGGAAAATTTATTAACTAGATCTATTGAAATGCCACGACTGATTGTGATCAGCTCACTAAATATTGTCTCTATTCATCCAACCACTAGTATACACCAAGTGGTATATCAAGTCCTGGGGTTAAAAACTTTGGACAATCTAGTTCATACCCATCAGAAAACATGATTTAGTGAGTCAGATGTAGGGAAGAAACAGACACAGGAAACAGATTGCAGAGTGTGGAGAGGAAGAGTCACCAGCAACTCAGAGTAAGGGGATTCAACCGGGTCTTAGGCTTCTGGAGCAGGCAACACCCTGGCTGAGTGTCAATGCAGGGGCTGAAGTTGACTTCTAGAGTAGCAGAGAGCATTTTGACAATGTGTAACAGTGGATTCTAACTCATTAAATCAATGAAATGAACCATAGAGCCCCAAACCACCTCCAAATGATGTCTGGTAATTCAACAAGGGTCTGACTTCATCGGTGAATGGGTGCCTAGATTGAGATGGTAGGTGTGCAGCTTGGAGGTGTAGAAGGACATCCTAGATACAGGTCTGAGTCTTGGCTCTGCCTCTTTCAGGCTGAGCTGGATTGAGCACACACCGTAAGCCTCAGGGTCTCATCTCTGAATCAGGAAAGCAATTCCTTCTTTTCAGGGATCTTAGGAAGGCTCAGCAGATGCACATCAAAGCAGTTGTTATGTTATTAGATGGCAGTTGTTATGATTGCTGGGGAGGGCTCATGCACTCCCCTTCCACTGTGTCCTGCCTTCCTGTAAGTACTGTGTTGCTCAGTCCTGTGAATTCTGTGGATAATTCTATTCTTGGTCTGGGGTTCGCATGGATCTGTGGCAGGTTGGCAGGATGTGCCAGTGAAGTTTGGCTTCATCTGGAAGCACGGAGCCTTTCTGGTTCCTTCCCCACATATTGGCTCGAGTCATCTTTCTGATCTGAAAACTGGCCAAGCTTGCAATTCCATGGAAGAAACTTTCTTAGAAGCTCCTGGCTGCCCATTTGGTGTGACCTGCTCCTCATTTCTGCATCCAGGACACACAGTGCTTTCACTGGCCTTTGCTTCTCCTTGACAACACATGTGCTCCCCTTGGTTACATTGCCTGGTCTGGATAACTTGGTTACATGCTGGTCTGGATAACTCCTGCTGCATCTAAAGCCCAGCTCAAATGTCACCCCGAGGAGCCATCCCTGATCCTTCCCTATAAGATGGATACATCATTGTCCTGTACATGTCTCCAGGTACACTATGTACATCCAGCTACTGCTGCAACTGTCTGGTGTCCAGGGACAACAGTCTTGTATAGCATTCATCTTTATATTTCTAGTACAAAATAGGGACCCAACAAGGTTTGTTGAGTGGCTGAAGAATGAAATGAACAAAAGGCGGAATTTTATAGGCGCTAATACTTAGATACAGGACGGTAGTATGGAAGCCCTATAAGTAATTACATGATCACATTTTGTAACTGATTGGTACTAGCCAGGGAATGACAGTATGTCCAAGAGGTAATGAATTAAAACCAAACTGTAGCATATCCCCTTTCAGAAATGGGAGCAGCCTTCAAGCAGCTTGAAAAATAGGCCTCAGTAAAAGTGTAAGAAAATATGTGCAATTAGATGCAATCAATAAAGTTGTCCTTGACTAATGTCTATATTTAAGGGAGTTTAATTAAATTATGAAAAAGGCCTGGTTTAACTGTAAGTCTGGTTTATCATGTAAGCCCATGAGCTTTATGTTGGACTTTCTTTCAACATTTCTAGATGCTCCAGGAATGCTATGATCCAGAGAAGTATCAAACAATTGTTTCAGAGGAGGGAGTCTAGCAGAACAGTCTGAGAAAGCAGTGGGGCTACAGCAGTTTGTAGGACATACTAACAGCAACAAAAATCTTAAAAGTTCAATTTTCCCTGATTAGTTCATTCACACAGAAAATACTTATTCATCATGTACATGTTAGGGTCTGTGGTAGATGATGGCAGAATATTGGAATAGAAATGATAAGGCATCAAGCAGGCACATATCTAAATATATAATGATAAGTAATCATGTTTATGCTCCAGTGTCTCAAATTCACTATTCTATTTACATTAGTTTAATATACTCAAATAAGTATGAAGTAAAAAGAAACACATTTAACATGAAAATCTGAAGTTATTATGTTAGATATTTTGATAGGTCTTAGGGACACAAAAATACCTTCCAGAGTTTAGCACTGTAGTAGAAGAAATAGGCAAATAAACAGTAAAATGTATAGTACAGCATGGAAAGTGTACTGCTGGAGGTAGGCACATTAGCTGCTGAAGGGACGAAGTGACCTTTGATCCCTCCTATCTCCTCTAAGCTCATCTTTCCCTCCACTTACCCCACCCCCAGTCACATAGCGTGAACATTAGCATAGAAGATACTGAAAGTTACCACGAACTCTTTTACTCAGGCTCACTAGCTTTGTCCAGATCACTGCCTATTTGCCTTCTTCTGACTTTATGCAAGCAGAGGAAGGGCATGAACCTACAGAATCACCATTCTGAGGATGTGGAGGGATGGAAAAACGGCACTGACAGTAAATATGGGTACAAAAGCTGAAAATAAATAAGAGCTTGAGCAAAGGCACCTTGGGTGGATGAATAAAGCCACTTGCAGAAGTCATTATTACTAAATGAAAATCTCAGTGCTAGGGTAGTACTCTACTTCCGTATGAGTCGTTGGCTTCCAGGACAACACAAACTAACACTATGGCAGTGGGTTGTTCACTAGAACTATATAATTATACCTGGTTGTTGGAGGCACTACATGCTTTGGCTGTAGGGTATAGAGAAATCAGTGTGAAAATAAGCTAGTTGTTTCCTCCCTCACCTTCACTGTGCTAAATGGAGGCTGTTAGAAGAGAACCATCATCAACAAGCCTACTCAGCTGTACACTTTGCTTGCTATGTGACAATCAGCCAGGCAAGATGTACCAGATGGCACCATAGTGGCATGACTGTGATGCTTGTAACCAACTCTGTCTGTCTAGATTTGAGGTCTGCCTTGCAGGAAGGGATTCAGGGCTGGTTATTAAAACATTCTCAAAAGGCGGTTTATGGGGTGGCTGCAGGCCCTAATGAGGAAGACTGTTGTTTTGCTAAATGGCAATGGTATACCTGTCAAATTGCCCCCTAAATACCTAAATTTATGGCATAGATCAGTGCTGCTGTTAACTTTGGTCAGAGAACCTTCTTTTTGCAGTGAATGGTGGCTCCTGCAGAGACTCACAATTAGTCTAAGTGTTGAGAAGAAGTGGCTGTTGAGTAATTAGCTTTAAATGAGGCATAAATATCACCACTTGCAAGGCTCAGGGACCATCAAGGAAGAGAGACTGAATGTTACCATGTGAGCACTGGAAAAAGTGATGGAGGGGTATGGAATCAGCCTCCCAGACACATGTTGTGGTATACTATTGAACTCTTAGCAGTTATCATTACCTACATAAGACCTCCACAAGACTGAGCCCATCAACATTCCATCATGGGAAATAGAAGGGCTTACACAGTGTCACCACTCCCTAAGAATCTACTGGCAGCTTATGGTTGCTGGGGAAGGAGTTATATTTTGTCCACTGTGTAGCCACTGGTGAGCTGGTACCCCTCATTCATTGTTTGTAAGTAATCCTAATGAAGCTCACTGGGACATCAAGACAACTACCTAGCAAACAAACAAACAAAATCCAGCTATAGAGATAAGGAACTCTCGCTTAGGGCCAAGGAGCAGCCTAGAGAGGGCCATCTTGAAAGCTTCATCCAGGAGCTGGGACTGGCAGCTGCTGGTCCCTAGCCTGGCTGCTTTATACTCTCCAGGTGCTCTAGACACTAGAGATTGATGTCAAAGGCAGAAGGAGGGCCAATGACAGCCAAGGTGTGTAGCTTCATTTTCATAATTAAAATATACAATATGCATGTAAAATGCATAAAAGGCTTGATGAATCTATATTTATTTCACTAATTTTTATTACAAGCATTTAAAATGACTTTTTTTTGAAGAGAGTCACTTCATAACTTAACAACTGAAATACCTTAATTTCATCTCCTTTGGTAGTGTGGTTGACATCCAGGGCTTGTAACTAGCCATCACAGAATGAATTCCGACCAGGCACACATTTTGCTGCCCAAGAAGAGTGTCCATTTTGAAGTAAAACGACCTTAGGTAAAGGAGGCATTCTTACACTCCCTGTGGTTCTGAACATTTCATGCAGGCTGGCAGTGCCAGAGGGCATTAGAAATCTGAACTTCAGGTCTAAGCTAAACGCTTCATTTTTTCAATCAAAGTTGCTAAGACTCGCAAGAAAAAGTACCATATGATATAGTGTGGCTGGATCTGGAATCTCAGCTCTTTTGGTTCCCCAACCTCAGGCCTATCTCTTAGAAAAGCACTTTGTGAATGAATGCACAAATGCTATCTCAGGAGATTTCTGCAAGAGAAAATACCTTTCCCACCAATAAATGACGACATGGGATTCTGGAGGAGGCCTGCGCTGAGTTAAGTTCTGCTCTCACACAGCTGTTTGGTCATGTAGCCTAGGATAAGTGGCACCCTTCTCTTTTTGGGATAAGCATGCCTTGGCTCCCCCTAGGGACATGAGAGATAACTGTGGGTCTATGGAACAAACAGCGGGCAGGGTTTACCTGGATAATACATCAACTGAAACTGTCAGAATCAGGGTCTCTTAGGAAAGCCTGTTTGCAAACTTAGATGTGGATTCACACAATTATGGGTCGGGCTTATTTTCCCTTCTCAGTTGCTTTTCTGCTGTCCTTGGGCCAGTGGGAAGCGCTGGCAAGACATTGACATATTTCCTTAGCAGGTCTGATCCACAAGTTCTGTGTGTTCCCCATAGTGGGGCTGGGGGTGGTTGTGAGATAGGAGAGGTTAGGGTTATTAGGGAATATAGTGGGAATCCAGGTAGGAAAGAGAAATCAAACCCTGACCCACATCCAAGCTAATTCAGAATTATGATCTGACTCTAAGTATTCCAGGAGGCCAGGCCCACCACTCTGGGAAGATGATGAGCTGGGAAGTAGCATTTCCTCTAAGTTCACATGTGCCCTATCCTGGGTCTTTCAGATCCCACATCCACTCATTCTCCCTGTTATCTCTCTCAGTTGCTATTGTCTGAGTGGAGAGGTTCTGCGTAGGGCACTCAACTCTGTTCAGAGACTTTATGAGTCACTCAGTTCTCTCCCTGTTACCCAGATCAATGCACAGCTGAGAAGTAAGTCTGGTGCCTGTATTCAGCATCCCCTACCCAGTGCTGGCAGCTGGTGTCCAAAAGCTCCTGTTCTAGTGGTCTGGTACTGTATTTCAGTTTTCTGTTCTGGTAACGTGTTGCTTTCTGGGGAAAGTGATCCAGAAGCATTTACTTTAGATTAGCAGAGGGCTTTGTGATTTTCAAGAGTAAAGCTCTCTTGTTTTACCACGTGGTATTTTTTTTTTTTTAATGTACAATAAGCTGGGAAACCAGCATTGGACCGACTCAGACCCCCTGAACCTGGGTCTCAGTTAGAAGGCCTGGGCAGTTTAAGGGACCTCAGACAGTGGAACCAGGATGTATCCCTGGTGCATGAAAGGACTTTGGGAGCACATTCCCCATAGAAGGATACTCCCTTAACCTAGAGGCTGGAAGGAGGGCCTAGACCCTACTCCAACTTCACAGATTTTGATGATCCCTCCTGGAAGGCATCACCCTCCCTGTGGAATGTGGGGGGAAATGAAAAGGGAGGGTCTGAGCGGCATGGGAGGGAGGGAGAGGGAACTGGGATTAATATGTAAAATAAGAAAAAATAATAAAAATGTACACTTTTTTATTAATTTATTTTTTACATTCGAATCCTGGCCCTCCCTTCCTCCTCTCCTCCTGCTACCCTCCATCTCCCATCTGCTCCTTGGACGGGGTAAGGCCTCCTTTAGGAAGTCTACTAAATTTGTCTCATCATCTCATTGAGGCAGGACCAAGACACCTCTCCACCCCCACACCTCTGTGTCTAGGCTGAGCAAGGTATCTCTCCACTAAGTTGGATTGTGCATTAGTGTTAGATCTTGGATCTACTGCCAGTGGCCTTGTATATTGTCCCAGTCATACCATTGTCACCTATATTAAGGGAGTCTAGTTCAGTCTTATGCAGGTTCTCCATTTGTTAGTGATCTCTCACTAGCTCAGGTCAGCTGATTCTGTGTGTTTCCCCACCACGGTCTCGACTCCTTTGTTCACATTACCTCTCCTCCCTCACTTTGATTGTACTCCAGGAGCTCAGCCCAGTGGTTAGTTGTGGATTTCTACATCTGCTTCCATCTATATCTGGAAGAGGGTTCTAGCTTCTCTGTAGAATACCAGACATAAAGCAAAAGATACACAGCCTATAATCCATGTGGTAGTCTTAAGGGAAGAAACATTGATTTTCATGCCCATGTCTTAAAGGGACCCAGAGGTGTGCCTTCACATTGATTGGCTTTTGCAAAAATGTCTAATATTTACATTTTGGTTGCTAATTACATATTCAGCACTGGGCTAATGAAAAACAGACAGGACATCGTCTTCACCCACAAAGACTTTAGCATTTATTGCCAAAAATATGTAAATCGTAATTTATCTATAATTAGAAATGTTCAAGATTTCATTGTGATATGATATTGTTATCCACACATGTGTTGGGCTTTTCCTAGATGTCCTAGAACTTATACAGCTAGCTGGTAGATCATAGGCTGTGTACCTGCTTACTAAACATAGCCTGTCTAGTGAAGAGAATAGCATGAAACATGTTTGTGAAGGAAATTTCCTGGCATTGCCTATCTGCCTAGAAATCTCTGTGACTCATACACACAGACTTCACATGCCGAGGTGCCCATTTCCCAGCAGAATTGTGACTGTGGTGGATCAAGCCATACATGACTTGTGTCATATATCTGGACAGGCTGCCCTTCCTCAGGGTCTGGATTCTGTGGTACTTGGGCTCAGTTTGGCTCTGTTTACTACAAGTGGTCACTCAGCCTTTGAATATATTAATGATGATCAGACTCACGTTGGCAAAGTTTCTTGGATATCTTTTGAAGGTCATTTGTGAAATGTGGTCCACCTGGTCTCCCCTCCCTGGTTCTGAATGAAGGCCAGGGCATGGCAGCATTGTGAGCTTGTGGTGGGTGACAAGTCCTCTGTTATGACGGGGAGCGTTTGCAGTACTATAAATAACTCTGTCAATATTGTGGTAATGGCACTTTAAAGAGGTTATTTCACAAGTGCTGCTGTAAGAGAGACCACAGCTGCACTCATTAATTCTGAAGTGTGCCTCCCTCGATGTACAACTTGCAGGTGTCACAATAGGGACAGTGTAAGTCTAGATAATATTTAGATTAAAAAAGAGGTTAGAGTAACATTGTTAGTTTCTCCATAGTGTTTGGCATAATGAAAACAAATTATAATCACTTAACTGGAAATGGGGGGAAAAAAAAGAGCAAAGCATAACTTTTGTCACAGACTCCCTATGCTCACAAATAGCTCCTCCCCCTCTCAAGAACATGCATCATAATTGACAGCAGTAGATTTTTTTGATAATTAATTATGGTAAATTATCACTTGGCACAAGAAAAGGCATAATTGCAATTAATTTGCAACCTTCTCAGCCTAACCCTGAATTAGAAATGGCACTGCCACGGTTTGAGTGAGGAAGTAGAGGAAAGGAACGGCGTACCTTTTGACGCATAGAGTTGGGGAAAACTCTACTTGTAATTTTTCCGATATGAATGCACTGTCTTTGGACTGTCTTGCTTTAGGGGTGTTTGATTTAAATTGTGACTATTGATTCTACACTGTTGGTTGCCAAGACAGGTGCCCTGTTGAGCACTGCACTGGTCTCCATCATGCTAGGGGTCAGCTGTTGTCAACCTGTGTTTTTCAGAGCCCGTTGTCTAAATCTCTGGGGTACTGGGACACTTAATTCAGATAACAAGCATTGTGTCAGGGAGGAATGCTATATTTTTATTTTAAATTTGTATTGTTTGGAACTGGTTTATTTTATGCGCACGAGTGTTTTGCCTGTGTGTGTGTGTGTGTGTGTGTGTGTGTGTGTGTGTGTGTGTGTGTGTGCATTGCTCCACATGCATGCATGGTGCTCACAGAGGTCAGAAGAGGGCACTGGATTCTCTCGAAGAGCAGTAAGTATTCTCAACTATGGAGACATCTCCCCAGCTCTTCTCACTCTTATTTTTAATGGCTTCATCATAATGTCACTATCATATTAAAGTTGTATCATATTAAGGTGTGCAACTTGATGTCCTGATGTGCATATACACTGGAGTGGTCATCATAGTCAAGTAATTAACATGCATACTTATTAGGTATAGTTACTGTTTGTGGGCACTGAGACTGAATTTAAGATCATGTCTCCTGGCACACTGACAGTATGAAGAGTCTTTAAAAAAAACCCCACTCCACGGCAGTAGACCTCTGGAAATCACCGGGATTGTAGAACTACAGCACTCTTTGCTCAGTAGCTCTCCACTTTTCCTCTTCTGTACTTTTGATGAATGTGATATGCAAGAGCCTCTGTCAAGATGCACACCTTTCCTGGTGCTACCCATTTCTGGGGTGAAGCAGCTCATTGCTAAGACCTTTGTTATAGTATGGTTTTGTAGTGACTGACATCAAGTTCAATAATCCAGTTGCTCAATAACTAAAAGTAGACATTTTCACTGGGTTTGAGGAACCACTTTGTACTTCATTAAAGAGCCCAAGAAAACAAATCAGGAGGCTGCAACAGATTGCATTTGGGGTAGAATTAAAATCAAGTGAGTTCATTAACCTGAATTGTGATCTATGGATTATGGTGATGATTGTTGAATTCCAGAGCCAACCCAATTCTTTTGTTTGTTTGTTTGTTTGTTTGTTTTTTTCTAGTTGTGCTTATCTCCTGAAACTGGGGAGACAGAATCTGTGCAGCCAGAGTGAGAAACTAAGTCCTCGAGTTCTGCAGTGTTTGGTTTTAAAACAAAGAGAGGTAAGTATCCTATTCTGGGAAGACCTATATAATAACAATAACAAAACTAAGCCTTATTAAATTATTTTTGATACTCTTTGAATTCTTCTTAGCCCTTTGGTTATAAACATTAAAAGAAGATGACTTTATAGCCAGAGCCCTTCAGCACTCTTGCCCTGCCGGGAACTCTGGCCTGCCCTATGTGTAACACCTTCCCTGGGGGTTAATAAATCATTCAGTCATCATGCAAGTCTCCGTCCTCACAAACCAGTGCTCTCAGTAACCCCTACCACCAGCATCCCCCAAATAACTTCCTGCAGTTGCATTGAATTAGTCGTGATGGTTTTACTGCTCAAGCTAATATTCACAAAGGTCAGAGTTCAAACCACCCAACATATTTCAGGAAACTTCAAACTGAATTCTAGCCCTACTTGCCAAAGAGTCTGATTTCTTTTTTAAAACTCACCTCCCTATATAAAGACTTACATCATAGAACAAGGGATGCAGAGGGTTCTGTGCAGAGTGCCAATGGACCTGAGAAGTCAGGGTTTTCACTGGAAAAACAGCTCTATCTTAAATACAAATACAAATCTTAAATACAAATGAGATTTTCACTGTGGGGGAGATGGAGGTAGGACGTCCTTGACAGAGTCTCTAAAAGAAGATGGAGGCTCACCCCATCTATCTCCAAGAAAGTAGAGCAGCGGTTTGTGACTGGACACTGAGGGAAGTGGCTTTTGGCCGTAGGAAGAATCATTTTAACATTTGTGGTTGTCAGAGACTGAAGATGCTCGTTAGGAAGCAGGGAGGGTGTAAAGGACTGAGGTGCGGGGCTGGAGGCCATCCAACCTAATGCTTAGGGCTTTAAACTCATTTTTAGTTTTCAGATGGAATCATTGATGGATTAATGGCCAAGCTAGTGATCACTCATTTCTTTTTCCGGTCATTCATGCATACAACAAATACCTCAGGGAGGGCCCAGATCCCCAGGCCTTTGCTGTTCTCAGCTATTCTGAAATTATTCCGACACCTCCCCTCCCCTTGGCTGAATGCAGGCAGGTAGGCCTGAGGGCCTCAATATTTTGGTATTTCTATTTCTCATTTTCACTGTTATCCAACAGAAGGAAGTATCTTGGCTAATAAGAAATTTAGATGACAAACGTTCTCAGTTTAGCTGAGACACAAGGTGTGGTCATTCCCTGGGGTTCCCCCTAACTATCCTCAAACTTTGACCCCCTGCTGCCCTTTCTCTAAAGCCCTTTGACCTCCCCACTTGCTTCCATTTCTTTAAGCACTGCAGCTTTCATTCAAAATTATTTTAAATGTGTACTTATGTACTTGAGCTGTGTGTGTGTGTGTGTGTGTGTGTGTGTGTGTGTGTGTGTGTGTGTGTCCCTCAACACAGAATTGTGAAGCAGTCTGTTGTTTCCCTTCAGAGCTTCCGATACAAGTTCAAGATTCACTCCTCCTTTGCTGGTGTTTCACATGGGGCTAAGGTACACGGGTTCCCACGGGCTGAGCGTGTTCAGGGCATTGCTCACCCTCTCTGCTCTTTGTCTCCTTGTATTAGCCTATATCCTCCACTCTCATACCCTCTAGGAGGCCACCAGACTGAGTTGAGGCAGAAGAGCAGGAAAGCTAGAGTAGTGCATTTCTGATGGAAGAAGAAAGGGACACCTTCATCTAGTGATTTTCCTTTGTTAAAATAGTTCTTGAAGGTCATGGTGGGTGCCGCTCCATCATGCAATGCCAGAGGCATTGTTCCTATGGTACCCTGTGATGGAACTGACTCCTGTAGCTTTCTCTCTTCCTGGAACTTAGCACTGCTTTAACCAACTCTAAGTCTCTCTCTCTCTCTCTCTCTCTCTCTCTCTCTCTGTGTTCACACTTGTGTGAATCTGGATATATCTATCATTATCTCTGTCTCTATCTCTGTCTCTATCTATCTCTTTCTCTGTCTCTATCTCTGTCTCTATCTATCTCTTTCTCTGTCTCTATCTTTCTCTATCTCTAGCTCCACATCACCCAGCTTTTGCCCTGATTCCAAGTCTAGCTACCCAGCTTGCTCTAAGGATCCATTTTCTTCTTCCAAATGAGAGGCCTATCATCAAGCTAGCACTGCTGCCTTGTGTGTACTTGGTGGGTGGGATCTGCATTCTGGTCCTCACACTTGTGCAGTAAGTGTTTACACACTGAGCCATCTCTCTAGCCCCAAGCTTTCGTTTTTTGTTTGCTAATTCGTTTTGTGGTTCTGGGGATCCAGGCCTCGTAAGTGATAGGTAAACAGTCTGCAATTGAGGTACACCCTGATTGCTTTGGCATACAGGCCTTTCTTTCTTTTCTTTTCTTTTTTAACTTGAATTTTTTTTTTAACTTGAAGGAAGGATTTTGGAAGAAACCCAACCAAAGTCTTCTGAAAGGTCTTCGTTTATGTCTGTAGCGCCTAAAAGTTGACTGGTTGAGGTTTTGAGAATGGTGGAAGCAGAGAAGGGAAGAGTGCTCTCTACTGCCTGATCTGCTGCTGTCTGGCTCAAGACCCAGCTTTCAACTTCTGGCTGATTAACCAATCATGGAGGTGATGTGAGTGGAAATGAAACAGGGATGAGTATTGGAGAAAACCTTGGGAAATAGATGGGGGTCAGCTGGCTTGATACTGCCAGCCCTGACTCATTGCAGTTCCTAGTACAAGAATCACCACTCTCTCTACCCTAACCCTCACCCTTGGCTCTCTGCCTAACCCACCATGTCTCCCCAGGGAAACCTTTTTATTTCCAGCATCATCTTGAGAACACTGGTATAAGCTCCAGTGTCTTTTCTGCTTCCTGTGATGGCTAGTATGCAGCTCCCTCAAATACTGCAGTGCTCTCTGCTTTGGATGTGATTTTAATCCAAGCAGTCCCCACATCTGTTTCTAGGACTTTGAAATACCTCCGAAATGCTTCGCAAAGACTGACAATGTTGGTTATTGCTCTTCTTTATTGTGAGTGATATCTGGTGCGTCGCAATCACATGGGGCTCTTGCCTGGCCTTGGGAATGTGTCTAACCACACCTGGCCCTGTGAGAGTTTAGAAGGATTTTCAGTAGTTTTCATATCTGGACAAGCATACATGCACTGCAGAGAAGGAAAGTTATTGTCAGGGAATCAGAACTCTGAGCAGCTTGAAGTTGTGATTGTGCCATGTGTGACTCTGCAGACTACTCTTGTCAGGGCTGACAAAAATCCACGATTCCACCACACTACATGCTCTATCAAGGGGGTGTATGAAACTGACCTTAAATGGGCATGTATACTCATTTAAATTGGAGACAGGGTAGACAGACATAGCCTTCATGTCAAGGAGCATAAAAGTCAAATCCTCCAAGAGGAGAGATTCTTACTTTAGTTGGAAGATCTGGAGCCCATTCAGGAGCTGGATTCTAGTTTTAATCAAACTGTCTCCCTGTATGCATTTTTTCTGCCATGTCCTGTGCCTCATTGTCTCTAATCCTACCTGAAGGAGACACCTGTTTTAATTCCTACCAGAGAAGCCATCCAATCAAAGCACTGAGGCCTGCACAAAGCAGAACTTGAAAACATCATGTAAGTGGATTCTTTGTTTTTGTTTTTCTCTCTAAAATTCTTCAGCCAAGTTGACAAATTAGACTACAGACTCATGACTGGTGGAAGCATCTCTGTCCTGCCTCCTCTGTTATCTGCAGTAAACAAAACAGCAACGTGAGCAAACGCTGCCAATATCCCCAAGCAGTGAAAATGAACTATGTCGTCTCAACTGAGATCTAAATCCATTAAGGTGTTCAGGGGGACAAACACTCTTTCCTGTCATAAGATACCTCCACTGTTAGAAAAGCACAAAACTGAACCAAAAACCTTGGTTTCATCTGGAGTCCATGTGGCTTGTGAAACTGAGGAAAGTCTTATTAGCTGGCACAGACTATAGCAGTTTCCAAGGGAAAGGCTGAGCATCTACCCAGGATGACAGGGACAGAGCCTATGGGGTGGGTCTCTGCAGGGTCTCTGCAGGGCTGTTGCAGGCAGAGTGGCTGTTCTTTTGCTGACTTTGCATTTCAGGCACTGCATTTCACCACTTGCTCTTAGGAAAAGGGACTGCAGAAAAACGTGCCTTGCTTAGGAATGACATGTTCCCCTGGCCTTGCTGAGGCAGGGATGGCTGCTGAGGGTCAGGTATATGCTATGAGTCCTTGCCCAGCATCTGTGCTCTGGGTCAAGCAGCAGTATGGCCACCACCGCTTGTGAGGGGCTGTTCCATGCTGTGCTCCTGGGCAGGACGGCTTCATTGCATCACTGCTGAGAGTCGGGGAATCTGAAGGATGGCTGATGCATTTATGAAGAGGGCAAAAAAAAAACCAAGAGCAAAGAGGAGCCGCAGCTGATGGGAGGTATGCAGCCTCAATCAAGAGGCATGGTTCTAGGCTGAATCAGCCTTGTGCCCTGGGTACATGCACCCTCACATTTTGGCTTCAACATGTGCTGCTCAGGAGCTTTGGGGGACTGTATAAGAGTAAAAAGCTGAGAGGAGAATGCAGCCCTACTCACTGCTGCTATGCATTTATGTTTTGGTACTAAAGCACCAAGATTTACTTTGTGTAGAGGATTCAGCCATGAAGGAAGTCTGAAAGCTCACATTATAAAGGGGGGGGGACCATGTATAGTGTTTTCCAGCTCTGATGTTACATGAATCTAGACAGAGGAGAAAGAATGGATGCTGGGAAAGGAGCTGCAGGAGGAAAAGAAATTCCTGCAACAAATAAATCCCCGTCCAATCTATCTTGATCTCTGAAACTTTAAAGATTTAAAATCTGCTTTAAAAAAAAAACACAAAACAAAAAGCACTGCAGGCCTCAGCAAATAGAGACTAGTTTAAATTATTTAGGTTTGTTATACACACAAATCACCCATCCAGGACATTTTAAATAAAAAGCCAATAACTCTCTCTTTGCAAGAAACGTCTTTCCAAGGGCCATGCATAAGACATTAACCTGAATTGGGAGAAAACAACGTTAGTGATTTCCAAATTACAATCATTTTATGAAATAAATAAATGAATTTGGCTACAACCTGCTTATTTTCTCTGTATTGAAATGCAAGGAGGATTTTTTTTTCCCAGTAACTTTTAGAAACAAAATCACTTAGGGAAGTGCCCTAAGTTCATAAAGTAACATTTTTGTAAGATTTCACAAAAATCTGTACCTTCCTCAAGCCGTTAGTGTTTTTATGGTGCTTAGAAGGGAGGGGGAGAGAGAAAGAGAGAGCAAGAGTACTACCAGCTTAGGGCTCTAGGTTCAGAATTAGCAGACCAGTTCCTGTCATCTTGCTGAGTATTCCTGCTCAGCCCTCACCCTGTGGCAGATAGACAGAGCTTCTGAGAAGTGACCATAGAGCAAACCTCAATAACTGTGAGTTAATACCAGTTCTTCATAGTCTACCCTCTGAGGAAGTGAGTGCAAGGGACAGGAACTATTTAAGGGTAAGCACAAGGTCATCTCTTAGAGACGATGGAGGCATATTGACTGGATGGGTGAGATGCTCGGGACACATCTCTTCTTCCTCTATCTGGGATGACAATTAAATTCAGTGTGTTTGCTTGAATTGGAAAAGCCTTTCCAATGATGTGTTGAAGATAAAGTCAGACAACGGAGAAGGGTATAAATGTTGGCTGTATCATGGTAGTTAGAATCCAGTTGTAATCTTAGTTGGGGACCACCCCAAAGCATCTGTTCATTGTGTTTGAGCTTTTATCTCCTCCACAAAGCACCGAGAAACTGGTTTACTGTGTAGGATGCTGGTGAGGGTTCAAGTCCAAGAGCATTTATTAAATTTATGCTGTGTTACCTAGAGCCGTGCTGCAGTCTGTCTGCACAGAGGTAATCTAAAGGAGAGGGACAGACGCACATGGAGAATGGTGATCTAGTAAGGAAAACATTGTGGAAGGGTAAGTAGAAGGTGCTAGAAGGATAGTGAAGAGGAACTTCCGTCTATCCTGGGGAGAGGAGGTAGGTTACAGAAGACTTCTCCCAGGATAGAAAGATGAAGCGAGGGCCCTGTTCTGTATTTGCAGGACATAGAGTCAAAGGTAATGCAAGACCAAGGACACAGCTAAGAACCTGAGTTTCGTCCCTGGTGAGGGGAAGCCAATAATGGGTGTGATGCAGTGGCGGGTTTTGTTGACACACTGGAAAGCGTCATCTGCAGAGTAGACCAGAAGCAATGTCCATTCGAGTGTTCTGAGTTGAAATTTTTTTTCTAGACGGTTAACCACATTTTTTAGGATCATACATGTGAAGAAATTCTCCCTGTGTATATCTTTGTGTGTGAGAGTGTGGGTACATATGTGTTAGAGTGCATTGTGGAGGTCAGTGACAGGCTAGTTGGCCCATAAGCTTGCAGGGATTTTCCTATTTCTGCTTCCTGTTAAAATTGAACTGCCATGCCTGGTATACATGGATTCTGGGGATTTTAATTTATTTCCTCACATTTGTGTGACAAGAACTTTACCCAACGAGCCATATCCCCAGTCCCTCACATGAAGACATTCTTGATAACGCTGCCTTAAAGTCATAGAGAGAACTCTGGATTGGGAGCTGTGAGGATGGTCTAATCCTCACTCTGCATACACACTGTGTGGTCCTGAGAAATTCACTTAGTATCTTTGCTATTTGATTTCATGAACTCTAAGTGGATTAAGGCTATCTACTCCATCTGCTCACAGAACACTTGTGTCAGCATAGGTGTTACTGTGATGTTTTTGAAGCTCCCTAGAGGAGATGCTGGGACCCCAAGGTCATGGGATGGGGAAGGAGTGTGAAGTCCAGGCAGGGTCAAAAGAACAGTTTGGCAAGGAGGTAAGTACATCTCTTAGACTTTCTCATTCTGTGCCTCCCATGCACGTGCATCTCCAACCAGCCTGAAACTGGAAAAAGCTCTGCTGATTTATAGGCAGGAGGCAGATTTGCTTTAATATCGCAACACAGAAAGTCAGTTCTCTTAAATAATCGGCTTGCAGATTTACGGCTGTGCTGCGTGCTTGGCTCGGTGCTGTCTCTGACCACGGATGGTGCTTCACTCTGGAATGGCTGAAGTCAGCAACTTCTCTGACACTGGGAAATAGATCCCAGGGCAGTAGCCAGCCCACTGGGTCAGCCCTTTTCTGCTGGCTTTTCTCCCTCCCACCACTTTGTTACATACTGTCAAGCCTCTGGGGACCTTCTCAGAAAGCTGGGGGCTGCTTGATTCCTGTGAAGACAGAAAGGCTTGCAAAGAGAAAGGGCTGGGGCTCGTAGGTCACTAACTGGGAGACATCAGGGAGCTCCAATGTTCCTTTTGCCTGTGTCAGTTACTGTTATGGTGGGGAGTGGTATGTGCAAATCAGAAGGGGGACTATTTAACTCCTGGTTCCTAATAAAACAATAATGTATTTGTTCTGCAAATATTTGGATGATACTTAACTATAATCCAGTAAATGTCTTGAGCGATTTACCATGATTCAGTATGTTATTTTTCTCAATAACTCTCTCATAAAAGATTATTACTATCTCTGTGTTACAGAAGAAGGGGGAAGGTAAAAGCAACTTCTCTAAGGTCACAAAGCTATTGAGAAGTGGAGAACTTGAACCCGTGCTCCATTGTAAATAACACACCAATTCACAGCAATACAATTACTGACTGCTCTCTGTACATTCTCTATGCCTTGCTTCGTCATTGCCATGGCCCTGCAAGACAGGTTCCTTTATGACCATCTCCGCTGCACAGAGGAAAAAAACCAAAGCAAGTGGTGACAAGTGGCATAGCTGGGGTTGAAGTCCCACCAATCTAACATGAGGGTGTGCTTCACTGTCAAGATGATGGCACTTCTTCTATGTTTTGGAAAGTTAAAAGGGAAAAGAGGGAGAAAGTTGACATGGGAATTGCATCTTGCCTATTTCCTTTGCTATGTATGGTTCATTTGGGCTCTCAAGAGCCTCATTCCATTTAGACAGGGCAAAAACTAGTTGTGGAAACTGTAGGGAATAATGGATATCTCAGCTTCTTGAATTGTTCTTTCTTTTTAATGGGAATAGTTGCCCTCCTTTTCAGTTGCTGTGCCTTCTTTTTGCCCAGTAGCTCCATCAGCTCCACCAGAACTCTGATGGGAACCCACCCTGCCCTGGAGTCCACCTCGGGCTCTGATCTTCCATGCTTCTTATGCCTGGACTCAACTGCAAATCTAGGTGATGTTCCCGTGGTTCATTTCCAGTGAGCTTGGTCCTGGCTTTACCTCTCCAGGATGTGGAGCCTGCACGGGTGGATGGGACACCTGCTGTCATTCCTTCAGCCACTTGTTCATTGTGTATGGGGCTGAGAGGAACCTGACAGAGCTGGGGTTCCACTGAAGCACAGGAACTTGTCCCTGTCACAAAGAACTCACTGGCTGGTGGCTGGAGATTGCACTAGGTAACAGTTCTAGTATAAGTCAAGTGGTTTGGCAATTAAATATGCAGAACTATAGCAACCAACAGTAGAAATTTCTCCATCAGATGAGTGTGTATGTGCATGTGTACATGCCTCTGTGTGTGTGTGTGTGTGTGTGTGTTTGTGCGCGCGCGCATGCGCGCACGTGCACACCCACACATGTTCTGCATGTGGGTATATTGGGGATGATCTAGCCATTAGGAAATGGGAAAAAAAGCTCAGCTTGATTCAAGCCAGTTTTTGAATGTGAAGAGAGCAGTTGAAAGAGAACGGATTAGTGTTTTGTTCAGAGGGAACAGCAATTTGAAGGTGCTCAAGGCCAGGACTGCATAGCCAATTTGGGTAGCTCTTAGGAAGTCATTATGGTTAGAGTCAGGGGACCTCAAAAGAGACAAAGGAGTGTGGAGTTGCCAGGACTGAGGACTCATGAAAGCAGGCAGACTTTATGCATGGAGCTAAGGAATTAGGTGTTTTTGGGTTTTGTTTTTTCAGCTGAAGTGTACGACTAGACCACCTTAAACAGTGGCACATGAAAATCACCCTTGGATAGTATGTGCTTAAGCTGCCCTGCTTCTCTGAGAAGTGTAATTTGTGTTCAGCCTGTCTGCAAATATCCTGTTTATTGTTGCTGTGAACTCTAGATGAACTGTGTTCCACCTACTAGACTGGCCATCCTTGAGGTAGGTGACAAAGCCTGCTCATTCACAGCTCTTCATACATTCTGGTAGCTGTGTTGGCCTCTACTCTACCTCTGTGGTCCATATCAGCACTGAGACTGTCTAATGCATAACAAGGAACCCAGTGACGCTGGCACAGAAAAGGCGGAGAGGAGAATCAAGATAGACAAGGAACATATAATTAAATAATTATTATTTTATATGTGTATTATATGCCCACATGCATGTGCATACGTGACATGGCTCCAGTGTGGAGGCCAGAGGACAATCTGTGGGAGTTAGTTCTCTCTTCCACCATGTGGGTCATAAAGACTGGGCTTGCACTGTCAAGCCTTCACAACAAATGTTGCAATGAAGGCATTGCAACAAATGCTGAATTCATGATTTTATTGAAGTGGAGAATTATTGGAGGTTCATGCATAGACATGGTATGACTTGATTGGCACTTAAATGTGTGGAGTTCTGTTCTGTTGCTGTTACAGAATACTTAATGAGTAATAGGTTATAAAGACTTATTTACTTATCTGTTAGTTCTGGAAGTGGTTAAGTCCAGGAGTAAGGTCATGGCTTTGATAAGAACCTTCAAGCTGTGTCAGCCCATGGGAAAATGGGGAGGCCAAGAGTAAAAGCATGAAAAGACCATGTTGGGATATATTAGAACTCACCCCCCTGATTATGACTTTATTCCCTTTATAACTACATCAATCCACTCCAAGTAGAGCCCCTTAGTGGGTACCACTTCCCAACTGATGCATTGGGGATGGTGTTACCAGCAAAGGATTGCTGGGGGACACATTCAAATCCCAGAAAAGCTATGGACAAAGTAGGAGACTACTGAGGAGGCTTTTTCCTAGTTCAGATGAGAGATGCTGGCAACTGAGATGAGAAGAAGCAGAGGAGACAGCTGGATTCTTGCTGTCTTACAGACTGCAGTATGTTAGGCTGAGCTAGATACAGACTGTACAAAACAGGGACTCGAGATGGCTCCCAGGCCCATGGCCTGTGTGTTTATCATAGTGGGGTTGTTGGTGCACGAGGTGAACAAGAGCCTGGAGTTTAAGCCCATCTCTCCATGTGTCATCACAGGTTATTGCATACATAGAGCAAGGTCAGGAATCTGGTATAGAAATCTAGGTGATTGCTAGAAGACTTGCTGGTAGCAGAGTCCTAGCTCCTACCAGAATCCAAGACTTGAGATTTCATTACTGAAACATTATTTCCTGGAAGATATGAGTAACTTAGTCACTCTGGTCTCTTCTATATCTCAGTGTTTCCAGGCACCTGTGTACTCCATCTGCAGCCCCATTATTTCTTCCAGAAGGTACTGTCTTCTTTGGCCTAGTGCTAAGTGACAGGATTTACTGCAGCCTCTCATATCAGGCCTAAATCAGGCTCTGTGAAGCTAAGCTGCTAAGCAGAAACTCTGGCACAGGCTCTTAGTAATGAAAGGGTCTTCCACATTTAATAACGGCTAGGTTATCCCCAAGTGATTTCCAGGGGAGTGGACCAAAGATTGCCTATCAGTCCAAATGAAGTATGCCACAATTTCCTCTGTTTTCCAGTTGCTTTTTAATTTCCACACCACCTGCTCCTAGATTCACCAAGGCAAACTCTGCCAGCATTATTATCCGGGATCTTGTCTTTCTGTGATGTATAACTCATCATGTCATGGAGCCATCTCTGCCTAGTGGCTAAAAGAAGTATTTGGCAGTGTAGCAGACTCTGGCCTGAAAGATATATATTGTGATACCTTTCTTATATCCATATGAGACTTTGGCCTTGTTGGTAAAGAGTTCCATACAGCCCTTGTGTGTTGGGGGGTGTATGCTTGGCATCAGGTAGGTCCTAACCAAGTCTATGAGATGGAAAAGAGCAGAGGTTTTGACATCCAGTCTTACTATTATACTTGCTAAGCTGGAAACCTCAAGTAAGTTAATTATGTTGCTATGTCCTTGAGTTCCATAGCAATAGAATGGGTCTAGTATTTGCCTCTAGTGACTGTGACAAGAGTCAGAGGACATAAGAGGAGTATGAGCACTTGTTTGATGTGTGGTGGTCTCAGATTGTGTTCTAATCTCTCCTGATGCCTCTGGTTTGTGACCCCATGAGTTTCACATCTGTGACATGAGGGTAGGCTGAATACCAGTATAGGTCAAGTGCTTTGATGCCAGGAGACTTATTTGAACTTTAACCCCAGCCTCTGATTGCCTATGTGATCTTTGGAAAGTACATTGTCTCATTGTTCTTTGCTTTCAATTGGAAAGCAGAGATGGCAGTCACACTGGCTTTTAAAGATTGTCATGTGGACTAGCTAACTAGTTTACCCCTGGAGAGCACTTAGAACTGTGCAGGACACAGAGTAAGCACTATGCAGCTACTGGGAACCACCATTTTCCAAGGTCTATCCCACTAAGGAGATGATTATCAATTGTTTGTAGTTATTAAGCTTTGCAACTACAATCAGGTAGTTGATTTCATTTGAGTCTCATAATCCTGAGGAATAATGAAAATCAAGAAATTGGGGTACAAAGAGGGAGGAAAATGATGAGAATTACATTATAAATTAAAGCCAAAATCAAGTCAGAACATTTTTGGCCCCTAATGAATGAAGCTGACACCCATGACCACCTAGGTGGAAGATATTGACCAAGTCCTCGAAGCAGTAAGGAGCCTAATATCATCCTCACGTAGAATGACAACATCACTGTGCACTTTGAACATCTTTCCTGTGTGTTACATTACCCCACATCCTTCCAGGAATAATTAAGTTCTAACACCTCGATTTCATAGATGAGGAAGCAGAGTTCCAAGGGGGTGATAGTCATAAGCCCAAAGTTAAGCAGCTGATGAGTGACAGCTCTAGGGCTTGAAGGACACATTTCCCGGCATACCTTGTTCCTTTCCTTGATGCCCCAGCCCTGTGCTTCGACTGTATGCTTCTTTTATGAGGCCATCAGACTGAAGACCTTGAGTCTAGTTGTATCCCTTTCCTCATGTTAGCTGTCCAACTCTGATCTTGTCATTCTGAACCTTCATTCTTCCATCTTTTGAGTGGGAATTGCACTCAGCATGTCTGAGCTCAAATTAGGAAGAGGGCTGAATGTGACAATCGTAGGGAAAATTTGCAGACAGGGTCATGAAGAGCATGCCAACTTATTAATATTTTAGATACAATCATTCCCTTAGCAAGGGCATCTGTTTAACTATGTTCATAGCAGTATTATTTGTAATAGCCAGAACCTGGAAGCAACCTAGATGCCCCTCAACTGAAAAATGGATAGATAAAATGTGGTAAATTTACACAATGGAGTACTATTCAGCAGAAAACACAATGGAATCCTGAAATTCACAGGGAAATGGATGGAGCTAGAAGAAACCATCCTGAGTGAGGTAACCCAGTCACAAAAAGTGAAACACAGTATGAACTCACTCATATATGGATTTTAGACATAGAGCAAAGGATTACCAGCCTACAGTTTACAATGCCAGAAAAGCTAAGAAACAAAGAGGACCCTAAAAGAGCCATACATGTTCCCCTGGAGAAGGGGAAAGAGACAAGATCTCCTGAGCAAATTGGGAGCATGAAGGGATGGTAGAGTGAGTTAGGAGAAAGAGAAGGGGAGAAGAGGAGGGGAAGAATTGGGCATGAGGGAACAGGAAGATTGTGACAGGGAAAGAAGAGAGGAGAACAAGAAAAGACATACCATAATAGAGGGAGCCATTTTAGATTTAAGGAGAAATCTGGCACCAGGGAAATGCCCAGAGATCTACAAGGATGAACCCAACTAACAATCTATGTAATAGTGGAGAGGCTACCTTTAATGCTCTTCCATGATAATGAGATTGATGACTACCTTATATACCATCCTAGAGCCTTCATCCAGTAGCTGATGGAAGCAGAAGCAGACACACACAGCTAAACACTAACCAAACTCCTGGAATCCAGTTACAGAGAGGGAGGGGTGATGAGCAAAGGGGTCAAGCCCAGGCTGGAGAAACCCACAGAATCAGCTGACCTGAACAAGGGGGAGCTCATGCACCTCAGTTTGATAGCTGAGAAACCAGCATATAGGGCCGACACAGACCTCCTGAATGTGGGTGTTAGTTAGGACTGGGCAGTCGATGGGGCCTTCAGGTATGGATTAGTATTTATCCCTAGTATACAAATGGACTTTGGGAGCTCATCCCATATAAGGGATACTTTCTCAGCCTAGACACATGGGGGAGGGCCTAGGCCCTCCCCCAAATGATATGACAGATGTTGAAAACTCCCCATGGAAGGCCTCATCCTCCCTAGGGAGCAGAAAGGGAATGGGCTGGGGTTTGGTGGTGGTGATAGGGTAGGATGGGAGGGTGAGGGAACTGGGATTGACATGTAAAACAACTTTGTTTCAAATTTAAATTAAAAAAGAAAATATAAGAGAAAAACTAATTCCATGAAAGTTCTTTTTAGAGTACATAATTTGGTAGTTTTTAGCATCCATATTGCTGTGCAATCTATGAAACTCCAGAATCTTTTCCTCAGATCTCCAAATGTCATGTGACTATTGCAGTCACTTTTAGACTTTTTCCATTACAAATCTACTTTCTAGCTCTGTAGATGTATTGTGGGCGCCTCATATAAGTGAATGGATTCCTTCATTTGCTACAATGTCTTAAAGGTTTATCTACCTTGTTATAGTCTAAATACTTTTTTGTTATAAAGACTGAATAATATTTTACTGTATTACTGTACCACCTATTCTTTCTTTACTCATGAGTTCAGGGATGTTTGGATTGTTTCTCATTTTTGGTTACTATAATATTTCAATGAATAATATTTCAATGAACATTTATGCATACACTTTTATATGAATATTGCTTAACGTCCCCTTGAATACAACACACACACACACACACACACACACACACACACACACACACACATACACACACGCAGATTTGCTGGCCCTATGGTAATTCAGTGTTAACACTTGAGGAACTTTGAAATAGTTTTTTTAAGGTGGCCAAATCACTGTACATCCATTAGTAGCATATTAGGTCCCCCATCCGTCTGCCTCCTAGCCAATGAGTATTGATCTGTGAGGCCATGGTTTTCTAAGGCCATATCTTTATTCTGTAAACCTCCTCATTTTGCATACTATGGAAAACCCACATTGCCCAGTCAAACAGGTAAGGAAAGATTTTTCAAGTTTGTGAATTCAACAGAAAGAAGACACTTAGCTATTCTATTTAGGATTTCTAAAGCAGGTTCATGGAAAAGTAACATAATTTGTGGCTTACACCTTCCTATTTTTTATGATTCTTCACAGTTAAGGTCTTCTTAGTTAGCATTTATGTTAAAGACCTTTCATTTATACCTGCCACTAAGAAATGGTCATCTTAGAATGGATTAAGTGACTTGATGCTAGGCCTGCAAGTCCACAACCATCATGATGATTCTGCACTTAGGTATCCCAGGGTGCTTCAGGTAGTAGTGACCCTGTGGGTGGCAGTACCCTACTAATCTCTGATGGGGTTGAAAACTGCTGTTGCCTAGTGCTGTTGCCTCCAGCCTGAGATCCCACTATGTGTCTGTGGTGGTAACAACATAGCTGCTGCCCTGCCAGTGGCCACAACGGTCCCACCATGTAACAGTGGGTGATGTTGGCACACATTTGTATTGGCGGCTTAGGTGTTCACTATGATATGTACTTTTGGTTATTTTAAAGTACACTCTTTCCAGTTATAAAAGAAGCAGCTTGTTTTAGAGTAACATCATGTTAATGATAGCAGGAGCTGCTTGCAGACCATGTTTGCTTTAGCTCTTGACGTCATGAAGAGTGTGCTGATAGAATTATGTTGTTGTGTTTGTGTGTGTGCAGCTGTGTGGTCTCACAACAGAGCTGCATAACAACTCAGTTCCCAAAATGTCAAGGAATTCCTGCTGTCAAGGAATACATTTTGTTCTTGTAAATGCTGTTCTTGTAAAGTATGCCCATGTACATGACACATTCTAAGTGCATCATGTACATGGGCATACTTTACAAGAACATATGAGATACCTGCTATTAAAACAATCATTATGCAGACAAGGAAACTACAATAGTGACAGGTTGAATAACTTGCCTAAAAAGCACACAGCAGGGACTTACTGGAGGGGTTGGAAGTGGGGATCCAGATCTACAGTTCATGCTCTTAATCAATTTTTTTGTTGTTATATTTTTAAAAAGTCTGAAATATCAATTTAACCTGAATTGATGCACTTTTAGATTCTGAAACAGAGCCTGTGTGTGTGTTTTTCTAATAGTATATCTTATAGAGTGCAGAAACCTATGACATCAGTGTTGGAGAAATACTGTAAATAGGAGCAACAAGAGGAAATCACAAGACTCCTTGTCCTGTCATTCAGATTTATCTCTTGTCAATTCACATTTTAATGACAACTCAACAACAACAACAACAACAAAATACTTTTGTTTCAGAGTGGGTATTGGGATGTAGAGATAACTAGACAAACTTTCTTCTGGAACTTTCAGTAGTTTCGTTGTATCATTGTTTACTCTCTCTAGCCTTCTCTATACTTCCTGGTTGAATTAAATTTCAAATGAAATCTGAATTGTAGGGTATCTTAGGGTTTATATAGTTGTGATAAGTGCTACAACCAAAAGAAACTTGGGGAAGAAAGGATTTTTTTCTATTTATATTTCCACATCACATTCTATCATCAAAGCAAAGTCAGGGCAGGAATTCAAGACGGGAGGCAGGAGCTGAAGCAGAAGCCACGAGGAATGCTGCCTACTGTCTTTCTCCTCATGGCTTGCTCAGCCTGCTTTCTTATAGCACCCAGAAGCACTAGCCCAGGGGTGGTGCCACCGACAATGGGCTGGGCTTTCTCATATCAATCACTAATTAAGAAAATGCACAATAGACTTGTCTACAGGAAATCTTATGGATATGTTTTCTTAACTGAGTATTCTTTCCAAATGAATATAGCTTGTGAATATAAGCTAGCCAGCACAGAGTGATCATTTTCTAGTCATGCATTTCTATGGTAAAACTTCCTCTCCCCTTTAGAAGATGTATTTGTTTGTAGCTCTTTGGGGGCCTACCACGCAGCTCCCAAATAAATACATGGAGACTTGGTCTTACTTATGAATACCAGGCCTTAGCTTGGCTTGTTTCTAGCCAGCTTTTCTTAGCTTAATTTTCTCATCTACCTTTTGCCTTGGGCTTTTATCTTTCTCTACTTTATATACCTCTCTTTTCTTTTTACTCCATGGCTAGCTGTGTGTCTGGGTGACTGGCCCCTGGCCCCTAGGCCCTGGTGTAGTCTTCTCCATTTCTTGCTCCTTCCTCTTCTTCCTTCTTCTATTTATTCTCTCTGCCTGTCAGCCCCACTTATTCCTCTCTCCTGCCTTGCTACTGGCCATTCAGCTCTTTATTAGACCAATCAGCTGTTCTAGGCAGGCTGTTCTACACAGTTTTACAGGTGTAGGTGAGGTTCTGCAAAGGACTACCTGTGTTACATCTCCTTGTCTTTACTGAATGGAAAAGTTAAAATAAACCTATATTTTTAATATCATTGTGACTTATGTGAGTGCTGTGACTATGTAAAAATTGCCTTAACTTACAATGCTTCGTGTTAAAAACATAAAAGGCTTGATATTTTCCACCAAAGATCACTTGATCACATCCAGTTAGTAATGTTAACAGCTATGTATAGATTATCATCAGGGCGGCTCTGAGAGCACAGTGGTGCAAACATTCTTTTCTTCCCATCCACACAATATTGCCCTGCAGTTTGTTCTGCTGCCTGGACACCTGGACCAGATATGTCTCTTGGCAGAGCAAAATGTTTGTGTCTGTCTTTAAGTCCCTACCAAACTGAGTAGAGCCAATAGATAAAGCCAAGACCAGATATGGTGCCTTGTTGAGTAAGTACATGGTTGGGCATGAAAGACTTTCCCAAAGAATGGATGTAGAGGTCAGACAGTTCAGTATGGCAGTATATCTTCTAGTGACTCTGGTCTGCTCTGAGTTTCCCTCTGGCAAACACTGACTCTCTAATTATCAGAACTAGCTTCCGACAAAAAGAGCTGATCAGAATCTGTATTCTCACAGAACTGATGTTCCAGGTGATGGTGGTAGTGATGGGCAAATGGCAGACAGAGAATGGATCTAGCCAGTAAGGAAGGTGGCCTGTGTATACTTTTCAACAGAGCAGTTGGGGAAAGTGAAGTCTGAGCAAGGAGCAGGAGAGGAGCCAATCCTACTGAGGGAAGGGAATTCTGGGCTGTAGGACAGATATAGTCTGTGGGGATGAGGGACAATAGGAGCTTAGAACTAGGGAACTATGGGAAGTGAATCCAGGGGGTGGAAAATGTGTACTAGACTTTGCAGCATTTTGCAGGGAATTCTGAGACTTGATTTTGATCCTTGGTCTGTGAGGAACCACCAGGCCATTTTGCTCAAACGAGTCACATGATGTGCTTAAAGGATCATGTCCAGTGGCTGGATGTAGTCTATCTAGTGGAAGGGGAGCTCTTGGGAGGAAAAGACCTTCATCTCAGTCACAAGGTGGTACATGCTGCTGGGTTGTTCCCAGATGGGAGCAAGGAAGCAGGCAATAGGCACACAGTTCTAGTGTAAGTGGAAGGCCTTGCCAGCACGATTTGTTCAACATGACCATAGCCTAATGAAACAACATTAACTCCCTTAACCAGAGTGTCCCTTTTTATGACTTAACATTACAGTTATTTATTATGTGTGTGTGTGGGAGGAGTGACCGTGGATGTCTGGTGTGTATGACAGTAAGACGACAACAGTGATCTCTTGCTTGCAGGCTCAGATGAGGCGAGAGATCGCTTTCAATTAGATTTACCCCAAAAAAGTGTGAGTGTGGAAGTAGGTAGAAACTACCATGTGGTTTCTAGAGATGGCTGAAGCATCTCACTGGTACACTTTTTATGGCTTTTATAACAGTTTAATGGCTTACCTCTCATAACCCTCACTTGTCTTGTACGAAGGACTGGCAGCCCTGATCCCAACACTAAGAGTCCCCTGGGTCACCAGGACCATCAAATGGAGTAATTTTCTGAGTAGGGGCACTCTGTGCCCCAATTCTCCATCCTATTTTCAGTTTTTCTTTCCTACTTAGCTTGGGATCTGAGCTCTCATTGAACTATTTCCATCTGGAATGACATCACCCATATCTATTTAAAATACCACTCAACAAGTGGACAACACTCAGTACTAGGGAGGTAACTCCTGTCTCCCCTGACACTCTCCCAGCATCACCCCTCCAGATCTATCCTCCCTCTAACATGGAGATTCTGGACTGAATTTAACCATTTTTCACACTCTCATTTCTGTCTGAACAAGATTTATGAGTTGACAATTGTCTGTAGTAAGGCCATGGAGTATCATTTGTGTTGGGGGCTAACCTTCCTGGTGACATTTAGGATTAAAGGGACAATGAAAAATGTGATTTCTACAGCATCAAACCAAGTAATGTGATCCAGCTTGACTAATAATCTGGGGCCTTGGATCTCCAAACAGAGGACACATGAAGCTGGGCACAAAGGACAAGCAGTTTCATTTTATAAATTAATTTTTTAAGGCATCAAATCCCTCTGTTGACTCTGGGTGCATTCTGAGTGACGTTTTCCAAACAGAAGGATGACAACAGCTCACACCTCTGAGGCCTCTATTGAATTATTTTTACACACCATTTAAAAACACTTTTTTTTGTGGGGGGGGATAAATCTGATTGAAAGCAGACCTCTCCCCTCATCTGAGCTTGCAAGCAGGAGATCATTGTGGGTGAGAGAATTAAGTCATGGAAGTTTCCCCAGCTCAGTAGTGAGACTTGATCACTCTCTTCTCTGGAGTACATGCTAACAGCCCTTCCTCGTTACCATCACACATTACCTGTGGGGCAGAGTTATAAACAACAGTGAGACCTCTGCTGGTGACCAGGCCATTCTGAATATATCATTGGAAAATACAAATACAAACCTGCCATCATAAGGCTCCAGTTTCTACATCCTTATCCTAGTACTCAAAGCTTCAGGTTTATAGGACTGTCATCGCTCCTGAACACAATGACTTTGGTTGCTCTTGCTACATAGCCAGCAGCAGCTACACCAACCCCAGACTCAAGCCAGCTCTCTGAGTAGAGCTCAGCTCTGGCCTTTCTGGGCAGACACACTCCTTAGTCTGTGAATTCCTTAGGATTTTACAGACTGTTTTAAGAGGACTGAGTTTAGTTCTTGGTACAATAAAGCTACATTGATCTGTAAGCCAAGGCTGCCCATATGGAAGGAAGGCATTCTCACATTTTCATATTTATTAGACCTTCTTACTTTATGATTCACTTCATGGGACCCACGCCTGCAGTTCTGTTCCATTAGGAAATGGCCCAGTGACTCAGTGACATAGTGATAGTTATCCCCAACAGGGAGCAACAAACACCTCATGGGTATCTTGGGCTGGCTAGAGGCTGCACAGTGATGTTTGGGCAATGTTTTCTTTGCATTGTCTCTGCCTGCCTTCCACAGTTATGGTCTAAGCCATACCTTTCTGTTTCTAACTTGCTTATCTCTGGCATTTTGTTACAGTGATAGAACACCAACGGACACAGCATGTGGGTCTTAAGAAAGCTCAAGGTCTTTGTTAGCAATCATCACCATTATTCACAAGCATCATAGTTTTCACCGATATGCACTGCACAGTTCAAACCATCTTCACTTGTTTGTGACCTCGTCTTTTTTTGTCCAAGACATGGCTTAAGCTCGATCTGTTGTGCTTTGTCTTTGTGGAGTATGCCTCTTGCCCTTTGGGTCCAGTGTAAAGACTTTATTTCTTAAGTGTTTGGCTTCCAGCTCACTGAAAATGTTGACTTGGCCCCCTCTTACCATTCCAGATGGCTCCAGGCAAGCTCTCAGCTCACATCTGGCTTCTTGAATCACCACCTGGGGTTCCTACTGTGGCTTGGTACACTTCTGACCCGGTGTCTGACAAATCCCCACCCAGTCTTGTGCTGGAGGGAGCTGCAATTGTCTGAACTCAGTTACTAAAAGTAGCAAGTGTGAGGCTGTTGTTAAAACCTGAGTTGTATCACTTGCAATGAAATAAAGTGTCTCAAAACCAGAGTTAGTAACAGCTCAGAAGTCATTGCTTCCAGGCGTTCTTGACTATGTTATCTCTACCTGTGGATAAGAAGTATTATATGGTGGTATTACTGAGCATCATTTCCCAGTCTATTCTGTGACATCACACAGCCACTTGAAATCAGACAAGCAGGGGACATTACATAGAGCATGGTGGGGCTACAAACTCAGGCTTCCTGGCCACAGACCAATAGAGGGACAAGGAGCATGTTATTAAGGGGAGAACTTCCCCTGTGGCATGTGGAGGCTGCACAAACTTCTGACAGACACACCCTTTGCAGTTACTACATCAGTTTGGTCCCCTGTGGGACCAACACCAACTGTAGGTAGAGGATCATTAGTTGTTTATTTTTGGTGAAATCCTTCCTTTGTCAATGTTGCCACATCCCTAGCTGTAGGTTTACAAAAAAAAAAAAAAAAAAAAAAAATGTTGGGGGGTTTTGATCTCACGGTGTGGCAGGTAGAAAAAGTGTACCAACAAGGTACCAGTTTCCAGTAGGAAATGTTCCTCAGGATACAGAGAGACTGAACTCCTATGACATGTCTTGTACTAGGTAGATCCTGTCAATAATAACTGTGTTTTCAAAATGGAGTGGGATGCCTCCATATGAGTGTGCCCACCCATTCAAGTGTGTGCATGGGATTGTAGATAAAAGAGTCTAGAATTTTGGGATGGTAGAAGGAAAAAGATGAGTGAGTAGAGAATGGCTGCTTAAAAATCTTGTGGATACTAAACTGGTTTGTCAGTCTAATGGTGACTTTCAACTGATATCACTGGGAGTTCTAGAGGAGTCTATGAAGTAATGAATAGCCCTGGGCTTGGCACATTCATAAATTTCATATAATGATAACTAGTTAACACTTTCCAAAGGCTCTGAGGAAACAGCCAGTGTGACCCTTCACATTTACAACCCAGCTTCACACATTTTATAATTAAACTGCCTGCAAGTGACTTATAACCTGGGATTTTTCCTTTTCCTAATAGACTGCTTTGGCACCTTTTAGGACTTGGCTGTTAACCTGGCTGCCTGTATTTCAGGAAAACTCTTGAGTTCTGGAGAATAAAAGAGCCATTGCTGTGCTTATAAAAGAGCATATTTCAAACCACACACTGGGGCTACCATGTCCCTGGTGGCAAAGTCACATGGCCTGGTTCATCTCTGTCAGGAGTGTCACAGCTGGGAGTTTGTGACTTTGAGCACATCAGAATACACGCAGAGATGAAATTGCTCTTCTGTGGGAAAGTCGTTTTCTAGCATGGAGTCTTAGACAACTGGGATCTGTAGAACCATGGATCTGATTTTTTTTTTTTAAAGAAAACAATTGCCTCCAGCATTCTGGTGGCTTTATTTCTGAAATAGTTATTTTACTTGTGTAGCTACAGATTGGGGACACATGTCTTCTGTCTGTGGGTTTCCTCACTACATCAGAGCTAGCACTAAATGACCTAGTGAAAACAGAGGCTAACTTACTGTTCTTTCTCTTCAACACATTGCTAACATGGATAAACATGCCTTAGCATGTCTGTAAACAGGACACTTGAAGAAGTTTGTGTGTGAGACAATCATCCAGTGCTGTCCCAGATGGCGCTACCAGGGAGGATAACTGAGGCTGAGCGATGTTCAGTAACTTGCCTGTGGTCTCATGTCTCCTAAGTGGCTGTGGAAGGCTGACTTTTAACACTTATCAGGGCATGGGTGAGGGAGAAAGAGTGTAGATTGGAGGGGAAAATGAGGAACCCAACCAAAGGTCCTACAAGAAGTATTTTGTTTGTTTGTTTGGTGTGCGTGTGTGTGTGTGTGTGTGTGTGTGTGTGTGTGTGTGTGTGTGTGTGTGTGTGTGTATACAACACTTTTACCAATAGGAATATCACAGGGGTGGGTGGTTACTAGATTAAACCAGCCACTTCGGGTGGTTTACTAGATGCTTAATGTAAGTGGTTTGGAAGGGTCTGCAGTGAGAAACAGAGCCAAGTAGGTGAGTTAGATGTGGCTGACACTCACTCCCAGTAATGAAAGAGTGTCCTGTGCATTTTCAGAATTACATCCTTTTTTTTTTTTTTTTTTTTTTTGACTGGGGCAAGATGGCTTGACTGTTAACCTGGCTGCCTGTATTTCAGGAACACTCTTGAGTTCTGGAGAATAAAGAGCCATTGCTGTGCTTATAAAAAAGCATATTTCAAACCACATACTGGGGCTACCATGTCCCTGGTAGCAAAGTCACATGGCCTAGTTCATCTCTGTCAGGAGTGTCACAGCTGGGAGTTTGTAACTTTGAGCACATCAGAATACACGCAGAGATGAAATTGCTCTTTTGTGGGAAAGTCGTTTCCCACATTCTAGGCAGGTGGTTAAGGCTATGGGTCCTGGGCAAGGGTGCTCTGTAATGATGGAGTCTGAACATATAAGCCCTTAGACCAGAGCTTGGGACACACTGCCTGATGTGACCTGGACACTGGCAGGAATATGGCTACATTACAAATGTGAACTCATCTGCTCTTTGGCAACTGAGAAACTGTTTACTGAATGCCTGTTGTGCCTGGAGCTTTACCAGTCTTGGAGACATGGCCCAAGGGACAGGCAAACGGTGATGCCATAGATATACTAAAAAAGCATTTGAGCTTAGCCCAGAGGTCAAGAAGTAATAGAAGAAACAGCACAGATGACAAAATCCTCAGGGCTGCTGACACTTGTTTGGGATGAAGCCCTACTAGACTGTGAGCTCCATGAGGATGTGGAGCTTGTGACTGCTGCTTGTGTTCCCTGCTGCAGTGCTAGCAATTAGAGCAGTGTGTGGTGCATGGCATAGAATTACTGTTCGGTAAACATGCCAGCCACCATTCCAAACAGATAAATGTGCAACAGGCCATCTTATTTCATAACTGCCCCGTGGAGTATGCAGACTGTTCATGCCCTTGGCCCCAAAGTGGCTTATTGAGTAGAGATGGCCTGCGAAGATGTCTAGGGTGTCTACTTGCAACTATTTCTCTATGCAAAGGAGGCGGTGTATTGAAGATGTGCCTGTGACATCGACTTTAGGGCACAGTTGGGAACACTAGGGAAGGTTGCCATGTCTGGTGATACAGAACTACAGCATCACTATGTTTGGATTTGAGCTGCAGGGATGAGACAGGGTTTCACAGTGGTTCTTCTTTCACAAGATGGTTGTCTCTGAGACAGAGCGGCCATCTCCAGACCAGGCACGTACCTCCCCATAGCAGCCATTTCATTAGGCATCTGTGGTAAAAAATTATGCTAGGAGTTGTGGGGAACTGAAAACATGAGCGTGAGGGTTCACGTAGAGGAGGCAAGAACAGTATTGAGAGCTGGAGGCTGTGATGAGCCATTGCTGATGTGGGGGGAGAATGCCTTTGCTCCCTTTGTGATATGCAAAGGCCTGGCACAAATCACAAATATCCCTGAGAGTTGTAAGATACCCGGACTCCCTTTGTGCTGCTTGAGGATCCCCTTGTTATCCTGGGGCTGATTGTTCTTCTGAAGTCTGCCTTTGTCTGGTAGGATTTTTGGCTACCAAGGAGGCTCAGTTTTGATGATGTGTCTGTTAGTCGTCGGGGAGAGGCAGCTGGAGGGGGCAACAGTATGGGAATGCATGACAGTGAATGCTAGGTAAGCCATGTGCCTGGAAAACATGGTGATGGATCTCATCCTGTTCACACACTGATTTCCCCACTAAAATGGTCATTGGTTAGGGTTGACCCCTACTGAGTCTTCTGGGGTCATTTCTGTTGTAGGTTCACTTGGAGTCTGCCCTGAGTGGAGAGGCTGCCTCCTCTGACTCCTATGTTCCCTTGAACAAAGTAGCTCCATGCACGTTCCTTTGTAATCATGAAAGGCCACAGCCCACACTGTGCTGGGGGAGTGGGGGTGACTCACTGAGGTGTCCTCTTGCTGGCTTGTGAACCCTGGGAAACCCCAGCTGTGCAGAGAACAAGCTGTTGAGTAGCTTGCTTTGGTTCATAGTGCTGACCCACTAGTCAGCGGGCCTGTGATTGATGGAGGTCTGTGCTCTGGGTTATGTGAACTTGGGATGTTTTCAAGGGAAAAATCTGGTCATGAGGCAAGGGCTGGCCAGGTTTGAGATAAGTGTGAAAAACACATTACAAAAGGCAACAAACCGAAAGTTTCCCGACAAGGCAACTGGCCCCATTTAAGGTGTTTTTGTGTGCATGTGTCCCCGCAGGGCTGGAGTCTGGGTGTGTGACAGTGTGTGAGCATGGGGTGTGGGTGTGCATAAGTGTTAGAGACCAGAGGAGAGACCAGACAGAATGTAGATGTGGCTGGGGAAGGCAGGATATTAATCATGTTAAAAGCAATCTGGCCCCACGGGATTTATAAGGATCCAACTAAAATCAATGGGAAATTTTATGAGACAATTTTCTTCTTGCTGGCTCTGGGGATTGCTTGAACTCTCATGGAGCTTCGGGTGGGGCTGGCTCAGAGTTCCTCCAGTTCTCACACCTGGGTGTGAAACTATGTCTTTTGCATGTCGGCAGCTTGGAGGTGAGTCATCCTAAAGGACTGCAGCCTTGACCTCCTGACTTCCTGGCTCCTTGGCTCAGAACTCAGGCTTTTTGCTTGGCAGTCAGGAGGTGTGGGAGGAGGAGGAAGGGGGTCAGAGGGCCATGGCCAGCGTGCTTTGTCTGTGGTGTTCGTACAGATGGGGGAGGACAGCAGCTGCATACAGGGCTGTAGGCCTCAAATAGTGCCAGTGGTTCATTTGCTTCAGGAACTATGTAGATGTTTGATATGGTGGTTTTCCACCATCTCTCCCATTCTCCCCACCCAGGTAGCTTTCAGCTCAAACTAATACGGGCACACCTAAAGCCAGCTATCCTATCATTGTTGATGGGCTCTCTTTACGCTGAGTTCAGCTGAACTGCCAGGAAGCATGTCCCATCCTGTGATGGGTCTTGTTGATTAAATGGGGTTAATTACGAACCACTTCAAACTTCCAATTCAGAAAAGTACAGAAAACATTGGCTAGAACTCCAGCAGTCACTATTTAGCTTTGGGAGACACTCATGTTTGCTAAGCAAGCCTCTTCCCCAATCCTGGAGGTAAGTACCAGGTGAAACTATCATATAATAACTTCACCCCCCCCAGTAATATACAATGGTGTGTACTTCTGTGATTGCCAATATTGATATTTATCTGCACATAGTCTTCGGGGGACCGTTTGGCAAGGGACATGTGCCAGTAATTCTACTTGTGACTGTTAGTGCTGAGAAAGGACTCACATGTGTCTGAAGCATGTAAGAGGATAGTCAGTCTTATGGAGCAAAACTGGTGGCAATCGTCCCTTCATAGACAAAAAAAAAAAACCAAAACAAAACAAAAAAAAGCTGTGGCTTAATAATATGAAATATCACATAGTAGTTAAAAAAGATCTACATGCATTATAGACAATGTTATATAAAAAAGAGGCAAGCTGCATAACTGCTCATTTTTCATGGCCAAGTTAAAAACACAATCCTTCTCTTTAATGAAGCATCCTGTGAAAAACCCCATCCAAATGAAATCAATCGCCTGTTCTCTCCCATTGAGCTTTATAACTTTGCAATTTATATCCAGTAATACTCTTATTGGATAGAAGAATACTGTGGGTTCTTTGACAGTCTTTTGCTGTGTCACAGTGCCTGCTTCCCCAAATCTGATTTTGTGCTCATATGGCCATTGTGCTCTCTGACAATGTGGCTTGACTATCAAGCACTTGTCTGACTTGTGAGGTCTTAATGACTTGTGAGGTTTCAATGCCAGTGCCATAAAGTAAGTAAGTAAATAAATAAGTAAGTAAACAAATAAATAGTGTCTTTGCCAGGTGCAGTGGTCTATGCCTACAGTTCCAATACTGGGAAGGCAGAGGCAGGAGGATTACTACAAAGCCCAAGACAAACCTTGCTGTACACACTGAACTCCAACAGGGCCAGATCTATGTAACAATATCCTTCCCCCCAAACAAACAAGCCAATGAAAATGGACTTATAACTTCATTTGTTTAAATATGGCTTTCTACTTTTCACTCTCCATTACACAAGTCAAGAGCTAGCCGGCTGTAAGCACTCCATTTTTGACATTATTGCATCTGAGAGTTTGGTAACAATAGTTAACAATTACAAGTATGTGTTTCTAAACATCTTCGACTGTTTTATTCTCAGAGAGTTTTATTATCCCCCAGCCCCTGCCGTTTCCAATGAGAAACTGGCACCAGTGCACTTCACCAATGACCTTCTATCCATCATTGAGGACAGTTAGAGACACAAATCCATAATCTTGCCTCATGGCCACCCAAAACAAAGGAAAGCTAGGAATTGAAGTCCCTTGTCCTTTGTAGAAAGTCTGTACTAATAAGCTGCCTTGCACTCAGCTGCAGAAAGTAGGCTGAGTGAAGACATTGATTGTCTTAGAGAAGGTGGACACCATTCTGGGAGTTGGGAGGGTAAGAGGCAAAGATCCTTAGAGATCCAGGGAGGAGAGGGAGAATAGGTTCATTTCAGCTTTGCATAACTGTATACTATATTTGCCTATGTGTTAGGTGCCAGGTAATTGCTCAAACTCACTGAGGTAGAACCGAGGTAGAATAAATGAGGAAATCACTGGGAAAGGTAACTATTGAAATACTGGGACAGAAAGGTTTACAATAAATGCCAGTGCTTTTCCTTGTACAAGAAAGGGCAGAGCCAGAACCAGAGTCAGACTTTCTGAATCCTACCAACCTCTTCTCAGTCGGGCCAGGTCAGTGTAAAGGTGATGAAATCGATCAGGAGATAGTACCTGCTATACTCTTTCTAGAATACTGTGTTGATTTTTATTTTTTTCTTCTGACAGTCTTTTGCTGTGTCACAACAGCCCCATCTGATTTTATGCTCACATGGCCATTACTCTCTATTAGCATACTAATAAATGTTTATGGGACTATGCTGTATAAATGATAACTTTTCCATATTATTAATTAACCTCATGCATTACATGGGGAGCTCCTGAACATTTACTGACTTGTAAAACAGTCTAGTGCTGCACGGGGAGCCATGTCGGCAAAATGGCTCTTTGCTCTGTCTCTAGGAAGGGATTCTCAGTTGTATAACCTTTCACTGAAGCCAAAAAGACACAGACTTTAAGAGAGACATGGTCCTACCTCTCCTCAGCTGTGATCTTGGAGCAATATTTCAATCTCTCATAGGCTATTACTTTGCTTGTAGGCTAGGAATAGCAATAGGATGTATCCATGGAGTCCTTGGCCCATGACAGGTACTCAGATGACCCATGGTGAGTGAAGTTGAACTGATGCTGTGGGTTGATGAGCCCGGATGATAAGGAGTCAAAGTTCTATTGTTTGTGGGGAAAACACAAAGGCAGGGATTTCTAAGAGTGCTCAGGTTATGTTCCAAGCAGAAAGTGTGGGAGGTGTATGATGATAAGTGCCAGTGCAGGATGTCTGCATAAAAAAGTAGTCTGCTTTTGGCATTAGAAAGTTTCCAAGAGTCTGATTGTTTAGGGCTAGGAAGAAAGCCTTAAGCCAGTTAGATGCTGGCTAGCTTTGCAACTTAGTTTAAACTGACACGCTCTAATGTTCT